>JAPWDM010000017.1:1472992-2104488 GCA_035578155.1 Brachynemurus nebulosus
TGAACTGTAGCCGGTCGCTGATTGAAAGGCCGCCTAACACCATAAGTTCCAGTGAGCCTAGAATATTTTTGAGAATTATTTGATATGGTCCATTGATTGTGAGTTTGATGATAAGAAGTTTCTATATTTAGTCTTGAGTGTAGCGGGCATGTATTGATAGGTCTAGGAATGGATGAAAACTGTGTTCGAGGTTGTTTTCGGGATTCATCTAGATAAAATAAGATACAATTCAATATTTTTAAAAATTAAATGATTTCGTAATTGACAACCTGATCCTGATTTTTTGATTAAAGATATTTGTGGTTGCCGAGACGTTGACTGATAATTTTTAGATGATGTATTTTTTATTAGTTTTGATGGTGGGCTTAATATTCTTGTTGGTGTGTTATAGCCTACTGGTGTAGTTCTAGCTGTATGAGGTATTCTCGAAGTAACTTGGTATGATGTTTGCCGTTTTCGATTATCAATTGGTGTGTCATGTATTGAAATTTTCTTTTTATCTTCTTTCACTCCCTTGGCTGAATTTATAGATCCCATAGAAAATTGCCTCAAATTGGTGGTACCAGTTGATTTAACTGTATTTTTAGTGACATTTCTTAAAGAATTCGTCAAATTGACGTCACGAGCACTCAGTGGTAGTTTTGATGAATTTTCTGTTTCAATTTTATTGCTCTGTAATGTTTGTAAATATTTTTTTATATTGTACATTCCACCAATTTCGCCGTAACGATTGGATTTAATTTCGAAACTAACAGATTCTGGGTCAGTTTGCAACATTTTTGCAAGGTCATTTATTACCTAAAAGGGAAAAATTAAAAATTAAAACTGAGAAATTTGAATTTGTGAATATTTTGCTGTAAAGTGTATAAGTAAAATACATACACTACTCTGCCAAGATGGATTTGGCCGCACTGTTGCATTAATTTTAATCTTTCTTTTCTGTCGATTTGTGATCCAAGGATGAGAAAGTAAGGTTTCTGTGTTGATTCTTTCCGAGGCAGATGGTATCAGTAAATTTGATATTAAATGTCTCAAATCTGTAGGAATGAAAAACTGATAATACTACGTAATAAGGTTCTAAGTATCAGAATATATCTAACCTGCTGATAAATTTTGTAGTTCTTTCTTGTGGGTGTTTGTTAAGCCACGATTAATTTGGGCAAGTAATTTTTGTCTTTTTTCTTGAGAAGTTAGCACTTCATTTCTCGTACTCATAAAAGGTAAACGACCTGTTACCATGCCATACAGTATAACACCTCTAAAAAATTAAGAATATTTATGTCACCTGGAAAGACAATTTTTTGGAGCATAAAATTCTTTTAAGAACATAATGATAATTACAAACTCCACAAGTCCACTTCAGGGCCGTAATGTCGCCCAACTAAAAATAATTCGGGAGCAGCATATTCTGGAGATCCGCAATGTGTTCTTAAGGGACAGTCTGGCGTCCATATGTTACTTAAACCAAAATCAACGATTTTTATTTGATGTTTATTTGGTATTACCATTATATTTTCCATTTTTAAGTCCCTGGAACAACAACGATTATTAATCAGGTTATATGAAAAATATTGCAAAATCATTTTTAATGTATTATAAATAATATTTATCTAAATTTATTTTGGGAAAATGCTTATAGAAGAGCGTATAATATGTACTTGTTAAATTATTATAGTGATTAGTGGGAGCGCTGGAAATAGATCTTCCGTTTAGAGTGTTCAATTGGAACATATAGTTTCACAATTTTAGTTATTAACTTCCCATTGGAAGTTATTGTAATGGGTGTGATTTTGAGAATTGTTAATTTGATATCTCCACGTTTCAAGATCACTAAAATCCGTAATCCATCGTTTTTAGCGTGATGTCTGTGTGTGCGTTCGTTAGTTCGTTCGTTCGTGAATTTTTTTTCGTCTCGCATATCTGGAGAACAAATGATGACATCAACTCCGGATTAATTTCATTAGATGCGTAATTAAAAAACGCCGTGAGCAGCGGAGCCCCATCACGGAAGTCGAATTTTTCCTTTCATCTTCGGTATTGAGTGTCTACAAGCGAAATGTAATTGAAAGTCCACAAGCGATTTGTCATTTTGGTGGTTTCAAAACTGATGATGAGTGTCCGGTTGATCCGGGCTTTAAAAAAAGGTTTTAAGTTTTTAAGGGCTGAACCTCAGTAAATTTCAATTATGTGCCGATAGCAGTTAACAGGGAAAAAGCCAACACAATTCGTACGAGGGCATTCCTACCCATGCTTATCCGCTAATTGCCTTTGTGTTTTATTTTTAAATATTAAAAAAGGAACTTAAATAGTAAACTGGAAGGCTTTTATGAAGATATTTTTTCTTTCCAAAAAAATGCAAAATTTCTATTTTATAAATAATAAAAATCCAAAATTACTAATTTATAAATAAACAGTGACTTTAATAACATTTTTAAATTACTTAAAATGTATGTATTTCATTTGTTATAAAAGTAAATTCACTTTTTTTCAAATTTTTTAAAATTACTATTCGCCTACTTGTATTTAGAATAAAAATAATGCATTTAAAACACATTTAACAATAGCATTCAATTCCGATGTAAAAATGGGAGAAGTGGGGGGAAAAGTAATGTGGACTCCCTAAAAGGTACTAGCTGGATACTAACTGAATACACGTACAATATTTCAGCCCTCTAGGTTTCCTTAGAGAGTCTCTAGACGTGTTAGAAAACAAGCAAAAAAATTAAGGAAATATTGGCGTAAAAATCGTGGGGATAAGGGTTAAAAGTTTACACCAAAAACCAGTGTCTGGCTATTAGCTTAACCTGTACACAAAATTTCAGCCTTCTAGGTTTATTTGGGGAGATTTTGACCCGAACGAAACTGTTAAAAAACAAGAAAAATTATGTTCTTTTGGGTATAAAAATGGTGGGGGTAGAGGTTAAAAGTCGAGACCCCCAAAGGACACCCCCTTGATACTAACTCAATCCGAATACAAAATTTCATCCCTCTAGGTTTATTTGGGTGACCTGTGCGAGCGGTACAAACTTCGAAAGCCTCGAAAATACATGAAATTGTAGCTTAAAAATGAGGGGGGTGGGGGTAAAATATTAAAACCTTCAAAAAGCACAACCTAGGTATGAACTTTATCAACACACCAAATTTCAACCCTCTACGTTAATTCTGGGGGGTTGGGTGCGTGTTAGATCCAGTGAAAATCGTTTTTTTCCCCTCTACTCTCTCCAAATTATCCTAGGAAGCTGAATTTTGGATATGTTGTAGATAATTGACCGAAACATTATTTCCAACCGGTCCGGAAAAGTTTTATTGCTTTTCCGCCCCCCCCCCCCCCCCCCTTAAAGGTTGAGTCTGATCCAAAATTTGCCCAAAATTTGACCCCACTTTGATAGTATTATTGTGCATCGGAATGAGCCCCATTTACCAAATTTGAGCTCTTAACTTCCATAGGGGGGCCCTACACATATTAAAAGGTAGCGGGAATATATATATATATATATATATATATATATATATATATATATATATATATATATATATATATATATATATATATATATATATCAGAAATTTTTTTTCTACATATTCGTGTTCTACGGGTCCGAAAACGGGTAGCGCCCCTACTCTCGCCTCTCGCCGTTCTTGTCGTATAGACTGTAAAGTCTAATTGTTTCAAGGAAAAATTCGACTAAAAATGAAGACCCGATAAAGTTTTCAGCGAATTCGGATTAGTGGTTTGTTTTTTATAACAAAAAAATGAAATTAATAACTTTTGATTGTGGAGTCTACCACGGGTTAGAGGGGGCGAAGCCCCCCAGTGGGGTGCAAGGGGCAAAGACCCTGTCGAGGGTTCGGGGGAAGGAGCTCCCCTGAAATGAAAAAAAATTATATACAGTAGTCTCTAGTCTTTAAGGGCACCCAGTGGGAAATTGATAGTGTGGGTAGACCTGCCCCTTCAAATTTTTATTTTTTAAAAGCACAAAATTATCTTAAACAAACTCTATAAAAATTTTAAACAGAAGTAAGAATATGTGATATGTCCAAAAAGTAGTGCTATTTAATAGAAGAAACTACTTATACATAATTTTTCTAGGGGTAACAAAAACCATGTTTGGAATTCCATCGTTGGACACAATATAAAGAGATTTAATCAATTACCTATACATTTTGCTACAACCGGTGAAGTTTTTTCAAAACCTTTACTCGGGAACAGGTTGCTGCTTAAATTTAAATTGTCGTATACACTGAACACTGAAGTATCACTAGAACTATTTTATTTCAAAAAGTACTTTAAACCCAATTTATATTTCATTAAGTCAAGTTTGAATTCTTGAAGTAAATAATACTATAAAAAGTACGACAGTAACTATTTTACACTATTTGTGTGTATTTTTTTTTTTAAACTTTTTCATATATTGTGATTCCGGTACAAGTTTTCTGCAAACTGTCAAACAAAGTTTTTAACTTCATATAAGTGGTTATAGTGTCCCAGTGAGGACTATAATAACGGGAATAACGTAACAACACAATTTGATCGAGATGTGAGTGTATTTTCCGTATATACATACTTAACTATTATATCACGACAGCATTTCGGTCATTTTCTCTAACAAAACTTGGATTTGTGTTTGCCCTCGGGGAAATTTAGTTTAAACAACTAACTGTAGTATACTGTACGTAATCAGAGGCGTAACTATAATGGAGTAGGTGGAGTAGTCGCTCGTGGGCGCATATTAAAATGGAGTGCAATAAAGGAAAAACAGGGCGCAACAGAGGAAGTGAGAAATTAGAAAAATTTGGAGAAAATGACAATTATAGTGGAGAAATGGCAAGGCTGACAATGTTTTTTTTTTTTTTGCTCACCATTTTTATTTCTCAAAAAAGCGAACTCATAGAGGGTGCTTGGCTTATAAAGTCGCTTCAGGGGAAAAAATTTTCAGTTACGCCTCTGTACGTAACTATGTAGATATGTATCAAATTTTTATTTCACAAATAGAGAAAAAGACAGATCGATGTATTTAGTAGATGTCTCGTTCTCTTTATTATTTATTTAATATTTACCATCTTTCATAACGTCGAGAACGTCGACTCGTTCGTTGTATGTACATTCAAGAAAGTTAAGCCAAAGTACCTACTTAAACACAAAACTTTTTTTTTTAAACTTTGCAGTTTTTTTTTCAAGTAAGTATAAATAAACATTTTAATGTCATTGTTTATCGGATGACATATTTAAAGTAGAATAAAGTCTTGTAAATAATTGGCCCACCTAGGGTTACTAACGTGTATTATGGCAAACTTTTTTTATTTATACGATATTTGTATTGGAAAAGTATTTTAAAATGACACTTTCTGTGGTTTGACATTATGTTAACAGTTTTATCAGAATGTGTAGATAAAAATATCACAGTCCTTTATAGTAAGAAATTATAAGCAGGAAAAGAAATTTGGAATTACGGTTTTTTTTTAAATGGCTTCTAAACTATACGTGGAATTTGGGAAGTTTGGTGATAACTTGATAAGTTTCGATGCGTCTCATCAAATGTTTTTTATTTTTTATTTTTTAGTTTATAATTCTTATATTTTTCTTCTATATCGAGATCCCTTCTGACTATGGGCCTTAGAAAATTGTGTTCACTGTCTATTATTTGATTCAGTCTTGACTTCAACAATTACTACAAAACAGAGTTTTAGGATTCAATTAAAAAATTTAAATTTTTCCTAAGTCTAAAATAAAAGGGTTTCTAGTTGCTACATGGCGCGGTGTGGCGTTAAAAATCAGCTTATTTAGCTGAAATAAAATGTCACTTTTTTTTCTTTTTTTTTTTTTTAAAATTATTTCAAAGAACTCGATGCTGAGAGTGCTGGCTGTATAATTATGTGTGAGGTACCTTCTTTTGTCAACTAAAATTTATTTTTTGCAGTGACTGTGTGTTTTTACACATACAATTTATCATCAAACCCAACTTGTTTCTGTATATATACGGATTAATATCATTGCTTTACGAATACAAAGAAAATATTGTAGAAAGAAAACTTTAAAATAATGGATTACAAAATTTAAAATTACGGAGTAAAGTAATAATTGAAAAGAAAGAACAACGGCAGTGAACGTAGTAGTTGAATAATGTTGCTCGAAAAATCTGTTTTTTATTTGTTTCGCACAAAGATTTTGTTGCTTTAGGCTTTATTTTGTAATTACCACAATCATTTGTTAACACGTTTGTATCTACGTCTGGTTAGAGATTTCTTTAATAAGAATTTTTTTTCGTTGGATCGAATATACTTTTGTACGGTATCAATGAAGAGTATGTTGTATAACCAAGGGTATAATTAAACAAAAAAAAAAAAAACACGTAAATAAATGTAATGTTTTTAAGGTATATAAAAACACATGTCATTTTTTTCACAGTTTTTGTCGAAATAATTTTTCGTGCAAGTGTGTATGTATATAAGCGATGACCATGGGGATCATGACCCACCCTCCCAGCCCCTTAAAAGGAGATAAATTCAAATGTTATCGTGGTTTACTTGATGACGTCATTAGGCTTATTATGATTCCTCAGTTATTTTCAATTTTTTTTCCCCGAACGCCATCTTTTTAAATTTTTCCATGGAACACTTGATGATTGCTTGAGGAACACCAGTGTTCCGTGGGACATGCATCAATGAATGAAAGATTGGTGCAAATCCCATATGGGGTTCGCCGTACGTAGGCCTCTTTGTTGGACCTGGTCCCTTTGTGCCCCCTAAAATCAAGAAATGAAGTTCCTTAATAAAGGAAAGTAAGCACTTCAGTTTGGTAAAACTTCACGTTGGACGTAGTTTGGGAAACACTGATCGACTGATTTAATCATTTATTGCCTGATATTTAATAAAACCTTACGGATTTATTTGTATATAGTTAATTCTATTTAATTTTACTTTGTCATAATGTATATAATTATATTCCGCCGTGTTTTATAAATGTATACTATTATATATCAAAGCGCACATTTGTTTATCCACATTCATAAATATGCAGTGTATTATATAAGATTTCGTTTTATATTATACACTACCTGATTACTGATTCAGATGCCATATATGAGTAGTACAAAATAGATTCAAGCTTATTATTAAGTATTAGGGATCGTAACCATGGATACAATGTTTTTGCGGTATCATAGGTTATCTGTAGCACTACATACTTGGTTACTTATTCAGCTTACTCGATCTATTTTTATATAATATATTATAATGAATGAAAGTAAATTGAATTTGTTATAAGCTACTGTTGCTACTTGCAGTTAGACGCAAGCGATACAAGCTATGTAGATCAGTACAGAAATTTTCGGTGATGTTGGTGCTGGTGATGGTGGGTATGTGTTAGTCAAATGGATTTTGTTAAATTTGTTCATTCATGACATTACTTCACTCGCTTGATAGGAATCCAACAGCAAAACCTAGAGTTAATATTAAGAGCCAAGACACACGAACCACGCCACGACCACTTTTTTGTGGTTGTCGTGTGGTTGTACTGTCGTTCGTGTGTCTTAGACGGCGACTTGCGAGCCACTTTTTAGTGGCCGAATGATGTACAGCACGTACAGTCATTGCTAGGAGGCATCAAAGCCACTTAATACTGTTTGTTATATACAGTGTCTGCGTTAAGTATTCATACAATAATTGATTTATCAATACTGAAATTTAAGGAACTTAAAATTTTGCAGCGTGAAGTAGGTACGCTAGGATAAAAATAAACAAAATTAATCTGAGAGGTGATTCTTCTTTTAAATAATATTTCTTTTAAAATACATATCGGTATTTTGGTATTACATATTTTTGCAGATTCAATTTTTAAAATTATTTGATGAAACAATTCAAAAATTTTCAGCTCTTTATTTCTTTGAATTTTTAATTTTTTTCTATTATTATAAAACTAAAAAGGTTTAAATAATTATATAGCTTATTTATCTAATAATAGTCAATAATCCACGTTCAAACAGCAGGAGAGCTTCTAGTACATGCTTTTATTCTTAACCGAAGGGTTTTTCCATGCCATAAAAATGTTTCAATTCTGTTGACCAATTTGCCTTTATAATAATTATTTTGTATTACATAAATAATTCTGCAAAAATAAATCAATAAACAATATATATACGTTTATAACAGCGGTACCTTTATTGTAAATAAAATGTGTCATAAAAAGGTTTATATTCAATTTTTTTCTTTCTTTTCTTTATTTTCAAAGTTATCATAAAATTTGAAGCAAAGATGTTCCCATGCCTTTACTTTTTCCATCCGGTTACTATATCCCGAATATGTGTAATCCCAGATTGCGGGTAAATTCCGGATTTCCTCAATAAATAATTCCGTATCAAATGAATCTTCGTTAACCATTGCCATTTTTTCAAGAAAATAAAAACAAAGAAACAAAAACAAAAAAAAATTAAAAAAGACCAAAAAAAAAGAAAAAAACAAAACAAAAACAAAAAAACAAAATAATAACAAAAAAACAAAACAATCAAAAAAGACCAAAAGAAATAAAAATACACACAATTAAGAAAACTAAACAAAAATTACAAAACACCTGCTTGAGTCATATTATTCAATGATTTCTTGTAATGTTCGAGAGACACTGTAGTACTAGTAGTACGTATCTGTCGCTTATAAGTGGTCCATTGGTCGCAAGTTTTAGCGACTAAAAACGACAATACGACGACACATTGCGACAGTGTCCGATTACGACGACAGGCTGTGGCTCGTGTGTCTTGAAATTTGTGTTTCCATAAGAAAAGTACATGCATACATACCCGGCCACAGAATAGCCACTATTTTGTCGCTGTCGCGTGGTCGTGGCGTGGTTCGTGTGTCCTGGCTCTAAGGGTATACTTACCAATGAAAAAAAAACATCAAAAATAGGCGATTTTACTTTTCTATTTTCTCGGCGTAGAATTAACGTATGAACTTCAAATTTTCAGTGAGTAAAGAAAATGGTAATAAAAAATGTTATTAGGAAGTAGAATTTCAAATTTACATTTTTAAGTAGGTGAAAAACGAGTTTGAAAAGCATCAAATATAGCCTTAGTTTCAGTGCAATTTACCAACAATTGGAAAATTTTTAAAAAAATCTGATTCCTAATAACATATTTTATATGTTTTAAGAATGTAATTTTGAAATAAAAATTACTCCGGATTTACTCATTGGCACGTAAATAGAAAAGTAAACTTAGTATTTGCAACCTCTTTTCTGATCTATTTGTGTTTAAAAAAAATTTTTTCTCTTTATTCTCGTTTAGACCAAATATAAGTGAAACACAACAAATATATTTAAACCTTCGTTAAATATGGTGGTGATCTTTCATTTATGTGTGTTAACTAATCTCACAAGAGTCACAGTAAAATTATAATTTATGGACATAAACAACTTTGAACAATAGACTTGCAGGCAAAATACACACAGTAAATTATACAAACAAGTATAGTTAATATGTTATATGTAATATTTGTATTAAAAAAAAATTCATAAATGCATAAATTAATGAATTTTTTCAGGTTTATTTATGCTAGAAAAATGATACCAGATTCAAGAACTTTTTATCTACTTGATTACGTTAACGGTTTACTTTTTTTAGATCAATTAAATATATATAATGGTTTAATTAAATCAAGTAATAAATACGAAAATTGTTCAAAAGTGACCTAATTTTATTTTTCTGTTTTCTCAGTCTTGAGATATCGTATAAACCGTATAAACTTCAAATTTGAAATTTATTAAAGATGATAATTTTAAAAAGAGTTATTAGGAAGTAATTTTCCGATTTTCGAATTTAAAGTAGACAAAAACGTATTATTTTAAAAAAAAGTTAATTTGTTTGCAATTTTTGAACTATCAAATATTTTGTAATAGAAATAATTGTTTGATTTTAAAAATAATTCGATAAGCACAAGCTTATCGAATTATTGTTAATTTGTAGAAATAGTAGGTCTCAACAATAAGCTATGCATGTTTTTTTTTCTTTTTTTTAAAATGTGATTTTAAGCGAAAGTTTACTATGAGTATATATTCATTAGCAGACAATTATTAAAGTTGGTAACTGTTTTAGAACCAATATGAATTTAAAAATATTTTTTGATTCCAATGAAATATTTTTTAGGAAAAATTAATTGCTAATAATAATTTCCATTTAATCATTTTCTTATACCAAGTTAGAGTTCATTCCAAATGGGTTGACTGCTGTTACTATTGAATTTACATAAGAAAAAGGGTCAAGTTATTTGAAATGAATTCTAAATTCCAATTAATCATTTTCTTAAACACTTCCTTGTGTAAGTAAACAGATAAGTAAGTAAGGGAAAGCTAAATAGGTCCAGAGCCGGTCCTAGGTATATCATTCCAGAGAGTGAGGTGTGCTGTGGATGACTAGGCTAAAAGACAGCACATCCATCTTTGGAAAGTGTGTACAACGGCCAGACAGGCCCGAGAGCTTATAGTACTGCCCAGTTTAAAACGGAGAAAGGAATTACTATCTCCAAGCAGGGTACAGCTGAGCCAGTTAACAGGTATACTCACGGGGCATAACGTCCTGAGATAGCACCTGCATATCATGGGATTAGTGGAAAGTCCTCTCTGCTGAAGGTGCGGCTTGGAGGACGAATCTTCGTCCCATGTTCTATGCTCTTGTGAAGCATTGTCATCCTTGAGATGCAAGCATCTGGGATCTCCAATACTGAGTTCCGAGGACATCAGGACTGCAGGTTGTACTGCAATCATGAGTTTCTATGAGGGACTGGGCATTAGCTAGTCCCTCTTGGATGCCGTGGGGTACAATGGGCCCGTATTTGGTGGCCTACGTGCAACGGGAGCTCTGAATCCCGATCCACTTACAGTATTCATTCATTCAAGGGAAAGCTAATAAATGTTTGTAATGCTCATTTTCATGTTCTGGTGTTTTGAACATCAGTATTTATTTATTATCGCTATTGTCCTCCACCCACATATCACAACTACTGAATAATAAAAATTATATATACAATATTAGACTTTTTTGTTATTACTAACTTTCACGTTGGTAATAAACATCTTATTTTCAGTCAAGTAAAGCTACACCCCACTAGTACGAGCAAACTTATCATTCTCCATGATGACTGTAAAATTTAGTTGCACTACTTAACTCATATACGAACTTCTACAAAAAAGAATTTCATAGGTGTTTGGTTAATGTCCTGTTTTCTTGTACGGATAATTGTACTGGTTGGCCTGGTACCTAAGTATCACAGAAATAAGAAATATTGAATTGATGTTCTGTGATTGAATGCTTAGAGCTATCCTGCTGTGAAGACCTACTATTTATGTATTAGGGACGAAAAACATCACATAATGTATTATGTATGTATTTAATTTCACATCCTTGTAATAAAATAAGCATTGCATACATGTAAAAAAGAATAAGAGATAGTGTCACCTTAAACCTGTATATTTGCATCTTTTTTCTCTAAACATTTTCAGTATTATTAGAATATTGTTACCTAGGAAAATAAAATTATAAATAAGAAAAGCAATAGTATATTTACTGAATTCTTAATGAGTCTGTTCTTTTTTAAAGTGTATGTGAGGAACTAAAAAAAAATTGGTGGACTCATTGTGCGGTGGAGATAGCATCAAAGTGTTAAAATCTCGAATTTGCTATTTTATTTTAGCGAATTTCCAGAAAGAATTCTGGAAATTCAGCTATTATGGTGTAAGCCATAGTCGAAGTTCAGCCCGAAAATATGGCAGAAATTTGTTTTGAGACATTCACTAAAATTATATATATATATATATATATATATATAATATATATATATATATATATATATATATATATATATATATATGTAATTATGTATTTATGTATTTATGTATCAGCACGATAGCTCTTCAGGAAAAACTGCTAGTTTTACGAAATTTGGTGACAACGTTGGAAGTCCAAAAATTTTGGATGAGTTCTTCAGCCAAAAACGTCGGAGCTCAGGAACATGGTTTTTTGAGCATTTTTCGTGAAAATGAGTTTTTGGCCAAAATTTGCTATAATTTAAAAGTTTTTGCCACATTTTTTTACATCATTGCGAAGACGGGAAAAAATCACATAAAAAAGGTTTTTAAACTTTTATTCTACGTTTGCTAGTTTTTGAGAAAATAAGAAAAAAAAAGTCAATTTATTTTCTATAATTTTAGTGTGTTTACAACTATGTTGTATGTGTATAATCATATAATGTGTATGTATGTATGTATATAACTGCAATAGTGAGATATACGTATGTGGATATACATACCTACTTATATTGGTTAAAAGATGTCGTCTGCATCTGAATGTATTGGTGAAACAAAATCTTTATAGGATGAATGTACCAAAAGTTGGTCAGTAAAGCCTTTTGGTACTTTTAAAATACAAAATCAATTATATATACAACTATATATTTCAATTAATAGAGGATCTACGGATTACTTATCAATTTTATTGTAGAATCGTTTCCAGGTAGTTCAATTCAAGTGAAATCTTGAAATAAGTAATTAAATTATAAGACTGATTAATAAACCTGTTTACATTTTCCCTAAATCGGTCACACGTGTCATGTTGCTAGTTTTGGATATTCTTGACCTTAAGATTGACCTACGCTAAAAAAAGTTAACGTTTATTAGTTGCATAATATGAATACTAACATGAGTACTACTAATTGATGGCAATCAATAAAAAATAATTTAATTTCTTTGAAAGAATTGGTTTAATTTTTGCCGTAAAAAGTGAACAATCCTCAAATAAAATATTGATCTGGAGACGAAAAATACTTTCTAGACGTATTTAATGTTAATAATATAAATCTACAAAATTATTCAAAATAATCTGAAAAAGCCGAAATAAACCAGTTAGTGCTTATAATGTATCAAATTGAGGATTCTTTTAATAAAATCATCTGCTTTCAAACATGTACACATTTATAGAAAATAAATTTCTTATTTATAAGTTCTTTTAAACCGAAGTTCTCAATTTTTATCGACTAATATCCTTTGGAAACTAGTCCATAAAAATAGGGAACTTCGGTTTAAAAAACATATACGTAATTGTATTATCCTAAGAAACTTAATGTAAAGTTTATAAATTTATTATTATTTAAAGAAAAAATATAGATCCAGTTTAGGTACGTCTACCCCATAGGCTAAGAAACACTACTAGATATTTTGTTTAAATGCATTACTTGTGTCATTGATGATAGGTATATTATATACGAATTCATTGGGTATATTGATATGGAACCAATTTAACGCCTTATATAGTACAAAATGTATATATACGTATATCTATGTGTGTGAATGTATTTGTACCTCTAATACACATATTTTTCAAATAAGTACATAACTGTTGACAATTTTTGGCGAATGGAATTCAACTATTACAGCCACTGTCATGACGCGACTTGAGCCCGGGACTATGGCAGAAATTTGTTTTGAGGTCCTTAGAAACCGAAAAAAATAGTCACTAAAATTTATATATATATATATATATATATATATATATATATATATATATTTATTTATATCTATATCTATATATATATATATATATATATATATATATATATATATATATATATATATATATATATATGTGTGTGTGTGTGTGTGTGTGTGTGTGTGTCCGCGCGATAATTCTCGAACGAAATGTCTTACGTTTATGAAATTTGGTGAAAATATTGGAAGTCCAAAACCGTTGGACGATGCCTGCAACATGTCTTTTTTAGCAATTTTCGTGAAAAAAATTAACTTTTTGCCAAAATTTCCTCTTATTCAAAAATTTTTGTAAAAATTTTGTACACTATTGGAAAGAAGAGAAAAAATCACATAAAAAAGGTCTTCAAACTATTATGCTATGTCAACTAGTTTCCAAGAAAAACTAACTTTTATAAACGGAAATTCGCTATGTTATGCAGGATGCTGCGACAGGGGTATTTTGAAATTATGTCCTTAAGTATCTGTTTATCAGTCTATATAATATGTATATTAAAATTTAAAACAGATGCCATTTTATTCTCTACTTTCTTATAAAAAATCTTTTCAATACTTTCTCTACAAGAAAACTTATTAACTTTGTTTATCAATTTCTGGAAGTTTTATAAATTAATCTTTTCATTAATGTTCGTATAAGAACTTGTGTATAAAATTTACGCAAATTCTTTTATCCAACCGGTAAGGCTTCGTAAATTGCTTTTCTTTTTTAGTCGAATTTTCATCGAAAAATCAGACAATTACACTGTATTCGACAACAACGGATCGAGACGAGAGTGGGGGGTGAAATCCAAAGAATGAGCTGAAAGGACCCCGCAATTATTAGGTGTAAATTAGGTGTTCATCAAATTGTCTAATTTTTGATATATTACTTTATACATCCTCCCGATCAAAAGTCCCAATGGGCATAAAGTCCCAAGACCCGCTAATATTTTTCAGACACGTCCGACGTCTGGAAGCTCAAAAAACGAGTTTTTTGGAATAATTTCCCAAAATTCAAAATTGTTGTTTACACGATTGGAAAGAGGAGAAAAAATCACATAAAAAAGGTCTTTAAACTATTATTCTATGTCAACTAGTTTCCAAGAAAAACTAATTTTTATAAATTGAAATTTGCTATGTTATGCAGGATGCTGCGACAGTGGTATATACGGCGACCATTTATAAGAGTTAGTTTTTCTTGGAAACTAATTGACATAGAATAATAGTTTAAAGACCTTTTTTATGTGATTTTTTCTCCTCTTTTTAATGGTGTAAACAAAAATTTTGAATTTTGGGAAATTATTCCAAAAATCTCGTTTTTTGAGCTTCCAGACGTCGGACGTGTCTGAAAAATATTAGCGGATAAAAAACCACTATTTTTGTTCCAGATTATTTTAGTTTACATCTTTAGGATAAATTAAAAAAAAATTACTACGGCTACTGCTATGCCTTTGGTCAATAATCACTTTTAAAGATTTTTTGTTTATCGATTAAAAAATGTCTCAAAATTTAAGTCTAACAAAGCATTACATAGAAACATGAAGTGATAATTAACCAAATTTATTTTTCCTGTAATCTCCTGACTTTTCTGAACATTTTGATGAAAAAATTATTGCTTTTATGTTAAATATTACAGAAGTTATGGATTTTTTAATATAATAACGTCACCGAAAGTGATACTACAGAAACATCATTTTAACCCTATTTTGCTAAATTTCAAAAATTCATAACTTGAAAATTATTAGAGATAATTTTTTTAAATTTTGTACAGATGATTAGGATGGTTAAATAAACAAATACAAAAAATTTTCAGCTAAATCTGAGGTCATGGGTGACATTTTATGTTTTTATTGGATGATTTGAAATGAAATGACCCACTTTCAACACGAAAGTTTTTTTTTTTTTTACTACTTGAGTTATAGTAAAGTGCGCGCTCTAAAATAACTTTTTGATTTTTCATTTTTTTAAAAATACAATTTTAGGAAAATATTTTCAACATCTTAAAGAACATAATTATGGAGAAAAAAAGTCGATTTGTTTTTTTAGCGAAATTCCCCTTAACAAAAGATAATTACAAATATTACGAAAACTAGAATCATCTAATTAAAAATAAAAAGTAGTTATCAATTAAATTTATACGATATCGTGTTGTATAATTATGTGTTGATATCTTCCATATTGTTCGTAAATGAAAAGACGTGTGAACAACAAAAATAAAAAGGAAAAAGAAACTTAGAAGTCATCATTGAAAGATTTGTTAAGCGAAGTAAAAGATACGGAAGTCGATCGCTATATGTATTACGAACATTTCAATAATATAAAATTACTTTCCTCATTCAACACAACTGACTCACACTCGCTAACAAACAGCAGTGAAGAATCCCTTTTATCATTTTCATTGTCCATTGTCCCAGCATGACATGAGTTATCTGTAAAAACTAATTGAGTTTGATGTGGATACTCAGCCAGCCATGTGAATCTACTTCCAACTTTTCTTTCTATTTTACTATTTATTTTATAAAGTTATTTATTAACGATCCATTTTTAAAAAACCAAATAATAATAATAATAATACTCGTCTGGGATAATCAAATGGACGCCTACGAACTTGACAAATATCGAAATCAAGACCCGCGTCCTCATGACCAAATAACGAATTCATCATCCCAAGGCAGCGATAGAACGACTGACGCTGCCAAGAGCCGAAGGGGGTCGAGGTCTTATAGACGTAAATAACATACATAATAAACAGGTTCGTAACTTGCGAGAATACTTTTACAGTTTTACACCAAAACACACATATTGTACTTACACGAAATCCAGCAATGGATCCGCAAGCCTCTACATGGGAGACATCCACATGAACTTAACCAGAGTAACGTCGACAAAGCAGCGTCGCACACCTGGTTGAGTCAGGGGAGTCTTTTCCCGGAGACCGAAGGATTCATGCTGACTATACAAGATCCAGTAATTCATACAAAGAATTACTCAAAATACATACTTCGTGACTCGTCAATAACATCTGACGCATGCCGGAGACGTTATTCCAAACCCGAAACGATCCAACATATCACAACTGCCTGTACTCAGCTCGCTCACAAGAAAACCTGGCTAAGTCGAAAATTCCAAAAAATCTGAAACTTTGTCAGTATGTAGAGGGTGATTATCTAATAAAATAAAAAATATAAGTTGTTGCTAAAAAACGTTTTTAAGGGGTGAACCACCCTCTCAAACTTGGAACTCAAAAAATTAAAAATCGATGAAATTTTGTTTGTACATACCTGAAAGGGGTCTAGTAAGAAATATAACAAACATAATATTGCCAATTTTTAAATTTTATGGTACAGACTTGAAGGGGTGGTTCACCCCTTAAAAATTTGTAGATATAAAAAATGATGCATTTATTACTAGAACTCTATATAATATATATAAACAAAATATCACCAATTTTTAAATTTTTAAGTACACAGTTGAAGGGCTGGTTTCACCGCTTAAAAATGTTTAAAAACAAAAAATAATGTTATATTTCTTACTAGACCTCTTTAAGGTATGTATAAACAAAATTTAATCAATTTTTAAATTTTTGAGTTCCAACTTTGAGAGGGTGGTTAACCCGTTGAAAACGTTTTTTAGCAGAAACTGATAATTTTTATGTTATTAGGTAGTCACCCTCTACATACTGACAAAGTTTCAGATTTTTTTGAATTTTCGACTTCGCGAGATTTCCTTGTCAGTCCGAATATAAACACCGTCACGATCAGGTTGGCAAAATAATATACCAGAAACTAGCGGTTAAGTACCACCTTATAACCAATAAAACCCCTTACTATAAGCTCACACCAAAAGTAGTAGCGGAGAATGACTCCTGTAAACTTTATTGGGATCGGTCGATTTTTACAGATAAGACCATAAATCATAATCGACCAAATATCATCTTCGTAATGAAAAAAACTAAGACCACCTATCACCTATTCACCTTGTGAATTTTTTTATTTGTTTTTTGATAGATCGATGTTGCGGTTCCCAATACACACAACTTACAAAAAACACACGCAGTTAAACTGGATAAATACACTGACCTTCCAGCTGAAATAAAACAACAATGGCGAATTGAAATTTTTCTGGATTTGCTTTATTTTCAATGAATAATATCAGTTATCTACTTAAAGGAGGAAAGATAAGTAGTTATTTTAGAGTCATTGGGCGAGCAGGGTCAAGTGCCATAAATAACTGATTTTGCACAGAATTTTGGAATATATGATTAAATTGACCTATCAATTTTACCTATAATTCAGAAAATTTTGCGCGAGTGAAACCGCGGGTCGCAGCTAGTATATATATATATACATATATATATATATATATGTATATATATATGTATATATATATATATGTATATATATATATATATATATACACATATATATATTATATATATATATATATATATATATATATATATATATATATATATATATATATATATATATATGTATATATATATATATACACATATATATATTATATATATATATATATATATATATATATATATATATATATATATATACATATATATGTATATATATTTATATACTTACATATATATATATATATATATATATATATATATATATATATATATATATATATATATATATATATATATATATATATATATATATATATATATATATATATATATATATATACATACATACACACACACACACACACACACACACACACACACACACACACACACACACACAAAAAGATTTTGGTGCCCTCAAAACATGAAAATATGCTGTTAATACTTACCCCATATATTTTTTTAATACTTGCCCCGAAGGTAAATTTTTTAAAATTTATACTTTTAAAAAGACGAAATTAATAATGCGGCAAAATTCAAACAAAATGCAATACAAGATTGAATATGCTACCGTTTGAAATCAATTCAGCTTCTTTTAGGTATACAATGATGCTTGAAATCAAAAAACCGTCGATTTAAAAAATTTTCTTTTACCTAATAAAATCTACGCCTTACGCATAACTTTGTTTCGCGGCAACCGGCCGAAGGCTGACTCCTCACAACGTGTCCATAGTCATTTACTGATGATAACAACCGGACGTGCTTAATTTGTTCGTGTATAGTTTGGTGGAAATTGGTTTGTTAAGACCTACCCCTTTTAATGCTAGCCCCTGCCTCCCCTACAGTTAGTTATAAATAATATTGATAAGCGATGCAAAAAGGATTTAAAAAATATATATATATATATATATATATATATATATATATATATATATATATATATATATATATATATATATATATATAGTGTTCCTTCTCAATAGTTCCGCAGAATGAAATGAGGGGAATAGGTTTTCTAGGAAGTGTTGTTCTCCCACCAAAGGCCAATCGGTCACTGGCAAGGTACAAGAATTTTTTTATGTCTAGATTTAAAATTTATAGTTCAATAATTTATGACCCTGTCAAAAGTAAAAGCTTTTCAGGAGCGTCAAAACAAGTAGGTGGGTCTGAATAATAAAATTTAAAAATTTAATTTAAACTAATATTCTTTATATAACTATTCCATACGATAAAACTCTAATAATTTAATGATATCATTTTTATTGTAATCACTTATTTATGCATGTGTTAACAAAATACTGTTTCTTTATTATTCAACATCGAATTAAAAAGTATTGCCTATTGTGTAAAATTTTTCGTTTACTGATAAAATAAGATATGTATCTCCTCATAAAATTTTGTAAAACTATACGCTCGCTTCTCTAAATGTTTTTTCTTAATTTTTATTTTGTATAAACAAACCAATTTTTTATACCTGCTTAAGATTTATGTTTTAATTGTTTACATAATAAGTGTACCAGTGAATACACTATCAGCGTATGCAGTGGATCAATATAAGCAATGTTGACTAGTTAGTCGAATAATGATGTTACAAATTTAAGTTGTCTTACAATATTTATTTAATTTAGATAATTTTTCTTCCACTTAATATAAACAAAACAAACTTTTTGATTTTTAGCTTTGATGAAATAAATAAATAACAGGTGGTAGAGTGGTGGTAACGTTCGAGTCTCAAACTGGGGAAGCGGAACTATTCAGAATGTGCACTGTATATATATATTAGATGTACAACTAAATTCTACCCGTTTTTTGCAAAAAAATCATGTAACCTTTTAAAAACAGCTTGTTGAATGACGTGTAACTTTTCTGCAAGTTGTTATATACATACATATATATATATATATATATATATATATATATATATATATATATATATATATATATATATATATACAGGTGAGTTTTTCGGGAGTTGCCATTTTTATTACAGCCAAACCGTTGATTTAATCGAAAAATTGTTCAAATAAGAGTTGTAGATATCAACGGGGGCAACCAATTGCGATAATCAGGAGCTTTATAGCTCTTGTGGTTTTCGAGATACGATACAAACTTACCTTTTTTTAAATGGAATAGTATACTTATTTGTTGATAAAAATTATTCAATAAAGCAACAATAACCAAAAATAAAAAAATAAAAATTTTTATTTTAAGTTTTTTTTTTTCAAATTTTACAACTTTCGCGCTTAAAAGTGATTTATTTAAGTTAATTTTGGTAAGTTTAAGAGCGCCTACTTCAAACAACCCTCAATATTACGGAAAGTAGCAAGCGGTAATTATATTTATGTATATTCTAAATTTCATTTTTGCATTTATGCTAAAATAGAGTCCCTATAATAAATAGAGTTTTGACATGTGGTGAACACTGATTGGTTCCGGCATTTTCTGTCTAACGTTGGGTAAAATAAATTGAAAATAAGTTAAAAAATATTTAACAAAAACCATTTAGTTTAACCTAGAAAGAATAATTAAATTAAATTTTTTTAATTGTTCATAAATTCATAACCTATTAACAATAATTATGTACTCAAAAATATTTACACAAACATGTGATAATTAATTTCGAAGCTTCCCGCTCTGTTTTGGAAAGAAAATGAATGACATGTCACGACTCTATTTATTATAGGGACTCCAGGTAAATCTATACGGTAAGGCCATCTGAGTAACATAAATACAATTACCGCTTGCTACTTTCCGTAATATTGAGGGTTGTTTGAAGTAGGCGCTCTTAAACTTACCAAAATTAACTTAAATAAATCACTTTTAAGCGCGAAAGTTGTAAAATTTGAAAAAAAAAACTTAAAATAAAAATTTTTATTTTTTTATTTTTGGTTATTGTTGCTTTATTGAATAACTTTTATCAACAAATAAGTATACTATTCCATTTAAAAAAAGGTAAGTTTGTATCGTATCTCGAAAACCACAAGAGCTATAAAGCTCCTGATTATCGCAATTGGTTGCCCCCGTTGATATCTACAACTCTTATTTGAACAATTTTTCGATTAAATCAACGGTTTGGCTGTAGTAAAAATGGCAACTCCCGGAAAACTCACCTGTATATATATATATATATATATATATATATATATATATATATATATATATATATGTATGTATATAACAACTTGCAGAAAAGTTACACGTCATTCAACAAGCTGTTTTTAAAAGGTTACATGATTTTTTTGCAAAAAACGGGTAGAATTTAGTTGTACATCTAATATATATATACAGTGCACATTCTGAATAGTTCCGCTTCCCCAGTTTGAGACTCGAACGTTACCACCACTCTACCACCTGTTATTTATTTATTTCATCAAAGCTAAAAATCAAAAAGTTTGTTTTGTTTATATTAAGTGGAAGAAAAATTATCTAAATTAAATAAATATTGTAAGACAACTTAAATTTGTAACATCATTATTCGACTAACTAGTCAACATTGCTTATATTGATCCACTGCATACGCTGATAGTGTATTCACTGGTACACTTATTATGTAAACAATTAAAACATAAATCTTAAGCAGGTATAAAAAATTGGTTTGTTTATACAAAATAAAAATTAAGAAAAAACATTTAGAGAAGCGAGCGTATAGTTTTACAAAATTTTATGAGGAGATACATATCTTATTTTATCAGTAAACGAAAAATTTTACACAATAGGCAATACTTTTTAATTCGATGTTGAATAATAAAGAAACAGTATTTTGTTAACACATGCATAAATAAGTGATTACAATAAAAATGATATCATTAAATTATTAGAGTTTTATCGTATGGAATAGTTATATAAAGAATATTAGTTTAAATTAAATTTTTAAATTTTATTATTCAGACCCACCTACTTGTTTTGACGCTCCTGAAAAGCTTTTACTTTTGACAGGGTCATAAATTATTGAACTATAAATTTTAAATCTAGACATAAAAAAATTCTTGTACCTTGCCAGTGACCGATTGGCCTTTGGTGGGAGAACAACATTTCCTAGAAAACCTATTCCCCTCATTTCATTCTGCGGAACTATTGAGAAGGAACACTGTATATATATATATATATATATATATATATATATATATATATATATATATTTTTTTTTTTTTTAAATCCTTTTTGCATCGCTTATCAATATTATTTATAACTAACTGTAGGGGAGGCAGGGGCTAGCATTAACAGGGGTAAGTCTTAACAAACCAATTTCCACCAAACTATACACGAACAAATTAAGCACGTCCGGTTGTTATCATCAGTAAATGACTATGGACACGTTGTGAGGAGTCAGCCTTCGGCCGGTTGCCGCGAAACAAAGTTATGCGTAAGGCGTAGATTTTATTAGGTAAAAGAAAATTTTTTAAATCGACGGTTTTTTGATTTCAAGCATCATTGTATACCTAAAAGAAGTTGAATTGATTTCAAACGGTAGCATATTCAATCTTGTATTGCATTTTGTTTGAATTTTGCCGCATTATTAATTTCGTCTTTTTAAAAGTATAAATTTTAAAAAATTTACCTTCGGGGCAAGTATTAAAAAAATATATGGGGTAAGTATTAACAGCATATTTTCATGTTTTGAGGGCACCAAAATCTTTTTGTGTGTGTGTGTATATATATATATATATATATATATATATATATATATATATATATATATATATATATATATATATATATATATATATATATATATATATATTATAGTATTGAAATGAGACAAAAAAAAAATAGTTTTTATTCAGAAACCCAATGGAGAAGTCTCGTAGTGTGGATAATGTAACATGTAGTTACGTTTAACTAAAGTATAGACCAAAACTAATAAATTGGTGAAAAAATTTTTGACATTCGTCAGTAAATAATAGAGTAGTTTAAAGTTTAAAGCGGGATAATTGATTTCCCATTCACTTGTGATGTCAAATATCCGCACCGAGTGTTTTTTATACAATATTCTTTTAATTTAATTGTGTTAAATTACCATGGATTTAATATTTTAAAAAAAAAAATTTATTAACGCGAGGGGGGTAGGTAGGGCAAGTAGGGGGCCCGGAGCCTCTGTTAGGAGCCCGGACAAAGTGAAAAATCCTTTTTTTTTTGCTCGCCAACTGTATTTTTGGAGAAATAATTTTTTGTTGTCATTTCTCTATTTGAAATATTTTTTGGTGAAAATTCGATTTTGATAGTGTTAAATAAGATTTATGAGAGAAATAGTTGATTTGTTACGAAAGAACACACAACTTCGTTCGAGTAGGTACTTTACTTGTTTGATCAAATTGGATTTACGAAAGTGTTGTCAAGTACACGTATGATGGCTTTTGAATCGGCCATACTTTCGAAATTTCTTCTCTTGTTTCTCATGTTATGTAGATTAATAAAAAAATGGCATCAATATAAATACTTATACAAAAAAAATTATGAAATAAGTTGTACAAGATTAAACAAGCCGTTGAGTGAGTTTAACACTGCTAGTAAAATGAGATTTATGAAGGTCTACGGGATCGATTTTTCAGTGTTCTGAGAAAAAGAAATCATACCTGGCCATAGAAAATCAAAGTTTTTAAAAAAAAAACTCTGCAAAATAACCACCCGTATTTTAAAGATTTATTTTGGAAGTCTTATAAAGCATTTGAAACATATTTTCTTCTTTTTATATAATAGCTATTTCTTGAGTTCCAGCAATTAGCGGCTGTTTGAGAACTAACGGGTGAACTTAAAAATTGGAACTATATTGGAAACTAATTTGATATTTTTATTTTTAAGCGGCGGGAGGATTGAGTCAATCTCGACCCGGCCCTTCAACTAATAGTATATTATTCAACGAGCTAGTAATGATAGCTTATTACTCACGAAGATGAAATTGCGTCGTAATGCATCTGAGTGAGTAATAGCCATTGCAAGCGAGTAGAATACGATATTTTTTCTACGACTTTTTTCCTTTTTGATTTAAATAAAATTGAATATTAAATCAAATTTTTAACCTATTTCTAATTTCATTAAATGTTTCTATTAATATGCATAACGATTAAATCAAAATATAAACTACTTTGTTTACTTGCATGTTACTGCGCAACATATATTAAATTAAAACTTGATACATACATTAGTCACAAAACAATCGCAAACCCATTGAATAATGGTTAATACTGTGATTTCATTGGTCAAAAAGGTATTTAGTAATGATCATTCCTCCACACTTTTGAATAATGCCTAACTTTCTCTACAATTAACAGATATATAATGAGTGTGTTCTTCAACTGGAGTAGAAAAAAATATTAAATTTATTCTTAGAGATGAGCTCATTTTTTTTGTGTGTGAAATATGAAACCTTATAAATAGCTTATAATTTTGTGCTATTTTAATTTTTAATTTTACTAGTTGGGAGGGCCAGGTCGAGAGGAATTCGATATTTGTAAAATTTAATAGTGAAATGACTTGATTTAACTTTATAAGGGCATCTCTTGAAGAAACATATTAACCTGGAGGAAAATAGGTATTGGTATAATTTTTAGGCAGTTTTTATAGGTTTTAATTTTGTACTGACTGTGAGCTATTTTTTTCGTAAAATTGAAAACACCAAGAAATTGGTTGAAAACTACTATTTTATTCCTTTCTCTTCCTCAAAAAGGGATACCCGGTGTTCGTTGGAAAAGAAAAATTTTACAGTTTATTAATGACATGTAAATTAACAATTTTATGGAAATAAAAATAATTGGGTTGGAATTTTTTCCACATTTTGTATTAAATACCGATTTGGTTACTGGTCTGTAAGTAAAAGGTGTATAATTTTCAAACCGTGTTGTTATGTTTGTTTTGTTCAAAATAACAATATTCAAGGAAAAATTTTCTTTTAGTTTATTTAAAAGTATAACAAAAATATGCAAAATATTAAAAAAGAGCCTGCCAAACTTTTGGGTATTTTTTGGTTCTAAAAAAAATTTTGGTGCTGGAATTTTTTATTTTTTATTTTTTATTGTTATATGGTTAGGCTTGCCAAATTAATTTTATAATATTTCTTGAAAAATTATTAGCACAGCTCAAAAATACAATTACATAACAAACAAACAGAAAATAGTTATTTTCGATAACGCGTAAAGAGAGGTATTCTAGTAGGCTTAAATTGGGGCACGAGTCTAAGAGACTGACGCATACACAACGAGATCGAGTGCGCTGTATACCCCTACGAGTCGTCAGGCGAGTGGGAGTAAGCGCACGAGATCTCGTTGTGTGTGCGTCAGTCCCACAGAATATTACAGAACGAACGCTAGTATCTCTATACTACTGAAACCAGTGTAACGACAAAGGATAGAAAATATCCCACCTATATGTTATATATGTGCACGCGGAGTTGTGAGTTAGTCCGATGGATGGTTGTGTGTATTGGTGTCTTGCATACGCATATACATAATATGTACGTGGTACGTACCATGTAGGTATACCACGTATACCATGTTAATACGACGGCAACAATATGACAACAATTGAAACACACCCATTGGTAGCTACTAAGTGAATGACAACATAGTTCTGCAAAATGGACATAAATGCCCATAAGCGATTGCAGAAAAGAGATAGTTGTATCCCTTCTTAGTGTTCTATGGTCAGTCCCTTTTGCGAGTGCTCCAGTTTAAGCCTATTGGATACCTCACTTTACGCAGACGTATCGAACATAATTTTTTATAACGACGGCTTCTAAAGTTTAATAGAGAGAAAAAAATTAATTATTTTTAAGTAATTTTAGAAAATAGTAGGGGTAATTTTATTTTATGTTATATGAAAAAATAGTATATTGTACAATAAGTGGGAAAAGAGGCTTATTTCTCACGAATATGAGTTTGTTGCGCGAGCCCACAGGGCGAGTGCGACAATTCGTATGAGTGAGAATTATACACATAATAATTACACTATACTTTTTCTACGAGCACATTTTTTTTCGTATAATTTAACATAAATAATTAAAATAAAATTTAAATAAGTAGTAAAAATTTTTTAAATTTATAATGTCAGGGGTAAGATGTTCAAATTTTTGCCAAAGCATACTTTAAAATTATGGAAACAATAATAAATAATAATCAACATGCATATGTATATTTTTAGTATTATTTCTATATATTATATATTAAACTAACGGAACAGCCTACTTTTTAGTCGAATTTTCTCCGAAAAATTAGACTTATACAGTCTATACGATAAGAGCTGCGAGAGGCGAGAGTAGGGGCGCTATCCGTTTTCGGACCCGTAGAACACGAATATGTAGAAAAAAAATGTCTGATATATATATATATATATATATATATATATATATATATATATATATATATATATATATATATATATATATATTCCCGCCACCTTTTAATTTGTGTAGGGCCCCCCTATGGAAGTTAAGAGATGAAATTTGGTAAATGGGGCTCATTTTCGAGGCACCTCATACTATCAAAGTGGGGTCAAATTTTGGGCAAATTTTTTTTCTGACCCGACCTTTAAGGGGGTGGCGGGGGGCGGAAAAGCAATAAAACTTTTCCAAACCGGTTTTAAATAATGTTTCGGTCAATTATCTACAACATACCCAAAATTCAGCTTCCTAGGATGATTTGGTGGGAGTAGAGGGGTGAAAAACGATTTTCGCTGGATCTAACAGGCCCCCAGCCCCCCAGAATTAACGTAGAGGGTTGAAATTTGGTGTGTTGATAAAGTTCGTACCTAGGTTGTGCTTTTTGGAGGTTTTAATATTTTACCCCCACCCCCCTCATTTTTAAGCTACAATTTCATGCATTTTCGACGTTTTCGAAGTTTGTACCACTCGCACAGGTCACCCAAATAAACCTAGAGGGCTGAAATTTTGTATTCGGATTGAGTTAGTGTCAAGGGGGTGCCTTTTGGGAGTCTCGACTTTCAAACCCTACCGCCACCATTTTTATACCCAAAAGAACATGATTTTTCTTGTTTTTTAACAGTTTCGTTCGGGTCAAAATCTCCCCAAATAAACCTAGAGGGCTGAAATTTTGTGTACAGGTTAAGCTAATAGCCAGACACTGTTTTTTGGGGGTTTCAACTTTTAACCCTTACCCCCACGATTTTTACGCCAATATTTCCTTAATTTTTTTGCTTGTTTTCTAACACGTCAGAGACTCTCTAAGGAAACCTAGAGGGCTGAAATTTTGTACGTGTATTCAGCTAGTATCCAGCTAGTACCTTTTAGTGAGTCCACATTACTTTTCCCCCCACGTCTTCCATTTTTACATCGGAATTGAATGCTATTGTTAAATGTGTTTTGAATGCATTACTTTTATTCTAAATACAAGTAGGCGAACAGTAATTTTAAAAAATTTAAAAAAAAGTGAATACAATTTTTTAACAAATGAAATACATACATATTAAGTAATTTGAAAATGTTATTAAAATCACTGTTTATTTATAAATTAGGAATTTTGGATTTCTATTATTTATAAAATAGAAATTTTGGATTTTTTTGGAAAGAAAAAATATCTTCATAAAAGCCTTCCAGTTTACTATTTAAGAATAAAACACAACTTTTTTAATATTTAAAAATAAAACACAAAGGCAATTGGCGGATAAGCATAGATAGAAATGCCCTCGTACGAATTGTGTTGGCTTTTTCCCTGTTAACTGCTATCGGCACAAAATTGAAATTTACTGAGATTCAGCCCTTAAAAACTTAAAACCTTTTTTTAAAGCCCCGATCAACCGGACACTCATTATCAGTTTTGAAACCACCAAAATTACAAATCGCTTGTGGACTTTCAATTATATTTCGCTTGTAGACACTCAATACTGAAAATGAAAGGAAAAATTCGACTTCCGTGATGGGGCTCCGTTGGTCACGGCGTTTTTTATTATATTAAGGCGTGCGAAATAATTTCTCACTGTATTCCCGTACAGTGTGGGTAATTGTTAATTTTTACATATAGTTAGCCGTGCACAAAATGTTACTTTTAATAGTAGGAGTAGAAAAAATTTTTTATGTACGACTGAATCATAAAAGCCTATTTTATTACATTGTTAAGAGATATAAAAAGTATTACTTTTTGGCACTAGTTGCATAATGAAAAGCAAAAAGCACTAGTGCCATAAAGAATAGTCTACTTGATAAATTTTAATTTCAATTTTACAATAAACAGAAAACACACCAACTTTATTTGTATACCATATTTACAAATGTTGGCATAATTAATATTAATTACACAATCTGAACTATTATTAATATTTATTCCAGGGAGCTTTTTCTCCTTTCTTTTTTAAATATTAATAAATTTTGTTGAAAAATCTTTTAAAAATGCTCCAATATTTTATTAGTTTTAGTTGACAGATAATAACCAAAGCATAGGGGTGACCGGGGCAGGTTCTCGCACGGGGCATGTTTTCGAATCGACTTTAACTCTTAAACTAACCACTAGATCGGAGCACCAAATTGATTCGAATGATGCCTAGACGCCCAAGTGGCAGTTATGTCAGTTACATGTTCATAAATGCACTCGTTGTGAAACAGTGTTATCTTTTGTTAATTTTTGATCAGGTAAGTAACTTTTTATGCCTCACTTTAAACTAAAAACAAACATACTTTGTTTTGGTTGAGTCTTATGTTAATATTATATTTACAATATGCATTTTCTGTAGTAATTAGTTATGTAAGTATTGTATGGAAAAGTCATTATTTCCACCGTTCTAGGTGAGTTTAAAGTAAAAAAATGGCGACGGGGCACGTTTTCGAATACCAAGCGGGGCAAATTTTCGCTACCGAAAACATGCCCCAGTCTTTTCCAGGAGTATTAAATATTAAAGTTCTTGATTTATTGGTAGTTAAAAAATGAATAAATATTGATAGAAATATGTCGTTGATTATGACCGACACTCCTGTTAAAGCTCCTGACAAACCTTAGCAACTCCTGTTAAAAATGAACAGGAAAACGCTAAACAAAAAATGTTTAAATTAGAACAAGAAAAGGGGAAACAAAAAAAATTTATTCAAGGGACCACAAAGAATGGGGGAAAAAAGACGTAATTTGTAAAGAAAAATCTGTTTAAAAAAAATTACAGAATGAGGAAAACCCATCATCTAGCAGCTCTACTGCACATAATGCAGGGACAACGAATGACTGAAGTGACAAAGATGATGCCGATTGCGTCTGTACCTATTTACTCTTTTGAAAATTTTAGTAATTCAAAATCAAACGAGCAGTCGATAAAATGCACTCGTTGCAAAAGATGGACACACGAAGACTGTATCAAAGGAGACTCATTGTTTTTTGTTTGCCTTAATTGTGACAGCGATAATGACACTGAGTTTTGTTAAACAAAGTATTTTTTTTGTGTGAATATTTTATTATTTTTACCAGATCAACATACAAAAAGTATTTTAAGAGATGTTAACCGATGTATTTTCATTTAAATATACGTGCTTTTCTTAAAACATTTATTTTTATTTTCCATGTAGTTGTATTTTAGTGCATGCGAAAACTTGCCCCAGTCCAAAATAATGCTATTCGAAAACATACCCCGACTACGGGGCATGTTTTCGACCGTGACTTACCTTTACTTTTTAGGGCTGCTCAGAGGTCATAACCTCTGAGTAACCCTTATCGTTTCACAAAAATACTATTCTAATGTGTGGCCAACTTGCATTTCTGTTTGCTGAACTCAGCTCCCCAACTTTTTGGAGTAAAGGGGATATTTTTCTTAATTACAAAAATAAAAAATTTAAGACATTAATTTTGGACCTAACTGCTAATTGTTTAATAATCGAACGTATAGAATTAGAAATTAATTAGATTTTTTTCTTAATTGCTAAATTTTTTTTTAATCTTTCTTGTTAGCAGTAAGGTATAAATAAAAAAAATATAATTGACGCCTATACTATTAGGTACATGATTATTATTGTGCCGTTTATGGATATTTAAATGATTTTAATATTACCTACATATTAAATTACCTAAATGATTTTAATATTACCTACATATTAACAGTAAATTACTATCAAAAAAATGCAAACTTTAACAATATTTTTTAAATTCATTCAAATTCAATTTAATTGCTATTTAAATATATTAGTTTTTGACATTTGACGTTTTGAATTTTACTCAAAATATACATACGTAATTTACACATGCTACCTATATATATAGTGAGTATACTCTATTTTGAAAGTGTCACACCATAGAACACTAGAAGCCAACTAACATAAAAAAAAGTGAAATTCGCTTGGAGTCATTTGTAAGCCAGTCACAGCTTAAGACATTAGTCCGTCAGTAGTCGTCGTCGAGTCAACACACCATTATATTAACAATATACCCATTGTTAGTTGAGCACGTTGAACAGCTCTCTCTGGTAATACGTGTGATGTGATTGTATGTGTGTATACACATACTACTACAAAAAACCAAACTAATACACTGCAAACAGTGTGTATGTACACAAACAGACTACGTCACAAACTCATTACAAGTGGAACAGAGGCAAAGCCAATCTAGTTTGTCCCCTTGTATCACACAGTATATAATACATGATAGGTACCTACAACATATGTACATAAAGCTACGGATACACGAGACATCAAAATAACGCGACATCTAAATTAGCATTATTGTGTGCAATGTTTACACTGTAGAACACTAGAAGCGAACTAATATCAAAAAAGTTTAGTTCGCTTGGAGTCATTTGTTGGTCTGTCACAGCTTAAGGCATTTAGTCAGTCGGTGTCGGTCATCGAATCCACTACGATTGTTATGTATTGTAAGACCATTGTTACTTGACCTGCACGTTGCTCTGTCCGATAATACGTGTTTTGTAATTGTGTGTGTAAATACTCACACAGAAGCAAACATCAAGCCTAAACCACTACAAACAGTTTGTACTTACACAGCATAGTGATGCGAAGTGGAGGAGATTTTACGTCACCTTTCTGCTACAGTCGGAATACTAACTATCATATAGTAGTTTGGCCCGTTGGTTTACACGTTCAAGTAAAGCGGGTTCTACACGATGCTACGAACGTTCCTTCCAACATTCGATCGAACGTTTGAGGCAGTTAAGTTCGATAGTTGGTGCGACGAATGTATCTGCTACACGGTGAATCGAATGTTTGATCCAATACGAATGATGATGTGTTGGTACTCAGTGGACGATGTTATCTGTCTGATGTTATCTCTAATGTTATACACTGATGTTGTCTCTCTTCACATGAACGAGCGTGCAGCTGCTGAGTCGAACCAACCAACGAACCAACATTGACCTTCAAACGTTCGAAGCACCCCTTTGACTCGGTGCAAAAATACCGACATCGAACGGGACACGACCAAATGCGAACGTTTGACGCTCGACATTGGACACTCGTAGGTTCGAACAACGGCTACACGATGCTATGAACCATCCAACGTCGAATGTTGGAAGGTGTTCGTAGCATCGTGTAGCAGCGGCTTAAATTTGCAGTCTAGATCAGGCTAGAACAGTTGTATACACTCGAGTTGCTAGACTTCTCTAGCAAATATTTGAGGTTGTTTACACAGTAGTGTCACACACGGCGAATAGAATAGTGTCAGACATTTCACACAACACCTGATTTAGATTATAATTTAACATTTCTAAATCGTATTTTGTATTGCCATATTCTATTTTGAATTGAAAACTAATATTTTTATAAATGTTGCTGCAAGACGGCAGTTTCGTACTGAAAATAATTTATTTCATTTTTTGCTATAGTGTAAATCCAACTTGTAAAATTTTATTGCGTTTACTTTTTTCTTAGAGTTGTAATATAATATTATCTCTGTATTATCTTTTGGATGCGTCTCACAATTTAGGATTACCTTGTTGGTAGTATCTTAAATCAACTTTTCTGTCCTTTTGTAAAAAAAAAACTTCTACACCAAAAGCGTGTCGTGTGTCCGTACCTTTATAATCTTTTTAAAATAAATTATTTTTTTTTTTTGTCAAAAGATTCTTATAACATAACCTATTTGTATGACTTAACGTTTATGTAAAAAAAAAACAATATGTTTTCATCCAAATCATTTTAATATTTGCGACGATTTGAATTTTTACACAAAATTTCGAATGCGAAAGGAATTTTTATTTTGGAAAAAATTCGCCCACGAATACAACACAAAACGAACTGGTATGCTGTTTTTTAAATAATAAGTATTTCAACTAAGCAGTAATGTATCTTTTTTTTAGGAATAGTACATTATCTTCAGAAATAATGTTTTTTTTAAGGAGAAGTTTTCAAAGCTACTACTAGCAAAGTAGTGAAATTAGTGTCACACAAAATTGCTTTGTTGCGTGAAGAATTCATTAAATTTCCAACAACTGACGTCGAAAAGGCGCAAGTTAAAGAAAATTTTTATAACATTACGCGGTTTCCGAGAGTGTTTGCTGCTTTAGATTGTACACAGTACACACGTTCGGATACAGTCGCCAGGTACGAGTAAATTGTAGAGCACGTCAACTGTAATTTCGATGTTTGCCGGAAATAAATAATTTCGCAAATATGAACGGCCAAAAGGAATTGGAACTGTCATTTGCTCATACGTATTTCTTACAAGTAAAGGGCCCGAGGCCGGACCTATCGATTTTGATGAAACTTAGATATGTTGTAGAACACTAAAAAATAAGCGACACGTATTTTTTTTTATCGGCGGAAAAACGGCTTGAAGGGGTGAAATCGCCCTCCAAAAATTGGGGTAAAAATTTAATTTTTTAAATATCTCGAAAACAGTAAGAGATACAGCAAAAGTTTAAATTGGCAGTATTGCTCTTTTTTAAAGAGCTATTTATTGGTATGCAATTCGTTCAAATTGTGTCAAGAGGGGTGGCTGGGGGTTAAAATTTAGGGGTTAATTTTGCAAAAAGGGGATAAAATTAAACAATATAAAAATTCTGTTTACAGATTTGAAATCTACGTCAGAAAATCTAATTGACCTATTTTTGCTCAATGTCCTAATATTAAGTCTAGGGGTAGTTAACTAGGGAGTGACTGTGTCGAATAGTCGTACTACTTGTGTAGTTTAAGAAGTTCTTCGTCATGGAAAATAGTTTAAGACATTTGAAATAACGTAGAAATGAAATTTTCGATTTCAAAATTCAGTTTGAGCAACATTGGAGAGGGGGTGAGTCACCCTCTTAAATTACATATTAGTTAACATACACTCATTTTTAATAATAATACATACACGGTTACATATACAGGCTGGAAACAGATTTATCGAACGTGGGGCAAGTATGGTGAGAAATTTTTCTCAGGATCAATGTGATCTCTGACACTTTTTGATCAATAATATTTCATTTTTAAATCGCGTTACCATGGATCTGCAATATTTTTGTGTTTGTCAGATTAAATACCCCTGTCGCAGCATCTGCATAACATAGCGAATTTCCAAATTTTGGGGACTGGCGGATCTCATCTAAGAACTGTACCTATTTAAAATAGTTTAGCTTTCTAAGAGTAAAAGATTTTTTAAAATCGGCTGGGTAATTAGTTTTGATATTTTTGGGACCCAAGAACCCGAACGGACTTTGTGCAGCATAGTTGTATCCATCTAAAATAATTTAGTTCTCTAACAGTGAAAAAATTTTCAAAATCGGTCGGTTAGTTTATTTTTTACAATAATGGGAACAGTAAACCCTGGCGGAAATCATACAACATAACCTTTATTCATCTAAAATAATTTTAGTAAAAAGTTTATCCTAACAGTAAAAAAGGGTCCTAGGGATCTCATATAACTTATGGTAGTCCGTAAGGTTCTTGTGGACATCATTTAATTACTTAATGAATTCAAATACTTTAACTTACTAACGGTGAAAAAATTTTCAAAATTTTCGACATTCGCTAAAAAAATCATTGAAAAATATTTGATATGTTTCGATCAATTAATGGTCAACATCAGCAAATAAAAGTTACTCAAATCGAAGAAAAGAATGAGTTATTTGTCCGTAGAAATTAAAATACAAATTCTGAAAACGAGCAAAGAAATATTGAAAAAACTAGATCGGCAAAACATTCTGACAAATAACACTACCCAACTAATACTTGCCAATTTGAATGAAACTTAACATACTTATTAAACAGCGAAAAATATTAAATACGTGTTTTTTTATTTCGGCTAAATACGCTTTTTAGGGGTAGAAAACACCATTCAACCTCTGTAGATGAAAACAGTTATAGCTAGATATTTTTGAAACGACATATTTTCTGAAAAAAGGGCTGAGTACCAAATTTGTAGAATTTGAAGCGATGCACTTGATAGTGACCCTGAAATCGATTTTCAAGGTCAGTTGAAAATGATTAGCCATTGCCGAACTTTGACCATATCCTGTACCTATAAGCAGTAATTTCATGTATTGACTCAATCTATCTTCAAAGTTGATTTATAGAAAAAATTAGAAGAAAACATTTTTGTAAGTAATTTTAGAAGTAAAGTTAAGAAAAGATTTAATATCACTCTAATTGTAAGTTAAACATTAACTTTATGTTATATTATAAATTTTCAAAATTTTTTAAAATTTTTATTGCTACTCTATAGTTATCATATTAGGAATTCAATTGAACATATGATTAACTATTATTTTTCCGATTGCGATTGAGCAAGTATTTTTCAAAATTACTTCTTGATCACTTATTTTCTATCTTGCATGTGAAATTCGTTCGAATATACTTTGAACCATTTAGGGGTGAAAAGTAAGCTACTCCTTTTGAAAAATATTAAATGATTTTCAAATGACTTTGGAAATTGACCTCAAGGTCAACTTCAAAGTCATCATCAAGTGCATCACTTTGAATTCTATAACTTTGGTCCTAAGCACTTTTTTCAGAAAATATATCGTACCATAATCCACTTCTATGTTGATTCCTGGTCTCTTTTCCTGCGTTTCTAATATTTATGTCAATAAAAAATGTGCTACCGTAGACAAGGATGAATAGGTACGCATTCAGACTTCACACCGTATTTTTTGTATTTATTTTATGAGTACCTAATCTTTAATATATTAAAAATTTACGCGAAGATGGTCACTTTATCAGCAGTATCCAAAAAAATTTAAAAATATTGGTGGTTTTTGAAAAATTAACAAAAATCGTATAATTTCTTCTCTATGAAAAATTGGGATCAAAAGAGACGAGAAAAGAGTAAATGGGGACAACCCGTAGGGTCGACCAAAATAACGGACCCGATTTTTTTCATCTGACACAGTCGCCATTTAAGAAGTGAAATTACCCCTCAAAATTAGGGTAAAATTTCAATTTTGCTAGATTACTTGAAAACTGCGGCAGATAAAGAAAAATTTTAAATTGACACAACACTTCATTTTTAGAGAGCTTTCTACTGATATATACAAAGCCAGAGTCGGACCTACTAGAGGGGCTATTTTGGTAAATTTGGGGGTAAAAAAAGTTGTATAAGCGTTTTTCCTAACATCTAAAACAAAAACAAGAGCCTTATCACCATTTTTTCTAAGCATTAAAAGCTGGTTTATATTCGGTTTCTATTGAAAACTCAATTAGACTGCATGTTAAAAGTGAGCAAAAATTAAACCTGCAATAACTTTTAAACGCTGTAGTGAATCTAATTTAAATTTTCACAGTCGATTAAATTTAGAAAAACCATTATTCGCACAAATTTTCATAAGACTGTCACCATTTTTAAGTACCTCCATAATATCCTTAACTTGTAGCTATGGTATAATTATCAAAATTTTTTGCAGGTTTCTTACTAATCATACAACATGTAATGATTCATACAACATACAACACATAATTCCTGAGTAGCCCTAAATAATGCGTGTCAAACACGCACTTGACGACTTTTATTTATATTTTTACGACAAAGTATTTGTCTTTTATCAGTTTTAGTATTTTTTAGTTATAGCTGATATGTTCCTAATTGTTATGGTATGTCTTTGGTAATTGTAGCTATGCAGAAAAAAATTAAAAAAAATAAAGAAAAAAAAGTGCGAAAACCTGCCCCGGTCTCCCCTACTTTAAACACAATAAATTTATCTATGCCAACTATATATAAAAAAAAATTTTTATTTAAAGTATAGACGTGAGATTTATAAATTCGATTTTTATCGATAACTAGGAATTTTAAGAGTCGTACAAAAAGCTTTGTATGCAACTTGTACATAATTTGACTTTATGAACTCGCCTTTTTTTATTGGCCTCGCTCGCAAGCTCGCTCAGCCATAAACACGGCTCGTTCATAAAGATCTTCATTATGTACTTGTTGCATAAATAGCTATTTTTATTAATTTGTAGATCGTCTTTATTTTTTTATTAATTTGTTGATTGTTTCCATATTTAATTTGAATATGATTATCATTGACAAATGAATATCATTATTTTCTCGCATAGTTTTAGTTACTTTCACGCACAGTTGTACTTTCGCGCACAGTTACTGTCGTTTGTTTTATAATGATATGAAAACTGCTCTTTACGCCCACTACACAATGCTCGAATATTGAACTTTAGAAGCGGGCGTTATAAAAAAATCTTTCCAATTTTCCTATTGTTGAGCAAAAAAAAGTAACGAAATTTCAGTTACAGCAGTTAACATACGGCTCCAAACGACCGAAAAATAATTTTGTATATTTTAGAAAATTCTTAAAATTTTTGAGCCTTGTAGCATTTTGAAATTTTTATTTTTTTAATTGAAGTAGTTTGGTTTTGGGAAATTCGCTATGTTATGCAGAATGTTCCGACAGGGGTATTTCTTTTATCTTAACTTTATTCAAATTATAAAAATATTCAAATAAATTTTCGTAAATACCAGCCAACAACGAACGCAAATTGAAAAAGAAATTCTTATAAATTCGCAAAAAGGAACGAAGATAATAACAGCAGTTTGTTACATATTTTAGAATAACTTTATCTAAATTAAAAACACGACGCAAAAGTATGCTACATGGCTGATGTAGGTATACAGTACTGATATATAATTAACTGATGAAAAACACCTTTTCAGATCAAAGACTTGTTTTTGAATAATGTTAAATGGAAAATGGTAAAAAGGGCTACGAGTAAAAGAAATGAACAGGGCGAAATGAAAGTAGAGAAGAGAAGGGAACGAGAGATAAACTTCGACTAATTTTTGTTTTGAAACAAAACAATTTTAAACAAATTAAAAGTTTTTAATTTTCAAGTAACTATATACCATCATGTACATTATAGGTATATAGGAGCTAGTATAAACAAAATTCTAATTTATTGCTTGGAATATAAAACAACATTTTGAAAATAAAAATTTCAATTTCAAGTATGTATCTATTCTGTTCGGGAGCGTGTGATTAGTTACAGCCAATAAAAATTATAGATTTCATACAGTAATTGTGAAAGAAAGTCGTTGTACACTTTTGATATACATATATCAAATATTTTGTATAAAAAAAGTAGGTACAGTTGTTTAACACAATAAAAATTAGAATGAAAATGATTAAATTAATCTATTATCTATAATCTATTACCTATATTTGAGCATTTATGAACAATAGTGCTTGCATGAATTGTATGTAATTACCAATGTTCGGCAAGATATCGAATTTTATTATCTAGATAACAGATAATAGATAACATAATTTAAAATATCTAGATAAAGATAACAGATAATTTAACCGTTATCTAGATAAAATAATGCACGAGTTCAATGTTTATCAAAAACCGATTCGCGGATCGGTGACGGACCACGAAGGTATCTCTCTGGCGCGCAGAAAGATGTGTGAATTACAATAAATTACAAAAATGTTTAAATGAATCTTTTTGGCGATAAAAATCATATGTTTTGGAATTTAAATTTTTTTACTTACGGCACATGTCATGCCACACGTCTAGCACATCAGAAAACAACATTTTTGTTTTAAAAAAAGAAACGGTGGAGCTAATTTTATGCCCAAAAAATTTGGGGGACAGGTCTACCCATACTGTTAACTTCCCACTGGGTGTCCTTAAAGACTAGAGACTACTGTACATAAATAATTCTTTTTTCATTTCAGGCGACTCCTCCCCTGGGCCCCCGATAGAGGCTTTGCCTCTTGCACCATACCGGGGCTTTCGCCTTCTGTACCTAAGGGTGGGGGCTCCACTCTTATCAAACAAATGATAACATCATTTGTTCTCAGGATATGCGAGACAAAATATATTTTGGCAAGAAACTAATTTTTTCAATCTTTCTTATTTGGTTTTTTTTTCTTTTAATTTTGTAATAAAATACTGGCGTTTTTAACATCAAGGAAGGTTCTTAGGCCATTATATAATAATCTTATGGTAAAAAATCCATATCTATGTTATCTTAATAAAGTTAATTCCGTTTTTTTACCACAAAAAACAAACCGTAATCCGAATTTGCTGAAAACTTTATCCGGTCTTCATTTTTTGATTACGCATCTAATGGAATTAGTCCGGAGTTGATATCGTAATTTGTTCTCGAGATATGCGAGACGAAAAAAAATTCACGAACGAACTAACGAACGCACACACAGACATCACGCTAAAAACGATGGATTCGGATTCTAGTGACCTTGAAACGTGGAGATATGTCAAAATTAGCGATTCGTAAAATCGGACCCATTACAATCACTTCCTACGGGAAGTTAAAAATAGTTTTTGAATATAAAATTTCGGGATTTAGCTTCTATTATTTACGGCACATGATAGTACACGACTAGCAGAATATCACACAACCATTTTGTTTAAAAAAGAAAATGGCGGTGTTAACTTGGTGGGAACATATTTACGGCCGACCTTGCATATACTATGACTTATAATATAATGTTATATTCTATCCAATGGCGGGAATCATCCCAAACTAAATGAATTCTATTTACATTTAAAATTAAAGAACTGGCTAAGTGTCGATATTTATCTGAATTACATGGTCGACCAAGTGGTCGGGAAACGACATTTCATATTACATGACTAAATGTTATTCCAACAAATGAACGAAATGATTCCAGGCTACAAGAATTTTATTGACATTTCATATTACATGACCTAGTATTATTCTAATTAATGGCGGAAATAATTCCAGTTCTATCATATCAGTTAGTGAATATGGTGAAAATGGTGAATTTATTTTCAATTTTCTTTCTTTTTTTTTTTTCAGAAAAATTCAAGATATATTGTCGTTATCTTATTTTTTTCCTTCGCTAAATAAAAAGATAAGATAAAAGATAACTTATTTTAAAAATATCTAGATAAAAGATAATACATAACGAAAACGTTATAAAATTTCAGATAACGTTATCTAGATAAGCACAACACTGGTAATTACACTTATTACAATGTATTTAATATAGATATAACTTGTTTATCGGATTTAGAATATGCCTCTTCAATTTTCTTTTTCTGTTTTGCACAACTTTTTTTGTCTTCTCTAATTTTTTCGATTTATGGCAATAATAGCCTTTTTGTAATAGGTACATTTGGTATATATTGTTAAATAGATCTATCTGTTTTCGTATGACGTCATAAATATGTTAAAAATCATAAATATGAATATGTAGTTATTCACGGCAAACGATTTTTAATTAATTTTAAATTAGTTGGAAAGAAATGCATACAATTTTTATTGCGATAACTAAAAAAAAGCTTAACAAACAATACGCCCATTTTTATGCTAATTAAATAGTAATGGTAGTTAAATTTATAAGTAAGCTTAATTTATAAAAAAAAGATGTATCTATAGTACAGTTTCTGTTTACAATTATAGTATTTACTTTTTCACTAAATCAGATTACTATATTTACAATCAAAGTTTTAAAAAAAAATTATACTTTTATACAAAAGTAAAAACAGAGTTTGAATAGGTATTTGCCTAAAATTTGTTAGAAACCTTAATTACACCCTTCTTTTACTAGTCTTAGATACTACATCTGTACATGGCTTTCTTATAGTAGTATTGTTATAAATAAAAATTTCTCTCTATATATCATTGTTTACAACGGTAGAACTTGTTAACTACAGGACTTATATCAGGTTCTTTTCAGAGAAAAAAATATATATAATCTAAATTAGTTGAACAAATATAATCAACATTAAGCAATTTTTTCCGCAATTACCAAAAATGAAAGGAATAAAAATTTGTTTGCTTCAATTAAAGTTCACTCATGTGGCAATGATAGAAACCAAAATCTTTTCTTCTAGTAATAAGAACGTTTACCTGAAAAATATTTTTATTCCGTTGCTCAAATGCCAAAAACTTGAAAACTTGTGAATTGTGATTACTAATGGCTATGTGTTTTTTTTCTTTTTTTTTTTTGTTATTTTTTTTTGTTATTGACAATTTTTTTAAAGTGACCTTCTAAAATTTTTTTTGACTATCACCCCCATATAGCCTTGCCAAAACTTCAATTAGATGCATTTCAAAATTAACATTTTGTAATACTTAATTACCCCCTTAATTGGGTCACTTGATTCACTGAAGCCCTAAACTGTGGAACCACTCTTGGATCACCTATTTCATTTATGGAATTTTGCATAAGTCAAGCAGAGTCATAAAATTAAAAATTTTCTTTTTGAGTGGTTCCCATACTACGTAAGTACGTATTCACTAAGATTAGTACTTACTGATTATTATTAGTTATCACGTCTTTAGATAACCCTTTTAAAGGCACTTTACTGAAAGAAGCTGATATGAGTCTAATGAGCCATGACATAGGAATCTCTCAGACTGCATATCCGTGAGGGTGTTATGTGTAAACTAATAATGTTCACAGTTAAATTTAGTATGTAATTATCACAATTATAAAATTGTGTGAGTGTAAGATAAAATTTGTACAACAAATTGTCCTAAGATTCATAAACTGAATCTACCAGAAGGAAGCAATTTAATATTAAATAACTAGATTTTCAGATAAAGACTAATAAAAATTAATATATTTTGGACTGATTTGTAGAAAATATTGTATCTGAGGCACTAAATATATTGCACTAATAATAAAAAAAGAATATCCATTTTACATAGATAGAAACCCACCCCTTGTCTGGTTTTTTCCTATACCCTATATTAGTTTGTTGCAAGCTAGTTAATTCTAATAATTAATAGTCCAAGAACCCAATGTAGAAGAATGTAGTTGAAAAATTAAAAAAAAAAGTGTCTATGAAGCTAGTCCCGCCAAGTCATAACCCCGCGATCCCACTTAGGCTATATTTTTTTGCTATTTTTTTGCTATTTTTTTACCAACGAATTGATTTTTTTGCCACAACCGTTCCCGAGATAAAATGGGAGGGTGCTGACTTAAGTCTGAAGTCAGCCCCGCCACCCCTATATCTCCGGACCTGATGTACTTATTGAAATGAAATTTACGGGATATTTTTTTGCTATTTTTTACCAACGAATTAATTTTTTTGCCGCAGTCGTTACCGAGATACAATGGTGGGGCTGACTTATATCTGAAGTCAGCCCCGCCACCCCTATATCTCCGGACCTGCTGCACTTATTTAAATGAAATTTACGGGATATTTTTTTGCTATTTTTTTACCAACGAATTGATTTTTTTGCCGCAGCCGTTATCGAGATACAATGGTGGGGCTTACTTACATCTGAAGTCAGCCCCGCCACCCCTATATCTCCGGACCTGCTGCACTTATTTAAATAAAATTTACGGGATATTTTTTTGCTATTTTTTTGCTATTTTTTTACCAACGAAATAATTTTTTTGCCACAGCCGTTGCCGAGATACAATGGCGGAGCTGACTTAAGTCTGAAGTCAGCCCCGCTACCCCTATATCTCCGGACCTGATGTACTTACTCAAATGAAATTTACGGGATATTTTTTTGCTATTTTTTTGCTATTTTTTTACCAACGAATTAATTTTTTTGCCACAGCCGTTACCGAGATACAATGGCGGAGCTGACTTAAGTCTGAAGTCAGCCCCGCCATCCCTATATCTCCGGACCTGCTGTACTTATTCAAATGAAATTTACGGGATATTTTTTTGCTATTTTTTTGTTATATTTTTACCAACGAAAAAATTTTTTTGCCGCAGCCGTTACCGAGATATAATGGCGGGGCTGACTTAAATCTAAAACCGGTGTAACCACCACAATATCTCCGGATCTGTTGCACTTATCTAAATGAAATTTGCGGGATATTTTTTTACTAATTAGTCGCTATTCTAACAGTTGATTTGGCATTGCGAATTCCACTCCCTTGTATGCTGTACTCCACTCCCGTAAAGTATTATTATAAGCTTTTAGTAAAACTATCCGGCCTAATCTGAAAATCGATTCTCGAATACTTACCGATATCTAGTTATGCTGAAATTTTGCACAAACCTTTGATTTTAATGGCAGTACAAAGTTGTGCTTTCGGTATTATGGTGGATTCAAACATGGTGGCCATTACGGCAAATGACTGATTACCTCTTTTGCAACTCTCTTAATATGGATATCAAATAAAAGGGTGTTACAAGTAGAATACAATTATTTATGTGCCGTCATTTTAAATTAAATATGGTAGGCACCACAAGATGGGGGATTAACTTTGAAACGTAACTTGAGTCTGTAGAATTAATTCTAAAGTAATTCATATCCATGTTTGTGTTACGAACCAAATTTTTTAGCCCGATGAAGCTAAAGAGATTTTAAATTTTGATTGAACGCATCGAAATACGTTTATCACGTACGTAATAAACCTGCTTATTTCTCTTAAAAAGAAGTTTTCAAATATTCATCCGCTTATTATGCTGTAAATGTTCTTATGATCTTCCTAAGATTATGATTAAACTTACTATTATAACAATTTTTTAAACAATGCATTAGTATTTATTTCTTGCGTATTTGATATAATGCGATGTAAATTATATAAATTTTCAATTCATTGAGAATTGGAAGAGGTTTATTTCAATTATTTAAAAAAATACATATAAATTTAGAAAAATTTTAATGGTAAAGCTTATAAGTTACACAGTTATTCTTCTATTTTTAACATATAATAACAATCTAGGCACTATCTTGAATTTTTCGGACCTATATAGTGAATGGTTGGTTGTATCGTCAAATTCCATCCACCCGGTGTTACCTCTTCGATATGCAAAAGCGGTGTAATGACCAGAAGCTCCATATGATTTATCATTATCACATTGTAGTTTTCTACCGCTCATACCATGATATGCAACTGCCCTAATGAGCAACAACTCTTCTTGCTCATTTAGCGGGTTGCTCAAAGTTTTTGGCAATTCTGATAGCTTAAATTCAAAATTTGATTCACTTTGATTAAAAATTTCGAAAAGGATTGTATTACCTGTAAAACCGATGGAAAACGTAATAATCGTTTAATTTTTCGTTACTACATTGATTAAAATGGCGGCCAGATTGAGCTAATACTTATCTTTTTAAATTACGTAAAATCCTAATCGTTTGCAAGCACTTGAGTACGAAATTTAAAAGTGTCATTTTTAAAACGAAATTACTAAAAAACATGGGATAAAACAATGAAAATTTGAGTCTTACTGGTAGTTTTGAATCATAAACAAATTTTTGGAAAACTTTTAAACATACGTTTCTATTTAAAAAAAAACTATAAGTTTGTATCATAACTCGAAAACCATAAGAGCTATAAAGCTCCTGTCTATAGCAATCGGTTGCCCCCGTCGATATCTACAACTCTTATTTGAACAGTTTTTCGATTAAATCTGATAACTAAAAGCTTATAATAATACTTTACGGGAGTGGAGTACAGAATACACGGGAGTGGAATTCGCAATGCCAAATCAACTGTTAGAATAGCGACTAATTAGTAAAAAAATATCCCGAAAATTTCATTTAGATAAGTGCAACAGATCCGGAGATATTGTGGTGGTTACACCGGTTTTAGATTTAAGTCAGCCCCGCCATTATATCTCGGTAACGGCTGCGGCAAAAAAATTTTTAGTTGGTAAAAAAATAACAAAAAAATAGCAAAAAAATATCCCGTAAATTTCATTTGAATAAGTACAGCAGGTCCGGAGATATAGGGATGGCGGGGCTGACTTCAGACTTAAGTCAGCCCCCCCCCCCCCATCTTATCTCGGGAACGGTTGTGGCAAAAAAATCAATTCGTTGGTAAAAAAATAGCAAAAAAATATCCCGTAAATTTCATTTCAATAAGTACATCAGGTCCGGAGATATAGGGGTGGCGGGGCTGACTTCAGACTTAAGTCAGCCTCCCCATTTTATCTCGGGAACGGTTGTGGCAAAAAAATCAATTCGTTGGTAAAAAAAAGCAAAAAAATAGCAAAAAAATATAGCCTAAGTGGGATCGCGGGGTTATGACTTGGCGGGGCTAGCTTCATAGACACAAAAAAAAAAATAAAAGCTAGTTAAGATATTAAATTCATATAAAGTAACTATTTCGAAATTAACCGCAGCTTGATCGCAGGAAATAAATCTCAGGTAACGTTGAATAAGAGAATTTTTATAAAAATTAAAAACATGATAGGCTGGCAAGAGCTGTGACACATAGCTTCCTCATACCTATAACATGTTTCTATAAATCAGTGCGAAATGTATAAAAATCATATGAGTAGTAAATAAAATATCAATGTTTAATGGATTTTCTGTTTTTACGTCGCAGTCAGTCGCTACGATAACAGACCCCCTTTAAAATTTGGTCGAACACTTGTCCCTTTTCAACGTCTGGAATTCTGTCAAAAATCGGTCCGATATTAGTAGAAGAGCTGTAACAGTTCTGCGGCACCGCAAAACGGAGTAAGTTGAACCCCTTTGACGATGTTTGAAAGCGTGTGTCTTAGGGTTCTATTGGACCCATTTTACGGTACTACAGATTCCGAACTGATGAGTCATCAAACTGTATCGATGTGCAAACCTTAACCTTTGACCCGACACGTACCGAGTACATGTATTTAAAATTTGTTGTTGACATATGACCCCAACACTCGCTCATACTGCTGGCCTTGAAATTCCTAAGAGGTGAGTCATCGCCAGCAACCGAATTAATTTATGTTAACTCATTATGCGTCACCACAACTTAGTTATTACCCGCCATAGTTTTTGAATACAAACTTAACGCATGCGCAGATTGAATGTAAGTACACGACGCATGCGCAGACTGAATTTTAGGTTACAATTTGATAGATGGGGTACACTACCGCGTCAAAAATGTGGGGTTACCCTGACTCGGGGGTGGCCCCAAACTTTTGACACCGTACTGTACTTAAATTTTTGGTACACTGCCGTGTCAAAAGTGCGGGCCCCCCTGGTCAAAAAGGTATCCGATCACTTTTTGAAGCGTACTGTACGTGCAAACCTTGACCCGAACACGCGCTTGCCTTAATTGCGTCATCTTAAACGAACTATCGCGTCAAAAAATATGGGGAATACCCTAACCCAGGGTGACCCCAAACTTTTGACGCCGTACTGTACTTAAATTTTTGGTACACTACCGTGTCAAAAGTGCGGGCCCCCCCTGAGCAAAAAGGTGTCCGATCACTTGTTGAAGCGCACTGTACGTGCAAACCTTAACCCCAACACGCGCTTGCCTTAATTGCGTCATTTTAAACGAACTACCAAGTCAAAAATGTGGGGAATACCCTAACCCACGGGGTGGCCGCTAAATTTTGTGGGGGCACTGTACCAAGCGCTAGATTTTAAAACCAGACTCCGGGGTCCAGATTTCTGACCGCTACTGTACTGTAAATCGAGTGTCTACTGTACTTTTCAACAAGTTTAAGCCTGTTTTCAGCAAAGTCAGCACTTTTTTAATTTGTTTATTTATATAAGTTTTAATTTAAAAAAAATGTTTATTTAAGATTTTGATGACTCAGCAATTTCTTTGTTTGGATTTCAAATACGAAATAGTCTTCTTGGAATTTTTAATTTATGGCCTGATTGTTGAATTATAATTATAGTATGATTCATACAAGCGAGGATTTTTGTTATATTTGTTTATTTATATAATAATTTTGGATCATGTAATAATTTTAAAATTGTTTATTTAAGATTGGGAGACCGCTAAATTTTGTGGGGGCACTGTACCAAGCGCTACCGCAAAACTAACTTCAGACTCCAGGGTCCAGATGTCTGACCGCTACTGTACTGCCGGAAATTTGGGTGTTAACTGTAACTCAGGGGTTTTTGTGTATATTTAACCTTGGAAAATTCCAGGAATTTTTATCAGTTTTAACATAAACAAACAACTAATAATTAAATGTTTGTTTTAGCTGAAATATGATCGTAAGACTCATATAAGGAGTTTTTTTGGTATAAGAAAGATGGCGATCAGAAAATTGTTTAGTAAAAAATATCACCCATTGTAGGCCTCAAGCAAGAAATTATTTTTATCAGTTTTAATACTTTAACATTTAACCTACAGTGACCAATTTTTTAGTTAACTAACAGAAGTTCTTGAAATTTTAACAAGTTACAAAAAATATTACTTCTTATGGTGCACAACATTTTTGAATTTGACTGTAGCACAAAACTGTTTCTATATCAAACGAAAATCTGAATGAAGCATACAGCGTCTTGAATAATATTCATCTCGCAGAATGGAAATCTTCGGTACATCAAATATTTCTTCCAAATTCAAAATCCACGGCTGGTTTTCGGTACTATCAAACAAACTTGATATCCATTTCTTCTTTTCACCACCCTTGACGTATATAACATCATACTTCTTTAATATAGGTTTCAATATGGTATGAAGTTTTTTGTATGGAATAAATCCATACGACCAAGGTATCCCATGCCAATTTCGGTAAAGCCAACTGGCTACTCGTTGATATTTCTTCGGCAACTCGTTGAAATCAAACGGTGCGTCGAATATAAGATGTAATATATCATCCGAATTTTCTGCAGCAATACCAACTTCTTTAAAATAAAATTCGTTGTTAGCTCCTTGATAGCCTTGTATGTCAAGAAACGCCATTTTTTACCGCCACCGTAGAACTGAAATTATTCACACAATCCACAACTTTATATAGAATAATTAAAAGTGGTGGGGGTAGTTAGTTAATTTGTGGAACGTATTCGAAAATGGCTATTAATAGCTATTGCTAGTTTACCATCAAATTACAAACTGTTAATAATATTTAGCACATTTGTGAGTACCAGGTTCTTTTCACTTTAAGACCTAGTGATTTAAGGAATGCTAAATTTTCAGGTGAAATGTGTTGTTGCTCAAAAGTTTTACGTTTAATGATCTTAGGTTTCGAAAGTCCTTTGCTAGGTTCTCTAGCGGTGGACTGCGCTGAATTGTAAATTAACATGGTTCCAAAATGTAATTGTTTTACCACGAAAGTATAATTTTCAACGAAAGAGATGTTAACTCTTTGACAACCACCGGTAAATAGATAATATTTTATGTAAGTTCAACTATTTTATACCCTTCAACCATGATAAGGTGTATAAGCTTGAGTATAACTCAGCAAATTATATAGCGGTGGTGACGTAACACACAAATGCGGTGGTTGTGTTGCGGTTGTGGCGGTGGCGGTGTTTGTGTGGCGGTTGTGTGGTGGTGGCGGTGGTGTTTGTGTGGCGGTGGCGGTGGTGTTTGTGTGGTGGCGGCGGTGGTGTTTGTGTGGCGGTGGTATTTGTATGGTGGTTTCGGTGGTTGTGTGGTGGTTGTGGGGGTGGCGGGGTAGCAGCGGTGTTTGCGGCTGACGTGCACAACTTTATCATTAATTCAATCGAAGCAGCAATTTACTGTAGACAATAAATCGGTGGTGACATCTCGCGGTGTTTGTTGAACGCAATATCTAAATTAATCATCATCATAATCGCTAGCATCTTCTTTATCAGTTTCATCCAGATAATCACCTAGTGGCTCAATAACATCAGCCTTTTGAAGTTCACGAAGTATAAAGAATATTTCTTGACCGACAGTAGTTTCTCTTAAAGCATCTAACTCTTCGATTAAAGCTTCACTATCGTCAACGTTAAACAATATGTTTTTATTTTCCTCTATACTCCGAATAATATTGAGTATTTTTTCACCAGTCTCTGAAGTCTCGTATAAACGTCGTAATTCATCTATTAAAGTATTAGGATTATGCCAGTATTTTATTTTTTTCGATTGCCCATTAGCATTTTCCGAGTCGTTGTATTTGATACGCTTAGCAAGTAGCTCTTGGTCCGTTGAATTGACTGGACGTTTTATTGCTATTCGTTCATTAGAATCCTCAACTTTATTTTGAGTTTCTTTGATTAATAAAATATCCAAAAGGGTTTGCAAAGCTGTAGTTAACTTGGGAATGATAACAGTTCCACTATCAGAAGTGGTTAAAACCCTGTTATTAGACTCATCGCTGGGTGTGTAAACATTATTTTGATTTCTTAAATTATTAAATTTAGTTTGAATTGCTTTTGATGCAGCTTTAATTCTTTGTTCAAGTGGATTGACCCTTTCTTCAACTTTATTGTTTAGAAATTCATCATCAACATCATTCCTCCCGGTATCATAACTAGATAAGTCATCAGCCGTGTCTAATGTTTGTCCTTTTAGCGGATCAAGAGAGTAACTATTTTCAAACCTTTTTGGTGAAAATTCCCGCATATGTGTATTTCTTATATGACGTGAAAGAGAATCTTTCCGCGAGAAGCTTTTATAGCACCGCGTACACTCGAACATTATAATAGATGTGTAAAGCTCAACTAATCTTACAAGATTAATTCAGAATTGTGTTAGCGATTACTTATATACTCCACCACCACCACCACCACCGCCGCCACCGCCACCACCACCGCCGCCACCGCCACCACCACCGCTGCCACCACCACCACCACCGCCGCCGCCGCCGCCGCCGCAACCACCACATCTGAGTTGCTCATTTTACTCCATGAAGTAGCTGTTGACATCCGGCTTACACATTTTTCCCCCATTACGCTCTTTCGGTTTGGAAATTAGTTCAGAAAAATGAATGAAAAGCTATATGCAAGTGTCAGGTGACTCAACACCAACATTAAAATACTTGCTCCTGAATATAGGCAATTACATTGCGTTGCCAACTGGGTCCATACCTACTGAGAGTCTTATCATAATTCAAGATATAATTTGGGAGGTTCTAGTGTGTTGTAAAATAAGAACAATATAAGAATTTATACGTAAAATAATTTATTTTTTAATGAAATATACGTTTACAATATTAAAATTAAAAAGTAAATCAACTCATTTTCATATCTGACAGTTACCTTAATCTTACATCTAACATCATATATGTGATAGCTATTTACTAAATTCCACAATATCAAAAAAACCACTAGAATCAGTTCCTTTATATGTAATAAAATATTGTCCTGTACGTAAACATTGAATGGTCTGCCCATCCAAATCCGCGAATCGTTTTGGAAGGAACACTTGAGCATCAGCAAGTTCCACCGCAACCGCAGGCCCATATCGAGTTTCCATGCGTCGTACATCAAGAATTTTCCACGTTTTATACGGTTTGAGTGTAGATAGCGATTTGAATGGTTTACCAGCACCAAGTTTATTCAACTTCTCCAAAACCGGATCCATTGTTGTATCAGTGGCAGTAAAAGTGGTCCACAGATCACTTATACTTAACTCAACACCGTGTTGTTCAGACATTTTGCCAATACACTGCCAATTTCTGTTACAGCACGTTGCTTAAATAAATTATGAGTTGCCACCACAAAAACCACCACCACCACCACCACCACCACCACCCCAACACAACTACAAAATTTGAGTTGCTCATAAATAATAAACAAATATTTTACTTTGCAAAATACCACGTTTATTTTTGAAACTGTGACAATATTGTTCTGTGCTCATTTTACCCCACCGATATGTTTATTCCCACACAGCTACAAATTAAGTTACTCTAAAGCAACCACACCTTCATATGATCAGTGTTTATACACCATAACCAATGGAAAATATCAAATAAACATTAACATTTATTTAGTAATGAGGTATAATGTATATTTTGAGTATTCAACAAAAACTTTAATACTGATTAATAGGTATTGGTCAATTCCACTGTTACTCAAAATATACGTTATACCTCATTACTAAATAAATGCTAATGTTTGTTTTAACAACCGTGGAATTGGTCAATACTTATGATGTGGCAATCAGGTGATTGATTTTACTAAATTATTCGCAATTGCAGCGGCTTTTACATGTGGGACAGTTTACATAATTGCAAACACAGTTTGGAAATGGCATCATACATCGTTTACAACACATGCAAATTCGTTTTTCATTTCGACACCTATCACAGTACTCGTAGAAGGCACACTTACACTGTGACGGTTGAAATTTACAAATACCACAAATCGGCATGTTGCTGTTGTTGTTTACCTTCTGGAACTTAACCAACAAATGACATCCGGTCAGTAATTCAGTTGTATTTATAGTATTTTGTAACCGAAATTTTCCAATATTTTATCTAAAATCGATATCTAATAATCTTCCAGTATAAGAGCAGGGAAGAGGAACGTCACCAGATTGATTAATTTAGATATTGCGTTCAACAAACACCGCGAGATGTCACCACCGATTTATTGTCTACAGTAAATTGCTGCTTCGATTGAATTAATGATAAAGTTGTGCACGTCAGCCGCAAACACCGCTGCTACCCCGCCACCCCCACAACCACCACACAACCACCGAAACCACCATACAAATACCACCGCCACACAAACACCACCGCCGCCACCACACAAACACCACCGCCACCGCCACACAAACACCACCGCCACCACCACACAACCGCCACACAAACACCGCCACCGCCACAACCGCAACACAACCACCGCATTTGTGTGTTACGTCACCACCGCTATATAATTTGCTGAGTTATACTCAAGCTTATACACCTTATCATGGTTGAAGGGTATAAAATAGTTGAACTTACATAAAATATTATCTATTTACCGGTGGTTGTCAAAGAGTTAACATCTCTTTCGTTGAAAATTATACTTTCGTGGTAAAACAATTACATTTTGGAACCATGTTAATTTACAATTCAGCGCAGTCCACCGCTAGAGAACCTAGCAAAGGACTTTCGAAACCTAAGATCATTAAACGTAAAACTTTTGAGCAACAACACATTTCACCTGAAAATTTAGCATTCCTTAAATCACTAGGTCTTAAAGTGAAAAGAACCTGGTACTCACAAATGTGCTAAATATTATTAACAGTTTGTAATTTGATGGTAAACTAGCAATAGCTATTAATAGCCATTTTCGAATACGTTCCAAAAATTAACTAACTACCCCCACCACTTTTAATTATTCTATATAAAGTTGTGGATTGTGTGAATAATTTCAGTTCTACGGTGGCGGTAAAAAATGGCGTTTCTTGACATACAAGGCTATCAAGGAGCTAACAACGAATTTTATTTTAAAGAAGTTGGTATTGCTGCAGAAAATTCGGATGATATATTACATCTTATATTCGACGCACCGTTTGATTTCAACGAGTTGCCGAAGAAATATCAACGAGTAGCCAGTTGGCTTTACCGAAATTGGCATGGGATACCTTGGTCGTATGGATTTATTCCATACAAAAAACTTCATACCATATTGAAACCTATATTAAAGAAGTATGATGTTATATACGTCAAGGGTGGTGAAAAGAAGAAATGGATATCAAGTTTGTTTGATAGTACCGAAAACCAGCCGTGGATTTTGAATTTGGAAGAAATATTTGATGTACCGAAGATTTCCATTCTGCGAGATGAATATTATTCAAGACGCTGTATGCTTCATTCAGATAAAATTTGTTCATTAGAAAATTGTATTCTTTTAAAAAATTTTTATATGGAAAATAAATAGATTTTAAGTAATATATAGATTTAAGCAATTTAATTTTTTGTATGCATATTCTATAAATAAAATTTAAAAAAAAAAATATGTGCGTTTTATTTAATTATTACCCTGCATTCCCCTATTTTTTTACAGCAAAAAGTTTCTTTCGTTAACCTATAAGAGTATTAACAAAAATCTTATGAAATTTATTATTCTAATTGAAAAGCATATTTCATGATACACCCTGTATACTAAAATATTTATTAAAAATACTAAATATACACCCGTTATATATACATGATATTATTTGTATGTTAATGATAGAGTAGCAAATTCAAAATGTTCTAGTCTATAAAAAATTTTGATTTTACAGACTTAAAAATTTAGTAAAACTCAATGCTGTTATCATTTTTATATTAAGCGACGTGTTTAACTTATAGTAATTTAAAACCAAAAATTGAACTTTTATTCTGTTTAAAAATGTTAAATACAATACTATTATACCCTAATATAAATATGTATCAGTATTAAAATGATATACATTGATTTTGCTGATTAAACAAATTTTTTGCAATATTTATAAATTATTTTATAATTAGATTTAATACTTATTCATAAATGGCTATACAATTCGTTTACTAGTGTTCATAAAAATTAAAATTATATACAAATTTTCTTTGTTATTCTCAATATACAGAGTGTATACATAAAATATTTTTAATATACAGAGTCTATACATATGTACATACTGAATTATTTCAGATAATTTTCGTTTGATATAGAAACAGTTTTGTGCTACAGTCAAATTCAAAAATGTTGTGCACCATAAGAAGTATTATTTTTTGTAACTTGTTAAAATTTCAAGAACTTCTGTTAGTTAACTAAAAAATTGGTCACTGTAGGTTAAATGTTAAAGTATTAAAACTGATAAAAATAATTTCTTGCTTGAGGCCTACAATGGGTGATATTTTTTACTAAACAATTTTCTGATCGCCATCTTTCTTATACCAAAAAAACTCCTTATATGAGTCTTACGATCATATTTCAGCTAAAACAAACATTTAATTATTAGTTGTTTGTTTATGTTAAAACTGATAAAAATTCCTGGAATTTTCCAAGGTTAAATATACACAAAAACCCCTGAGTTACAGTTAACAGCCAAATTTCCGGCAGTACAGTAGCGGTCAGACATCTGGACCCTGGAGTCTGAAGTTAGTTTTGCGGTAGCGCTTGGTACAGTGCCCCCACAAAATTTAGCGGTCTCCCAATCTTAAATAAACAATTTTAAAATTATTACATGATCCAAAATTATTATATAAATAAACAAATATAACAAAAATCCTCGCTTGTATGAATCATACTATAATTATAATTCAACAATCAGGCCATAAATTAAAAATTCCAAGAAGACTATTTCGTATTTGAAATCCAAACAAAGAAATTGCTGAGTCATCAAAATCTTAAATAAACATTTTTTTTAAATTAAAACTTATATAAATAAACAAATTAAAAAAGTGCTGACTTTGCTGAAAACAGGCTTAAACTTGTTGAAAAGTACAGTAGACACTCGATTTACAGTACAGTAGCGGTCAGAAATCTGGACCCCGGAGTCTGGTTTTAAAATCTAGCGCTTGGTACAGTGCCCCCACAAAATTTAGCGGCCACCCCGTGGGTTAGGGTATTCCCCACATTTTTGACTTGGTAGTTCGTTTAAAATGACGCAATTAAGGCAAGCGCGTGTTGGGGTTAAGGTTTGCACGTACAGTGCGCTTCAACAAGTGATCGGACACCTTTTTGCTCAGGGGGGCCCGCACTTTTGACACGGTAGTGTACCAAAAATTTAAGTACAGTACGGCGTCAAAAGTTTGGGGTCACCCTGGGTTAGGGTATTCCCCATATTTTTTGACGCGATAGTTCGTTTAAGATGACGCAATTAAGGCAAGCGCGTGTTCGGGTCAAGGTTTGCACGTACAGTACGCTTCAAAAAGTGATCGGATACCTTTTTGACCAGGGGGGCCCGCACTTTTGACACGGCAGTGTACCAAAAATTTAAGTACAGTACGGTGTCAAAAGTTTGGGGCCACCCCCGAGTCAGGGTAACCCCACATTTTTGACGCGGTAGTGTACCCCATCTATCAAATTGTAACCTAAAATTCAGTCTGCGCATGCGTCGTGTACTTACATTCAATCTGCGCATGCGTTAAGTTTGTATTCAAAAACTATGGCGGGTAATAACTAAGTTGTGGTGACGCATAATGGGTTAACATAAATTAATTCGGTTGCTGGCGATGACTCACCTCTTAGGAATTTCAAGGCCAGCAGTATGAGCGAGTGTTGGGGTCATATGTCAACAACAAATTTTAAATACATGTACTCGGTACGTGTCGGGTCAAAGGTTAAGGTTTGCACATCGATACAGTTTGATGACTCATCAGTTCGGAATCTGTAGTACCGTAAAATGGGTCCAATAGAACCCTAAGACACACGCTTTCAAACATCGTCAAAGGGGTTCAACTTACTCCGTTTTGCGGTGCCGCAGAACTGTTACAGCTCTTCTACTGATATTTCTTGGATTGTACATATTGGAAGGTTTTATGGATACACAACGGACAAACCAAAGGAAGACGAATAAAAATTGTTCGAGAAACTACAAAATGCCAAGCGCGAGTGGAAATTTTGATTTTAGAAAATAAAAATGACTTATTGCTCTGAATTTACATATTAAAAAGCTTTCTCTACCTTGGTAGATTCAGAAGCAAAGTAATTGCCTATGGACTCTACCTGTATAAATCCAGTCTTGGCATTCAGTGAGTTCGACTCCTTAGGCTGTAATTAAAGAGTTTAAAAACGACCATATGTTGACTTGTATAATTTTAGTAATTTCTTCTAAACCTTTAGCGGATTTTACGGTCGAAGCAGCGATTTCCATCCTTTTTCCACTATCTATTGTAATATTCTCTAAACAACTTGAACAAGCATAAAACATACGTATTTTATCAAACATATAAAGAGGTAAAGTTTATGACTTTGTCGGAGTGTACGACGTAAAAATCTTTGTAAAACAGTCCAATTTTCGATATATGTATGTTTATAAAGGATATGATTAATACGTTATATAGGGAGTGTAAAAGGGTGATTAGAAGCTAAGGACTAAATATAAATAAGCTTCTTAAATTACGCTACAAACTTAAAATATAATTAACAAAGGAAGTAATCAAAATGTCACGCAACAAATTTTATGGCTTAACTAATGTTATATTCTTTTAAATATAAGAAATAGAAATAAAGTAAGAAGTATATACAAATTTTTGCAATAAATACGCAATTAATATAGAAAAATTATATAATATGCGTGAAAGGTTGTTTGTTTTACTTTAGTTCTAATAAAAAATTTAAAGATTATTAAAGAATTACAAATTGACTAGTATCCTAAACTTTTTGTTATGTCAGTATCGGATTAAAAATAAAAACACAAATATTATGTACCTCATTAACTTTAAGTATTCAACGAGAGGGACAATATTATTGTAATTTAGGGGAATTATCAATAATCAATATATCTTTTATAGTATTCCGTGCCAAAATTGGCAAAACGGAATATTTACGCAATCACTTCAGTGTTTGTCCGGGCGTCATAAACAATTTTCTCTGAAATCACTCGACGCGAAAATTTGGAACAGCACAGAGATAGGGTGTGGTGGCAGATTACAGATGTGAAGTTGAATTTCGATTCTGGGAATTAATTTTAGGCGATAACCTGGAAAGTGAAAACAAAATTTTTTCCCAAACGCATTGAGTAGAGTATCAAACGAAAACCTATTAAAGCACGAATTCAGTAATATCTGTAACTACATACTTTTCTCCTTTTTTGGAGGAGGGGAGGTAAATCATAAAAATTGCTGTTCCGATCCTTATTATCAGAAAGGTTGCTTAGAAAAATCTGAAAAAATTCATGAAAATTAAGAATGGGGTGTAGATTAAGCGAAAATTATCAGGACTGAATTTCCTTTTACAACTTTCTTGGTATATAAAAATAAAAGTTGGTGACAAATTTTGCTTTAATAAAGATGTTGTTTATCAATAATAATTGTATGAATAGTATCTATGTTTAATGGATATTTTGGTAATTTTTTTATAAAGTGAGTTTTAGAAATTAAAGAAGTAAGGAATAGCAGATAAATCTGTACGGGAAATATATATTACAATCTCTGTATCTCTGAAATTCACAATAATATTTAAATAATTTTCTGATTTGTAATATTATCTAATACAATTTTTGATATATTTGACAATGTGACACTCGAACGAACGGTCGGTGGCCTAATTGGTAAGGAGCTTGGCTAGCAACCAAGAGATCCGGGTTCGAGTCCCAGCCGATCCAGTTTTGATAATTTTTTAAACACTATGTGAATTTTAATTAACATAATGAATTGGTCATACATACCAAAGTAAATCGAGTGTTCAAGTGAACATATGAATATTGGTGTGTGTGTGTAAATACGGACAAAAGTCCGCCATACATTAATAATGTTTCACAGACACTCGATAACATTTGAAATTAAAAAAAAAATGTAACTGCGTCTCGCATTAAAGAGAGGATGTGTTTGATTGATTATCCAAATTGGAGTGGCACTCGAACGAACGGTCGGTGGCCTAATTGGTAAGGCGCTTGGCTAGCAACCAAGAGATCCGGGTTCGAGTCCCAGCTGATCCAGTTTTGATAATTTTTCAAACACTATGTGAACTTTAATTAAAATAATTGATTTTGTGCATTTATTAAAATAAATGTTACATAGATAATGAATTCTTGCCCTGAAAATATTAAATAAGCATTACATGTGTTACATAAAATAAACATTCGTACATTTAAAAAATATTTTGTGCAATTAAAAATTTACAAATGCACTTGTATAACTTTACTACCATTATCTTATTCAAAATGATCCTTAAAAAAACCACTTGCCCCATAAAATTATTAAATGAGCATTAGATTCAACAAAAATACGCATGTTGTTTATATGCATTGTACGCATTTTACTGTGACGGAATACATATAATAAGTTTGTTATTGGTTGGCCAAAGATAAAAATGTTAAAAATGTATCGAAATATAAACGAATGTAAAAAAAAATAGCAGAAGAGTAAAAGAGGTTTAGAAACAGTTACCTAACTATCTCCCCTTAATACAGTAATTTATTGATTAAAATTAAAAACTATTCTAAATACCATGTTTTTCGTATTAATTAAGAAGTTTTCTTTTTTTTTTTTGAGTAATAATTTTCATAAAATAACTGTTTGTTAAAAAATGAGCGCGAAAAACGGCTCATTGTTGAGGTGATCATTTGAAAACAATTTGATCGTAGGTATTCATAATATGTCAAAATAAAAAACGAATACATATTATGTAAATTATGGTCGTTTACTATTACTATGTTTTAAAACTAACGAAAATATAGAAAATAAAAAATTTCGCTTTGCAATTGAAAATTATCAAATTGATATCTTTGTTTACAAATTGTAACGTCGTTTTAAAGTAATTACGCATTTTCAATCATTTGAGTCAGGTCATTCCAAATAATTCTTAAAAAATCACTTGTTCCATAAAATTACCGAAATGAGCAATAAATCTAACAAAATGTACAGGCTTGCTGTTTATGAATAGGTACCCCCGTTCCAAATACAACTGATCATGAGTCATCGTTAAAAAATTAAATAATTCTTATATTCGAAACAAATTAATCTTCTATTTTTTTCTGAAAACAAACTGCAAATTTAAAATTTACATAAATGTCATAATGAAAGAGATAAAGCCAAGAAAACGGAAATTATTTAAATTCATAAGTGATGAAGCATGGTTAAATTTAAGTGAAATGGACCATATTTATGTTTATGTATAAAGTTATTTAAAAAAATATATTTGTAAACATATTCTAGTACAGGGGTACCTATAAGATTTAAATATATAATTCTACCAGTTGAAGCGAAAAATTTACAAATTGGTGAAACAAGGAAACGTGGCCGCCCAGCCAAAGCGAAGAAAGCTTTAATTGTACAAAATAATATTTTTGTTTTTGTAATTTTATTAAGCAAAGTTTGAGAATTATACACGGAGAGAAAAATCATATAATTTTTGTAGATAAAATTTCAGAAAAATTACCATGCTCTCTTATAATGCGTGCGCGATGTGCTAGCATGGTAAAATTTAATGTGCTAACACAACTTTTATCACACTCTTATGCATATAAGTATCTTATAGTTTAATTCTTGTTGTCGTACTCTTTCATTTGCGCATCTGACCCGCAACCTTATGTTGCTTGGGCGGTACCTGTAAAAACTTCGAACCTGTAAGAATTTTATGATGCATACAAAAATGATTGCCAACAATATATTCTAATACTAAAGATAGTGAAGTAACAAAATGATGAATTAAACGGTGACATCCCCGTCCTCTAACACAGTGTAATAAATACTGCTTGCTGCTTGTAATCTAATGTCTAATGGATCAAGGTGGTTGGTCCGACCCGTCCGACCAAGTTGGTCGTCCAAACCTATGGTTGGCTATGTGACTTGCTATAAGTGAGGTACATTTCAACAGCGTTCACAACACACACAACCTTCTTTCTCTTTTTTTCTTTCTACTATTACCAGATAGCATTTCAAATATTATAATACAGCATGGTAATTTTTGTAAGAAAAACAATTAAAAAATATTTTTTTGTCGGCAATGGAACTTTTTACTGTGCTGTTTTACAAATTTTACGGAGCTAATATTACGGAAACAATATTTTATCCTTTAAATTTTCTATGATTAATTATAATTTTTATATTTTTACCGTACAAAATTGAATATGTTCGCCTTTTACACGTCAATTGTAGTGCTGAGCACAGTAATTTTTATATGAATTTTCTCTCCGTGTATATTATAGTTTTCAAATAAATATTATATAAAAAACGAATTGTTTTATTAATATTTTCTGTCTTTTCACTGGTCGTCAAAAAAAATTCCCCAAAAATGCTTAAAAACAGGCCGTAACATGGGAGAACCCCCTTAAGAGATTCCGATAATTTTTGGAGACCAGAGACCTTGGAGTAGGTCCATACTGTAATTTTATCTAAATTTGGTCATGTAGTAGGTAGGTCAAAATAAACTAGATCATGTAATATGAAATTTTATTCCTATGCATAGACATATTAAGAGATTAAATTAAATTTTAAAAAAAGTCATTCTTGATTATGTGAAATATTTCTAAAAAGGCAACATACAAATAAAATATTACTTTGTGTAATCGTTGTAGTAAATAGTGCACAAAACATAAAATTCTATTGCTCAAAATGGTAAATAATAATTGTCTTAATATAATGTTCAAAATGTAAAATATTATTGCACAAATAGTGATTTTATTGCTTGAAATGTAGGGTAAATATAATGCACAAAAATATAAAATTCTATTGCACACAGTGTAAATTCTATTGCTCAAAGTGTATAAAATAATGCGCGCTTAAATGATAGACAAAAATTATTATTAAAAGAAAGAAAAAACGGAGTTTCTTAGTACATTTACTCCATTCTGTAAATATCACTGTACGTTTGTAATAAAGGTAAATAGACCAAAATAGCAATACTATCATGTTGAAACCGAAAAATATGGTTTATTTTAGAAACAACATGTATTCATTAGGAAAAATATTTCATATACTATTATATCAAATTTATAAAAACAACTGATTGTACGGAATACTGTTTGCGCAAGTACAACTTACCCTTGACGACTTGTTTAGGTCTTTGAAGGGCGTGTCATTAATAACAAAGAGGGAGGAAACACTGGGCGTTTATTTTAATAAATACTTTTCTTAGCTACTTCATTAAAAATATTAGACATCTCCGTTCAACTAATTACGAACTAATTACTTAAACGTATGTCGTAGATAATAAAAACATGCAGGGATAATGATGTCATATAAAAAAGAATATAAATATTTAGTTACAAGGATCTTACGTTTTTTTACTTAAGGGTCATTATTGTAAAAATGTTCAGAAAGTAGAGGAAAATGAAAAATAGACAAGGGAAGTGATGACGTAAATTCTAAACTCGCTAAACAAATTATAGATACTATTATTTATTATATTACATTTATATAGCACCTCTAAATAATTATGTAAAATAAGTTTGCACATAGTCATGCTAAATTGAAAGGACGTATTTAAAATAATTTTAACAGAGATATCAAAAATGGTACCTATAAAAGTGAGTATCCATTAGGCCGGTGAAGTGGCGCGATATAGTTCAGAATTTTTTATAGAACGGAGAATTCTTTTTTTGATGCAAGATACGAACATTTTTTAGGTTTTAAATGAGCGAGACAAAAATATTCCATGTTGGCTTGTAATTAAAATAACTACACCTTGTGGACTCAAATGTAATGCTACAATCGTCCGTATCGGAGAATCAGTTGTAACAATGCTTAGGTTCAATTGTAACACTCATAGTCCAATCAATCTATGAAAGCACAATGTTAATTTTGCAAAAATTGTTAACAGGATAAAAAAAATATGGTCGTGTAGAAAAAAATCTAAGAAAGATAGCGTTTTTGTCCCCTAAAATTTTCATGGCGAACTTAGCCTAAAAAATTCGTAAAAGTAAAAAAAAAGGTTTTTCGCTGATAGAAAAGAAACTTGAAGTCGAATCGAAAAAAGTTAAATTAGAACTTTGTAGGTATTAAAATTATATATCGAATGGTGTATAATAAGTTATAGGTTGGTGCACAGGCCATAGAGAAAAATGGAAAAAACCGTTAAAAATCACGTTTTATAAATTTGTTAATTCTTTTTTTTAACGCAACTTACAAATTTGTTATTTAGTAAAAATATAGCCTCTCGTTAGCCAAAGAAGCAACTTTTTTTTGTTGCGAAATCTTAAAGATTTTTCTGGAAATTTCAGTTTTTGTAAAAAAAATCCTTTTTCTAAAAATGATGCTCTTGGTCAGGGGATTATTACAGAGCAACGCTTAAGAGCTCAAAATCTTCTGAAAGATTTGTTCTACCATATTCAAGTACATAAAGGTTGAGTTCTTTAATTTTAGATGTTCAAAACGGCACCCAAAAATAGTGCCGATTTTGAGGTTAGGCTTTTCTCCTGTATTTTTTTAAATTTAATATTTATCGAAATCGGACTAGTGACAACTGACAATCAATAGTCGTCATTTTTTTTTACGTATGCCAAAAAGAAATTTTGTCGTACGACCGTCTGACGCTGAGATAATTTTTTTTTTTTAATATTATGATTTAACATCGATTCTTCTCCTTTTTCCCCCTTTTATGACCGGTCCTTAATGGATCTTCGAAATTTATTGTAACGTTTCCATCTTCAATGCTTGCAACGTCCCTACAATTTCCTTCCTCCTCATGTAACATACTAATTTCTGTTTCTCTAAAGTCGCCTGAATGATCATTTACATTATTAGGGCGTGTTATTTCAAAATTTGAATGGCGTCTCATTGCAATTCACACATACGTTCGTACACTTCAAACCATACTTCTTACAACTGCATACTTTTGTTTTGCAGCCACTCTCGCAACGGCACGAATTTTTTTTAAAAATATCATTTGGTGTTAATGATTCATCGCTATAATTTGGCAACAACATTTCATTAACAACCTTCCAGCCCCACTCTGTAGCATCATAATCATTTCCGAGCCATTTTTGTAATTGTAATTATGTCCTAAAAAAATGTTGTTTTGCTGCTCCTTCAGTTGGTGGAATGCTTTGTAATTGAAAAGTAGATCCAGTTGTAAAACTTTTAAACCTTTTAAAATTGTTGGTAACGATGGTCAACGGGGAGGTTGCAGTATATTTTTTCTTTCTAAATTATTTACTTTAAAGTACCCATATCGTAAGTTTGTAACAATTCATTACTAAAATACGAGATTCTTTGACCATATTTTTGCTCATTATTAAATCAAAAAGTTAAAGTTTTTCCCAGATTAATATTAGCAAAGGGTGTATTTATGCAACAAGAAATAAACTGGTGTGATGTAAAATTACTAATTAAAAATTCTTTTATTTACACATAATAGTCTCCTCTTTTACCAAAATATACCTGATAAAATGAGAGGTTGGAGGTGGGGGATGAAACCGTAATGCTTTTTTATGACTTTAATTTTGGTATCATAATAAAGATTTTAAAGTGCCATTTACAAATATATATATATATATATATATATATATATATATATATATATATATATATATATATATATATACCGTGTGAGTTTTTCGGGAGTTGCCATTTTGATTACAGCCAAACCGTTGATTTAATCGAAAAATTGTTCAAAGAAGAGTTGTAGATATCGACGGGGGCAACCGATTGCTATAGTCAGGAGCTTTATAGCTCTTATGGTTTTCGTGTTATGATACAAACTTGTAGTTTTTTAAATGGAAACGTATGTTTAAAAGTTTTTCAAAAATTTGTTTGTGATTCAAAACTACCAGAAAGACTCAAATTCTCATTGTTTTATCTCATATTTTTGAGTAATTACGTTTTAAAAACAACACTTTTAAATTTCGTACTCAAGTACTTGCAAACGATTAGGATTTTACGTAATTTAAAAAGATATTGACTCAATATGGTTGCCATTTTTGACAATGTAGTAACGAAAAATTAAACGATTATTACGTTTTCCATTGGAAATTAAAATTATTAAATAGATAAAATTATCATATAAAAATGATAGCTAAATACAATAAGGAAATAAAATTTCAGTTTTAATTCATTGAAAAATAAAAATTATTTTTCTGAAATGTCACTGTTTGACAGATACATAGGCGTCTAAACATATTTTTGTAGCAAGTATTTTTAAAGGAAATGAAAAGGTTTTTGTGGAAAAACTTCTCCTTATTAATTTGGTTTGTAATAAAAAGAAAATACTATTGAATTTCAAATATTTTTACACTATTTGAGTACATTTATTAATAATATTTTCGTTCCCAATTAACCTCACTTTGCTACTATTAAGAAACGCCAATGTCGTCTTGATTTGTATTGAATGTGTACATTAGAGTCATTTATTTCACTTGCCACCTGTCATTGGCAAAAATAAAATAAATAAATAAAAAATCAATATATTTTTCAGTAAATTAATGAAATACTTCAAATTATTTTTAAATTAAGTTACTTTAAATATACTAATTTTTTAAAATAATTTGATTTTTTATGCAAAAATGTTAAAAACTTGAAATAGAGCCCGACATCTATACTCCAAAATCTGAATTACTGCCATTCAGTATTCAATGCTGTATTATAGAGAATGATATTGGAAAAAGTTCTTTTCTTGGATATAATAGAAATTTTAGCCGTTAAAACTCGGTTGAAAGAGCCTCAAATACATATGCATATTTCTACCGCCTAATTGCTAAATTAAAGAAAAATTCAAAAAATAAACATGGGCAAAAAAATTTTTTTCTTCATTTATATTTTTAATTGATGCATTAGAACAGTTTTATCGAAAAATTAACATATAGTCTCATTTAAAAAACTGTAAGTTTGTATCATAGCTCGAAAACTATAAGAGCTATAAAGCTCCTGACTATAGCAATCGGTTGCCCCCGTCGATATCTACAACTCTTATTTAAACAATTTTTCGATTAAATCAACGGTTTGGCTGTAATAAAAATGGCAACTCCCGAAAAACTCACACGGTATATATATATATATATATATATATATATATATATATATATATATATATATATATATATATATATATATATAAATGTGTTCCCATGATAACTCTCGAACGAAATGTTTAATGCTTATGAAATTTGGTGTGTGAACTGGAATCCAAGTGGCTGAGTTCGTTAGCTAGACACGTCGGATGCCCAGAAGTAGATTTTCTGGCCATTTTTTATCATTCGATCCTATCATAAGACATTTCGATTTTTACATCGTTGAAAAGGAAAAAATAATTATGAAACAGATGTTCTTATAATTTATTAAGTACTAGGAAGTAGTTTTATATATATATATATATATATATATATATATATATATATATATATATATATATATATATATGTATATACATATATATACATATATATATATATATATATATATATATATATATATGTATATATACATATATATATATATATATATATATATATATATATATATATATATATATATATATATATATATATATATATATATATATATATATATATTACGATATGGTAATAGTCTATTTGTGGATATTTAATTATACTTATGTATACAAAATATTGGGTCATGCGGAAAGTTCGCACCGTTTTTAATGCAAATGACTTGGGCTTCGCTTTATTTCTTGACAGATAAATTCATCGTCAATACACACAGGTCGACCGGAGGGAGCCTCATATTCTAAAGGAAAATTAACCTTTCGAAATCTAGCAAACCACTTTCTACAAGTTCTGTCAGAAAACGCATTATCACCATAAACACTACAAATATTTCTCGTTGCGTCAGCTGCGTTAGTACCTTTTTAAACTCGTATAACATGATATCATGTTCCTTGATGTCTAAGACTGCTCATTATTACTGACAAAAAAAAAAAAAATTATTTAAACACTGTTTAAAGATGTATGATACGTATTACAAGCAACCTGAAAAAATATGAATTCATTCGAGCGGCTTCGAAACTGGCACGAACTTTCCGGATGATCCAGTAGTTTCTTCGAGGCTATTTATCTTTATTATTTTACATACACCTACATTGTACCTACCACAACTAGATATTTTTCTGTTCTACTAATACGTTTTACTTGCCATTTATCAATCATTAATCACAAATTTATTTTAAACCATACTGTGCAAATGAGTTATTAAGATTAATATAACTATAATAGAAAAACTAATAAACAGAAACACGCAAGAAACACCTATCTTAAATCTGTCCTTATTGAAATTAAAGCTTAGCAACTACCAGAACAAAGTAGATATAATCTTCGGGCAAAATGAATAATAATTTTGAATTGCTCTGAAATTACATAAACTCCCATTATACAAAACAACTCTTTGTTACAATGAGAACAAATACAAATGGACGCACATCCACGCAGTTTAACTTCGCCAGGGGTCGGCAATATTTTTAAGAATAAATAATATAAACATTTTTGCAAGAGAGAAAGAAGAGGGAGAAGAAATTTATTAGTAAATATATAAAAGTAATATTATATGTATTATGTTATCCATCTATAAAGTTTAAAGAAATTACCACACAGAAAATGTGTAATCGGCCAATCATCGTCTGTGATAGCATTACACACGTGGGTAATCGGCCTCTACAATTATTCTAGCTGTTTACACACATGTTGTGTGAGTGGCCATCAAAGTGTTAATATGTGTTTTGGCGAGCCACGACTTTCACCTAAATTCTTATAATAATAAAATAATTAAATAATCATTAGAAAAATCCCCTAGGATAGAAAGTCAATAAAAAAACCATATAAATAGACCACGATTTGACCCAATAAATAATTATTAAAATCAGTGTCATAAGATTAAGTACTATGTAACTTTTAATTGTTATAATAAATATTTAAATTCATTTCTTGTGTTGTTTCTTGAAAAAAGTATTATTCACTTCGACGATAAAAAGTCTATTTTAAGTGTTAGTCTATTTAAAGTGTTAGTAAATTCGACGATAACAAGTCTATTGAAAACATTATTAACTTCGACGATAAAAAGTCTTTTAAAAACATTCGACAATTACAAGTCGGTGTTAAACTTCACCAAATACGATAACTGTTGGAAAACCGTCAACGACATTGGTAAATCAAAATTTTACGGAGTTTTGTCTTCAACAAAAACTGCCCTGGTGACAACGACGCCTTCAAATCCAATTGTGCCGTAGGACTCAGGATACGACAATGTACAGTATCTGGAGTTTCTTTTGGTCTAACGCAGTAACGCGATGTCACATTTATAAAGAATTGCAGCTATTATGTTCAAAGTATTCAGTTTAAATTTTTGGCGTTTGTATCCAATGTTACGGAAAAGACGATCCATAAAGGGTCCCATACACGGTGAGATCTGTATCGATACCTGGTATCAATACAGATAGCGATACATATAATCTGAGATTTGTATCACGTTTGCTTAGTACACACACGCTGAAACTCAGTCGTAATACCTCAGTACAGATAAAAAATTTTATTAATAAAGAAATGTGCGATCTACGACCTGTGCTATTGGTAACTGCAATTGCTGTGACAGAGTGCTTAGAAGATAAAATACCCTTGTCGCACCATCTGCATAACATAGCGAATTTCTAAATATTGGGCACTGGCGGATCTCATCTAAGACTTGTACCCATTTTAAATAGTTTAGCTTTCTAAGAGTAAAAGAATTTTTAAAATCGGCTAGGTAATTAGTTTTGGTATTTTTGGGACCCAAGAACCCGAACGGACTTTGTGCAGCATAGTTGTATCCATCTAAAATAAAAATTTTCAGAATCGGTTCGATAGCTTATTTCTGGCGGTTTCGAATCTACAAGATCCCGGTGGACCTCATTAAAAATCAGCTCGACCGTATATTCTAGGCGGACTTTATGTAATATATATATATATATATATATATATATATATATATATATATATATATATATATATATATATATATATATATATATATTACATAAAGTCCGCCTAGAATATACGGTCGAGCTGATTTTTAATGAGGTCCACCGGGATCTTGTAGATTCGAAACCGCCAGAAATAAGCTATCGAACCGATTCTGAAAATTTTTATTTTAGATGGATACAACTATGCTGCACAAAGTCCGTTCGGGTTCTTGGGTCCCAAAAATACCAAAACTAATTACCTAGCCGATTTTAAAAATTCTTTTACTCTTAGAAAGCTAAACTATTTAAAATGGGTACAAGTCTTAGATGAGATCCGCCAGTGCCCAATATTTAGAAATTCGCTATGTTATGCAGATGGTGCGACAAGGGTATTTTATCTTCTAAGCACTCTGTCACAGCAATTGCAGTTACCAATAGCACAGGTCGTAGATCGCACATTTCTTTATTAATAAAATTTTTTATCTGTACTGAGGTATTACGCAAAAATCGATTTTTGTTTTTCATCAAACTTTTTTTCTCATCCCTGCATATGTTTGTACATTGATTAATAAAAAATTCCTCCAAATTTTAACTCAAAAAATTTTCAAAATCGGTCAGTTATTTCATTTTTGACACTTTCGGGTCCCATGGACCCTGGCGAATCTTACATAACATTTAAAAAAAAATCCTTTTTTTTTAAAAAGTCAGTCAAAACACGTCTTAAATTATAACGTTTTTTGTGCCTCTTGTATAATACTCGTTTTGTACGGACTACCGCCCATAGTGAACTAAACCACAGATAAATAGATATATATATATATATATATATATATATATATATATATATATATATATATATATATATATATATATAAATAATTAGTGAATATCATTTTCGTATTCTAGAGACCTCAAAACAAATTTCTGCCATAGTCCCGGGCTCAGGTCTTATCGTGACACCGGCCGTAATAGCTGAATTTCGAGTTTTCGAAATTCGCTAAAAACACACAAAAAGAAGAATACGGACAAAGCGATGGTTAAAAGATAGACATAAGTATACTATTTTTAATTTGATTCAAGAGTTAAAACCCAGCCAGCCAAACGACTTCAAAAATTATTTGCGAATGGACGAAACACTTTTCCAAAAGTTATTAGGAATGGTAGCGTGTAGGATTAACGTAGTTGTCTATTACAAACTATTGACTATTACAAACACCTTTTCATTTTGAATCTCATAAACATGGGCATAATTATACATATTAATAAAATCTTTCCAAAAGTCTCTATCTGCAGACATGATTATTCAAATAAATAACAATTATTTACTTTATTAACTGTCAAAATAAAAATGCAACCATAGTTACCATGATACTTGAGACAAGCACGATATCAGCTGATATTTGCTGATATTGATACAGTGATACCGAGACAGTCACATACACGACGAGATCTATATCATAATACTGACACCTGTAAAATGTAGCGATACAGATCTCATTGTGTATGGGGCCCTTAAGGCGACCAAATTATAGTCGGCCATAATCGCATAACCACCCCTCTCTTCATTTACCCGACCCGATTTTTACTTTATGACATATTCTGTAAGAATTATATTTTGAAAAAATAAAAATATATATTTTAGCAGAGCTAGTAAAGATTTTTACCTCTAAATTTTCTATAACAGGTCCCATTTAGATCAATTTTTTTTTTAAATTGTTCCTTTTGTAGCATTATTGAAAACCATAAACATTAAAAATGGCGCTTAAAAAATTTTAGGCCCCAAATTTAAAAATGAAAACTTTTGATTTCAATAAAACCGTATTTGAATAGCAGAAAATAATGCATATATTTACTTAACTGTTTAAATATCTATATTCACAGCATAATTCGATGTTCAGGGCTTCAAAGCATCTTAATAAAAAAAATTTTTATTCAAAATGAAACATAAATGCTTCAAAAGTGACAAGACTTAGCGCTTTGAAACCCAGTATTTGAGTTAATTATCATTCTAACATACAATAAAAATTCAAAAAAACTCCGGAATTTTAAATATGAAAAAATGAGTAGTAAATTATAAAAATTGTTATATTTTGTAAAATTCATGTTAATAATAATTCGTGTTAATAATAAAAATGAATAATGCAGAAAAATTAAACGGTTCGTATTTCTGGCTATCAGGGCAATATATTATCCATTTAGTAGTTAAATAACATATAAAAGTTTCAAAAATTTTTCTTCTTAATTTTCTTTACAAATAGCAGTCAAATTTTTTTGTTTGACTACAAAAGCACTTATTTGTATGAAATATTTATATTTAGGTAAAAATTTTTGGAAAACGACTGGCCATACGTTTTTGGCTACTATAGCATTTTATTACCAATCAAATAAGAAATAACTTGTTGAAATTTTAATTAGTTTCGATGTATTATTTTTCCGCAAATAGAAACAAAACATTTTTTTGTTAGACACTTACATTAGGGATGTTATGGATATGGCATTTCGGATACCGATACGGATACGGATATTCAAAAACATTTTTTTCGGTTTCGGTTTCGGTTACGGATAAATATCGGATAACGTTTCGGATACCGTTACGGTTATGGATAATTGATTTCAGTGAAAAAAAGAAAGGGGAAAATTTTACCACAAAAAGTGAACGCCAAACACAAATAAATGAAAATCTATTAAGAGAAAAACACATGCAGCAAAATCTTGCTTCGATTTAACTTCAGTTTTCCAACGATAGTTGTTTGTTATTATCCGAAACAAGTCCGAAATTTTTATTTTCGGATACGGTTTCGGTTTTGGATATTTAATTATTTCGGATATCCGGTAGTTTTGGCTACGGTTACGGGTATCCATAAATCCTTAACTTACATGTCTAAAATATTTATATTTAGGTGAAAATTTTTGGAAAACGACATGCCGTATTTTTTTGGTTACTTTAGAATTTTAATTATTTCCTATCAGATAAGAGATAATCTGTAAAAATTTTGTACCGTCTCTTTGCAGTTAGAAGAGAAAAGAATTTAAAAAAAAATAAAATTTTGCCAAAATTTATCATTACTTATTTTGGACCCTTTTGAGATCCCAGGACACTGGAGGACAATTTTGACTTCCCGTTTATTTTTTCCCGATCTCATTAGTATTCGAGTAAAATTTAAATAAGATCCATTCAACCGTTTATTGTGGAAGTTTTTTTGGACCTTGGGACACAAATTGAATTTCACGTTAATTTTTTCGTTATTCTAATAATAATTAAGCAGAATTTAGAGATCGTTTCTCACAACTTATTTTGGATCCTTTCTGGAACCCCAGGATCCGGGGAGCTAATTTCAACCTAACGTTCATTTTTTTTTTTGGGACTTCAATAGTATTTAAGCAAAATTTGATCAACATCCGTCCATTTTAGACCCTTTTTGGGCCCCAGGGTCCTGTGAGAGTTAAGTCCACCATTTGCAATAGATACTTATTATTTCAAATAATATATTGAAACATATAATTTAAAAAGAATTCATAAAAATTGGAGCTGTTACAGAGAATTTCGAGATTTTAATCATTTTGATGCTTCATTGACTACACTATCTGTCTAGATACTGTAACTGTAACTAACTGTAACTAATTATACAATCTGGCAGCCCTGATCACAGAGTACCTAGTAGTTGACTCTCTTGAATGGCGACGGCAAATATGCGTGATAATTGAAAGACGTCGTAAACAAAAATATAATTTGGTTACTTTTGGGGTTAGTACATTCGGTTTTTCGCGCCAGTAACGTAGCAAACAATTTCAAAAAGATTTATCTCAAAAAATCGATCTTATTGTACAAAAACACAGTTTATCATGCTAGAAGTGACATCTGTCCATTGTCACTGCCGGTTACTAAATTAAAATGGTTGAACATTTCGTATTAAGCGGGTTCTACACGATGCTACGAACGTTCCTTCCAACGTTCGATCGAACGTTTGAGGCAATTAAGTTCGATAGTTGGTGCGACGAATGTGTCTGCTACACGGTGAATCGAATGTTTGATCCAATACGAATGATGATGTCTTGGTACTCAGTGGACGACGCTGTTATCTGTTTGATGTTATCTCTAATATTATAGACTGATGTTGTCTCTCTTCACATGAACGAGTCGTGCAGCTGCTGAGTCGAACCAACCAACGCAACCAACATTGACCTTCAAACGTTCGAAGCATCCCTTTGACTCGGTGCAAAAATACCGACATCGAACGGGACACGACCAAATGCGAACGTTTGACGCTCGACATTGGACACTCGTAGGTTCGAACAACGGCTACACGATGCTATGAACCATCCAACGTCGAATGTTGGAAGGTGTTCGTAGCATCGTGTAGCAGCGGCTTTACATGCAGCTGATGGTGCACGGTTAATTTAGAGGTAGTGGGAACTTTTTGCTTTGCCCAGAACGCTTACTTTGTCTGGGCTTCCCTTATTAGTTTGAATTTTTAGTGAAACATGCAATTTTGGTCATATCACAATATATTATAATATAATAGGTTTCATGAATGGTGTTATCGACAGATTTTATTAAATGCTCCTTTTGTAGGGGTGCTTAATTGATCGAATTGAAAATATCTATTAGAAAAATTGTAAAAATAATAAATTTAAGTAACCGTTTAAAATAAAATTATTATATGGGAGCGGTTTTACAACAATTTTTCTAATATTTTTTATAAATCGAATTATTAACGAATTTTTAGAAAATTTCCGCACGTCGTTGAACCACATCTTATAGTCTCATCAAAATTTTTTCTGTTTAACATAAATTGACATAACGAAAGTAAAAAAAAAATACTATGTTATAGTCAAGATTGCCAACCGTTCGGTTTTCAAGCAGACAGTCCGATTGTGATGTGATTCGCCCGGATTCGGTTCCTTTTATATGCGACTGGACCCAAACTGTCCGGTTAATTGACAAATTTAAAAGATACTTACATGAAAACATTTTTATGAAATTAAAGGAATATTAGTTAGAAAGGCATAAGTTAGTGAGCATTTTCGGGTGTTTTCAAATAAGTATTGTCCTATTTCCAAAAACTCTGTAACCTACAATGCTTGGGCTGACAATACAGAAAATTGTTTTCGGAGCTTAAATTTTCTTTTATTCCACACTTCTATTTCACGTTATTTAGGTACTGAAAATTAGATACGTATTAATTATCTTATTCATGAATTACACAAAACATTTATTCAGTTTCTTGGCAGTTGTTTATTCAGTATTTTCGACTAATGTCTTTCTCTATAAGAAACAATGTAATTTGATGAAAGGGATCTATTAATTGTTTTAGGCCAAAATAATACTATCGATGGATATCTTGTAGAATTTTAAAACTAAAGCTAGTAATCGGCACTAATATTTTTTAAATTATGTTAAAGATAAACTTTTGTAATTCCCCTTCCAAAGAAAGGAGACAGAATAAACGTCACTTGAAGTTCAGTAATTTGAAAAAGGTGCTTAAAAATGAAAAAAAAAATTAAAAGGAACCTTAATTGAGCCTTTTCTAAAGGTATTCCCTCACAAGTTAGCGTACGCAGAAAAAACTTTTAATCTTCACAGCTCATCACCACAACAATTTCTGGTCGTTAAAAATCGAAAAGTTGGCAAGCTTCGTTATAGTCCGGTTTTGCAATTTTTTAAATTAACACTTTAATACGATATTTTTAATCTAAGTAGATAATAAAATAAATTATTTTAAATTTATGTAAAAAAAGACAGGCATAATATGTTTTGTACACGCATTTCCATCATTAAAACATCATTAACATTTTGTTTAAATATTAAATAAAAATGAATGTGTTATAACTATTAAATATTTCAACGAAAATGAAAAAGGGATCATTATTTTTTATGTTTATTTTAGGTTTATCAGCAATATTGTGATATTATAGTACGAATCAAAGTCAATATTGGTAATGTTTCTTATCAAAAATTTCGATTAATTTTAATATCACAACGTAGAAAACAGATAATAATCCAAATACATAAAACATTAATTTGACATTAACCCATTTTTACCCTCTTATTTTGTGGGATTTTAATAAAATTTTATACAAAAATTCGAAATGAGATTCTTGTGTGAATTCTAAGTAAAAATATTTTTATGTTTTCCGGAATAAAATAAAGATTCGTATTCATCCGATATATTTACGAACCAGGATGTAAGAAATTCATTAAAAAAGCATTTTGAAAATATATTCAGTATAATTTGAATTCTGAGATTTCTCATTTTTTTGATTTGGTGACAGGATATTTAAAAAACTATTAAAATTGAAATTACAGGATTTTGATAGTACGTGTTCGCAACAGTCTTTTCAAAGGAACTATGCCAATATTCATCAGGAACTGTAAACAGAAACTGCAGAAAATCGCTTACGACCGGTCATAGGAATCGAATCCCGATCTAACAATCAGTAAGAGTGGCTATAACAGTGTTGGCAGCTGTACGATAATTATCGTACATGTATGATAATTTGATGGTGACGTACGTTAACATTTTTATTATCTGACGCGAAAATAAGATAATTTTTCATTAAATTATAAAACAAAATTCACTAAATTATATTGTATACGACAATTTACCTTGAAAATACGAAAAATACGATAATTTTGCATATCTGGTATGGTTGGAGTCCTCTTTCTGGCTGCCAAAACTGGGCTATTAGAACGCTTGCCCACTTAGCTGGTTATATTATAAGTCAGTGTAATGACCACTTATGAGGCACTTCATGTCATCGGTTTGGAGTATAAAACTTAATTTGAATTTGCTTAATTTTACAAGAGAAGTAAAAAAATCAAATTTTAAGATTTTCGAATCAAATGAAAGAATATATGCAGATATCGCCGACTTAACAATAATTTTGTAAAGATCTGAATTTGGCGATTTTACTCATCAAGTTTTTTTGTCAACTAAACGATTTATTTCAGTGTGGCTGAATGTTTCAGATAATCTAATCTGTTGCTCTCTTTCGAATAGTGTATACATACCAAACTGACTCCAAATCGAGTTAGCACATGTACACTCCAAACCGACGGTATAATTAATATTCATTAATAAAAAACATACATCTCACAAACCTATCTCTTCAATTTGGCATAATTGAAGAGATAGGTTTGATTTATTGATACTGAATGTTACTTAAGAAATTTGTTGGTCATATATATCGTAAATTAATCATAATTTAATTGTATACCATCATTTTAGAAAGATACTTGTTGAAATTATTTTTATTAATTGAGCAAAATTCATTTATTGAATTAAGATTTCTTTGAAAATTTCACTATTCTTTATGTATTGTTTCTTTGTTACGATTCTATGAATATGTAATCGTTTTATAACTCAACAAAAGGTTGGATATTTTATAATTTCAGAATTATTTCACTTTTCTTAACAGTTCTTACTGACTGGAAGATTCAAATTCAAACAGTCTCTCTTGATTGTTAAAAGTAACGTTTCGACAAAGCAATTCCATAAACAAATATTATTTTAGCGTCTTTTTGTAAACCTATATAAACAGAATCAACGTTTTTGAATCGGTATCATTTCAGTATCAATTATGACAAAGTGAAGTTCTATCTATGACATAAGAGTTTAAAATGAAACCTCCGTTAAGCGTAAATATGTTTAATATAAAGTGTTAACAAATTACATTAATAGTTCAGTGAAATATTTTCTGAAGAAATAATAAAATGAATGGAGGTGAAAACAAATGAAATCTGATATTAAATGCAAGAATTCTATTTAAATAACAAGCTATGTATGTATGTGCCGGTACAATATGTTAAAATTACTGTAATAATGTTTAAATGAATACAAATTAATATTAAAAGTTTGTTAGCTAAGTTAGTTATATGTTAACTCTCAAAAAAGTAAAAGACCTACATCTCTAATTAGTGCATTTCTATTTATGTATGTTATCCTAACTGTCCTCCTCTGGATAAACTCTTAGATATACCGAAAAAGCGTCGCAAACCTACATCTTTTTTAGAGGTGAGCAAGAACATTTTGACGATATCAATTTGGTGACTCTATTCAGAGCGTTGCTCGGAGTACACACTACCTTGACTTCAAAGTATCGTAAACAAATATTGAAGTTGGGCTTTTTTATTATTCTAAGAAACGCTATTTCAGAGGTTGCGGTACGCTGATTACACAGGACCCATAAAAAGGGTCGTGATCTGAGTGACTGACCATAGTATTCTTATGTATTTTTCAACGTTGAATCTGAATCCGACGTTTAAAAAACCTGTATAAACCTTAAATTTTAGTGTAGAGCCAAAAATATACTTTAAATAAAGTTTCTCATATCAGTATCATTACAGAAAAGAGTATGAATAGACACTGCAATTGTCGTGCTCTTATATTATTGCCAAGGGCTTCAACAAGGGTATAACAGCTCTGGAAGGGGTTGGTACGCCTCCTATATCTCTTCTGTATGCCATTCTGGATATATATATATATATATATATATATATATATATATATATATATATATATATATATATATATATATATAACTGCATCATGAAAGCTTCTAGCTTACGAACTTTTTAGAATACAAGAGAGGCTTGTTGGAGCCAAAGAACCAACCCCCTAGAGGAGTGAAAACTACCTTCTGCTAGATCGGGGTGCAGAAATATATGGAAGAGGAAATTTTTCTTTCCTTTACTGCTCAATAGTTCTAGTACCCCTCAACTGCTTTGTCCGTTCCCGTCTAAGGGGTGGAAACCGCCTCCAAATTCACAACATACTTGTGATTTAATTTGAAAGATTATTAATAATACATTGAGTCAATATAGGCTACATATAAAATATAATATTTATTAATTAATATTTTTTTACAAAATAGCAAAAAGGAAAAAAAATTAAAATGTATTTTATTAAGAGTTACTGCTATTTCATAAAGACATAGTAAACACTAAAAGAAAACGGAAGGCAGGTATGAAAGAAATAAAATCGTTTGCTGGTTGAAGCAGAAGTAAATAATGAAAGTACTGACTTGCTACTTTTATAATTGAATAGGGGACATATATAAAGAAATGGGTAGAGATAAGTTCAATAGCTTGCTCCAGCTGCCTACATATTGTATATAGCTCTGTTATAACTATTATTTGACTTTCTGTTATTTACACACTTCTGTACTACCTTCCTGTTTTCGCTCTCTGTAATTACACTTCTTATTTGCTGAATAGTTAGTAATGATGAATTTACCATAAAAAAAGAAAAAGGAAAAGATTGGAACTTATTGCAGTGTCATTAATATTTAACTATGTTACAACTAAACCACAAACAGCATAGTATCTAAGTAAAAAATAAAATATAAATTTGATTTTTGCGTCTACAATTGAGTATTTGACTGTGGTCGTAAAAAAGGCTCCCCTCATTTCTAAATGATTCACTAGTTTACAAAATAAAAAAATAATTTTGTCCTTTCAGTGAATTTTATATTTTTTCGTTTAACCGCAACAATTAAATGCAAAAATACATATTTTTTACTTTTATCACGTCACAGTTTCAAATTATCAACACATTTTATTTTCGACTACTCACAAATTTGTTTTGAATTTATTCTTGAATTTCGATACAGTGTGACGTTCAGTTAAATAAATATTTGTTTCCAAAAAGTCAAAAAGATACTTGTATAATGTATCATGACCATTTTTGTTACTTTTGCGGTGAACTTATTATGTTTAAGAAAGGATATCCCATAACGGAATCACTCAAAGAAGTTTATTTTTGTTATAGACCAAGAGCCCGTATGGTACGAAAATCCCCGTCATCGAACACCCTCATACTTTAAGTGTAATTAGAAAGTAAGTATCCCCAAAAATATAAAAACGTCGGTCGCCCGTAATTAATCCTGGACAAATTGCCGTAATTAAGCGAATTATCGAAAATAACATTTTTTGACGTTATAAATTGTCAAATAATTTCAAAAAATTAAAAATCAACAATTTTTTTTATACTTACAAAAAAAGTAAACACATTTTTCCTAGCTACAAAATAATACAGTTCAAGAGCCCACGACTCTTTGTTTATACATATTTTGTACAAATATACGAAAAAGAAACGTTCCTTCTTTATGGTGGTATTGGCGGTATATCGCAAATGGTATTAGAGGCATTACTGTGATAAAATATGCGAATGAAATTTATGTGGAATATAGATAAAAGCATATAGTTTCACAATATGTATAGGTCGCCAGTACGATACTTTGAAGTGGGTCGCCGGAGTATTTAATACAAGGCTCGGTAAGAACGACTTATACGAGTATATTATGAAACTATACATTTTTGTCTATATTCCACATAAATTTCATTCGGATGTTTTATGACGGAGCGATTTACCGCCAATACGATACTTTGAAGTAGGTCGCCGGATTATTTAATACAAGATTCGGTAAGGGAGACCTATATATTGTGAAACTATACACATTTATCTACTCGTATATTCCACATAAATTTCATTGCGATGTTTTATGACGGAGATAATTATCGCCAATATTTGTGATATACCACCAATACCGTCATACCGAAGTATTTAACAGAAGATACGGTAAGGGCAGCCTATATATTGTGAAATTATACATATTTATTTGTGTTCCTTATAAATTTTATTAGGATGTTTTATGTCGGAAGTAACGTTCTTTTTTCGTATATTTGTACAAAATACATATAGACAAAGAGCTGTGGGCTTTTAAACTTTATTATTTTATAGCTACGAAAAAACTGTTTATTTTTCTTGTAACTATGAAAAAAATTGTTGATTATTAATTTTTTGAAATTATTTGACAATTTAAAACGTCAAAGAATGTATTTCTGATAATTCGGTTAATTACGGTAATTTGTCCAGGATTAATTACGGGCGACCGACATTTTTATATTTTTGGGTATATTTACTTTCTAATTTCACTTAAATTATGAGGGTGTTCGATGACGGGGATTTTCATACCATTGGCTCTTGGTCTATTATTTAAAAATCCCGGTCTCTCAACAGGAGATATCTCTGGTAAAATTAATATAAAACTTAAGTGTCTCTGATACCCCCACAAAAAATTATTCCACTGCCGCTTCCCATAAAATAAGGTTCAGTTAAAAATTTTGTCAAGGCGTTAGACAATACTAGGGATTGTAAATTTACCGACTTTTTTATTTACCGGTAATTCGGTAAATCTTTTTAGCAAAACCGGTTTACCGGTAATTTACCGGTATTTTTGAAAACAAAGAAATATAAGAATTAATATTAGAAAAAAAATAAAAAATAAAATAAAAATTTAAAATTATTTTATTAAGGTCATTATATACAGTACATTAAATAAGATAAAAATTACGTAAAATGAATTTTATCTGTTTGATTTTTCGACTTTGTAGGTATCTACAGCTTCCTTCACAGAAATATACCGCCCATTGTTTATTGAAAAAATAATTTTAAATTTTGGTAAATAATCATAAAGTATGAATCAATTATATATACCTACCTGTAATAAAAATTTACTTGCCGCTTCTTACAATGTAATCATTTAACGTAATGTTTAATTATTTTGGTAAAAGTACAGCTGATTTAAATAATATGTAAGTAAATACAGAAAGGACGCTTTATTGCATATATATGCATTTTAAAACTGATCATTGCACTGTGCGATTTTATTGTATCATAGAATAGTTTATTATGGATACACAGTAAGGGGTAATTTGATTGTGTACATTTACGTTCAATAAACTTGATCATTCTTCTATGAAATAAAATCAACTTATAAAAATTTTCAGATATATTATTTTTAATTTATCGAATTACCGGTAAAAAATCAGCGATTTACCGGTAAAAATTTTAAGGCGTTTATAGCAATTTATCGGTAAACCGGTTTACCGGTATTACAATCCCTAGACAATACTAGTGCAGCCTTTAAACATTTTTCTGGTCTTTCTGAGGCGAAATTTAAGAAACGTGTTTTCATTGGACCGCAAATAAAAAAAAATGTTAAAGGATGAGATATTTGAAGACAGTACTTCGAATACTGAGGAAGCTGTTTAGAATTCATTATGACTTGTTGTCCAAAAGTTCCTAGGTAACAAAAAGAAGAAAATTATCGAAAACTAGTTGCGGATTTGTTACATAATTTTCAACGGAGGGGTGTCAACATGTCCCTGAAAATTCGCTTCTTGCAATTACACCTCAATTTCTTTCCTGAAAATATCAAAACTTCAGTAGCGTGGATGGCGGGAATTTTGATTAGGACTTGAAAATTTTTGAGCGTAATTATGACGAATACTGGGACCAAACTATGTTAAGTAACTATTGCTGGTTTAATGTAAGAGACACAGTCACAAGAAGGTACAAAAAAAGGTAAGGAAGTTCATTTTTAAATTTTTAACATTTTGATACCATCATTTCTCGTCAGTAAAAAGTAATAAATATTTTTGAAATGTGACGCGCTGAATTTTTTTCATAATTTTTTTGAAACTTAGAGCACCTCACTCGTTTTAAAAAAAAAAAAAAACACTTTTCGTTTCAAGGACAAAAATCGTGTAAACTAGTGATATTTAAGTTATAACAGTACCAAATATTGCGATTTTACAAAAAATAATATCGCTCAAAATTATGAAAATTTCATTTTTGAAAAATTACAAAATTTACGTTAATGATGACGTAATCAGAAACATAAATTTGAAACGGCTTACGTCACCGCTCAGTATTTATTAAAATGTAACTGTAGTAACCGTAATAACAAAATGGTTGTCATTATATTTTTCACATTTTATCTACATTTCATTGTGTTTTGTGTTATTTTGCGTAATATATTAACAACGGGAGTCGGATTTATAAAAGCTGATAATTATAATCTTCCTCGAATTGATCCTTTAATGGTAGCAAGTTTCTTTGTAATCAATTTTGATTTTTGTTCGACAAAATTTAAAAATATAAAAACTTTTGTGTATGTATAAATAACGTATTATGTTTTTAATATTTTTTATATACACAACACTTACGGGAATCATTTTTATTTTTATTTTTGGTTCCGCAAGACAGTCGTATGGTGAAGCTGTCATAGGATATGTGTCTCTGACAGAGAGGGAAATTACATGTCTTTACTGTAAAATTTGTCCTGAACCTAAAATTTATGCTAAATCTTATACATTTCGGGTCGAGAAATAAATAACACGCAACAAGTAATTAATTAAATATGAAATAATTATACAATAATTTACAAAAAAAAAAAAATTGCATTTGGGAAAATGACTGAAATTTTATTTTTTTTAGTTTTGGAAATAAAATTTAAACCAATTCCATGTGATTTAAAGTTCCCGAATTTTGTTCTTATCTGTTGTATTCATTTCAAAAATAAAACTGTGAAAAAATGACAAGAAAATACTCACAAACAATGCTTACTATGATATGACCCATTTGACAATGCTGAGCGGAGGCGTCATATTTTGCTATGTGAAGAAATGATACTGTTTTAGCGGGAAATCTTTAACACATATAAAAAGACATTTTTTTCGTCTATTATAGATGAGTTTTTTTTTTTTTAAAAGTATTTCGAGCATCATGTTAATGGTAGTTGTATGAATAATTTAAAATACTTTTTAAAAAATTGTCAAATATTCAATAACTACTTGAATTATCTTGTAGGTACATAAATTGGTGTTATTAATTAATATTCATTTTATAAATTTTTCTTAATATTCATATTATTTTAAAGCAGTATTTCCCAACAGATGGTTTACAGGTGGACCTCCAAGTAACCCAGAATTGTCCGGTAAAAGTGAAAATAAAACTTGGCGTACCTGATTCTTGAAACCAGCTTTATCGCACAAGAAAAAGTTAGCAAAGAAGCCTTAATTAGTAGTAGAAATGTGGGGCTACGGGGACCTCCTCACTTTTCAAGTCAACCCAGGTGGTTCTAGAAACCTCCGGCGGTGGGTGGAGGAATGTTTTGGTCTCAACCCTAACGGAACTCAACGAAATTTTGCCTAACCTAACGGACCCCAACGGAAATTGGTCTAACCTAACCGAATCCAACGACACTTGATCAAATCTAACCGACCCTAAGGAAATTTTGCCTAACCTAACGGAACCCAACGGAACTTGATCTAACCTAACTGAACCTAAGGGAATTTTGTCTAAACTAGCCTAACCTAATGACACCTAATGGAACTTGATCTAACCTAACGGAACCTAAGCGAGCTTAGCTTAACCTAAGAACTCAAAATTTCCTTAATAGATGGCGCAGCCCTCTTTGAGCTCTGTAAATTCCAAGTTTTCATTAATGGATGGCGCTCGTAGTCTGAATAATAGCGATCCCCGTGCCTAAGTTTGAAAATTTCCCTAATAGATGGCCCAGCCATCTGTGAGCTCTGTAAATGCCAAGTTTTCACTACTACATGGCTCTCGTAGTCTGGATTCTAGCGATCCCTGTGCGTAAGTTTGAAAAATTGTCAATTGATGTCGCAGGCACCGTTGAGCTCTGTAAATTCCAAGTTTTCACTACTAGATGCCGCTGCTAGTCTGGATACTAGCGATCCCTATGTGTAAATTTGAAAAATTGTCAACAGATGATGCCGAAAATCCTTTTTGATAGTTAAACTAACCATTAAAAAGATGACGTTGCTTGTCTGAACCACTGCAAGCTCTGTACCCTGATTCGTAATTTTATCATATTTTTATCTAAAAACAGGTTTAGAATCGTATAAATTGTCAGCTGACGTCATTAGAAGGTATACTGATATTAATAGCGAAAATTTCTGCTTAATATGCAAAAATGAAACAACAGGTTTTAACCTGTATGGCTATATAAAGTGTGATAACTGACGTTATCATGCTATTTTTCTGATATAAAAGACCGTAGCATAGCTTTTCAACTCCAATTTGGTTCGAAATTTTAGTGAAAAACATTAAATCTTATTGTTGTAAAAAAATTTTTCAGTTGCTGTGTTAAAAATTAATTATCGTGAACAATGCAATCCATTGCTACTGGTACTTTATTTGCGGACAGGAACTTAGTGTAACTAATGACGTCAAATTTTATGGCTGAATTAAACAATCTTGGTTCCAGAAGGATTAACGCAACATTAATTTTTTTGTTTCTAAAAGTGTTTCTTAAAATAACTATCTAGAAAAACAGAATTTTCATTTTCATATCAATTTTGAGTGCTCAGTTTATAAAAAAATATGCTAGTTTTATTACAGAGAAAGATATCGTTTTAATTGTAATCTAATACATTATCAATGGCCAAATATTTTACGTTAAATGAAAAGGTTCTTATATTTATCACCCGTATATATATATATATATATATATATATATATATATATATATATATATATATATATATATATATATATATATATATATATATAAAAAATTAGACATGATTCTTAAAGCAAATTTTTAATAATTAAACACATTTTATGTTATAAATAAAATTATAATATTATAGATTAGGTACATATTGAAGAGTGTAAAAAGTGCTGATTCGATGTTGATAAAAATTTTTTAATCCTATTACAGTCGTTTACAAAAACTAGAGGTCATTTAATACCTATAGGTATATTTAACTAATTTTTAATAACTAATCTAACAAGTAATAAATTTAACAAAAACAGATACATTGTTTAAGTAAATATGAAATATGAGAAAGAAATTTTTCTTAAAATATATGGAACATTGTGTTATTAATTTAAGACTAAATAATTTCTATGACGAGAAATTAATATTTCAAAACTGTTTTAACCCTTTGATGCACATGAAAATCTATTCATTTTTAATTTTATAAAATTGATGTTTTTTGCTAATTTTTACTGTAACAGAACTGTACTGCTAAATAACTTTTATAGGTAGTAGTTCCTGAATAATCCGGTAGGTTACACAACTGACTAGGTCCCTGATGTGGTATTTTATGAGTACCACCACGACGTACCGCTGTCAACAATATCCTATAAGTGGTATTCTGATAATACCACTGTGAGTCAAAGGGTTAAATTATCGATATTACATATTAAGTTTTAAAAATATTAAGAAATATGATTTTTTATAAATATATATTTATATTGTAGAATATGATTTTTAACGGTGTAGAAACCCTTACTTTTAACAGAGTACTGTATAGTTTCTTTTAATATGTACCTAAATGAAAAGAATGCACAAAATTTCAATTGTTTTAAATCAACATTATTATTGTTCGAAATAAATTTTAGTATCAACAATACTGTTTTTAAAAATAAATTTTCTAATATTGACAGAATTTTCTATTTTTTACAATCGAATTTTCATTTGATATAAATTTCGTGTTTAAAAATTTAAACAAGTAGGAACAATCTTATTACATATGAGATGTACTTCACATATGCGAAATGATAACTTGGAATGTGTCTCATCAGCATTTTTGTTATTTATGATTATAATTTTGTGTTGTTAAAATATACGTAAATTACATATAGGTAGTTAAGAAATTATTTTTTACTTTCTTGTTTAATATAAATTAGAGTTTTGAAATTATTATGAAAAAAATTGAGTTTTTTCATTTTGGAAAATATTAAGATATCATTGATTTCTTTTACAATTAATAATCAGGGCACGATTGATATCAAAGATTGCTCATAAGTATTATCAATTTATACATAGTTCAAAAACTGATGGGGACCACGTGAATGAAAAAATCGAATTTTTGTTTTATAATTATTTATTAAATATAGATATATAAAAATTGGTACAATAATCACTTTTAATATGTGAACAATAATAAGATTTTTTACAAAAATATGGCAATTTTTTTAACTTTACAAATTTCAAGAAGATTCAACGTTTTGTATTGCGATTTCAAGAAGATCCAATTTTTTGAATTGCAATTTATGAGTTAGTACGATTGGTCCATTATTTATGATACCCAATTGTGCATTGTTCTGCAGCCAGGCGAACATCTGCTTATTTAAATTGTCGAATCTCACCGTTAATGATATGTATCAAATTTCTAATTCCATAACTCTCTTCATTTTCGATGAATCGAGTTTTGATGGTAGCTGACTTGCACCCATTATTTTATATATTTTTGCAATCTCTGTATCAGAAAGTTTGATCCAGGGTTTGATGGAACTAAGATTATTTAATTCAGCCATAAAATTTGACGTCATTTATTGCAAGTCCCAGTCCCCAAATAAAGCACCAGTAGCAATGGATTTCATTATTCGCGATAATTAATTTTCAACACAAGAATTGAAAAAAATTTTTACAACAATAAGATTTAATGTTTTTCACTAAAATTTCGAACCAAACTGGGGTTGAAAATCTATGCTACGGTCTTTTATATCAGAAAAATAGCATGATGACGTCAGTTATCACATTTTATGTAGTCATACAGGTTAAAAGCTGTTGCTTCATTTTTGCATATTAGGCAGAAATCTTCGCTATTAATAGCAGTATACCTTCTAATGACGTCAGTTGAAAATTTATACAAGCTCAAACCTGTTTTATTTTAGAATAAAATGTATTATTGTCACAATAATCAGACGTTGCACGCCATCTATTGACAATTTTTCGAACTCATGTACAGGAATCGTTAGTATCCAGACTAGCAGCGACATCTATTAGTGAAAACTTGGAATTTATAGAGCTCAAAAGTGGTTGCGCCATCTATTATGGAGATTTTGAGTTCTTAGGTTAAGCTGAGTTCGCTTAGGTCCCGTTAGGTTAGATCAAATTTCCTTAGGTTCGGTTAGGTTAGATCAAGTCCCGTTGGGTTCGGTTAGGTTAGATCAAGTTCCGTTGCGTTCCGTTAGGTTAGGCAAAATTTCGTTGGGTTCCGTTAGGTTGGAGACCAAAACATTACTCCACCCACCGCCGGAGGTTTCTAGAACTGCCTGGGTAGGGGTGAGGAGTGACAAGGTCCCCGTAGCCATGCATTTGGGAAATTGACTGAAATTTTATTTTTTTTTTTAGTTTTGGAAATGAAATTTGAACCAATTCCATGTGATTTAAAGTTCCCGAATTTTGTTCTTATCTGTTGTATTCATTTCAAAAATAAAACTGTGAAAAAACGACAAGAAAATACTTACAAACAATGCTTACTATGATATGAGCCATTTGACAATGCTGAGCGGAGGCGTCATGTTTTGCTATGTGAAGAAATGATGCTGTTTTAGCGGGAAATCTTTAACACATATAAAAAGACTTTTTTTTTCGTCTATTATAGTTAATTTTTTTTTAAAAAAAAAAAGCATTTGGAGCATCATATTAATGGTAGTTATATGAATAATTTAAAATACTTTTTAAAAAATTGTCAAATATCCAATAACTACTTGAATTATCTTGTAGGTACATAAATTGGTGTTATTAATTAATATTCATTTTATAAATTTTTCTTAATATTCATATTATTTTAAAGCAGTACTTCCCAACAGATGGTTTACAGATGGACCTTCAAGTAACCCAGAATTGTCCAGTAAAAGTGAAAATTAAACTTGGCGTACCTAATTCTTGAAACCAGCCTTATCGCACAAGAAAAAGTTAGCAAAGAAGGCTTAATTTCGCGATAATTAATTTTCAACACAACATTTGAAAAAAAATTTTTACAACAATAAGATTTAATGTTTTTCACTAAAATTTCGAACCAAGTTGGGGTTGAAAAGCTATGCTACGGTCTTTTATATCAGAAAAATAGCATGATGACGTCAGGTATCACACTTTATGTAGCCATACAGGTTAAAAGCTGTTGCTTCATTTTTGCATATTAGGCAGAAATCTTCGCTATTAATAGCAGTATACCTTCTAATGACGTCAGCTGACAATTTATACAAGTTCAAACTTGTTTTATTTTAGAATAAAATGTTTTAATGTCACAATAATCAGACGTTGCACGTCATCTATTGACAATTTTTCTAACTCATGCACATGGATGGCTAGTACCCAGACTAGCAGCGGCATCTATTAGTGAAAACTTGGAATTTATAGAGCTCAAGTTGCGCCATCTATTAGGGAGATTTTGAGTTCTTAGGTTAAGCTAAGTTCGCTATGTGAAAAGAGCTGAGAAAAATTTTTTTCATTTTGTTGAACATTAGGAAAATTTAATTTATAAAAAATTATCCTTTAATTTTTTCAAAAATTCAATCGAATGAAACACAAAAATGGCTGGATGGATTAAACTGACACTCGGTGGGGTTTTTGTGGGTATATTAAACTGTAAAAGGCACACTTAACATTAGTGGTTTTCTCGAAGTTTTAATTCAGCGCTTGATTTTCCAAAGAGCCACCAAAAGCTCTTTTTTCTTGATTTTTCAAATTCATGTAAAGTATGCAAAAAAATTTTTTTCTGAAAAAACAATGGCTTAATCTTGTAGAGAATTTATTCGAGTTTTTAAAACACCAATTTTCTGTATGATCATTGGTTGCTGAGATATCGATGGTCAAAGACGAAATGATCCTTTTCCATTCAGTGAGAAATGATCATATAAAAGTCTATAAAAAAGCAAATTAAGGCTGAATGAACAAGTTATCCGGTCCATATGGTGGTTAAGTTGGGAAAATTTTTTTCAAGTCCGTGGACCCAAAAAAAAAAATCGCTAGGAATTTGGAATTTTTTTTTATTTCCTTTAATTATTTCCGCTAGTATATATATATATATATATATATATATATATATATATATATATATATATATATATATATATATATAAATTTTATTGAATATTATTTTCGGTTTCTAGAGACCTAAAAACAAATTTCTGCTAGAGTCTTGCACCATTTTATACCAAAAGTTATAATGGGCTCAAGTTACCCTATTTTGCAGTTTATGTTAATTGGTTTACCAAAACTTTAAATTAAGAAATTAAGGAAATAGCTGGAATGTGAACACGTCTAAATTTGCTTTAGTAACGAACTATATATGAAAATTATACACTTACTTTACTTTGTAAGCTATGGAAATATTTTTTTCAGTTGAAAGTTAGCAACTTAACAAATACAGCAACTTCAAATAGGGAGTAAACAACAGTCGCCTACTATCAATTTTCAGAACTACCTAAATATAAACACAGTGAACCTAGGGCTGTTAAGGGCCCCATACACGATGAGATCTGTATCGCTACATGTTACAGGTATCAGTATCATGATACAGATCTCGTCGTGTATGTGACTGTCTCGGTATCACTGTATCAGTATCAGCAAGTATCGTGCTTGTCTCAAGTATCATGGTAACTATGGTTTCATTTTTATTTTGACAGTTAATAAAGTAAATAATTGTTATTTATTTGAATAATCATGTCTGCAGATAGAGATTTTTGGGAAGATTTTATTAATATGTATAAATTATACCCATGTCTACGGGATTCAAAATGTAAAGATGTTTGTATTGCAATTGCTAATAGCACAGGTGCCACAGGTCGTCGTAGATCGCACATTTCTTTATTAATAAAATTTTTTATCTGTACTGAGGTTTTACGATTCAGTCTCAGCGTGTGTGTGCTAAATAAACATGATACAAATCTCAGATATATGTATCGCTATTTGTATCGATACAAGGTATCGATACAGATCTCACCGTGTATGGGGCCCTTTACCTGTCAGATAAATATGTAACTTGCTTCTACTGCTGGCTAACCTAAGCACAAAACAAAAAGTAATACTTTTTCCATTTTGGGCTCAAGTTACACCTTAGGGCTCAAGTAATCCGTATTTACGGTACATGTATATAATAAATATTGACCATTTTAAAATACATATGGCTACTATTTAATAATAATAATAATAATAATAATAATAATAATGCGTTTAACGTCCGTTTTTGAGACTATTCAGTCTATAACAGACGCCACCCACATCATTATTTGTACACTTTATTTATTCGTTACAAATTTTTTTTATTCATTACATTATACATTTATGATGTGGGTGGAGGACAAGAAAAGTGGTGTGAGGACTAGGATTTGGTAGGTATGCGTCTGCAGCCGTCTTCTGAAGGAACTATGCCGATATTCATCTGGAATTGTGAAGGAAAACTGCAGAAAACCTTCACAAGCATAGCCGGCCGCGGGAATCGAACCCCAGACCTACCAGTCGGCAAGCGCTTAGTGCACAAGCACGCTCGGCCACTCCGCTGGTTCATATGGCTACTATTTAGAGTCCTTGGTTGAGCAAAGCAAAGAAATATAAGGAACTGATTCTGTAAAAAAATTTCAGAATATCTGACTTAGAAGGAAGATGAGGTCAAAATTGTTCAGAGCTAACGAATAGGACTCAAACAGCTAGACGGATATTGACAAAATATGATATGAAAATTGGATATGCTTTATAATATGAATATGGCTGCTTGAAGTCATTGGCGAGCGCTGCGAACTAATATTGTACAAAATTTTAGAATATTAAATTTAAATGTAACGTGAAATTAAAATTGTTCGTCAATGCCATAAAATAGAGCACAAATTAAAAAAATTGAAGAAGTCTTGACAAAATTTTGCTAAAATACTATTAAGATTGCGGAAAAATATTAAAATGAAATTAAAATTGCCCTTAGGGCTTTGGTGTCAGAAGAAGGGCCTAATATACAAATGATAGAAAAACTATTGTTACGAGTACTTCACAGAGATCTATTTAAAGTGTTAATATTTATCATGAAATATGAAGATGTTTAATTTAGAGTTGTTTGGTAAGTACTATAAATAACTGATCTTGTACAACAGAATATCGGATGTAAAAGTAACTTGACCTCTTACTCAGATAATTTTACGCGGGTGAAACCGCGAGCCGCAGCTAATAATTACTTAAGTGTTAAGTGTGCAATCTCACATCACCCAATCTTATATATATATATATATATATATATATATATATATATATATATATATATATATATATATATATATATATATATATATATATATATATATATATATATATGTACCGGGCACAAGATTGCCGTGAAAATGTAAATTTCTTAATTTTGTAAATTCACACAAGATTGCCGTGTGAAATATGAAAGTTGAAATTATAACTATTGGATTAGTTTTCCTAGCAACTCAAATAATAAAAATAAAGGAGTCTATTTCGGACATTTGAAGCAGACGTTTGTAGTTTTATTTTTGGAAAAAATAAATGGAGTCATTTTGCGTTACAGTGGTGACCAACCGACGTTTGCTTTGGTGAGTCGTTAACCACTTATTTTTTATATTTATTATATATATTGCTTGCTTTTGAAAATATTTGTTTTCAAAACAAAATCAGAAATGCCACGAACAAACCAACTTGTTCAATTGCAAACCACATCAGAACGGCAGGCGGATTTTATAAATGAAAAACTGCCACCGTTCGATAGAAACGATGTGGAGTTTTGGTTTTTGAAATGCGAGATGTTATTTAAAATAAAAAATATTTCGAATGATGAAAATAAATATGTTCTTATTACACTTGCTTTGGACAATGAAACGTCACAAAAAGTAAAACATATAATTACTTTAAATGGTGATGAAAACAAATATGAAAAATTAAAGCATGAACTGTTCAGGTTGTTTGCATTAACTGATAGTCAAAAATTTAATTCTTTATTTAAAAAAGAAAATTTTGAAAATTTACGACCATCAGAAATGATGAATAAGATAAAGTTTCTGGCAAATAACTTGAACTTGAAAGATGCTTTTCTCAAGCAAATATTTTTAAATAATGTACCGACAAGTGTTTTGCCTTTTTTTTTTGTGTGCATTAAATGAACTACCTGTTGACGACTTTGGTGGAACAGCTGATGACATGTTAGATTTCTTAAAAAATTTAATCAAATTTTACAAAATATAAATGTCATTTAAAAGAAAATTTGGAAAATCAAATGAAAATCATAATTTCTATAGTAACAAAGATAAGAAGGGAAATTATGAAAGATTAAAAAAGTTTTTCAATTTAAAAGGTCATCAGAAAATTTGTTCATACCATTTAAAGTATGGAATGCACGCAGGAAAGTGCATTAAGCCATGCTGCTGGCAAACACTGACTAGAGAGATTTAATATGGAGTTTTTTTACTGTGCCAAAATGATCAATCGTGTTGTTGAATCATGTGATAAATGTTAGAAAAACATATTTATTGGACATGATTTGGCACAGTTAAAACCCATAATTGAACCAGATGATAGATTTTCATCAATCCATCTGGATATAATTTGACTTCTACCAATTTTGACCCCTACTAATTTGCGACGATTATACCTTTATTCTATCAATCGTTGATAGATTTTTAAGGTGGGTTGAAGCTATTCCTTTAAAGGATATAGTTAAGCTTCAACTATAATTACTTATACTTCACAAATTTTATACGGTAATCCATTAAGGTTACCATATCAATTAATATCATATTGTAACTCAAATGATAGTAAATTGAGTCAATATGATTTTGCGAATGCTTTATCAAATAGCATTCAAAATACAAAATATTTTTTTACGAAATTTTATAAAAATAAAAGTTTCGTAGATGCGAATCTATCGTCTGCCAAATTTGTATATATTAGGGACGATAGAGTTAAATCTTCACTGGCTCCTAATTATTTGGGACCCTTTGAAGTAATTGAAAGGGGAGATAAATATTTTAAGCTTAAAATAAATAATAGATTGGATAATGTATCGATCGATCGATTAAAAACGGCATATGTGATTTAATTTTATGTAATGTTTAATTACATAAAAGCTTGTAAATATTTATCTGTATATATAAAATAAGTCTGTAAATATTTTAATGTACATATTTTGTTGGGATTGTTTTCTGCCGTTTATTTGTTTTGTTACAGGTTCGGATATCTACTTTCTGGAAGAATTTCTGGAAAAAGAGAAAACATCCGAATCATGGAGCATGCATATCTATACTTTAATTCTATATATGTACATATATATATTTTTTTTTCATATTTAATTCAATATTTGCATGAATTGTAATTATTTAGCATTGTATTTTGGGGAGTTTTTATGTATTCAGGATACAGTTAAAATTGTTTCCTGGAAACTTTTCTCCTCAAAAGGAAATTTTTTTTTTTTTTAATTGTTGCTCGGAAAATTTATTTTTTTTGCGATGGGGGGCGTATGTACCGGGCACAAGATTGCCGTGAAAATGTAAATTTCTTAATTTTGTAAATTCACACAAGATTGCCGTGTGAAATATGAAAGTTGAAATTATAACTATTGGATTAGTTTTCCTAGCAACTCAAATAATAAAAATAAAGGAGTCTATTTCGGACATTTGAAGCAGACGTTTGTAGTTTTATTTTCGAAGAAATAATTGGAGTCATTTTGCGTTACATATATATATATATATATATATATATATATATATATATATATATATATATATATATATATATATATATATATATATATATATACAGGGTGTAAAACAAATAACTCTCGTCCTTTTGTGGGGTGACTCATAGCACTCTGTAGACACTAAAACCGTAGGAATTTTTTCAGAATTAACAGTCGCGTCACCCCTCAAAAAGATAAGAGTTATTTCCTTTACACCCTATATATAATATATATACACAGATACATATGTATATGTATATATGTATGTGTGTATATATTATATACAAGGTGTAAAGGAAATAACTTTTATCCTTTTGAGGGGTGACGCGACTGTTAATTCCGAAACAATTCCTGCGGTTTTAGTGTCTACAGGGTGCCACGAGTCACCCCACAAAAGGACGAGTTATTTGTTTTACACCCTGTATATATACATATATATATATATATATATATATATATATATATATACATATATATATATATATATATATATATATATATATATATATATATATATATATATTTCCGTTTGTTTATTGGTTACATATTATTTTTAATTCAACTTTTTGTGTATCAGAATCACCTAGTCATTTATTTTTAGTAGCCGTAAATATCAAGAAAATAGTACGGCATGAAGTAATAATTATTCATTTTATTAAGTATTTTCAAGTATTTTATTTGACTTATTCCAAAGATTAGTTTGGATAGTTGCAGCGTTGTCGCAAATTGATCTGTATATTTGAAATACGTACTTGTTTAACTCTTAATTATATTTACCAATTTGCAACAATTACTGCTGTTCGAACAACATTAATTAAGAATTACATAATAACCACATTTATGTATATATTTTTTCTATTAGTTCTAGAATATTCATAATGCGCATGCGACATACGTCACCCCACTCTTCTCCGACTTTAGCTGTACGTATGACGGGAGAGAAGGAGTAGTGTGGTGTAACACCGTAGTTAGTGAAACATATCACCCTCTATTTGTCTGTCTGCCCCATCAGGTCTTTCAGACTAAATATTTTTTAGTCGAATTTTCTCCGAAAAATTAGACTTATACAGTCTATACGATAATAGCTGCGAGAGGCGAGAGTAGGGGCGCTATCCGTTTTCGGACCCGTAGAACACGAATATGTAGAAAAAAAAATGTCTGATATATATATATATATATATATATATATATATATATATATATATATATATATATATATATATATATATATATATTTTCCCGCCACCTTTTAATTTGTGTAGGGCCCCCCTATGGAAGTTAAGAGATGAAATTTGGTAAATGGGGTTCATTTTTGAGGCACCTCATACTATCAAAGTGGGGTCAAATTTTGGGCAAATTTTTTTTCTGACCCGACCTTTAAGGGGGTGGTGGGGGGCGGAAAAGCAATAAAACTTTTCCAAACCAGTTTTAAATAATGTTTCGGTCAATTATCTACAACATATCCAAAATTCAGCTTCCTAGGATGATTTGGTGGGAGTGGAGGGGGGAAAAAACGATTTTCGCTGGATCTAACAGGCCCCCAGCCCCCCAGAATTAACGTAAAGGGTTGAAATTTGGTGTGTTGATAAAGTTCGTACCTAGGTTGTGCTTTTTGGAGGTTTTAATATATTACCCCCACCCCCCTCATTTTTAAGCTACAATTTCATGCATTTTCGACGTTTTCGAAGTTTGTACCACTCGCACAGGTCACCCAAATAAACCTAGAGGGCTGAAATTTTGTATTCGGATTGAGTTAGTATCAAGGGGGTGCCTTTTAGGGGTCTCGACTTTTAACCCCTACCCCCACCATTTTTATACCCAAAAGAACATGATTTTTCTTGTTTTTTAACAGTTTCGTTCGGGTCAAAATCTCCCCAAATAAACCTAGAGGGCTGAAATTTTGTGTACAGGTTAAGCTAATAGCCAGACACTGTTTTTTGGGGGTTTCAACTTTTAACCCTTACCCCCACGATTTTTACGCCAATATTTCCTTAATTTTTTTGCTTGTTTTCTAACACGTCTAGAGACTCTCTAAGGAAACCTAGAGGGCTGAAATTTTGTACGTGTATTCAGTTAGTATCCAGCTAGTACCTTTTAGGGAGTCCACATTACTTTCCCCCCCACTTCTTCCATTTTTACATCGGAATTGAATGCTATTGTTAAATGTGTTTTAAATGTTCTAAATACAAGTAGGCGAATAGTAATTTTAAAAAATTTAAAAAAAAGTGAATACAATTTTTTAACAAATGAAATACATACATATTATAGGCTATTGACTATGTACAAAAAAACAGGGGGAAAAGGAACTAATTTGTAACAGGTGTTTTATTGGTTCATATGTTCAGTTGTACCCCAAAGATGATAAATTCACAAAGTGCTATTAAATTTAGGCGTGCGTTTTTACGAACGGCGTAAACTTATCGACGCTTACGTTTTTTAACTATAACTCAAAAACTATGCATTTTTCGTAAATACACATAATATGAGTTTTTGCAGAGAATTAAATTTCCTATCGAAATGGCACTTTATGAACTCAAAAAGCTTTTTTTTCAACAAAATAAGTCAAAACAATAATTTAAAAAAAAGCTCAAATTTTTCAATTTTTCTTTTTTTTTAAATTTTTGAGTAGTACTTTTTTCTGAGTGAATTTAGGTATAGGGATTGGTTCACAAAAAAGAAAGCTGATGTAATTCCCGTCAGAATGGTGACCGATCAAAATATTTTCGATAAAAACCGGCTGAGATACAGTCGTTCAAATTTACCTACTTTTTTACAATTTTATTTCTTTTGACTTTTATACCATATTATTTGTAATTTTTACACAAAAAAATTATTTTTATTGAGTACAAAAATTATTTCTGCTTTACCAGAGGTAACGATAAAAGTGATAACGATAAAATTTTGATATTCATATGATCTTAGGTATAAAAAAAAACTTTAATATTGTACTAATTTATAGTTCTAATTTTTTTTAAAAGTTACATGTACCTATTATATTTCTCTCATAATGTTTTCAAATTCAATATCAATATCTTCATCAACATCGTTTTGGACATCCTCTTCTGTCATTTCTGGAATATCCGCATTTTCACAATTTAGGCCCATACATTCTTTGCAGAACATGGAGCACCTAATTCCTATAATTTTCTACAGCCGCAATTTACGTAATAGAATTAAATCGTAATTTCTCTTTATGGCATTAAGGCCAACACTTTAGGTAGTTCTCGGTTACAACTTTTTCAAAAATTATCAAAAAGCACAAAATTTTCTCTAACCAATTTCCCATTAACTTCTGATGCCACTAAATATCACGGTTTAAGGACGTACCACCAAATTCAACAGTGGGAAGGAAATATTTCAAATCCATTTGAGTGGGGTTGGAAAAAATCTAAAAATGGATTAGTGTCAATTAAAACAACAAAACCTCCTGCACTGCAGAATTTACTGGAACAAATAGCTTAGGGGTGTATAAAAGGTTGTCACGGAAATTGCAGCTGTAGAAAATTAGGAATTAGCTGCAAAGAATTTATTTGCGAAAATGCAGATGTTCCAGAAAATTGTGAAAATGCGGATGTTCCAGAAATTACAGAAGGAGATGTCCAAAACGATGTTAATGAAGATATTAATATTGAATTTGAAAACATTATGGGAGAAATATAATAGGTACATTTAATTTTTTTTAAAAAATAGAACTGTAATTTAGTACAATATTAAAGTTTCTATTTATACCTAAGATCATATGAATATCAAAATTTTTAGCAAATAATGTTATCGTTACTTCTGATAAAGCAGAAATAATTTTTCTACTCAATAAAAATAAATTTTGCGTGTAAAAATTACAAATAACATGGTATAAAAGTCAAAAATAATAAAATTGTAAAAAAGTAGGTAACTTTGAACGACTGTATCTCAGCCGGTTGTTATCGAAAATAGTTTTATCGGTCACCATTCTGACGGGAATTACATCAGCTTTCTTTTTTGTGAACCAATCCCTATACCTAAATTCACTCAGAAAAAAGTACTACTCAAAAATTTAAAAGAAAAGAAAAATTGAAAAATTTGAGGTTTTCTTTAAATAGTTTTTTTGACTTATTTTGTTGAGAAAAAAGTTTTTTGAGTTCATAAAGTGCCATTTCGATAAGAAATTTAATTATCTACAAAAAATCATATCATATGTATTTACGACAAATGCATAGTTTTTGAGTTATAGTTAAAAAACGTAAGCGTCGATAAGTTTACGCCGTTCGTAAAAACGCGCGCCTAAATTTAATAGCACTTTGTGAATTTATCATCTTTGGGGTACAATTGAACATATGAAACAATAAAACACCTGTTACGAATTAGTTCCTTATTCAACTACATAGTCAATAGCCTATTAAGTAATTTGAAAATGTTATTAAAGTCACTGTTTATTTATAAATTAGGAATTGTGGATTTTTATTATTTATAAAATAGAAATTTTGAATTTTTTTGGAAAGAAAAAATATCTTCATAAAAGCCTTCCAGTTTACTATTTCAGTTCCTTTTTTAATATTTAAAAATAAAACACAAAGGCAATTGGCGGATAAGCATGGATAGAAATGCCCTCGTACGAAAACATTCTAGGATGTCAAACATTCATTCGACCTAGAATGTTTCGAATAACATGTATCTCCGAACCCTTTGAGGTACAAACGAAAAGAAAAAAGGTACAAACGTGTACAAACGAAACTCTATAAAATGCCGTCGTCATATTTTCAATGTCTCTAAAAACACAAATTTAATTCGACCTGGAATGTTTCGAATACGAAGTATCTCCGAACCCTTTGAGGTACAAACGAAAAGAAAAACGGTACAAACGTGTACAAACGAACCTCTATAAAATGCCGTCTTCATATTTTCAGTGTTTAATTCGACCTAGAATGTTTCGAATGCCATGTATCTCCGAACCCTTTGAGGTACAAACGAAAAGGAAAAAGGTACAAACGTGTGGAAATAGAGCTCTTTTAAATGCCGTCGTCATATTTTCAATGTCTCTAAAAACACAAACTTAATGCGACCTAGAATGTTTCGAATATCATGTATCTCCGAACCCTTTGAGGTACAAACGAAAAGAAAAAAGGTACAAACGGGTACAAACGAACCCCTGTCGAATGACACTAATAAAATTAAAATGTCTAAAAGTTGGGCGCTGGTCTTTTTTTAAATTTTTTCTAGATGTTTACCCTTCGAGGTACAAACAAAATAAAATGCGGTACAAACGGGTACAAACGAAGTACAAACGAGCTGTATTATTTATTTCTAAATTTTCGAAAGTCGGGCGCCAGGTTCACACCGGTCTGTTTAAGTTCCTTTTTTAATATTTAAAAATAAAACACAAAGGCAATTGGCGGATAAGCATGGATAGAAATGCCCTCGTACGAATTGTGTTGGCTTTTTCCCTGTTAACTGCTATCGGCACAAAATTGAAATTTACTGAGATTCAGCCCTTAAAAACTTAAAACCTTTTTTTAAAGCCCCGATCAACCGGACACTCATCATCAGTTTTGAAACCACCAAAATTACAAATCGCTTGTGGACTTTCAATCACATTTCGCTTGTAGACATTCAATACCGAAGATGAAGGGGAAAATTCGACTACCGTGATGGGGCCCCGCTGCTCACGGCGTTTTTTCAATATGTAATTACTTTAAACAAATACCATTATTGGTAGTATAGGTGTAAAGGTGTTCGGTATTACGATGTTGTAAATTTATATTCATTTATTTTTTTAAATTTAATTGATTTAATAATGCTTTCGACGCCACATAATTTGGTGAGAGTTATTAAATTACATTGACATTTGTTTGCTATTATTATCAATTCTGTGTATTTAAAATACTTTTTTCTCGTTGATAATATGATTGTCAATTGTGCGTATTTATAATACTTGTTTCACGTTGATAATCATTTAATTTGCAAACAGTAGTATTTTTTTTAAATATGTAGTCAATTTCATACCTTTTATTTTTTTTTCACACCATCGTATGCCTGGCATTTTCACACCTTGTGGTTGGTTCCACTTTTACATAAACGTATACACTTAATTAATTTTTTAAGTAACCTTTTCTATTGTATACATTTTCCCTGGTTAATCCAGTTTAAGTAATTATTTTTTTTAAATTTTGTATGGTAATGTATTGTATCGCTTCAATTAATTTTTTGGTAATGTATAAAATTATTTAATTTCATTTCATACCTTTGTAACGTAAATTCATTCAGCTTTTTTGTAAACGAATATTTTAAAATTTTTTTATACTGTTGTGAAACAATTTTTTTGGGGTTTTGATGACTGTAGCATTGTGGCTTTCTGTCATCAAAGCCTTTTAGAATTTCTCTAATTAGATTTATATTTTATTTTGAAGGATTCTAACTTAATTTTCATCACTGTGTACTCTATTGTATTCATAATTTTCTATATGTAATAAATTGTTATTTTTGGAAATTTTAATTTTCATTTACGTATATAATATTCTTTACACCTTCAAAATTTTTCAGGGATTTCGATCACAAATAAAATCATTTTGGTTTGTAAACACACACGATTGAGGTCTCTATCAGTGACGGGATTGTGGAAATCTGGCTGTCATAAACCAAATAAATTATAGATCATTTCAATGATTTTCGTCGTAAAAGACAGCTAAATTTTTATAGCTTTGTTGTATAGCAATAATAAAAATTAAGTGCAATTAAATTCGGAAAACGCAAGTACTCATAAGAGCTAGGAATTGTGAAATCTTGGTGGTTAGATATAATCTAAAAATGAATCTCCAGGAAGAATTTAAAACAAAGGTAAATTCTGTAATTAACGGTAACTTTAACTGTCAACCTTATGAATATTTTATATGTATTACACACACACACACACATATATATATATATATATACATATATATATATATTATATATATATATCTATATATATATATATATATATATATGTATATATATATATCTATATATATATATATATATATATATATATATATATATATATATATATATATATATATATATATATATATATATATATATATATATATATATATATATACAAGGTGGTCCAGAATTATGTACCGTAATTGCTAGAGCTGGTAGTACGTTCAAAAATAATGGTACCTGTTCATGTACACTTTTTTTCAAAACTCAATAATAAGGGAGATACAACTCTGTAAAGGGGTGAAACGAAAACCATAATTTCTTAAATATTTTCCAAACGCTTTTGAATAACCGATTGATATTTTAGGGGTACTTATTTTGCGTTAGAAGGATTAAATTTATGTCAACACTTATTCCACCACTCATGACTAAGGGGTGGTTCTCGGTGGTAGGAGTGAGTTATCACGTCTTTTCTTTTTTAACTTGCAATTATTTAGACAAAATCCTTGATAACATGATCCCTCAGACAATTTCACGCAAAAAAGGTATACTTGTTACATTTCGATAAATATTACCGTTTTCGAGTAATTTAAAGTAGAAATATCTATTTCCAAATTATCCCCTAATCATAAGTGATGGAATAATTGATACCATAAATTTAATTATCTTAATGTTTATACGCACCCCTAGAATATGAATCGAGTAATCAAAAGCACCCAAAATTGTTTTTAAAAGAAGACGTTAGTTTCGTTCCACCCCTCTACATTTTACCCCTCTGCTCTATCTCCCTTATTATTGAGTTTTGGAAAAAAGTGTAGATGAAAAGGTACCATTATTTTTGAACATACTATCAGCTCCAGCAATTACGGTACATAATTCTGGACCACCCTGTATATATATATATATATATATATATATATATATATATATATATATATATATATATATATATATATATATATATATATATATATATATGTTACTGTGAATGTCCGAAATGCAGTGTATCTTAAGATACACAGGTGTATGTTAACAACCACCACGCTAGTTGGTGAATGACCGTTATTTATTCTCTTCATGACGATTTCGGTCATACACCAGTGGATGTTAACATACACCACGACGACTTGGTGTATGTTCATTATGAGTAAAATTATGGCTCTTAATGATATAAAAAACCTGTTATTGTTATACACAAAATTGTCACAGTAAATAAAATTATTAATAGTCATTTCTGAGTCCACTCTCTGAACACGGTATTCGAAATTCTAGGCAGAAAGAACTTGAGTTTTTTGAGATATTTTAATAAAATTTTAAAAACAGCATTCGACAAAGATTCACTTATACTCGTTTGTACTACTTTTCTTTTTGTTTGTACCTCAACCATTTTGAAAATAGAGCTTTCTAATTTTCGACTTAACGGTAATACGATAATCTGGCGATTTTTAAAAGCAGTGGCAGATTTACCCTAAGTGCCGCTCTAGGTTCCATAAAAAATGCCGCCCCTTAAAAAGCTAAAAAAAAGTTCTTAATACTTTTCAACACTTTTTTTTTAATAGTAAATGACGAGCAAAAAAAACTTTAAATTCCAAATTTTGCCGCCTTTTTGTCCAAATTTGCCGCCCCTAAAATCTGCCGTCCGATTTAAAAAGATTTATTAAAAAAATTCGGACATACACCATCGAAATTGGTGATTGTCGACATACACCGGTGTATCTTAACATTCACTAATTTCGGACATTCACAGTAACTATATTTATATATATATATATATATATATATATATATATATATATATATATATATATATATATATATATATTAGGGTGACGCAAAAAAAACATATATTTTTCTTTTTTTTGTCTCATAGGAAAAAAAGTTAATTTAGCTCGATTTAAGAATGCTCACCAAAAATTCGCTCGATAAAAAATTTTTTAAGGGTCGCTCAAAACTTTTTAAAATTTGAAAATGGGCCAAAAATCGATTTTGGTTTTTTATCAAATTTTTTTTCTCATGCCTGCATATGTTTGTACATTGAATAATAAAAAATTCCTCCAAATTTTAACTCAAAAAATTGATAATAAAAGGTCGCTCAAGAGTTCTGAAAGTTTTTCAAGTTAAAATATTTAATATTTTTTAGCGTCCCTAAAAAGTATTACATATTTTGACTTTAAAATCCTAAGCGACTTTTTATTATCAATTTTTTGAATTAACATTTGGAGGAATTTTTTATTATTCAATGTACAAACATATGCAGGGATAAGAAAAAAAGTTTGATGAAAAACAAAAATCGATTTTTGGTCCATTTTCAAATTTTAAAAAGTTTTGAAAAGTTTTGAGCGACCCTTAAAAAATTTTTTATCGAGCTAATTTTTGGTGAGCATTCTTAAATCAAGTTAAATTAACTTTTTTTCCTATGAGACAAAAAAAAGAAAAATATGTGGTTTTTTTGAAAAATATAGCAGGTTGTTTCGATTGTATGACCAGATATTTATAATTATGTCCCTCGCACAGTTGAGCAGAATCGAAGCATCAAACTTTTTGTTAGTTTCCCGAAATTTTCGCCGAAGGCATAATTTGTGCCGACAAAAATCTGTTTTTTAATGCTATAAAAAAATTACATGTTGTGTTTTTATTAAAATTAAAAATCACATAGTAATTGAAAAAATTATCCGGATCGGCCGGGAATCGAAAACCCAGGATCTCCCGGTAACCAGCCAGGTGTGTTCGCCATTACACCAACGATCCTGTGATCGACAATCACTCGAGCCAGACAATCATTCAACCATCTATGTGTACTGGTATGATACTCTCTCTAAATGCGAGAAACAGTTACAATTATTCAATTGTCAAATATTATCGAGTGTTTCTGAAATATTACTACGTATGACAAACTTTTGTTTGCATTTAAACACACGCAGTATTCATATGTTCACTTATCGTTCAGCTAAACTGAAACTTTAAGTACTCGATTTCTTTGGTTGAATGATTGTCTGTCTGGCTCGGGTGGCTGTCGAACACAGGATCGTTGGTGTAATGGCGAACACACCTGGCTGGTTATCGGGAGATCCTGGGTTCGATTCTCAGTCGATCCGGATAATTTTTTCAACTACTTTGTGATTTTTAATTTACATTTGGATTTCGGTTATACTAACCAAAGAAATCGAGTGCTTAAAGTTTCAGTTTAGCTGAACGATAAGTGAACATATGAATACTGCGTGTGTTTAAATGCAAACAAAATTTGTCATACGTAGTAATGTTTCACAAGCACTCGATAGTATTTGAAAATTGAATAATTGTGTTTTTATGTATTTCTTTCGTTTATCGTACAATTGTTTGTAACTTTTTTTCACAAGTGCACATACTCTATTAATGATTTATCACGTATTTCTGTAAATTATTTGCCTAAGAAAAAAAAAACATGACCTAAAAATTTGTAATGTTAAATATTTCGTAATATAAGACACCCAACGAATCCGAATATGAGGTATCTCATTTTAAAGAACTAGGTGTTTTGTATTAGGAAATTATTAACTTTAGAAGAGGCAGACAGTACGTTATTTCAATTATGTAGACAGATATTTATATTTAAATTTCCCGCACACATGAATATAATCGAAATATCGAACTTTTTGTTAGTTTCTGATCATTCAGGATAAGGGCATTGGTAAAAAATCGAGATATCGATTAAAAGCAACCTAATAGAATCGTTAAGCGAAGATGAAGATGATATTAAATATCGGTCTAGTGGATCGTCTATTGAAGAGAATGATGATGCAGAGTGTCCTTGATACGCGTGGTGAGAAGTGGGAGAAATGCAGGACTTGTTTTAGATGAGCTCATGTTCAATGTGGTGAAACTAACAAGTAAAGGGCCCGAGGCCGGACCTATCGATTTCGATGAAACTGATATGTTGTAGGACACTAAAAAGTAAGCGACACGTATTTTTTTTATCGGCGGAAAAACGGTTTGAAGGGTTGAAATCGTCCTCCAAAAACTGGGGTAAAAATTTAATTTTTTAAATATCTCGAAAACGGTAAGAGATAGAGCAAAGGTTTAAATTGGCGATGTTGCTCTTTTTTAAAGAGCTATCTATTGATATTAAATTTGTTCAAATTACATCAACAGGGGTGGTTGGGGGTTAAAATTTAGGGATTAATTTTGCAAAAAAGGGGTGAAAATTAAACAATATAAAATTTTGTTTACAGATTTGAAATGTACGTCAAAAAATCTAATTGACCTGTTTTTGCTCAATGTCCTAATATTAAGTCTAGGGGTAGTTAACTAGGGGGTGACTGTGTCGAATAGTCGTACTACTTGGGTAGTTCAAGAAGTTTTTCTTCATGGAAAATAGTTTAAGACATTTAGAATATCGTGAGTCATCCTCTTAAATTACATACTAGTTAACATACACACATTTTTAATATTAACACACTGACAGTGGGTAATAATCTCACAATAAGTGGTTCTGAAGTTGGACTGTCGTATGTAAGGTTTTTATAAGGTTTGTTTTTTAATGGATGTAATAGTTTTCGTTATCGAAAATTATCGATACCGAAAATAACGATATTTTCAAAATGAATGGAAACCTAATAAAAACCTTACATACGATAGTCCAACTTCAGAACCATTTACTGTGACATTATTACTCACTGTTAATATTAAAAATGAGTGTATGTTAACTAGTATGTAATTTAAGAGGGTGACTCACCCCCTCTCCAATGTTGCTCAAACTAAATTTTGAAATCGAAAATTTCATTTCTATGTTATTCTAAATGGCTTAAACTATTTTCCATGAAGAAGAACTTCTTGAACTACTCAAGTAGTACGACTATTCGACACAGTCACCCCCTAGTTAACTATCCCTAGACTTAATATTAAGACATTGATAAAAATCGGTCAATTAGATTTTCTGACGTAGATTTCAAATCTGTAAGCAGAATTTTTATACTGTTTAATTTTCATCCCCTTTTTGCAAAATTAACCCCTAAATTTTAACCCACAGCCATCCCTGTTGACACAATTTAAACGAATTGCATACCAGTAGATAGCTCTTTAAAAAAGAGCAATACTGCCAATTTAAACTTTTGCTCTATCTCTTACCGTTTTCGAGATATTTAAAAAATTAAATTTTTATCCCAATTTTTGGAGGCCGATTTCACCCCTTCAAACCGTTTTTCCGCCGATAAAAAAAAATACTTGTCGCTTATTTTTTAGTGTTCTACAACATATCTAAGTTTCATTAAAATCGATAGGTCCGGCCTCGGGCCCTTTACTTGTAAGTCTCAAAAGTTTTTCAGTGGTTTCTGTTAAAGTATTATCATTTACGAGTATAAATTTTAACTCTAGAATGATACGTTGGTCTACGAGTCAAGTTAAAATCATATATCGGCGTCGTTTCGACGAATGAACTTTTTACGGGGAGTTTTAGAGTTTATTTGCAAAAAGCATTTTTTTTACATAACAATACTACAAAAGCGAACAAAATATTTAAAAAAATTCTTAATGTAAATATTTATTAATTTTTTTAATCTTTTTATCAAAGCATATTTTCATTATAAAAATTAAAAAATAGATAAATACATCAATTGTAATAATTAATTTATGAACTATGATGAGTCAGTGGACATGTGTGACTTTATAGAATGTGAAATTTCTCAGTCATAAATATTCCTATAGATATGTAGTTATTTCCCCATTAGGCACATTTGTAAATTTTCTAAAATTTGTTAGTAATTTTTTGAATAAGATCTCAAAAAATAATAAAAATTAAAATATTTTCCACAAAATAAATTGTTAATCTTGTATTAAGTCATTCGAAACGCATTCTTTAGTTTTCGATTCAATATATTAAAACTTCAGTATTATGTCGTCTCTATAAGTCAAACAGCTGTAATCATCTTTCACATTATCATAATCACTGAATAAATTAATTATAACATCCATATCTTTAATAAATTTTAGAAAAATTAGGAAAACTTTTATATGTGGAGTACAAAATTAAATCGTGGTCCTTTTGACGCACACTATTTCAGTATAAAAAAAACGACAATAGCTATAAACAAAATTTATATGTCTTATGAATTATAATAACAAATAAATTAGATAACAGAAGTTTCACAGCGAGCAGGTACAGTCTCAGTATTGGAGCAGGTAGAGAAGTTCGTTCGTTGTTTTGACGAGTACGTATGATTCTAGGGTTAATGATAGAAATTTTGAATTTTTTTGGAAAGAAAAAATATCTTTATAAAAGCCTTCCAGTTTACTATTTTAGTTCCTTTTTTAATATTTAAAAATAAAACACAAAGGCAATTGGCGGATAAGCATGGGTAGGAATGCCCTCGTACGAATTGTGTTGGCTTTTTCCCTGTTAACTGCTATCGGCACAAAATTGAAATTTACTGAGATTCAGCCCTTAAACACTTAAAACCTTTTTTTAAAGCCCCGATCAACCGGACACTCATCATCAGTTTTGAAACCACCAAAATGACAAATCGCTTGTGGACTTTCAATTACATTTCGCTTGTAGACACTCAATACCGAAGATGAAAGGAAAAATTCGACTTCCGTGATGGGGCTCCGCTGCTGACGGCGTTTTTTTTATTATACATTCAGAAAAAAATAATTATAAAGCTTGGAGAGGAGACATACCAGGAGACTTAGAATTTTACATTTTAAGTGTCATTTTTTATAAAAAATATATTTCGAAACCGGGTTATTTTGAGTGACCAGTTAGATGCAGTAATGGTTTACAGTTTCCATCTAGAAAAAATGTATTTTTCAAAATATTAATATACAAAATGCGTTGGGCCGTCCAAAATTCCATAGTTTGAAGAACTACCTATATATGTATGTGTGTATATATTATATACAGGGTGCAAAGGAAATAACTCTTATCCTTTTGAGGGGTAACGCGACTGTTAATTCCGAAAAAATTCCTGCGGTTTTAATGTCTACAGGGTGCTATGAGTTACCCCACAAAAGGACGAGAGTTATTTGTTTTACACCTTATATATATATATATATATATATATATATATATATATATATATATATATATATATATATATATATAATTAATATAAATAATTAATTACATAATTTAAATCATTTATTTATATTATACTTATAATTTTTTAGAAGATTTCTAAAAAATAAATACTTAAGGAAAAACTAAACTAATTATTTAGATATTTGGATATTTAGATACATTTAAATCATTGATTTATTTTATATAATTTTTTAAAAGATTTCTAAAAAATAAAAACTTACGGAAAAAATAAACTAATTATTATTTGGATAGTTGATTTTCAAGAGTGCATGTGGAGTGAAAAACATATAACGTACGTGATTATGTATGTAATGACATCATAAATTGAAATTAATTAATATAACTTATAATAATTTAATTACTAAAAGCAAATAATATTAGTTATTATAAGCTTAGATGACTGCGATGCGGTTTATATAAACAATACATACATCGACATCTATGGTATGTATATATTTATATAATAATTTATATATATATATATATATATATATATATATATATATATATATATATATATATATATATATATATAGATAAATAATATCCACGTGCTTAGAGAACATGAAATGGGAGCTTAGCTTTAAATCGCTTCCAGGAAGACGATACACTTGTCACGGTAGAATATCCTACGCATGGATTATCAAACCTATTATATTAAATGTATAATGTATAATAAATAGACAATCAGACATATTACGTGTACATTTCTACTTGTGATGTATGTATAAACAGGATGATCATAGTTGCAAGATTTTAATAGTTACCGGAAGAATAGGTTAGAAAGGGTCTAGTCGTACTTCCATGGTGAAACTGGCCCCAATAGCAACTTATATTAATAACTGTACTGAAGATATGGTGAGGCTATAAATAATTGTTATTATTATTATTTTTTAGTTATCTCCGTAACTACTCGGTTTTAGCCGGGAAGGTGGTAGATATCAATTACTTATAGCCTCTTTATCAAATACTTATAGCCTAATATAAAATCACTTTTTAAAGATTGGACAGGTGTTACAAATATGACGAAACCATGTGCAAAATACCTCACTGGCAGTGTATTTTTTTACTTTGTAATAAGAACATGTGATTTAAGAAGACTCTATAATTGTTTCTTTTTATTTATTTTTAGCTTTATAAATTTAAAGATCAGTGTATTTTACATAGATCCAACTATTTTTTATGTGAAAAACAGTTTTCATTTCATCATTATAATCATCACATATTATATGCTTATTTATGTATATTATACCTACTTATGTGTATGTATATATTCTTGGATTAATTAGAAGTGGTATGACGTCATCAAATAAATGAAACAAATGATGCAAAATTAGATGTAGGTAGAAGTACTTTTCTGTCTTTCCTTTCTTATCATCTTTATAATAGAGAGAAGCTATAGTAGCCATTGATTTATGTAGAAAAGAAAACGGATGTAACGTATTTGTCAAGAGAGAGAAAAAATACATATAAAATGATGGGTTAGAATAAGCAAGCAGATTACTGTGTATGTTATTTCTTACTCTCCTTAGCAAATAAATAATAAAATAAGATCCGTGATGTTTCCTCTTCCTCGCCCAGGGGCGTATACGAGGTTCTTTGGGGGGGGGGGGTCACGTGGAAAATAATCGGACTAAAAAAATTGTTATAACACAAAATTAACAAAAATTAAACTTCTATACTTCTGACCACCAAAAAAAAAAAAAAAAAAAAACCAACTGGAAAATTTACCGATATGGTGTTTAAAATTAAATAATATCTAGTATTCTAGTGTATACGTTTAATTCTCGGTTTGTGTATATTTTTGATTCTACAATTACTTTTGCGCGGCAAATTTAAAATTTATTGTTTTTAATAAATGCACAAAGCCCGATTCAACTTGCTAAATTTAGACAAGATTTCAAACGATTTTTAATGAGCTGCGCCTCTGCATTATTTTAATTGACCAAAATATTTATTTTTCACATTGAACTGCGGAATCTTCAATGATAAAAAGTTAAGGCAGTGCGTCTAATTTTACTTCATTTGTTAATAACGTCAGATCATTTTCAGTTAATTTTAAGTATACATAATATGTATATTTTATAAACAAACAGATAGACAGACAAACACATGTTTGAAGCTCTCTGTCAATGATAATTAATCGCATTGATTACATTTCACCTGAATAGAGGTTTAATTAGGCATTGAGTAATAGTTATATTCTGTTTGTATGTAGATATCTATACATACATATATATAGTGTAAGTAGGTATCTGTTTTCTACAACCATATTATTTATCAGGGTTGCCACCCGTCCCGATTTCGATGGTGAAGTCCCGCGTCCCGACATCATGCTAATTATGTCCCGATTTTTAAATTACCGGCAAAAAAAGGAAAAATAGTAAAAAAGTACTTTTATAATTAAAATAGTTGTTATGTAGGTAATTATGCCGCTATTCTTTATTTCAAATGATCAGGAAGGGTCAATAACAAACTAGTAGTTGTTGACCTGACAGTTATTTTTAATTTACAAATATTTAACAAAAAACATCGATAGGGAGTCTGTAAATTTTTTCCAAATACTTACACTCTTACACATGGCCGTAAAAGAATATTTTTAAAAAAATTTTTTAAATACCATAAACAAATTAAAAATATTCATAATATCTAACAATAGTGAAATATTTTAGGAACATATTTAGGATTTTTTTCTACTGAAGAAAGATTTAAGAAATGGTTTTAAATTTTGGTAGTATGTGGTGTACTCACTCTTACTTACGTCCGTCCATGTTATAGTCATCCCTTAATTCATCGATAAATATAAAAATGATACAGAATTATTAACAGCGGCTCGTAGTAATAAAAAAAAAAATATACATGGAAAAATAAATAAATAAATATACAAGTATATCACAAAACTGGCTTTTTATTTTTCCCTTAGATTGTCCCGATTTTATTTTGTTCAAAGGTGGCAACCCTGTTATTTATGTATATGCAATCGATGCGATCTTACTAGATTCCTCTCTTGTATTTCTGGTTATAATTATACAAGTTATGTAATTACAACCAACTGTTCAAATTCTAAATAAATACGTAAGTACGTATACACACAATATTTACAATTTTATGCGTAGGATACCTAGTCAAAATGCGAAAGATAAACATGAAAAACTAAATATTAAAGTAGTTTTATCAATTATACCGTAGGTTTTACGTAACATCATTAATTGATTGTTAAGTACTAGTACATACTTTTTAGGACAGAATGAATTAAAGAAGTTCCAAATTTTTTTTTAAAAGTTTCTCTTTTTTACAGTGGTTTCTTGATTTTAAATGACATATAGACATGGAGTCGCTGATATCAAATATGATTGTCGAGAAGTATTTTTTTAATTGAATCAACTATCGTTAAAATTTTTAATTTTTACCGTTATCACGGAAATTGATGGGAGTGTATCCCCAGAAAAGAATAGACTATTAACCCCCAAATGAGATTTTCGAGGGAACTTTGACTATTATAAGGATAGCCCATAAAAAAAGCCTTATTTTGTGTCTATAAAGCTAGCACCGCCAAGTCATAACCTCGAGATCCCACTTAGGCTATATTTTTTTGCTAGTCTTTTTTCAACGAATTGATTTTTTTGCCGCAGCCGTTACCGAGGTACAATGGCGGGGCTGAATTAAGTCTGAAGTCAGCCCCGCCACCCCTATATCTTCGGACCTGCTGCACTTATTCAAATGAAATTTACGGAATATTTTTTTGCTAATATTTTGCTATTTTTTTGGCCAACGATTTAATATTTTTGCCACAGCCGTTGCCGAACAACAATGGTGCTGCTGACTTAAATCTGAAGCCGGTGTAACCACCACAGTATTTCCGGATCTGTTGCACTTACCTAAATGAAATTTGCGAGATATTTTTTTGCTAATTAATTGCAATTCTAACAGTTGATTTGGCATTGCTAATTCCATTCCCTTGTGTGCTGTACTCCACTCCCGTAAAGTACTATTATAAGCTTTTAGTAAAAGTATCCGGCACAAATCTGAAAATCTATTCTCGAATAATTACCGATATCTGGTAATGCTGAAATTTTGCACAAACCTTTGGTTTTAGAGGCAGTACAATGTAGTGCTTTCGGTATTATGGTGGATTGAAAATGGTGGCCATTACGACAAATGACGGATTACCTTTTTTAAAGCTTTCTTAATATGGATATCAAATAAAAGGGCATTATAAGTAGAATACAATTAGTTATGTGCCGTCATTTAAAATTGGGAAATAATTATTTAAGCAGTTTTTTAAACATTTGAGCAGTTAACTCGGTTAGTTAAAGTCAGTATTATATTTTTTGAGCAGTATTAAATCAACTTTAGCAGTAAAACGTGCTCAGTAACAAAAATGAATTTGGTCAGTTATTTTATTATACAATGGTAAGTAGTATTAATTATTTGGTTAGCAAAATAAATAAATGGTCAGTAAAATAACCAGTGTTGGGCAAAATGTAATCAAATTACAGATTACAAATTACGATTAGAAAATGTAAACTGTGATTTCTGATTACAATTTAAGATTTTTGATTACTATTACATTTTTAATCGTGATTTGTAATTGTTTCTGGATTACAAAATACGTAATCGCTTCAGTAATTTGATTACAAAATTACGATTGCTTTTGATTAAGATATAAAAAAATATGAATAAAATTGCTATATATATATATATATATATATATATATATATATATATATATATATATATATATATATATATATATATATATATATATATATATATATATATATGTTGCAGCTATATTGTCAAAACCGTTTTATTATAATAACGCTAGTCAAATTATAAAAAAACCAAATATTGTCAACTGACGTTGTCTTTTACAATACACCTAATAAATTTCAGTACTATTATAATTTCGCTAGACTTATTTAGAGAAATTGTGAAGTTTGAAATTAATTGGTATCAAAACTATTAAACCGATCTCAACAAAATTTAGTAGAAATATTTTATGGCTTAGAATAACTGATAGGATAATTTATATGTTGGGTGAAGGTTCCTGCGGGATATTAATACGAAACTAATTAGTGTAAAACTACAAAATTGATTTCAATTAAATTTAGTAAGGACACTTTTATACTTTGGAATAACAGAAAGGAAATTTTTATCCCGATTAAAGGCTCCTGAGGGATACAAAATAAATTATTCAGTCAGGTCAAAATTACTGAAGCGATTTCAGTTTGGTTTCGTATATAAACTTATACACTTTGGAATAACTGATAGAAACATTTTTATCCCAGTTAAGAGTTCCAGTGGGACACAGACTAAATTCTTGAGTCACCTCAAAATTATTGAACGAATGTCAATTAAATTTGATTTAGATACGTATTTATATGATATGCTTTTTAATAACTAACGGAATAATCTGTATCCCGTTTGAAAGTTCCTATCGCCTACTGTTACGATAGGAAATAATACCAAAACTACTGAAACAATTTTAATCAAATTTAGTATTGGCATATACCTTAAAATAATAAATATATGGTATACTTTTTATACAGATTGAATATTCCCGTGGGAAATGAGCTACTATTTCATAAACTAATTATTAATGTTGATTTTCTTTAGATTGTTTATTGATTGACTAAAGAATTTAGAAATAATATTAAATTGCTGCTCCGTTTTTTCCGAGATATCGTTCGGTAGGAACATGGAATTTATTTTAATTATATCAAAGCGGTTGAACTACTTTATTGTGAATTAATATGTACAATAGTTTTATCCCGGTTTTCTAAAGGAAAAACCGGACACATAATAAGATTTCAATTTAGAATATTTTTCAGCTTTTTATTATTAGCTCGAGCTTTTTATTATTAGCTCTAGTAAAATTTTCATTAAGAGGTAGTCTAGGGTTTACAGCTTAGATACTAATATAATCTGGTTTATATCGCTGATGAGTCTTCCCATGACTCGAGACATAGACATGAAATTAAAATTCTTGTACTGTGAAGGACATCAGGGTTTTCTTTTGAAATTCACATAAAAATATCTGATTTATAGCATACGGATTGGGAAAAGAAATCAAACAATAGCATTCACTTAAAACATCATAAAACTATGTATTTAAAAAAAAAAGTATTCTTCATCCGTTATGTTGAACTGCCCCATACCATATGTTCAAAATTTATATTTAAAGATCGACTAGACCGGTGAGGGTGTTTGGATCATTGCACGAAAAATTTACAAAACCATCAAGTAATAAAATTATTATTATATTATATACTTGACATAAGAGAAAAACGTGACAAACTGATCAAGTTCTATTTAATTTTAATTGTTCGGAAATTACTATGTAGCTATACCTCATTTCAAATACAATTGATCCTGAGTTATCGTTAAATAATTAAATAATTCTTATATTCGAAACAAATCAATATTCTATTCTTTTCTAAAAACAAACTGCAACTTTAAAATTTACGTAAATTCAATAATAAAAGAGATAAAACCAAGAAAACAGAAATTATTTAAATTCAGTGATGAAGCATGGTTAAATGTAAGTAAAATGAACCGTATTTGAATTTGAATATAGGTTAAGTATACAATATAACTTTTGTGTGTAATGATTAGTTTATTTCCCACGGGGACCTTTCGTATTTATATTCCACAGAATCGTTTAGTCGGGATACGCACTATGCCACCAGCTATTCCAAAGCATGTGAGCGTCAGTACTGAATAGAATTGAAATCGCTTGCCTAGTTTTGACGTTATTGAACAATTTATTAGGTTTCCCATGGGAACCTATAATCGGGATAAAAATTTCCTGTTTGTTATTCCAAAATATAAAAGTATTCATATCAAATTTGATTGAAATGGAATCAGTAGTTTTAACATTAATTAGTTTCATATTCATATCCCTTAGGTACTTTCAATCGGGATACAAACTATCCCAGCAGTTACTCTAAATCTAAATTAAATTTAATTGAAATCTGTTCAATAGTTCTGACGTGATTGAATAATTTATTTTGTTTCCTGGGGGAATCCTTAATCAGGATGAAAATTATCGTATGTGTTGTTCCATAAGGTATAACTATCCATGCTAAAACTGAATGAAATCGTTTCAATAATTTTGGGCTGACTGAATAATTCATTTGGTTTCCCATGGGAACCTATAATCGGAATAAACATTTTCTGTTTGTTATTCCAAAGCATAAAGGTATTCATACCAAATTTGATTGAAATCGGTTTTGTAGTTTTGATACCACTTAGTTTCGTATTCATATCCTGTAGGAACCTTCAATCAGGATATAAATTATCCTATTAATTATTCTAAACCATATAAGTATCCCCTTAAAATTTTATTGAAATAGGCTTAGTAGTGAAGACATTATTTATTTTAGTATTCACAACCCACGGAAACTTTTAAACGGAATAAAAATTTCTTATCGGTTATTCCAAAGCATATTTATGTAAAATCTAAACTTACAAAATCGATTCAGTAGTTTTTTGACATCATTAGTTTCGTATTCATATCGTGTTTACTTTTACAATACATATTTTCCTGTAAGCTGATTTGGTTATATTGCCAAAAAGCATTACACTTCACAATTTCTCTAAATGAGTCTAGCGAAATTATAATAACACTAAAATTTACTAGGTATATTGTAAGAGACAACATTAGTTGACAATATTTGGTTTTTTTATAATTTGACTAGAGTTATTATAATAAAACGGTTTTGACAATATAGCTGCAACATATATATAGATTTGGAAAAAATTCGATAGTGAAAAAATTAGGTTAAAGAGGAAAAAAGGTAGGGCCTTTAGCACACACTACGACGTCAAAAGTATGAGGACACCTTAACGCAGGGGATACCCACACTTTTGGCGCGGTACTGTACTTAACGATGTGGTACACTGACTGCCGTGTCAAAAATGTGCCCCCTCCTGAGTTAAGGTGCCTTTATACTTTTGACGACGTAGTGTGTGCTGGAACCCGCAAACCCCCCTCAGGCTTGTTACTGCCACGCAGGCGAAGCCACGGGTATAGTAGGTAGTTTTATTATTTCGACGTTATAATGATATCCAAACAGTTTTTCAATACCTTACTAGTATTAGGAGAACAGCAATGCTTATGCATATTTATGTCCTTATTGGTTACTAGTAAAAGTAATTTGTAATTTGATTAAAAGTAATCACGATTACATGTAATCAAATGACATATAATCGCGATTACCTGAAATCTGATTCCAAGTATTAGGATTACATGTAATCGATTGCGCCCCACATTGGTTTTGACAATATACTTCGACTTTAATATGAAAACTAGGTGGTATGGTTAGTTAAGGTTAATTTAAGTTAGTTTAGGTTAATTTAGGTTAGTTTAGATTAATTTAGGTTAGTTTTGGTTAATTTACCACTCGAACCGCATTTTCGGGGAAAGGGTATTTATTTACTGCTTATTTCAAGATTTAAAATGGACCAATTTCGATTTAATAACTGCTCACAAGTTACTGACCATTTATTAATTTTACTGACCAATTGGATTTTTAACAAGCCACATATTTATTGAACCGCTCATTTTAAAATATTTTACTGCCCGTTTCAAATTTTTTTACTGCTTAAATTTTACTGCCAAATCTGTTCATACCGTTTATATTTTTTTACTGACCAAAACTGTAATTTTCTACGGACTGTTTAAATGATAGCCTTTAAAGTTTCAATATGGTGGGCACCAAAAGATGGCGGAATAGCTATATCTTTGAAATGTCACTTGAATCTGTAGAATTCATTCCAATATAATTCGTATCCATGTTTGTGTTTCATTCCAAAGTAATTCATAACCATGTTGGTGTTGCGAATAAAATTTTTTGGTCCGTATAATTTTTATTGATCTAGATAAAGGGTTTCTCAAGTTTTTGGAGTATTAATATGATTTCTTAAACATGCTTATTCCTGTTTAAAAAAATGTTACTACGCTGTAAACAGGGCCGGATTACTCACCCGGTTAAATTGGTCGTTAATGTTTTATCGTTGATATTTTATTCGTCGATGTGCAATTGTGCTCTTTCGTTGTTAAGGAGAACCCATTTTTTTCTTCTTTGTTTTTTGTGAGTTTGTTAATACAATAATACAAAAATGGGTACAGCTAGCGCTATAAATGTTTCTCCATTTTCTAAATCTGCCGCCTCTAAAAACTTGCCATAGCCTAGGTAGCCCGGGTGGGTAATCCGGTCTTGTTTACAGCGTAGTAACATTTTTTTTTTTTTTTAAACAGGAATAACCATGTTTAAAAATCATATTAATACTCCAAAAACTTGAGAAACCTTTTTTTAGATAAGAACAAGTATTCTACGTGTACACAATTCATTCATTCAAACACCCAAAACAATAAAAATTATACGGACCAAAGAATTTGGTTTGTAACATCAACATAGATATGAATTACTTTGGAATGAAACACAAACATGGATACGAATTACATTGGAATGAATTCTACAGATTCAAGTGACGTTTCAAAGATATAGTTAAGCCGCCATCTTGTGGCGCCCACTATATTCAATTTTGAATGACGGCACATAACTAATTGTATTCTACTTATAATGCCCTTTTATTTCATATCCATATTAAGAAAGTTTTAAAAAAGGTAATCCGTCGTTTGTCGTAATGGCCACCATTTTCAATCCACCATAATACCGAAAGCACTACATTTTACTGCCTCTAAAACCAAAGGTTTGTGCAAAATTTCAGCATTACCAGATATCGGTAATTATTCGAGAATAGATTTTCAGATTTGTGCCGGATACTTTTACTAAAAGTTTATAATAGTACTTTACGGGAGTGGAGTACAGCACACAAGGGAATGGAATTAGCAATGCCAAATCAACTGTTAGAATTGCAATTAATTAGCAAAAAAATATCTGGCAAATTTCATTTAGATAAGTGCAACAGATCCGGAGATGTTGTGGTAGTTACACCGGCTTCAGATTTAAGTTAGCAACACCATTATTTTTCGGCAACTGCTGTGGCAAAAATATTAATTCGTTGGCAAAAAAATAGCAAAATATTAGCAAAAACATGTCCCGTAAATCTAATTTGAATAAGTGCAGCGAATAAGAGATATAGGGGTGCCGGGACTGACTTCAGACTTAAGTCAGCCCCGCCATTGTATCTCGGTAACGGCTACGACAAAAAAATCATTTCGTTGGCAAAAAAATGGCAAAAATATATACCCTAAGTGGGTGCGGGGTTATGACTTGGCGGGGCTAGCTTTATAGACACTCTTATTTTCATGTTTCACCAACATATCTTGGATAGTTAAAAAGTTATTTTTGTTAAAAGGTATGAAGACAATGTTTATTTACTTTTATTTTTCGAAAACTAAAGATTTTGAAATGAACCAAAAACCATTGATTACGTTTAAATTAGTACTAGTATCTATACTAATATAACAAAGAGAGAAAATTTGTTTGTATGTCCGAAGTCAACTCAAAAAGTACTAAGCCGATCTTGAAATTTTTTTAGTGTTAGAAAGCTAAGCTATTCCAAATTAACCCGAGTAGAAATTTTTTAGGGCTGGAATAGGGCCCGGATCCGATTTGTTGGACTTAAGGTAGGGTAACTATTACTCTGATCAGGAGAACCATATGAGGGCCGGACCAAAACTGTAACGATTTTTCAGTTGCGGCCTCGATCAGGCTGCCTGTTCCAACCCTAATCGGGCAACCTGCTCCGGTTCTGATCGAGCAGCCTGCCCCGGCCCTGATCAGGTTTCCCGTTCCGGCCCCGATCGTGCTACAGACTGGTTTGCCGGACTTAAGGTAGGGCACTGACCAGGAAAGCCATATGAGGGCCGGATCAAAAGTCGCTTTTTCACTTTCGGTCCCGATCAGGCTGCCTGTTCCGGCCCTGATCGGGCAACCTTCTCCGGCTCTGATCGGGAAGCCTGCTCCGGCTCTGATCGAGCAGCCTGTCCTCTGACCTATGTTAGGGAATTTAAATTCGGTTATATCTGTATATGTATTCACCCAGTTTTTGTAATACTTACTCTTTATGATGCCAGCTTACAGCAGATTAATTCATACTAAATTAAAAACGGCTATGATTTAAATGGTCAGTAGAAAATTACAGTTTTGGTCAGTAAGAAAATATAAAGGGTAAGTTTAATAACAGATTTGGCGGTAAAATGTGAGCAGTAAAAAAAATAGAAACGGACAGTAGAATGTTTTGAAATGAACAGTTCAATATACACTTGGCTTGTTAAAAATTCAATTGGTCAGTAAAATTAATAATTGGTCTGTAACTTGTTAGCAGTTATTAAATCGAAATTGGTCAGTTAAAAATCTTGAAATGTGGTTTTATAAATACTAAAGCAATAAAAAATATGATCGGTCTGTTAAATAATTTTTATTATTAAAATAAAAGCTAACAATAGATATTAAGAAAAAAAACAACTTTTAGACTACTAGATATTAAGAAAAAACGTCAACTTTTATAAACATAAAGAGTAGTATCCAAGTAATTTACCTAAAAAATAATTTAACATGTTCGTTTTCTTCTAGATTTTGGGGAAATAAAGAAAGCATGCGCTATGAAAATGATTTATTTAAATAATTTAAAATCGAAATACAGTTTTAACTGGAAAGAAACCTTAATTTAATTTAAAATAAAAAAAATGACTTTATTGAAAGCTACGCTGAATTACATGTGGAAAGGGGGAGCCAGAATCGAGTTACGTAGTTTTATTTGGAACATGAATTTGAATGTAAAAATTCATGAATAACCTTGAATTACTTATGAGGTGCTTAATATTTTGAATAATTTGAATTAAACAATACTTCCTCAAGCGAATTATGCAACTATGTGGTCACACAATCTTTACATTAAAATTCTTACTGTCAGGGGACGTGGTTTTTAAGGAAATTTGAATAAGCTGCCAAAAAGTGCCTTAATTTTCATATTTTATAATAAAAAGTTTATTATTTTAATTGAATGTTTTTTGGAATTGGTAAGGAAAAAAACTACGCTCCGCTATTGAGGGAGAGGTGGGTACGTAAGGGCAAAAGTCACCCGTAGTCTACATGGAAGAAGAAAGGGTTCAAAATTAACCAAAATGGTAGCTTATGGAGGCTCCCTAAGTGGTGTTATTTATTAATAAATATTTCAATATTAGATTAAGATTCATTTATAATTATTTCGATTTTTCGGTTATTGGTTTTAAATTATTTTTGAACATTATTTTGTCGTATAGCTTCTCTTTGATTATAATAAGTTTTCCCTATGTTAAAATTTATGTGTCCTTAGTTGTGGGAAATACTCTGTATATGAATTTCTTTTCAACCATATTTTATTAACTCAGATTTATGTGTTAAAATTCTATAACGTTAAAAGATTTCCAATTTTAATTGTTGAAATTCAATTATAAAATATATAATTGAAATATATTTCATGGAAAATATAATTCCTTTAGGATAAGTATACCTATCTAGACTAATCTTATTTTGCTAGCCTCCTAATTACATTTTTCATAAAACAAAATAACAAAACATTAATTTTCACGCGCGCTATCGCAATTCATCATTTTTGGCTCAAATTTTACAATATTTTCAACCAAAATAATGTTTGACTGTTATTGTATTGTGGAAACTGGCAAACTATTTATTTAACTGCCCGTTTAGACATTTTACTGACCATTTAGTAATTTTAATAACCATTTAGTTATTTGACTGACCATTTATTTATTTTACTGACCATTGTAGGATAAAATAACTGACCAAATTCATTTTTATTACTGACCATGTTTTACTGCTCAGGTTGATTTAATACTGCTAAAAAAATATAATACTGACCGTTTAAATTTTTAACTGACCAAGGTAACTGACCAAATGTATAAAAGACTGCTCAAATAATTATTTCCCATTAAAAACGTAACGGCAGAAGACTAGAACATGTAGTATTTGAACACGCAATCTTTTGTATGCAGCTTTTATCACTTCACATTTATACACTAGGTACTATAACCACCTGGCTACTGACTTTTAATATTGTTATGTTCTTAATTCTTATACTTTTAAGTTTAAAAATTATAATAAATTGTATATTAGCTTGCATGCGGTAGGACGATATATGTATAATTAATATTTTTTTCTATATACAAACGATTTTTTCATTTTTAAAACCAAAATTAATTAAGATATCTATATATTATTATATTACATTTTCCCATTTATGATTTTAATTTATACCCAATAGTAAATTTAACTCGAAATGATTTGGCAGCCAGTTCTATAAAGTTGGCACCTTAATTATTGGAACTTCAAATTTTTTTAAAGTTCTGTCATCCTCATGAAGAGTTGTAAATGAATATTTCAAATAGTTCAGATGACTAAGTACCAAAAAATTAAATTAAAAAACAGAATACTTGTGCTAATTTTACACAGCACACCGAATCGTAAAAATCAATTATTTTTGGTAGTGCAAAAATACATAGTTTTAGAGTGCTCTGTATAAAATATCAAGAGTTCTAGCAACCGGGAGTCAAAAATCCATATCTGAAAATCGAATATCTAGCAATGAAATCAAGGGTCGGATTTATACTGTGAAAGATGCCACCCCTGCTTTTCCTTAAAACAGAAATTTCAAAGAAATTTCTTAATAACTTGCAAAAAAAAACGTCGCTCTTCTAAAAATTTGCCGCCCTCTTAAAATTTTACCGCCGGAGGCCAGTGCCCTGCGTCGACTTCCTAACGGGGCTCCAAGAGTTCTATAGAACAATGTTATAACTTGTTGTACTAAAATAATTAATTGTTACTTTAACGTCAGTTTTCAATTTAAACAATGATTTTTTGATTAAAAAATTTGTTGAGCCCCACTCTAAAAAGTAATTACATTGCAGAAAAAGATTTCGATACTTTTCTGTAAAACTTAAAACGTTATTCAAAGTTCTTATCAGATCGGCCAGAAATTGTGGAAAAATTTTTTACTCAAAAATCAATTTAAACGTAATTACTTTACAGGAAAGGGTCCTAATATTTTTGTAAAACTTTTCAAAATACTATACAAAACTCTTTATCAAATCGATCAAAACTTACGAAACAAAAATCTTTAACTGGGAAACCACTTTTTAGAGTTAAAAATGAGCTTTAATTAAAAATTAAGCAATTCTTTTACAGGAAAAAGGCATAAGATTTTTCTGTAGAACTCTTTGAGTGCTATTCAGATCTCTTATTTAATTAACCAGGACTAGTACAGAAATTTTTTACGTAAAAGTTGGGTATGCTGTTTTCAAAATTAATTGTTTACAGAGACCTTAACAATTCATTTTTGAATTAAAAAGTAATAGTATTTAAAAAGCTTCTTTGGACTTAACTATCGAAACAATAATTTAAAATATGGGAACTCTGTAAAAATTCATAAGGATGTCTTTAAGCTTTCTAAAGAAAAATTTCAAGTTCTGACATTCGGTATGCCAAAACTTTACAGATCCGTTAATTTCTAAAAGTTAAAAATAGCCCTAGCTTTAAAAGTGATTATTTTACAGGAAAACATTATCAAACTTTTCTACAGAACTCTTGGTGTGCTACAAAAAGTTCTTATCATATCGGTCAGAACTCACGAAACAAAATTTTTTTACTTAAAACATTTTTTTTTTTAAACTCAAAAATTATGTTAATTTGAAAAGTAATTCTTTTACGGAAAGAGGCATAAAATTTTTCTGTAGAATTTTTTGGTTGCTATTCACATCCCTTATTAAACTAACCAGCGCTAGTAAATAAACCTTTTTAGGTAAAATTTAAGTACGCTATTTTTCAAAATTCATTGTTTACAGAAAACTCTAACAATTAATTTTGAATTAAAAAGTACCGGTATTTAAAAAATTTGATTCTTTAGAATTAATTATCAATACAATTTAAACTACCGGAACTCTGTAATTATTCATACGGATGTCAGTTCTCTAAACAAAATTTAAAGTTCTGACATTCGGTATGTCAAAACTTTATAGACCGTTTAATTCCAAATGTTAAAAATAGCCTTACTAGTCCTAGTAAGAGAATAATACTAAGGTCAAATTGGGCCAACCATAGTAAGGCCCTAATAAGGAAATAAAATCAGGACAGGATCAGTACAACCATGGTAATGCTCTGTTACGACAAAAGGGATCACACCGAATTAGAAGACAAAATCAGGGCCCGATCAGGGAAGTTTAATTAAGGCCCTAATAAGAAAATGAAATCATGGCCGGATTGGGAAAATGATAATAAGGTCTCAGTAAGGAGATAAAATCAGTGCCGGATCGTGAAAACCATAATAAGGCCCTAATAAAGAGATAAAATGAGGGCCGGATCAGGCAAGTTTAATTAAGGCCCGAATAAGGAAATTAAATCAGGGCCGAATCGGGAAAACCATATTAAGGCCCTAATAAGGAGATAAGATCAGGGCAGGATCAGTTCAACCATAATAGGGTCCTAATAAAGCAAACGGGGTCAGGGCCAAATCTGGCAAGTAGAGCAATCCTTAACAGGATTTTCCTGATCGGGTCCTGGTGCTGGCCCGGTTCGATAAACCTAAGAAGGCGTGTCCATGTAAGCCTGGTCCGGGCCGGACCGAGTTCTGGCTAGCCCTATTTATTTTCTAGTCGGGAACATGCGAGGTCTCCTGAATCCTAGGTACCAAAAAATCGCCTAAAGTAAACTATTCAATCAATTTTGAAAATATTTGATTAGGTATTAAATAGTTAAACTATCTCAAATTAATATAGACTATGTTATATGAGGACCCAAAAAGCATCGAAAATAAACTATTCAACCGATTTTGAACATTTTACAATGTTAGAAAGTTAAGCTGTTCTAAACTGACATTGGCTATGTTGCGTGAGATCCGCCAGGGTCTTGGGGATCCTAAAAATTCCAAAATTAACTACCCAACCAATTTTGAAAATTTTTTTACTCTTGAATTCCAGGCTCCTATAGGCTATACTTATTATAATAATAAGGTTGAGCAAGATTCTGGAGAAATTTCTTCTCAATTACTATTGAATTATGAAAGAATTTAACGTGAGGTCAAAATTATTGTACATAAAGGTATTTTACAGATCCAAAAAAGGCTCAAAAAAACTACGCCGAATTTTGATAGTAAGATTATAGTGACAATGGGACTGCTGTGTAAAAAGGTCATAGAGATTATGGGTCACTGGGTACTAAAATCATAGTGATTAAAGATTACTAAAATATCAATTTTGATTCTTTATAACCTTTGAACGCAATGGTTTTTTTAATTGCGTTTTGCTTTTGGGATTAATTTATAAGTAAATATATATATATATATATATATATATATATATATATATATATATATATATATATATATATATATATATATATATATATATATATATATATTGATAAGCAACGAAAATTGTTACTTCTATTATCAAAATTATAAAATCAAATATTCTGTTTTGTTTTAGTTAATACTGGTACAATTTGTAGTAGACTAGGAGATTGTGATTACTACATGCATACTCTTTCCTTATTGGTTTTTTAATGGCGGCATGTTTTTAAAATCATTGGCGCCCATAATTTAAAATTGACAAATATATAATTTGTTGTTGTTGTTAGTGTTGCTAATGTAATGTGATGAATTTGATAAAATATAATGCGAAATTAGTTCCTTTTGTATTTTTTAGCTAAAAACACGTGATTTAAAAAGATTTTGTTTTGTTTTAAATTAGTAACTAAACTTACCCTAATTAAAAATAATTAAATTAATTGTTAATAAAATTGATAGTTTTTTTTTTTTTTTTGATTAAAATTGGGGTACTGCTGCCGGTGGAAAATTAATATTAATTTTAATTGTGTTTTCAAAAGAAAAGTTATGAATCTGTCCTAGCTAAAGCACTCTAAAATTACAAATACTTATTTAGAAAGTGTGAAAGAACTATAAATGGGACTGATTTTATATTACTGTAAAACCGTCTAGACCTGCACACTTTGCACCAATCTTCACAGTAAATAATTACTACATTAACCTGCAATAATAAACATTTGTTCTTGACGTCATTAGAGAGAGAAAAACATCCTCTAAACAGCTGTACCAATAAAAACTACGGATTTCAACATTTACAATCTCATTTTACAGGATTATTATCCTACAGTTTTTCAAAGAAATAAAATGTGTGTCCAACTTAGACATGTAATTATCGTCATAACTCTCATATTGTTTTAGTTTTAATATGCATATGTTCAGAAATTTATCGCCCAAGATTTAATGATGTTTGAAGTTATATTCGATGTATATATAAAAAAATACATACTATATATGTATATCCGTTTAGACCCGGACACATCAGTTTATTACACTATGGCCGCGATTCGCGCCAGCTGTAACTCCCACTATCCATACATTAATATTCCCCCCCAGAATTACGCGGCTTATGCCTCCTTCTGGTGTCATATCGTATGTTTACTTCATAGAGAGGCATACTATGCATTGCCCCCTCTCCCTTCCCACAAAATATTTTGAAGTCTTTGACAGGTTCAAAAATATCAAACGATATAAAACATTGTCCTAAACTCGACGGGAGAGGTTTGTTTGCATGTTATTACATTATTTAAGTAAGTGTCCGGGTCAAGACCGATTTAGGGTGTAGACCCGGACACTTACTAATTATTTTTTATTTTTTTATTTTTACTTATAATGAAACAAATGGGTTAGGGATATAACAAATAATATACACTCTTTCTAATGGTAATACTTTTATTGGTGATATCTATGAAGGAAACATGTATAAATATATAATTAACCAAAAAATGTAAAAAAGTGTTCGGATCTAGACGGTTGTACGGTATATTTTACCAATTTTGGTGGTACCATTTGGTATTTAGTAATATAAAAATTTGAGGAATGTCCTTGTTTGCTTTCACCTGCATTAACTGGTGTGGTTATATATGCAGTTTAATAAACAAACAAATTTTGCTCTGAGAAGACAGAATTTTGGTTATAATGTTACATTTACCTCCCTAAACCAGCCCCATCCTGAAGAGTTTTGTGTTTGTGTTTGTACTTTTGTACTCGTTATCCTAATGATTATTCACTGTGAAGGTGAATATATAAATTGCTCTACTGCAACATAAAATGCATGTAAGCGGAACTCTAAATCTGGGTATTTACGCTTAAATAAGTACTCAGCTAAATATCCAGAAAAATGTGCCGATTTACCTGCTACAGGTCTAAAAAAGTACGACCAGTCCCTCTTTCTATACCCCCAAAAACACACTGTCCCTTAATAATTCGACCACGGTGATATTTTCGACGCCCGAACTTCGCCTCGTCAATTTCTACAATTTTTCCTGAACCGCCGATTTTACTACTATTATTTATAAGTGAAAAAATTAAAACTTCGCGACAATAGGAATACCAGGTGACCATAGTATGTTGTGAAATTTTTAAATCTCGACAATGAGATCTTGACGAGGTGGTTTCATCAAAAGTAAAGCGGTTGTGAGCCGCCAAATTGTAATTAGGTCTAAATAAATGTATTAAACCTACCACTTTGAAAAAACCTACATCGTTGAGATTTATTTTTTGGTGTACCCTTAAAAGTTCTAAAACAACGAAAATTTGGATTTGAATCGAGTACACATTTCATTTTACAAGTTGGACAGTAACATTCGCCTAAAAGTACGCCATGCGAATTAAAAAAATGTTCACGTCTTCAAAACTAAACGCGGCATTATCCCAAAATAAAATACTACAACCCTCGCATAAATTAACCGAGTTATCCCAGCTAGCCATTCTCCCAACAATATATATAATCGTAAATAATCTATAATCGCCAATAATTGTCCAGAAATATTAAAGTCTGAATGCACTGGACTCTACAAACAGACTGATCAATTGCTGGCTCGCTGGTTATTTATATTCTTCTCAAACGTCGCGTCGGATGGATTTTTCTAGAACTTATATGACCGTCACAAAAAATTTGAATGTTAAACAATCAGCAATTAAATAGACCATTCTAGAATTTTAAACGTTTTACTAAACTTTACAAAAAAACTGGTTCATTGTTAACCTGTCGTTTCTTTATATTTGATATGGGTACGTTAATAAATTTGTAACGGATTTATCTAGAGTTTATATACCATCTAGAAAATTTAAATAATCAGAATTTTCCAAAATTAAAAGAAAAATATTACAAAACTTTTTGATGAAATGTTAATAGTTATTTTCGATACATATGCGTAAAGAGAGGTATTCTAGTAGGCTTAAACTGGGGCACGAGTCTAAGGGACTGGCGTATACACAACGAGATCGAGTACGCTATATACCCCCGTTAGTCGGCAGGCGAGTGGAGGTAAGCGCACGAGGAATCCGCAAAAAATAAAAACGTAGAATCTGTTATTTTTGTCTTTAGTTTCATTTAAAATTTAAAAAAAAATATACATTTCTAATGCACATCGTAAGTGCATAATTACCAATAATTTTTAGTCGAATTTTCTCCGAAAAATTAGACTTATACAGTCTATACGATAAGAGCTGCGAGAGGCGAGAGTAGGGGCGCTATCCGTTTTCGGACCCGTAGAACACGAATATGTAGAAAAAAAAATGTCTGATATATATATATATATATATATATATATATATATATATATATATATATTTTCCCGCCACCTTTTAATTTGTGTAGGGCCCCACTATGGAAGTTAAGAGATGAAATTTGGTAAATGGGGCTCATTTTCGAGGCACCTCATACTATCAAAGTGGGGTCAAATTTTGGGCAAATTTTTTTTCTGACCCGACCTTTAAGGGGGTGGTGGGGGGCAGAAAAGCAATAAAACTTTTCCCAACCGGTTTTAAATAATGTTTCGGTCAATTATCTACAACATATCCAAAATTCAGCTTCCTAGGATGATATGGTGGGAGTAGAGGGGGAAAAAACGATTTTCGCTGGATCTAACAGGCCCCCAGCCCCCCAGAATTAACGTAGAGGGTTGAAATTTGGTGTGTTGATAAAGTTCGTACCTAGGTTGTGCTTTTTGGAGGTTTTAATATTTTACCTCCACCCACCTCATTTTTAAGATACAATTTCATGCATTTTCGACGTTTTCGAAGTTTGTACCACTCGCACAGGTCACCCGAATAAACCTAGAGGGCTGAAATTTTGTATTCGGATTGAGTTAGTATCAAGGGGGTGCCTTTTGGGGGTCTCGACTTTTAACCCCTACCCCCACCATTTTTATACCCAAAAGAACATGATTTTTCTTGTTTTATAACAGTTTCGTTCGGGTCAAAATCTCCCCAAATAAACCTAGAGGGCTGAAATTTTGTGTACAGGTTAAGCTAATAGCCAGACACTGTTTTTTGGAGGTTTCAACTTTTAACCCTTACCCCCACGATTCTTACGCCAATATTTCCTTAATTTTTTTGCTTGTTTTCTAACACGTCTAGAGACTCCATAAGGAAACCTAGAGGGCTGATATTTTGTACGTGTATTCAGTTAGTATCCAGCTAGTACCTTGTAGGGAGTCCGCATCACTTTTCCCCCCACTTCTCCCATTTTTACATCGGAATTGAATGCTATTGTTAAATGTGTTTTAAAAGCATTATGTTTATTCTAAATACAAGTAGGCGAATAGTAATTTTAAAAAATTTAAAAAAAAGTGAACTTACTTTTATGACAAATGAAATACATACATATTAAGTAATTTAAAAATGTTATTAAAGTCACTGTTTATTTATAAATTAGGAATTTTGGATTTTTAGTATTTATAAAATAGAAATTTTGGATTTTTTTGGAAAGAAAAAATATCTTTATAAAGGCCTTCCAGTTTACTATTTAAGGTCCTTTTTTAATTTTTAAAACTAAAACATAAAGGCAATTGGCGGATAAACATGGGCAGGAATGTCCTCGTACGAATTGTGTTGGCTTTTTTTCTGCTACCTGTTTTCGGCACAAAATTGAAATTTACTGAGATACAGCCCTTAAATACTTAGAACCTTTTTTTAAAGCCTCGATCAGCCGAACACTCATCACCAGTTTTGAAACCAACAAAATGACAATTCGGTTGTAGACTTTCAATCACATTTCGCTTGTAGACATTCAATACCGAAGATGAAGGGGAAAATTCGACTACCGTGATGGGGCCCCGCTGCTCACGGCGTTTTTTTAAAATATGAGGGTTAATATGTTACTATGAATGTCCAGTGAAGGAAATAAGATATTTGTTTAGAATGTTTCATGACTTTGGTTATAATTAGTTACGCCAGAAATTTTTTAATGTCTACTATAGTCGAAATCAAGTTAAAAAAAAGAAAATATAGGTATATTAAAATGAGGAAGTTAACATAAAATAATATTTAGTAGTAAAAAATGATAGATATAAGCCGCGCAAGCTGACGTGAACTTCTAAGGGAAACAGAAAACATGCGATGATTTTCACAATGGAGTATTATAAGATGGAGATCTTACTTATGTGGGAGGAATTGACAAAATGGGTCACGAAAATGGTACATATAAGGCTTTCTTTATTTACCACTCGTGGCGTTAATAATCCACGAATACTGATGTGAATATAGCGAATATAGTAACATAAAACAGATAAAATGTAAATACAGTACTTATTCTCAAATGGAAACACGTCGGGACTGGGGAAGTGAGTGTTTCCATTTGAGAATCACCAATGTCGGTTGATGATATTTAATAATAAGGAAATACATATAGAAATTATATATGTATGAAATAAACTCTTATAGTTTAAGTTAGTATACGACGGATACCCAATGGTACTGACTCCGATTTTACATAGTGACGTCAGCGAATTATATAATATACAATATAAATGATGAGACGCAAAATAAAAATTGTTAAGTTTATTTTAAAAACGATCGAAAAACCCACTTTATAACTAAGTTGAACATTGAAAAAGATTCCAGAAGATTCTATTCAAGAGCTAACAAAGATAATATAGAAGCTCGCGTTTCCATTTAAGAGTGTTCCATTTGAGAATAAGTATTGTACCGCTTTCGTATCCAACGAACACGAGTGCCATCTTTGATTTGGACACTTTTTTGAATATATTGAGTTTCGTCTCCTTGTCTAATTTCCATAATTTTCACGATTATGTCAATTGATATTGTCCCTAAAAATATATATTTTTTGTGAAAGAAATTTGAGTTTTCCAAATAAATTTATTTTTCTTAGCATTCTCATACTTTTCAAAATACTCTTCGGAGTATAAGTGTGAAAATCGTGTATCAAAATCTGTCACCATCTCCTGGTTTATAAATTTATGTGAAATTGTAAAATATGACTAAATTTTAAATGCAAAATTTTTCAATTTCAAATACACTATACATAATTCGGATGACTAATACAATTTACTCTTTGAATTTATGCATTTAAAATATTTATTACAATAAGTAATAGTCTGTTAAAATAATTTTATTGCTATTGTCTGTAAAAGTGAGTCACCAAAGTGTAGCAAAAATATACTGATAAAGAAAAATAATTAAAAAAATAAATCGATGTAATAAATTCATGGTAGCTTCCTATTTTTAAAAATTTTATTTTTATATTATTACAAAAGTGTCCATTATGGAAACAAAGTTTCGAAATTAGTTTGTCTAGTGTACTAATACTAGCGTACAGTAGTATACAATGCCAAATAAGCAGCATATTATCAAAAAGAAACAAATTAAAATTTTCAAGGATAATATGCATAGAGAATAGTGTATGTTCGTGCCCTAGTTAATAGCAATAAATAAATAGAAAATAGAAAAATAAAATAAAATTTAATGATTTTGTTTTAACCAATTACCCAATTGGTTAAAACAAAATCATTAAACTCTTGAAATCCCAATTAAAACTACGTTGATTAAATTTAAAATAAAATTTGTTAACTGTTTTTGTGTAATACGTTGGTTCAGTAATCAGAATCTGGATAAAAGAACGAACAAGGAAGATTTCAAGGATTAATTCAATTGCCCGAAAGGGAATAGTTAAGTTTTAAACAAATAATTTAGAAAAGTAAAACAATGAGTCATAAAAATTTTATCACTTGAGAAACTTTTTGTTATCAAAATGCATTTCTTGGTGAAATGCATCAAAATATAATAATGAAAATTGTAAATATTAATCTAGTAAACTAGAAGAAAGACAAGAGTTTTTAGTAAATTGGTTTTGTCAGTCAAATATAAAAGTGTGTTAGAAAACAAGAAAGCCTTATAAAAATTAATGTTATAAGGAGTAGTGTAAAGTCTAACGGTTTTGCTTCGTTGGTGTTGTTAAGAATGTTTATTACTTGTCGTAGGTTCTATTATTTGTTATATAAAAACTTGTTATTTGCTGACGGATACAACCGTATGTCCATTGTTGTAAATAGGATAACTAATGCACGTCGAAAGCAATCGTTAAAGTAAAATTGTGCCCCTGTTATTAATTCGAACTCACTGTTTAATTAGGTAAATAAAACAACGAACAAATTAGATAAATAAAACAACGAATACTTCAACAATATGAAAACAAAATGTAATTTATTAAATCTTGTGGTGTTTACATTGTTACTTAAGGTAAACAATCAAAGGTTAAATTGAATTGGAATCCACAACAATGCTTAGGAAATGAGATTTTCTCTCATTCCATGCTAAACCAGTGTTAGCAACCCTGAAGAGTGAAATTATTGTGCTAGGGTCGTAAAATTATAGTAAATTTGAAAAAATTATAGTAGATTAGAAAAAATAACCGCCAAATTCAATTTTTCGCATTTTACATCGGAAGGCGAGAGCAGTCATCTACTGTATCAGCAGTCATCTACTGTATCAGCAGTCATCATTTCGGCGCCAAATGAGAAACATTTTGAAATTAATTACGAAAAATTTGTTTTTTCGGTCTAAAAATATGGTTTATAAAAATTATAATAGATTTAAGAAATTATAGTAGATTTAAGGATTATTGTAAAGGCATGATAGTACATAGTAAAAAGGATGTAATTATAGTATGTCTACCATAATTATAGTACGGTTGCTAACCCTGTGCTAAACCCCAATTGTCCTTTATTCCCAATAACCGCTAGTATAAAACATACAAGCCGCATCACCCCACTCCCCTCGTACCGCAGCGATCTTATTCCTGACGACGTCGTCGCTGCGATTATGATCTACACTATTTACAATGACTGTTAAAGGGAGTGTGGTGCAGATGGCGTTAAACACAGTTTGTGACATATACAAAGCGTACTAGTCAAACGTTAGTACACATATGTTGTGGAGGTTGCCTGTAAACTCTTGTTATTGCATCCTGGTTACAAAAGACAGTAGAAAAAATTTAAAAATATAAATACTTTTAAGATATTGCCATTAAGCTATGTATTACTATCATTTTCAGGAACATTATAATTAAAAGTTTTAAATATTTCAACTATTGTAAATATTTTAGGATAAAATGAGTGTAATTTTTGGAAAAAGTTAAAAGTGATCGCCAATTATTTATTAATTGAAGAACTATTTTATTAAAGGGGGTACGTTGTGCCCTACATAAGCCATCATTAGGTCTATATGCGATAAAAAAAAATCGAATTTATAAATAAATTTTATCGAATATAGATCTGATGAAGTTTTCGAGTTCTACCGTCAAACGGGACTACATTGACATGAAAATAACTTTGACAGTGTTTGTGACTACTTTAACAGTGCGCCAAAATACGGTTTTAAACGTGCAGGGTTGGGTAAATTTAGATATCAAGATTGAATTTTCTAATTATAATTTAAACATATTTATATAAACATCTCTTAACGGTTTTAAACGTGTAGGGTTGGATAAATTTAGATATCTATGTTGGATTTTCTAATTATAATTTAAACATATTTATATAAATATCTGTTAACGGAAATTGCTGCTAACGGAAATTTTTTTAAAATACAAAACGGTAATTGGCCAGTTTAAACCATAAATGACTAGTTTTAACCCTAAAAAACAAGATTTCTCCTGATGAAAATATTCTTCTAGGTGATAGCAACTTGAATTGAGAATGGAGGGGAAGTTAAAAATCAATGGAATGAGTTAAAATACAGCAGTGTTATTAAGATACACGAAATAGGGGAACATAACTAAATTTGAAATAAGGACAAATAGATAATGTTCATAGTGATTTAGATAAAGTTAAAAAATAAGTAAAGTCTGTCAGTAGATATAACCGATATAACTACAATAAAACAACTGATATTTTAAAAAAAATACCAGTGGTTCTTCATTAATGGTTCTATTTAACTATGTATAAAATACGATAAATTTATTCTTAAAAAAAAAAAAATTATTTTCAGGCTTTAGGCCTAATTTTAGAATTTTTAGTTTAAGTAAAAAAACTTATAATACATGTAACCGATTGTTACATTTACAAATACAAAGGAACCGCTTTTATTATAATTTTATAAACATTATGTAGTTTACCTATAGCGGCGCCCCTTTGTATTTATTTCTTAAAATCAGGATTTCTTGGAAAGTATATGAGTACAATTAATTGTTAGATGATGCCAATTATTAGAGTGTAATAAAATAATTTAACTAATACCTGCACTTTCTTCTTATTTTTATAAATTTCTAAAATGTGAATATAAAAGGAAAATAAAAATTATTTATGTAGGAAATTTGCATGTTTTTAAACATTTTTGTTCAGTAACCCAAAATGTGGTAAATTTGATACAAGGTTATTGTTTAAAGTCAGAATTTACAATTTATTTTTGTGATTTTTTGCCATAATGAACCTATATTTTTTTATATAGATTCTACAGCTGTTTGGGGTTTCTGGTTTTTAGTTTTATGTAGGTTGTACATATGTAAGATTTTAGTAGTTAAAATGCGGCATAGTAAATAAAATACCCCTGTCGCAGCATCCTGCATAACATAGCGAATTTCCGTTTATAAAAATTAGTTTTTCTCGGAAACTAATTGACATAGAATAATAGTTTAAAGAGCTTTTTTATGTAACTTTTTCTCCTCTTTTAAATGGTGTAAAAAAATTTGGCAAAAATTTTTGAATAAGTGGAAATTTTGGCAAAAAACTAATTTTTTGCAAGAACAAAAGCCATGTTCCTGGCATCCGACGTGTCTGGCTGAAGAACTCATCCAAGATTTTTGGACTTCCAACGTTGTCACCAAATTTCGTAACCCTAGGACGTTTCGTTCGAGAGTTATCGTGCTGATACATAAATACATAAATACATATATACATATATATATATATATATATATATATATATATATATATATATATATATATATATATATAAATTTTAGTGAATATTATTTTCGGTTTCTAGGGACCTCAAAACAAATTTCTGCCATAGTCCCGGGCTTAAGTCCCGTCATGAGACCTACTGTAATAGCTGAATTTCCATTCTGGAAATTCGCTAAAAAGACGTATATATGATTTTTCTATACTGGGTTTACCTATTTTTCAAATATAAACTGACCCATTCGGACTTTGGACTCTCAATTCATCTTGTATTTATTCTAACAATAAGTCATTTGGTTTGTAAGAAGTGAATAATGAAGGATAACAGAAGGACCAATAACCTCTGTTACATCTGTAGATGTGACTTTCAGTTTTACTGCCTATGAATGTATCGTGTGCGAGGATACAGACTAAAGATTATTTTTAAATTCTTTTTACCTTTCCCTTTTGTTGCTCAAATTTGTTGTTCAAGTTTATTATAATGTTACAAAAGTAGATTGTAATGTTGTTGAAATTGATTTTGATTCCAAAGATAATTATGAAACTCATTACGTGTCAATAATGTTGTATTTCAATGAATTGTCAAAGAAACCACATAACATATATACTTACTCAAATTTACTTTGACATTTAATAGAAAAAAAATATATAAAATTGTGGGAGAATGGTGAGACTTGATTTTTTTATACATTTGATAGCCAAAGAACAAACTGTTCTATCGTAGCAAAAAAAAAAAAAAAAAATTGAAATTTTGGTTGTTACAAAAATTTTACTAACAAAAAACTTCTGAAACTTGTTCAGAGTAGCTCCATTCTATGGTACTACTTAAATATTGAACATGCAGATATATATTTTTGTCAGCACATAAAATGATTCTCGGTGAATCTCCACCATAGACATAGGTATTTCCTTTTGGTTGTCTATTACGGAATTCAAATTGCGGCAAATACAATTTTTTTACTACTGCGATTAATTAAATGGGCAGTCGAAATTTGTGCTATAGTGAAAACGTTGGGAAATTTTTTTTAAATTTGAAGAATTTTTTCATATATTCAAAATCAATTGAGTGACGTTTACATGTGACAAAAGAAAAAAAATTTAAAGAGAAATAACTAGGTAGCACGTATAGATTATAGAGTAGGTGGCAGTACCTACTACCTACCTAGTGTAGGTCTAAAAACACCCTTACTTGTTTCTTCACGCTAATGTTCGTCGCCGTACGTTGTGTTACAAACGGGTTGGTTATCTTTACAAAATATTGTAATGTTTCGTAATAAATATATTTTATGTTTATATTCTGTTGTAATATAACGAATTGCGCGTCTATGTATACTTATTTATTTATTTGTATGAACACACAAACATAGTTGTATATTTTTGTATATTTTATACAAATACGCCATGTATGGAATAATGGAGGTAGGGACTGAGGAGTAAATAAAAAACAAAAATTGTAGTGCAACACTATGAGCAAACAACAATGTCCATAATTCTTTGTAGTGCTTCTATTACTTTTGATACTATACATACTTTAGTATTTCATTGTATGAATGTAAGCAAAAATAAAGAATATGTTATACTTTGGGTCCATAAAATCGAAGACTTGAATAACGTCATTAAATTTCCGTTAACTCTTCATTTTTTTTACCTTATAGTTTTTTTCTTATTTTAATAATTTTGGTGAAAATTTTATACACTTTAATAAAAGTATCTTTGGTTAATTTGATAACTTTTTGTGTCAAAAATTAAAAGAACGGTGAGAAGGTCTACAACTAACCAAAAATATTTATCTCTGTAGTTATCATTTAACTTAGGAATTTTACAGCTGAAAAACTACTGAGAACATTTGATGATTTTACAGAAACGTTACAGAATTTTATATATATTTTTTAAACGAAATGTTATTCAAATTAATTCTCGCACTATGGGTGTTACTAAGGGAGGGCAAAGAAGAACAGCTGCCCCCCTCCCAACTAAAGGTTCAAAAATCGTAAAAACTATTAAAAAACAATATTTCGATTAATTAATGTTTAATTATATATCATAACATAAAGTAGGCTTTTGCGCTGTGAAGAAAGCGTAAAATATGTGTTTACCGAGAACTGTTACTTTTCGCTTTAAAGCGAAAAGTAGTACTTTGTCGCCCGCTTAATATTTAGGTACTTAATTACAAATCGGATAGGCGTTGTTTATATTTTTGGTGGCAACAAATAGACAGATTCTAAACTTCATATTATTTTTATCGTGATCAAGTATCAAAATATTAATTAAAAATAATAAATAAATATAAATAAATTTAAAAAAAATATTAAAAAAAATTGTATATATATATATATATATATATATATATATATATATATATATATATATATATATATATATATATATACAGGATGAGTTTTTCGGGAGTTGCCATTTTTATTACAGCCAAACCGTTGATTTAATCGAAAAATTGTTCAAATAAGAGTTGTAGATATCGACGGGGGCAACCAATTGCGATAATCAGGAACTTTATAGCTCTTATGGTTTTCGAGCTATGATACAAACTTACCTTTTTTTAAATGGAATAGTATACTTATTTGTTGATAAAAATTATTCAATAAAGCAACAGAAACAAAAAATAAAAAAATAAAAATTTTTATCTAAAGTTTTTTTTTTCAAATTTTACAACTTTCGCGCTTAAAAATGATTTATTTAAGTGAGTTTTGATGAGTTTAAGAGCGCCTAGGTCAAACAGTCTGATAATTACGGAAAGTAGGTAAGCGGTAATTGTATTTATGCTAACTAGATGGCCTTACCGTATAGGTTTACGTAGAGTCCCTATAATAAATAGAGTCGTGACATGTCATTCATTTTCTTTCCAAAACAGAGCGGGAAGCTTCGAAATTAATTATCACATGTTTGTGTAAATATTTTTGAGTACATAATTATTGTTAATAGGTTATGAATTTATGAACAATTAAAAAAAATTAATTTAATTATTCTTTCTAGGTTAAACTAAATGGTTTTTGTTAAATATTTTTTAACTTATTTTCAATTTCTTTAACCCAACGTTAGACAGAAATTGCCGGAACCAATCAGTGTTCACCACATGTCATGACTCTATTTATTATAGGGACTCTATTTTAGCATAAATGCAAAAATGGCCAAATTAGAAATTTAGAATTTCAGCTATTTAACTTGGCAAATTTTATTAATTTTTATTCAATTTTTGGTATTGATATGGATTTATAACTAAAATGTATCATCCTGAAATGTATCAAGTAAGTACTTCATATTATGTAATTATTAAAAATAAGTATAATTTTAAATGGAAATTATTTTATAGGTTAAATAAAAATGACAGAAAAGTCCAAAGGAAACAAGAATAAAATTTATTTAGGAATTTAGAAATTTTGAATGCCTGTGGAATACAAAATCTCCCTTATTTAAAAATAGAGCCATGCGGGGAACGTCCTATAAAAGTAAAAGCAATGATCATATCAGGTGTACCAGGAGTCAAATGTAAAATGCGATTTTTACGTTCAACTTATTATCAGGAAAGAAGAAAAATTGAAAAATCTATGAAATCCGGTAATGGCACTGAGGGAAAATTGTAGAACACGTCGACATACTGTAATTTCGATGTTTGCCGGAAAAAATAAACAATCTTATTCTATGAAAAATGTATTTTATTTTATATCCTGAAAAATTCTAAATATTAATCAAAACGAAATAATTAACAAGAAAATGACAAGTGATCATCTAACAAATAAAGTATACCAAGATAATGATCCATAATCATTTGGTTACAAACTAAAATAAAAAAATTTCGCAGTTGTGTAAGATACTAAAATACAGTGGACTTTCGGAGATTGTCCAATCAAAAATTGTCAATATTGCAATGATAGGGATTTAAACATCGCACGTTTACGTCACACGAATACTGCAAACACATAATTTTTGTGAATACAATGTTCGTGTGACACACTGAACTATGGACAATTTGCGATTGGACAATCTCCGAAAGTCCACTGTACGCTGCCAATGGGGTGTGGCACACAGCTTTCTCGTACTCGTAAAAGCACCTTGGTAATTTAATGCCCAATATATCTTTGTGTAATTTAATATAGGTACATAAATTAATAAAAATAAATGAACAAAACGATTCATAAAAAATTGAGCGAAATGGGATTAACAGTAAATAAGACATTGACATTTAATGGGATTTCATGGTAGTGCCGTGGATACTTTTACTCCGAATGCAATGAAATTTGTAGGGGACCATCTAGGAAACAGACCGCATAATTTCTGATAATTTCATAAAAATGAATTGAATAGTTCAGAAGTTATGTCAACTGGTGCAAACTGGTGACACACAGACGGACAAACACCAAACCAAAATTATTCAGAAGCTCTAAAACGTAAAATGTGCGTAAAAAATTTTATTTTGGAGGGGAAAAATTTTTATTTTTCAAAACTGATCACAACGGCTTCGCTGCTTTAGTAGTCTCAGAAGCAATAAAACAATTAGACAATTTGATTACACACGGCATAAATACATACCGCAATCCTGAAAATTTTTATATTAAAAATATTTTTTTGGATAATTTTTTTACTTTCGTTTTTTAAGAGTTTAAAAATTTAAGTTTGACAAATATGACAGCTGTTTGTACATCTCTACATGCATATTGCCTAATCTATGAGTCTAGTAATGCCAATTTCACACGTAAGAAATTTTGACTTCTTTAATATGGTGTAAAATTAAATATTACCATCACAGTTGTAATGTGATGGCCTGTTTATTAAATATTAAGTTGAATATTTGAGGAAAAGCTACAAATTATTTTGGTAATTAATGTATTTAATTAATAAATTTTCTGTTACTGTAAGACGCTAATGTGAATATACCATTACAATTTATTTCCTATTTTTTTTAGTATAAATTCAAAATAAATCGTATGTTTTGCGTTCGGTTAGACAAACCTTACCACGGATTTTGAAAATTAAAACTTAAAAATGCAATTTTGAAATAAAATAATGAAAATTTTAGCATAATTGGTAGTTTGAAGTAATAAACTAATTTTTAAAAAACATATCAACATATGTTCCCATTTGAAAAAAAAAATTTTTTTCTATTCCAAAAAAACCGTGAGTCCTAGAAGTCTGGAACAATTTTTCGTGAATGGCCCCCTCTATTTTGAATATTTTTTGTATAAACTTTTTTTCGATTAGATGCATATTTTAGGAATAAATCGAATGGCAACTCCTGAAAAACTCATGGTATATATATATATATATATATATATATATATATATATATATATATATATATATATATATATATATATATATATATATATATTTCTTTCAAATCCATCACAGCGATTATAACAAAGAAGTTCAGTTGTAATCTTATAAACTCAACACAAAAGTACATTATTCAGCTAATTATGAAATATAAACTTGCAACAATAATAATAAGAATAATATAGTAATTGCATAAATATGTAACAATAACAAAAATAACAATTAGTGATTAACAAAATTTACATAAATAGAATTGAAAATATCGAAAAAAAAAAAGAATAAACTAAAATAATATACAAAAATACATTATTTATCAAGTTATAACCATAAAATTTCAGCAATAAGGATAACAATAATATAGTAGGTATGTGTAACAGTAACAAAAATAGCAATTAGTAATTAACAAAATTCACATGAAATGATAAACTAATAAACTAAAATGGTATACAAAAATACATTATCAAGCTATTTGCCAACGACAGACAACCTTTCAACAATAATAATAACAAATATGAGTAATAATAATAAAAATAACAATTTTAGCGCTGGTGAGGACACCTATAGCAGCTGCCCTTGGCACCCGTGAGGGATATTTATCCCCCATTGGTGTCAAGGAGGCTAAGGGTTCCAGGGGTAGTTTATGCGTAATACAGTAATCTTCGGATTCCATTAGCCTCTGACTACCCAAGATCGGCACCTTTCCTTCTCGAGGTACCACTGTTTTCACAAAAGATGCCGGATCAAAATTTTCGACGAGGACGAACGTCGTATGACCGACAGAGATATCCACCGTATGAGAGAAACACCACCGTCTGATTGTCGAAAAGTGATATTTTATCTGTGATTTTGTTTTAACCAAGCTGTGACGAATCTGTGATCCTTGTTATGCCACCCTGGGTTTTCATGCCTGCGGTGGTATTTTTCAAATATTCCTGTGATATTTCCCTGGCCTTGTTCTTGTCATTTCGATGGGTAGGAATGCGGCTCCCGACGCACTCGTTCTCATCGGCCACACGTACGAGTCGACGTCTGCCCGAACAGCTTGAGCGAGCTCGCCCAGTAAGGAGACGTCGTCGTCCCTCGTACGGATGCGTTCGTGGGCGTTGATATGGCGGCTTCCGCCCCGTCGAAGTGATACGAACACAGGTCAGATGTTGACTTTGTAATACTCTGTGGCATTGTCCCGTTCTCTGTAGCCTCGACTCGGACGAACGTGGCCTAGTCATCGTACTGGTCTCCCGTGTAGGTTGACCCCGACATCTGACAGAACGGCACATGTACCCAGTAATCAGTTATCTGACAGAACAGTACATGTTGCTCAGTAATCAGATGTCACTGTCCCTACACGTGTGGGTTCCTAGGTGTTGACGAGGCCATTTCGGAATTGTTGAGACTCTGGGGAGCGGAATCGTGCCACAGAGCAAGAAATTTTTGAAATCTGTGATATTGTTGTTTTTATTTTTTAATAAGATTGTGTTTAATCCGTTTTGTTTTAACGATGTACCACCGAGGGCCTTTTCCACCCGAGGTGGTACATCATTTTTTTTTATTCTTATCTGTGATATTTTATTGTGCCGCTGTGGGCTTGCCGTTGTGGCCCCTCAGCGGTTTTGTTTTTAACTACTTATTGCGGCACTGGTCGGCCTGTGGCTTCCCAGTGACGTAATAAGATTTTCCTCTTATTTTCTTTTTTTGTGATATTATTGTGATGTTGTTTTATTGTGATATTTTTACTCAGATTTCTCCACTCCGAGGCCCTTTACACCTCGGAGTTTCATCGTTGGTTTTCAGTCCTTGGTGACCGGACGTTCTGGCTAGTACTTAGCGTACCGCCACCAAGGACTGTCCGCTCGTTATGAAGGCCTGGGATGGCAGGGCTCATCGGTGAATTTTATCATGTGTATGTTTGTCCGTTGTCTAATGCATTTATGTGTTCCTGTCTGTTTTGTGTGTTTTATTTTTACCGTGTATGGCGGCGCATGCCCTTAGTAGGCGATGCCGCCGGGTACTGCTGACCGCGCCATCCACCGGCAGCAGTACCCCAATTTTAATAAAAAAAAAAAATAAAAAAAAAAAAAACAATTTTAGCTATTAACAAAATTTAGATAAATAAAATTGAAAATATGTGTTAGTATTACAAAAATGAAAATTAGGTATTCAGCGAAAAGGCCCTAAGTTGAAAAGCTGAAACGGTATAATTAAATACATCGTTTAGTTGTTGAGTAGGTAGATATAACATTGAAGATTCTATTGAGTGTGTCAGTTAGTATTATCAGTTATGTATTTTTGTATAAAGTGATTTCGAAATGGTTTGTAAAGCGGGCAATTAAATAAAAAAAAATGGAAGAGATTATCCGGTTCGCGCGCATTGCATATAGGACAAAGCTTGTCATAATTTAAACTGTATTTGAAAATTTTAAAGAGGAGTCGAAAGCGAAATTGACTGGCTTTTCTGAGTTGACAGAGAGTTTTTAATTTAACAACTGGGTAGCGTATAGTGAAATAGTTGTACTGATAGTCATTTAGTATTATCAGTATTATCACACACATTTCAAATAATTGAGCATATATGTAAATTACTGTAGTGAGAAGCTCGAAGACAATCCAAGTAAATTTGGTGCTGTTTTCGACTGAACAGTTCTAGTGCTCCATCAATTGTTGCTTTAATAGCACTCGGCTGTTGATTTTGTCAGACGTGATCCATTCCAATATCAAATACCCCTGTCGCAGCATCTGCATAACATAGCGAATTTCCAATCATAAAAGTTACTTTTTTTCGAAAACCCGCTTACCTAGAATAATGGTTCAAAATGTATTTTCTGTGATTTTCTTGGTTCTTTACCACAATGTAAAAAAAATTGGAAAAACTTTTAAATTTTGGCAAATTGTTTGCAAAAAACTCATTTTTTTGAGGTTTTTGGAATTGGACGTGTCTGACTGGAGAACTCATACAAAATTTTTGGACTTCCAACGTTTTATTGTTTTATTATATTTGCATCCCAAACTAGTATCTATCCTATAAATATAACAAGTTTCATCCAAAATGAATTTCTCGGAAATATAGGCACTTAAATTTTCGAAATTTCTAAATTAATTTAAAATAGAGTTAGTCTCCAGAAATTTTGTATTATGGTAAATTTAATTTAATAAATGACAAGTATATAAGTATAGTAATTATAAAGCATTCGCATAGAACAATAGTTTTAACATAAGCAAAATAATTTTTGAATTTTCCTGAAGGAAGGAAATATTTTCCCGTAATAAAAAGTATCCTAAATGTTGACCCAGGTAATAAGTTATCACTACACCAGATTTCATAAAAATCCGTTCAATAGTTTTCGCGTAATATGTGCACATGCTCAAAAAGTTTTTTTATTTTCCTGTGGGAATGAACCACTTTCCCGAAATAAAAAGTATCTGAGATACTGACTCAGGTAATAAGTTATCACCACACCAAATTGCATCAAAATCCGTTCAATAGTTTTTGCGTACTGTATGCACATGCTCAACATGGTTTTTCCATTTTCCCGTGGGAATGAGACATTTTCTCGAAGTAGAAAGTAGAAAGTATCTTAGATGTTGATCCGGGTAATAAGTTGTCAGCACACCAAATTTCATTAAAATCCATCCAGTAGTTTTTGTTTGATGCGTGAACAGACGAACAGACAGACAGACAGACAGACAGACAGACAAAAATTTTAAAAATCGCTGTTTTGATATCTACATCGATAACTATTTACAGTATCTACACAATTTTTAAAAAATATTCCCTATACAGAAACGGTCTCGTTACATTTGTATTATATCTATAGCTTACCTATTAATGGCTCTTTATATAAAATATTAATTCTTTTTTCAAAATAAATCGCCCACTGTTCTAGGAAATATATATTTTTTAAATTTTTATAAAATTTCTTATGAAAGTGAGCTTCTTAGACAATTTTATTTTCAAGAAAATGTATTAAAACATGAACATTTAAATGTTGGCAATTTCTGTATTGTGGCGCTATCAGTTGTCCGCGTTGGTTAACTACTTTATTTAAAAGTTCGAATAAAATTCTAGTCATTTTAATTTTTAATTGTTCAGGAACTTCAGAATCATAGAAGCAAGCAAAATAATATTACAATTTATTTATGTAGATACATATATGATGGAAAGTTAAGAAAAGAAAATGTTTTTTTGGAAGTTCGTGTTTAAGGCAAAATCGAAAAAACTTGGAAAATTTAATTAGTAATTAATTTTTTAAAAATATTTTTAGGTTTGGTTGTAAATGAATCTACTGTTGATCTTTTAATATGATACTGAACTATTCATTATTTAAAATGAAAAATTGTGTACTTATTAGATGATGAAAATAAAAAATTAGTAGTTTGAAAAACCGGAACAAATCGAAGTCAAAAGTCTGTCGGGACACCGGAGCTAGAACCGTGACAAATCCGGGAAAACCAAGACGTATGGACACTCTACACGGATTGTGAATGTTATAAACTTTAAGTTTTGATTTTTAAGCATATTATGAGTGAAATTGAAAATTAACAACGTGTGAAATTTGACATTTTAGTTAAAGTGCATATAAAATATAATACCTACATGTTTTTATAAAAATGCAAATATAAATAAATGTTTTCTGTTTTTTTTTTTTTTTTTTTTTTTTTTTTTTTTTTTTTATTTTAATTGTTATTAATTATTTGGCTTTTTTAATAATTTAGAATTTTTCTGTCAAATGAATAAATTCTGAAAATATGAATTTATGACATAATTTCAGTAAAAGTGAAAATGAAATTTTTCACCCACACTTTTGTAGTGCCAATGTACAACATCACTGGATCCCAATTTTCAAATGGATAGATAATTTCAGTAGCGTAGAAACTAATTATTAAAAAATTGCAAACCAAATGTGTTTATATGATAATACGTACTTATAAAAAAGAGTTTATATACGTGTTCTTCCGAAAATCGTAAATAATTAACTTTCTCTCGATGAAGTTGGATTGACAAACATTTACATTAGGGATGTTATGGATATTCGTAACCGTACCTAAAACTACCGATATCCGAAATAATTAAATATCCGAAACCGAAAGCGTATACGAAAATGAAAGTTTATAAGTCTAGCAAGTACTTAACACATTAATATTTTTTGTATATATCAATATCTAAAAATATTTCAGTCCCTTTTTGACAATCTTGCCAGAACTTAAACACTTTTTTAAATATTTTTATTGTTAAAATCGAAACGTTATTTTGAAGCCGGTTAAAATTAATATATTTTACATTAAAATGTCAATACAGTCACCCGCTAGTTAATTATCGCTAGATTTGATGCTAGAAAATTGAGAAAAAACAGGTCATATAGATTTTTTTTATTTAGATTTTATTTGTAATGATTGAATTACAAAATTCAAAAGGATGTTAAAAAATGTGTGTATTCACTATGAGCTTTTGCCTGTAGTAAATCCAGCTGCTCAAAATCGGTTCCAATATATCAGTTGGTCAGGACGGCATTTGTACATAATTTTAATATTTTCTTTAAGAAATAGTATTTTTTTTTAAATACTTGTTTGATTTTTTCAGGGCGAGTACTTTTTACGATGTGTGTTTACCAAATTCTACAAAATAATTAAAAAAAAAAAACATTGTAACCCTACTATTTTGAAATTTTCAAAAAAATATCATGAAAATTACCTCATATATGCTTTTTTTGAGTTAATTATTGAAAAATATTCTATTTTCCGAGATTTTTAAGGTAAAACGAGCAGATGTATGGTTTTTGTTAAACAAATTTCAGTTCTTTAATACATTTTTTCCTTAAAATATTTAATATTTTCAAAAATGTATGATACAACTTGTCAAAATTTAAAATTATTTGTTTTGTCAAAAGAAAAAAAAAAACTGAATGTGCAAATTTATTTACCACTAAAATGATGGGTTTATACATATAATTATAACGTAGTATTGTCATTTGGATAGAAAATTACGTAAAAATATTATTGTTTGAATATGATTTAACGTAATTTTTATGCGATTGTAGCAAGCTCTTATTAATTTTAGGAAGGTGTAAACATCATCTAAATTCTGATCATATCACATAAAAAACTGCGCCGTGATTTTTTATCTAAAAAAAAATGGAATAGAGATACATTATAAAAACATTTAACTGACAAAGAAAAAGAATATAGCCGAATCGTTAAATTGGATTAAAAAAATCATGACATGCTACTTATAAAGCGGTTTTTTTCGAATTTAGCTCGCAAAAAATGAGACAGAAAAAAAAAGAATGCGAGTGCGAGTGAAATGGAGAACGACATATTTCCTAGTTTTTCTCGAAAAGTAAGTAATTTAGAGCAACGGTATAAAAACATTTTTTAAGCATATTACCTATTTCTTCCGATTGGTGTAAAAAAAATTTTGAATAATTGCTTAATTCTGGCAAAAAACTCATTTTGTTGACAAAAAACGCCCGGAAAACCTACTTTTGGGCATCCGACGTGTCTGGCTAACGAACTCATCCAACGATTTGGAAAATCGAATTCGCACACAAAATTTCATAAGCATTAAACGTTTCGTTCGAGAGTTATCGCGCGGATACATATATATATATATATATATATATATATATATATATATATATATATATATATATATATATATAAATTTTAGTGAATATCATTTTCGTATTCTAGGGACCTCAAAACATATTTCTGATATGGTCCCGGGCTTAGGTCGCACCATGACACCTGGCGTAAAAGCTGAATTTCCAGTTTTGGAAATTCGCTAAAAGTAGTAACTTCAATTGTGTGCACCAGTTGCCATCTTTTGCGTTTTGTGATAAGCGGTCAATTTGGTTTAGACGCTCAAAACAAACCTTGACTAGACACTGATCATTCTCTCTGGCTAAACGGTACCAATATTCCAAGATTTTTCGAAATATTTGAACTGACAACCTTTCTCTATTTGTTTCCAGCCGTACCATAAAATTAGGAGTGTTTTTAGGCAAACCTTTTAAATAAATTTTAAAAATCGTATTTGGGCTGTTTCTACCATATCAAAGTAATTATATGCCCATATTTCCGATCCATACAGTAATGTTGCTCTAGCTTTTAAAGTTACCGATTGAAATTACTCGAAATAATTTTAATTGCGTATTTTAAGTAACACTGGCATCTGTAATTTTTTTCAGATATTTGGATCAATAGTAGGCGATAAACTGTGAATAAAAAACGACCACTTTAAGGCTCAATATTTCGCCAATATTTCGAAAACGAGGCTACAAAATGGAAAATAGTAGAACGATCCTCAACTTATTTTAAGAGCTTTTTCTAATAATGTTTAACAGGATGTGATTCGTGAAAAAAATTTTACCACACTTTTTAACCCAGGTAAGTACAAGATATTAAAAAAAAATTTGCGTAATATTAATTGAGACTTACACCTGTAGCATATACATTATACTATATTCACTGGAACAATTCCTAAATACAAAACATCAAACAACAACAAACAGCTCGTAGGACACTACCACAAAACATCAGTGCTTTGTTCAAACTGAAGCGATATATTCAAATATTTTAACAGTAGATAATTACCAGTAAAAATAAATAAAACAACTTTTTTAAACTGTATAAGTATTTAAATTTTTACTAAAATTTAGGTTTATTTAATAATCTTGTTTATACTTAAGTTAGATATTTTAACCATTTGCACTCGAACCATTTTTTAGTATGGGTACTCAGCTACTCGACAATAGTTTTAAAATGCTGCAAACACTATTGTATTAGGAGAACATAATATCATAATACAATATATTTATTAGTTAATTTGTAAGTATGTATCACAATGTACTGTAGCAAGACGTCGCGTCGTTGTGTTGTATCATGTTTTCCTAATATAATAATTTTCAAATAAATGAAGAAGGCTGAGAAACGGAGCGAAGTGGAATCAAAAACGTGTTCACTATCACCGATATAGGGTCTGATATCCCTCCGATAAAATATTATCTCAGCGGTATTGGTATTGGAGCGGTATTGAAGCGAGAACGAACCGTGACTGATATCGGACCGATATGAGAGCAATGATGTGAATACACTCATTATTTATTATGTAAGAATATTATATCGAACCGGGAGCGGAGTGATATCGTACTGAGAGCGGAGCATTAATGTAAATCGGGCCTTAGATCCCCTAGCGTGTTGCAAATAATAAAATACGTACCTATTGTTTATGGCGCCGCTGCGGCGCCTAACGAGTGGAATTAATATTTATTGTGTCGCCGTGGCGGCGCCCATCGAGTGCAAAGGGTTAATATTTTGTGCAAAATTATAAAAATGAAATTGTATGCAACTAATCAAAATAAATAATACTAACAAAACGCACAGAAATGGATAAAATCATCAAACACTAGATACTATTCCAATGAGAGATAACAGAAGAATGAGTATATAAAGATCCCAGAATATTCCTGATTTGTTAAACAATTAAAATTGTTTTGTACAAATCATTTTCTGTACGTATATACCTATTTGTTTTTATTACAGTTTTTCTGTTTACAATTTAATTGTGCTTGTTTAGTACCTATTTCTTACCATGGGCGCCCATACCTATGGGCAGGGGGGGGCCATGGCCCCCCCCCTAGCTAGCCAGGATTAGAAGAAAATTCGAAAAAAGGAGTTCGAAGAGAGCAAAACGACGTCGTTAATGGTATTTTTTGTGGGTTATATATAGTATAGCCCTCGCGATTTGTGGGGGGAAAAAAAGATCGAAAAAAAAATGTGCCGAAATTTTCTTCGGAAGTTCACTTTTCACCCTTCGGCCCCCCCTTGGAATCCATCATATGGGCGCCCATGTTTCTTACTTATGTTGTAAAAATCAATGGGACCGAATTTTGCTTCTTTGAACTAGAATATGTGATTGTTGAAATTCTAGGAAAACAGTTAATTGATTTGGTAATTATGCAGAAGCACGGCTCCACCTATTTTTGGCTCTAAAAGAAAAACTAATGATCCGATTTTAATGATTTTTTTTTAAATGTTCGTCGCTACGGCGGATTAATTTAAAAAAATACTACAAATCGATACCGATAATGGAAAGGCTGGGAAACTGTTTTAAAACTTAACAAAATTCAATTTTTTCAAATTATCTTTTGTCATTTAGTGTGGGTGCGTTTATATGTGTGTCTGAGTGCATAGTCTAGTAAAACTGACCAAAATAAATACTTTTTCAAGAATAAAAAAATCAATATCTCGTTGCATTTTCGAAATATTAAGCGTGGAAGTTAGAAAAATTGACTTAATTTTGTAAACTACGAGATTATCTCAACGCCATGATTTGAGTGCATATTCTGGTAAAATTGATCAAAACAAATAAGGGTAGATGATATAAAAACTAGGTGGTGAAGTTAGTTAAGGTTAGGTTAGTTTAGTTAGTTTTGACAATATATTTCGACTTTGGTATAAAAACTAGGTGGTGAGGTTAGTTAAGGTTAGGTTAGTTTAGTTAGTTTTTACAATATATTTCGACTTTGATATAAAAACTAGGTGGTGAGGTTAGTTAAGGTTAGGTTAGTTTAGATAGTTTTTACAATATATTTCGACTTTGATATAAAAACTAGGTGGTGAGGTTAGGTTAGTTTAGTTAGTTTTGACAATATACTTCGACTTTGACACACATCCATACAAAATAAAAAAAGAAAATCTAGAAAAAATTGAATTTTTTCAAATTTAACTACAGTTTCCCAGCATTTCCATTATCGGTATCGATTTGTAGTATTTTTTTTAACTAATCCGCCGTGGCAACGAACATTTAAAAAAAAATCTTTTAGAGCCAAAAATAGGTGGAGCCGTGCTTCTGCATAATTACCATTGATTTATTTTTGTATGCAATGGTTTATGAGTAAATAAACTTTATACAAAATCATTACAGCAATAATATTGAATATTTGCAAGATTTTTAATTTTTATTCATTAAAAATAAAAAATTTCCCTAAATAATAAAAATAATAAAAACAATTTCATACCAAAATTTAAAAAAAAATATTTTTAAAATCGTCCATTCACATATTACCGTTTCTGCGTAATCGCTTGTACCAACTTCATGAAACACAGTCTGGGCGTCAACTACATTGTACTTGATGTGTCCATTTTGGAAATTCCAACAAATAAAAATTTATCTAGTCACGTGATTTTGTTTTGTACCTAGGAATTCTTTGGGTGAATATACATACACGTATACATACACGTAAAATTCCATTTTCATAGGCCCAAAAATGTAGGAATTTGAACGTGTGACAAATGGACACACACACGCACACACACACACACACACAGAGAGAGAGAGAGAGAGAGAGAGCAGGATAAACCTATATGAGGAATTGAAAATGAAAACAGTTCTAGTAAAAATTTCTAACTAACTGAATACATCAAGACTTAAACACTTTAATGATCTATACAAAGTATATAGGTACAAAACTAAGTACCTACAGGAGTATGTCTTCGGGAACATTCTTTAATGTATACAATGTATATGCAAGCGACACATTAGAGATTAGACTAATAATAAATTGGCATCGTATACCGGCGACAACTATAGTCAACAGTAGTAGAGATCCGAGAATGGCGTAACGTATACACACTACAAATGATTGTAATTTTTAAGTTTTCTAAATCTGCATTTCAAAAAACAGAAAAAAAAGAATAAAAAATTTTAAAAGAATTTGGCTGACTATTTACTGATAATAATATGACATATTTCAGAACTATCTATTTTAAATCTATCTTTGCATTGAAATGGAGTTAATTGTAAGTTATTCTTGAATGATTCAGGTAAAAATGACACAAATTGAAGAAGTAGACACTCCAAGCTTTAAAACACTCTTTTCAAAATCATTGTTGGACTACTTTGAGTGAGATCAGTCTCCTGAAAAAAAAGATAACAATTTTCAAAATTGTTATCTTTTTTTCCCGGTGGACCTCATTAAAAAATCAGCTCGACCGTATATTCTAGGCGGACTTTATGTAATATATATATATATATATATATATATATATATATATATATATATATATATATATATATATATATATATATATATATATATATATATATATATTCAAAACCCGTTGTGTAGCATTCTACGCCGCATTTGCATCCGCAGGACAGTTGTGGATCTCAGATAACACAACCTGTACCTATCTAAAATAGTTTACCTCCGTAATAGTAAAAAAGTTTCAAAATCGGTCAGTTATTTTATTTTTGACACTTTTAGGTCCCACTGACACTGTCAGACCGTACATAACGTAATCTATATGTACCTAAAATAGCTTAGCTCCCCAACAGTGAAAAAATTTTCAAAATCGGTCGGTTAGTTTATTTTTGACACTTTTGGATCCGATGGACCCTGGCAGACTTTACATAACGTAATCTATATTTATCTAAAATAGTTTAGCTCTGTAACAGTGAAAAAATTTTCAAAATCGGTCGGTTAGTTTATTTTTACCACTTTTGGGTCCCATGGACCCTGGCGGAACCCAAATAACGTAATGTATGTCTATCTAAAATAGCTTAGTTCCCCAACAGTGAAAAAATTTTCAAAATCGGTCGGTTAGTTTATTTTTGACACTTTTGGATCCCATGGACCCTGGCAGACCTTACATAACGTAATTTATATTTATCTAAAATAGTTTAGCTCTGTAACAGTGAAAAAATTTTCAAAATCGGTCAGTTAGTTTATTTTTGACACTTCTGGATCCTATGGACCCTGGTAGACCTTACATAACGGAATCTATATTTATCTAAAACAGTTTAGCTCTGTAACAGTGAAAAAATTTTCAAAATCGATCAGGCAGTTTATTTTTGACACTTTTGGGTCCTATGGACCCAGGCGGACCTTACATAACGTAATCGATATTTATCTAAAATAGTTTAGCTCTGTAACAGTGGAAAAATTTTCAAAATCGGTCAGTTAGTTTATTTTTGACACTTTTGGGTCCTGTGGACCCTGGCGGACCTTACATAATGTATTCTAAATCTATCTAAAATAGTTTAGCTCTGTAACAGTGAAGAAATTTTTAAAATTGGTTGTTTAGTTTATTTTTTACAATTATGGGATCAGTAAATCCTGGCGAAACTCATACAAGTCTAGTACTCTAACAGTAAGAAAAGGGTTCTAAGGATCTCATATAACTTATGGCAGTCCGTAAGCTTCTTGCGGACATCATTTAATTAATTAATTCAAATACTTTAACTTACTAACTGTGAAAAAATTTTTAAAATCGATTGGTTAATTAATTTCTGGCCTTTTTAGGTCCCGAAAACCTTGACCTCACATAAAATACCTTAAATCCATTTGAAATGGTTTAATTTTTTAACATTATTAATTATTAGTGAAAAAATTTTCAAAATCGATTCAAAATATTTTTCCGTGCATACATATGTACATTGTACATATTTTGTTTTGTTTCATATTTAATAATATTATATCATAAAATAATCTTCAATTTCTTGTTTACTTAAAAATTCAATAAAAAAAAAAATTCTTCATTACATTAGCTTAGAAAATCTGTTTAATTTACATTTTTCAACATGAGATAGAACCATGCTAATTATAATGCAATAAATGAGAAACAAAACTCGATACATGTTTGTGTGTTATAACACATGTATGTGAATAGACTTCACTTGTTCTCACAAAAATCTTTAATAAAAACGAGAAATATTGTTATACTTCATAAAGAACTGAGATATAAATATAAATTACTTATTAGACTAACAAAGAAAGAAAACTAATATAATGGTGAAAATTTACATTTTCTCGAAAAATTCTTAAAATAGAAAGAAAATTATAAGAATATTTTCTTCATAATTTTTTTTTCCTTTTCAACGATGTAAAAATCGAACTGTCTTATGATAGGATCGAATGATAAAAAATGGCCAGAAAACCTACTTCTGGGCATCCGACGTGTCTGGCTAACGAACTTAGCCGAGCCAATTCAGAATCCAGTCCGCACACAAAATTTAATAAGCATTAAACGTTTCGTTCGAGAGTTATCGTGGCGACACACATATATATATATATATATATATATATATATATATATATATATATATATATATATATAAATTTTAGTGAATATCATTTTCGTATTCTAGGGACCTCAAAACACATTTCTGTTATGATCCCGGGCTTAGGTCCCGTCATGACACCTGCTGTAATAGCGTATTTCCAGTTTCACTTTTGGAAATTCGCTAATAAAACCGTAAAATCTGAATACAAATATTTGTTATTTACAATTATTTTTTTTTTTTTATAAATAAATTTGAACAATTTGAGGTATAAAAGACTGGATGAAGTATAAGAGTTATATTAATAAAGTATTTAAACAATTTTCGACGTTAACATGGATATAATTATCAAGTATTTCCTTCCAACCCCGGACTATGCAGAGGAAAAAGTTGCTGGTGATAGTGAAACACGTCAGGGAAATTCGAAAATTACGAAATGCTGGCATAAGTCATTTAGTTGAATGTACAGTCATACATAAAGCAAACATCAATAACTTCTTATGAAACATCATTGCATGTGAGTTTAAAATACCTCAAATATTTTTAATTCTGTATTTGTGGATTGACGTGTAGACGTTAATACGTTGACAGATAAATAAGGAACGACATATTAGTGGCAATTGCGTTTATAATCAAAGTGGATCAATGTATTATATTTTTATTTAATATTTTTTATTACACTATAAACACATATAAGCATGTATTATTACCTATTTTCTCCACTACTCACGCTGCAATCGATTTAATTATCCCCACCATATACTACGCACCCTGCCAATACCGGCATTATGCAAGGTATTAGGCTCTGTGGAAGGGTAATGTGCCAAACCAATCCGTAAAAGTACCGTAGTACATTCACGGATGGGTTTGTCACATCACTCCTTATATTGTTGTTATTGTTGCTTGAAACGAGGTGTTATGTGTCTATTTTGGTGTACACTGGGTCGTACGGCGAGACTTTTGTGGGAGGTAAATTGAGGGACGGGTGTATATAAGAAACTACTTTTTTGTAAAATTTTAAAAGACCGTCTAATTTTTCTATACATATGAATAAATTTATAAATATATGCATATTTCTCATTTTGCGTACTTAGAGTAATATTTACATATCTATTATATATAATTTAGGGATGTTATGGATATCCGTAACCGTAACCGAAACTACCGGATATCCGAAATAATTACATATCCGAAACCGAAACCGTATCCGAAAATAAAAGTTTCGGATTTGTTTCGGATAATAACAGATAACTGCCATTAGAAAACTCAGGTTAAATCGAAGTAAATTTTTGTTACATATATTTCCCTTGATAGATTTCCGTTGATTTGTGTTTGGTGTTTACTTTTTGGGGTAAAATTCTCCCCTTTTTTCTAAAAAAAAATGTTCACTGAAAGCAATTATCCGTAACCGTAACCGTATTCGAAACATTATCCAATATTACTACATATCCGTAACCGAAACCGAAACCGAAAAAAATGTTTTTAAATATCCGTATCTGTATACGTATCCGAAATTTCATATCCGTAACATCCCTAATATACATATATGATAAATAAAAATCTCTTTAGTATTACCTATATGCGAAATAAAAACCCGAAAAAACTTGAGAAACGAATTTCAAGATCGTACTTTATGATATTACTTAAAGCGATACAAGGTTACATTACTCACAGTACAATTCAAATAGTAATACATATACATAACATTACAACATACACTAGAAATTATGCAACGTACAACACAAAGAATAGTAAATAGGGGAAAATGTGTCAATATAATAACAAAAAATTATAACTTTGTGTTCAGAAAGTTCACCGAAAGCAATTCATCGGCGGAAAGCTCACCGACAAGAATTCTTCATCACGCAGTTCATCGAAACAATCTATAAATATCTACAATTATGATTTCTGATTACAATAGAAAATATTATACATTGTTCGTGAAATCATGGATCATAATTCATTCACAGATTACTCACTTAAAAATAAGTCAATTAGGTATTGAATCACTGATCAGTAGAGAGTTTAATTAGAATTAGTTGGCTTAAGTTAGTTTAATTTTCTATATATTTAAAAATGTTTTATCAAATGGTTGGTTGCCTTTTCAAATGGTTCAAAATTTAAAATATTCTTATATTACATTTAAAGTAAAATAAAAACAGCAGAAATAACATACTTAAAAGATTTTACTAGTGAGCACAATAATAGCAAAATAATAAAACAAATTAGGTATAAGAGAAATAATGTTTTAGACTTTCTGAGAAGCGTTACTCATAATATAAATTATTATTAATTAGGTTTATTGTAGATAAAACAATATAAGTGCATACGTAATTATATTGTAAAATACGAAATGTTATATGGTTTTTTTTTAGTAAAAATAAGCCACTCTTTTTCAGTTTTTTTTTTTTTTTTTTTTTTTTTTTTTTTTTTTTTTGCAATATAAGAAAATATAGTTTATTCCAACTTTTGGTATACTAATATATATTATTTTGAGATACTATAAAAAAATTTTCATAAAAGAAAAAAAAACGAAGATTAGGCCGTTGGCAGGTAATTGTTGAAAATTACTGAATTTTGCCGTAGGCAGAGTAATTCGTGAAACCCTTATCTGGAATCAAAAACCAAAATTTTTTCTATTAATAGATGCTTATGGCTTATACTTGAACGATGGATTGCTATTTCCGTTCGTTACATCTCATTTTACAAGTAGAAAATTAACGAAAAACGCAACAATTTTTAGCGAAAATCAAAATTTTTTGTTTAAAATGCTGTCAAAAATTGAAATTTTATTTTTTTTAAACCCCCCATTCAAGTACAAGTCATAAGTATCTCTTAAAAAAAAAATTTGTTCTTCAATTCCGGATAAGAATTACTCTGCTTGCGGCGAAAAATCTTTTTCTGTAAAAAGAAAATATTTTCTATGAAATTTTTTTTAATAGTTTCTCTAAATAATCTATAATAATATACCAAAAGTTTGAATAAGAGTTATTTTTTTATATTGCAAAAAAAGATTAAAAAAAAATAGTGTTTTTTTTCCAAAAGAAAACGCACGTCGCCCCTTAATAGTTTCTTGGTTGTTAATAATTCAATCCTAGGCAATTGTAGAATCGGTGAATTATCCCTGGCGATGAAATTTCCGTCGATATATTGTCGGTGAACTTTCCTAGAACCCTCTGACATAACCGAAAATTTCACCTAATTAACTCTATGGCTATCTTAGGAAATATGAACTAAGAGGGCAATTGATGTCATTAAATTAACAGATATACCGTTTAAAGTAAAGATTCAGTAGGCGTCGTAAAGGAGTTGGTAATAACCTCAGAAAGTTTTGCAATTAATTTTTATTTTTTTTATTTTTATTTTATTTTTTTTAAATGAGCAACAAGCATAAAAACTTGTTCAGTAAGAATATTTTGCTATTGATCATTTTTATAGAAAAAGTGGAGGCATCAAAAAGGCTGTTAATCGGCCGGCGAAAAATTTTTGTTGAGGCTGCTTGTAGAAAATTGAGATACAAGGTATCCATTGAAGAAATATTAATTAATAATTACAGTAATAATTTGGTTTTATTATAATGAAAAGATACAACTGACCACTTGTTACAAGTGATATACTTCTCCCCTATAAGAAAACAGTAAAACTCTGGAGGTTACTTTCAAAAATCAATTTTATGATACAAAAATATTAAAAACGGGAGATATTTAAGTGTAGCATCGATATTTTAAAATTTAAATTATCAACTTCTGTAACAATTTAGAATGTGTTAGTAATAGTTGGTTTTTTTTGGATATAATATGATGAAAACCGATAAAAATGCTGTTGATTAAAGCAGCCTTTAACGCCTACATTTGTTTTTATTGCGAAACTGATAAACTGAAAAAAAAAATGAACATGAATAAAAATTTTTTTCATTTATCTTTTAGCGAATTTCCAAAAGTGAAACTGGAAATACGCTATTACAGTAGGTGTCATGACGGGACCTAAGCCCGGGATCATAACAGAAATGTGTTTTGAGGTCCCTAGAATACGAAAATGATATATACTAAAATTTATATATATATATATATATATATATATATATATATATATATATATATATATATATATATATATATATATATATATGTGTGTGTCGCCACGATAACTCTCGAACGAAACGTCTAATGCTTATGAAATTTTGTGTGCGGACTGGATTTTGAATTGGCTCGGCTAAGTTCGTTAGCCAGACACGTCGGATGCCCAGAAGTAGGTTTTCTGGCCATTTTTTATCATTCGATCCTATCATAAGACAGTTCGATTTTTACATCGTTGAAAAGGAAAAAAAAATTATGAAGAAAATATTCTTATAATTTTCTTTCTATTTTAAGTATTTTTATTGAATTTTTAAGTAAACAAGAAATTGAAGATTATGTTATGATATAAATATTATTAAATATGAAACAAAACAAAATATGTACAATGTACATATGTATGCACGGAAAAATATTTTGAATCGATTTTGAAAATTTTTTCACTAATAATTAATAATGTTAAAAAATTAAACCATTTCAAATGGATTTAAGGTATTTTATGTGAGGTCAAGGTTTTCGGGACCTAAAAAGGCCAGAAATTAATTAACCAATCGATTTTAAAAAATTTTTCACAGTTAGTAAGTTAAAGTATTTGAATTAATTAATTAAATGATGTTCGCAAGAAGCTTACGGACTGCCATAAGTTATATGAGATCCTTAGAACCCTTTTCTTACTGTCAGAGTACTAGACTTGTATGAGTTTCGCCAGGATTTACTGATCCCATAATTGTAAAAAATAAACTAAACGACCAATTTTAAAAATTTCTTCACTGTTACAGAGCTAAACTATTTTAGATAGATTTAGAATACATTATGTAAGGTCCACCAGGGTCCACAGGACCCAAAAGTGTCAAAAATAAACTAACTGACCGATTTTGAAAATTTTTTCACTGTTACAGAGCTAAACTATTTTAAATAAATATCGATTACGTTATGTAAGGTCCGCCTGGGTCCATAGGACCCAAAAGTGTCAAAAATAAACTGCCTGATCGATTTTGAAAATTTTTTCACTGTTACAGAGCTAAACTGTTTTAGATAAATATAGATTCCGTTATGTAAGGTCTGCCAGGGTCCATAGGATCCAGAAGTGTCAAAAATAAACTAACTGACCGATTTTGAAAATTTTTTCACTGTTACAGAGCTAAACTATTTTAGATAAATATAAATTACTTTATGTAAGGTCCACCAAGGTCCATAGAACCCAAAAGTGTCAAAAATAAACTAACTGACCGATTTTGAAAATTTTTTCACTGTTACAGAGCTAAACTATTTTAGATAAATATAGATTACGTTATGTAAGGTCTGCCAGGGTCCATGGGATCCAAAAGTGTCAAAAATAAACTAACCGACCGATTTTGAAAATTTTTTCACTGTTGGGGAACTAAGCTATTTTAGATAGACATACATTACGTTATTTAGGGTCCGCCAGGGTCCATGGGACCCAAAAGTGGTAAAAATAAACTAACCGACCGATTTTGAAAATTTTTTCACTGTTACAGAGCTAAACTATTTTAGATAAATATAGATTACGTTATGTAAAGTCTGCCAGGGTCCATCGGATCCAAAAGTGTCAAAAATAAACTAACCGACCGATTTTGAAAATTTTTTCACTGTTGGGGAGCTAAGCTATTTTAGATACATATAGATTACGTTATGTTAGGTCTGACAGTGTCAGTAGGACCTAATAGTGTCAAAAATAAAATAACTGACCGATTTTGAAACTTTTTTACCATTACCGAGGTAAACTATTTTAGATAGGTACAGGTTGTGTTATCTGAGATCCACAATTGTCCTGCGGATGCAAATGCGGCGTAGAATGCTACACAACGGGTTTTGAATATATATATATATATATATATATATATATATATATATATATATATATATATATATATATATATATATATATATATATATTACATAAAGTCCGCCTAGAATATACGGTCGAGCTTATTTTTTGATGAGGTCCACCGGGATCTTGCAGATCCGAAAACGCCCGTAATAAGCTAGCGAACCGATGCTAAAAAATTTCTCACTGCTAGAGAACTAAATTATTTTAGATGGATACAACTATGCTGCACAAAATTCGTTCGGGTTCTTGGGTCCCTAAAAATACCAAAACTAATTACGCAGCCGATTTTAAAAATTCTTTTACTCTTAGAAAGCTAAACTATTTTAAATAGCTACAGGTCTTAGATGAGATCCGCCAGTGCCCAAGATTTGGAAATTCGCTATGTTATGCAGATGCTTTTGACAGGGGTATTTAGTTGATATATTAGACAGATTTAATGATATATAATTATATTAGTTGATATATTAGACAAATTAATATACAATAGTTTTATATTGTAGTTCAAAAACCATAAAAAGTTATAAACTTCTCAATTATAGTAATCGGTTGTCCCCATCGGTATCTACAATACTTATTTGAATAATTTTTTGATTAAATCAGCGATTTGGTCCTAATGAAAATGGCAACTCTCAAAAAACTATGTATTAAAAATTAAAGATTTTCTGGAGCCGTTGAGTTTAAAAAGATATATATCGTGAATGTAGTTTCTTACAATTTATTTAGATACGTATAATATTATATTGCATGTGTAAAATCATTTTTTGAATTTGACCTTCATAGCGTTTTGCAACTAGTGGCGTACAAAGCTCAAGAAATAAAGAAAGCATTCTTGTTTGGGGAAAAATAAATAGTCAACGTACAACAAAATCAAATAAAATTAAAATTGTTATGTTGTTCTTTATCTTAAACACAATAGAACAATTCATTTTTATTATTGTATTTCGTAGTCAAGGTTAGGTACTACGATGAGTGGCTACGACGAGGGCAAAAAGCACTGATTTTATGTATCTATGTATCTTTAAAGTGTCTAAACAAAGAACAATAAATGCGAAATTATGATTTGGCGAGAAAAAAACAAAAAAACAAACAAGCTGTAAAAAAACCGATATTGATATCATCTGTACAAAATATTCGACGTTATCGTTTTAAATAATGTGAGATATAAAACCAACAAAATCTTATTATTAGCCTATTAAATAAAATCTGTGTGCAAAAAAAGAAAATTTCTAAAAAATATGTTCTTGTAAGATCTTTGAACAAAACAATAGTAGGTACTACTATATTAACAAGGGTGTATTTAACTTCCAGATTAGTGTGTGGTAAATTACGATATTTATTTTTAATAAAGAAAATACAACACCTCTGCAAATACCCGCTTTGCCCGTATAGGTATCCTAAAGCGGGTAATCCTCTTTGGGTAAAGCGGGTAAGTACATTATGTATTTAAATACTGTTATTATTTTTTAATATAAATTTTCTTATTCATATAGAACTTAACGATAATAGTAATTAAGTAAAAAAAATTGAAAAAAAAAAAAATAATAAATTTATATCAATCAACTGTAATTTTCTTTACAACCTCCACATTAGAGTATATTTACTTCAGGTGGTTCCACATCAAAATCACCACAAACAAGGCAGAAATATTTTTTTAAGCTTTTTCCCTCATTCCGTCACAAAAAGAAGATTTTTTATTTTTTTTTCCCATTTCAACAGTATTTTCCATTAAGATGTTTCTATTTTGTCTACCCGCTCTGCCAAAAAACACTTAATTTTGTTAACTTAGAATAATTTCAACATGAAAGCCGATACATGTCTATCTTTTTCTAGATTAAATGTCAAATGATGATAACATAATACGGTAATACCAAAAATATTACAAATAAAAAGTTTTGTGACTAGTCACAGAATATTTATTGTCAAAATTTTAAACAAAACCAACAAAAAAATTTGATGGCGCTTAACTAGGACATTAAACGACACAAGCGGTCAAGTGCAACTGATTGATATTGGTTGATATTCGGTTAATCTCGGTATACACACGACCTGACAAAAACATTCGATACAACGATATACAAGCGCTTACCCGCTTTGGGCGACCTTCCCTTACAATACAACTGGTAAAAAATTACAGATATCAATTGCTGTCCTTTAAATTGAGCTAGCGGATGAAAAATGAGCTTTGAATAGTTATCTTTACAATTAGTTATCGAACTGAAGATAAAATTTCGTTTATCAGTTGTAGTACAAAAATATTACCATGTTTATCATTTTTAGGATTTCATATCTTAAAAGGCAAAAAGGAACCCTCATAAGATCACTTTCATATTCGTCTATTTGTCCGTCACAGAGATTTATATCATAAAAAGATGTAACCTGTAGGTATGAATTTCATAATTTTTCACTCACAAAGAAAGGTTTTGGACTGTCAATTCGCAATTTTGATGAAACTTAGCATATATATGTAGTACAAGCAAAAGTAACAGACCCGTATTTTTTTTATCTGCCACCGTCGCCATTTAAGGGGTGAAATCACCCCTCAAAATTAGCCTAAAATTTTAATTTTGCTTGATAACTTGAAAACAACGGTAGCTAGAAAAAAAACTTTAAATTGACAAAACACTTTATTTTTAGAGAGCTTCCTATTGATGTGTATAAATCCACGGTCGGACCTACTAGAGGGGCTGTTTAGGTAAAATTGAGGGTAAATTTTGAAATAGGAAGGATATGCTTTAGTATATTTAAATTTGAATAGCATATATGAAAACTACATGTAGTTTACATGCTTTTTCAAAGTTATAATTTAAAGTCTAAAATCTCAAAACTGGACAGTTAATTTGAGGTGCCAATCGTAATTTTACTGACAATCAGCAAAATAAAAATATTTCTATAAGGTTTTCAGCAAGTGAATTGTCTTGTAATCAATAATTATCTGGCTATAATATAGTCCAATGCAATTAGGTTTATACCTCGGAATACAGTTATAATGAATGGATTTGAATGATTTTGGATTTTTTGAAATTCTTATACTCAAAAGTAAAAAGTTTACCTCTTTAAATCTTCCGCTTTTTTTTTTTTTAAGGGTAGTTTAATGAAAATGACGTTGCTTTTAGTATATAATATATTCTTTCTGCAGCTATATTTTTCTTTTCTTTTGAGAATTATTTAAATTCTATATAAAGTATACAAAGGGATAGCAAACGTCCTTGAAAGGTAGGTATTGCATATACAGTAAGACCTCGATAATCCGGCTTAAATGGGCGGCCGGTAGGCCGGATTTACGAAAAAGCCGGATCATCGAGAGACCGTTTAAAATGTAATGAATTTGTAAAATGTAACACCTACCCACAGAGAAATATATTTTCTGAAACCAGCAAAAGGAAAAGTACCCGCAAAAATTTACTCCAATAAAAGTATTGAACAGGCATTACCAATGTGTAAGAAACATATTCTATTTTTACATGCTTTAACTGGATGTGATACAACATCAGCTTTTTACAAAAAGGGTAAAATTAAATTCGCTAAATTATTTGAAAGTCGCACAGATTTACAAGATGCTGCCAATATCTTCACTAATGAAAATGCTGTCGTCTCCGATATTTTGCAATCGGGTATTTTATGCATTTTAGCATTATATGGTGTTCCTAAAAATGAATGTAACATAAATAATCATCGATACCGATCCTTTCTTAAAGCTACTAGTAAAAATACTTGTGTCAATTTGGCTTCATTGATACCTACCCACGATGCTAGCTTAGAACATATAAAAAGAGTATATTTGCAAGTACAGTTGTGGATGGGACATGAAAAGTTGCCAGAAGAATGGGGATGGCAAAAAAAGATAATTTTTTAGTACCAGTCACAATGAACTAACCACCGGCATCTGAAAATTTATTAAAAATGATTTTTTGTTCTTGTAAAGCTGGTTGTAGCTCTGCTTGTGGATGTAGAAAGAGTGGCTTACATTGTTCAGTATCGTGTTTACAATGTAAAGGAGTTAGTTGCTTGAATGCTCCACCAATAATATTAATGGATGACATCGAAAGTGGCAACGTCGAAGAAAATTAGTTTAAACTAACTGTACCCGCGACGTCGTTCGCGCGACACATGTTATCAACTCAGTATATAAATGTAATAATTATACAGAACTTGCATAGAACAATAATTTTTGCGTAATGCATGCACATGCTCAAAATGGTTTTTTTTTATTTTCCCGTGGGAATGAGACATTTTCCCGGACTGAAAAGTATCTTAGATGTTGACCCAGGTAATAAGTTATCACCACACCAAATTTCATAAAAATCCATTCAATACTTTTTGCGTAGGTAATGTGTGCAGATGCTCAAAATGGTTTTTCTATTTTCCCGTGGGAATAAGATATCTTCCCGGAATAAGAAGTATCTTAAATGTTGACCCAAGTAATAAGTTATCGCCAAGCCAAATTTCATCAAAATCCGTTCAGTAATTTTTCGTAGTGTGTGCACATGTTGAAAATGATTTTCCTATTTTCCCGTGGGAATGAGACATTTTCCTGGAGTAAAAAGTATCTTAGATGTTGACCCAGGTAATAAGTTATCATCATACCAAATTTCAACAAAATCCGTTCAGTAATTTCTGCGTGATGCGTGAACAGACAGACTGACCGACAGACAAACAGACAGACAGAAAGACAGACAGACAAAAATTTTAAAAATCGATGTTTTGATATCTAGATTGATTACTATTTACAGTACCAGTACAGTTTTCAAAAAATATTTCATATACAGAAACGGTCTCGTTACAGTTTTATTATACGAGTATGTATAGATAACTGCCCTTTTAACGAAATATAACAATTATTATTGTCGTAAAAAAAATATTCAAAAAATTTCGGTAATTGCATTTTTTATTGATATCTCTAATTTGTTTTTGTTTTTTCCGAAAATTTACGAATTTAAAAAATTGCGGTAATTTTAAATGGGTAAACTTTTTACTTTATGCCATTAGAAAACCACCCAAAAAAAATTATTGAAATCCATTCATTATAAATGGATTCCGTCATTTTCCCTTAATAATGACTAATTACACTAAACTAATATATCAAATTATATTTGTTGATGTCTGACTAAAACTTTAAATTTTTAAAATGAAAGTGAAAAATGTTCAAAATCGCACAGTGTTTCGTCTAATACAAGCTAGGTGGACAAAAACAAAATTAAAATTTCTTGAAACCTTTAATAAGAGTAGACAGCTGTTTAATTTTTATTGTGATTAATGTATAAACTTAAAATTAATAAACAGTAAAATAATAAAATACTTTAGCATTCATTTTAAAACCCTATCGTATATGTGTGTATGTATGTATGAATGTATGCTTCTATGAGTGTATGGATGGATGCGTATGTACGTATGTGTGTGTATTGTATGTATACGATTAAGAACCTCTTTCCAGCCTCACAACACCTGATTTTAAGGGTCAAGGAGCAGTATTGTAGGGTCAATAGAGATACTACTTTGACACTATAAGTGGAGAATCTGTCATTTTGCGACAACATGTAGGCTTAATGTAGGCTTTTTTTTACATGTAATTCTGAAACTACTTTAACCCTATTTAATTCAATTAAAAGCAGTAATGTAGGTTTAATGCAGGTTTAATATTTCGACAAGTGTGCACACTTGTCGAAATCAGTTAAGTAACTTTGGCTATGCGCTTTTCACAAAATTTTCCCTTATTCTATTGTATGTATAGATTATGTAAAATGGTCATTACTATCTTTTGCTAGGTACACAATATAATAAATCTTATTAACGAAATTAATTGTAGATATTGTAGATAATTTAGCTTTGTGAAAATTCATAATAATTACGTTAAAACTACGAGCTAGTTCGCTTCGCCACTGTCGAATAATCTCAAAGAGGATGGTTATGACTAGGGATTGTAATACCGGCAAACCGGTTTACCGGTTTACCGGTAAATTACTAAAAATGCCATAACATTTTTACCGGTAAATCGCTGATCTTTTACCGGTAATTCGATAAATTAAAAATAATATGTTTGAAGATTTTTATAAGACGTTCATTTTATTTCATAGAAGAATGATTCAATTTATTGAACGTAAATGTACACAATCAAATTACCCCTTACTGTTTATCCATAATAAACTATTCTAGGATACAGTAAAATCGCACAATGCAATGGTCAGTTTTAAAATGCCAAATGAATACAATAAAACGTCCTTTTTGTATTTACTTACATAATATAAGGGTAAGTGTGGGAGATGCCGCAGTAGCCATAGTTCGTCCGTTGATTGATAGATAGCGCTATTGATGGATTATATGTTTAAAATAAGTTACTTATTTAAGCTGTATATGGCAACATTTATGATTAGTCCATCAGTTTAGTAAGTTTTTTTAACATAATATTTTATTAAGCATTTAATTCATTAGAATTTAAGAATGTATATTTCATTGTTTTAATGAAAATGAGTTTTATTATTAATTTAGGTATATTTTAAAAGTACTGTATAAAATTTTAGGTTCGAATTCCGCACTATGCTTACTATAGCAGCATGCGGCACCCAACAAAAAGGAGAGATGCCGCATTTAAAGTTGGTATAGGTGTCGTATCATATTACATGTTAAAAACATAGACTTATACCTTAATTATGCAATTTTTTTTTGGGGGGGATTGTAAATTATGCCACATAAATATAAAAGATCCATGAATGGAACAGGAAGAGCTCTCATATTAGTGAAGATAACGAAAATAATGATGATTGCCTGTGTATTGAATGTTTTGAAAAGTACTCAAAAACAAAAAAGTTGACTGGTTAAGATGTATAAAGTGCCCAAAATGGTTACATATGGCATGCATCAAGTATGGAGATGTGTGTAAAGTGCAAAATTTTTAATATGAACTATGCGGCGTCTCTCTTTCTTTGATGCGGCATCTCTCCCATAGGTGTGGGAGAGACGCCGCTTTGCAGGCTCTATCAAAATGTTAATTATGAATCCTTTATGACTCAAAATTTAAAATTATTTATAAATAATTTTAAAGAACAATGTTTACATTTATTGTGAACCAAATTTCAAATCAATTAAATGCACACTTTAAGAATTATCAAGTGTTTTCAAAATGTGCGGCGTCTCTCCCGCATTCACCCTATTCAAATCAGCTGTATATTTTCCAAAATAATTAAACATTACGTTAAATGATTACATTGTAAGAAGAGGTAAGTAAATTTTTCTAACAGGTACCAAAGGTATATATAATTGATTCATATTTTATGATTACTTAACAAAATTTAAAATTATTTTTTCAATAAACAGTAACAATGGGCGGTATATTTCTATGAAGGAAGCTGTAGGATACCTACAAAGTCGTCGAAAATCAAACAGATAAAATTACCGAAAACTAATGTTGGGCTTTCCAAAATTGTTATAATCATAAGTAGTAGTATAATTTATTGCGTCTGTACATTTGTACACTACAAGTTGGTTGGTAACATAAATTATTGATTTAACAATATTTTTACGGTAACAGATTTCAACAAGTTTTTACATATTATAATTATGCTTATCATGTTTTTACATATTATGCTTATTCCATTTTATGCTTATCAAGTACTTTAATTGAAAATACAAAATTTTGAGAATAAAAAAGACAATATTCACAATAATCGATTATTTACAATACATTAGTTAATTAAACTTAATTTTAACAATTTAGCTTAGTTTAGTTTCTGATAGTTTTATAAGTATATCACAATATGTTTAATAAAACATCATTATTTTACAACTATACTTCTAATGAAAAGTTACTTTGGCATTAGAAAAAATTAAGTAATTAAAAAGCCGACAGTAAGCTATTTAACGTTCAAATCTCATGAATATAATTTCTTTCTCTGGCTTCGAGTATTTTTGTAACTGGACAATATAAAGCGTTCAAGGCAGCGACTGTTTCAATTTTATAAATCTTATTTAAAAATTGATCTGAGAAGTCAAGGTTTCTTAGAAATGTGTTATGTTCTCGTATATTTTGGTATAGCGGACATTCTAAAAGAATGTGCTGTAACGTTTCTTTCTTATTTGTCGCGCAATGACTGCATTCTCTGTTTGTGTCGATTTTAACATTTATACCATTAACGCGTATAGTAATAATTTGTTCATTTGAAAGCCTAAGTTGTGTTAACATTCGAATTTTATTAATATTTGTATTAAAATTTAAGTAATTATTTTCACACTGGATAAAATTATACAAGGTACTATATGAAGAAGCTAATATTTTGATTTGGTCTGCATTTACTAACAAGTAAAGGTCCCGAGGCCGGACCCATCGATTTCGATGAAACTTAAATATGTTGTAGAACACTAAAAACTAAGGGACACGTATTTTTTTTTATCTGCGGAAAAACGGTTTGAAGGGGTGAAATCGCCCTCCAAAAATTGGGGTAAAAATTTAATTTTTCAAATATCTCGAAAACAGTAAGAGATAGAGCAAAAGTTTAAATTGGCGATATTATTCTTTTTTAAAGAGCTATCTATTGATATGCAATTTGTTCAAATTACATCAACAGGGGTGGTTGGGGGTTAAAATTTGGGGGTTAATTTTGCAAAAAGAGGGTGAAAAATAAACAATATAAAAATTTTGTTTAGAGATTTGAAATCTACGTCAAAAAATCTAATTGACCTGTTTTTGCTCAATATCCTAATATTAAGTCTAGGGGTAGTTAACTAGAGGGTGACTATGTCGAATAATCCTACTATTAGGGTATTTCAAGAAGTTCTTCTTCATGGAAAATAGCTTAAGACAATTAGAATAACGTAGAAATGAAATTCTCGAATTCAAAATTGAGTTTGAGCAACATTGGAGAGGGGGTGGGTCACCCTCTTAAATTACATACTAGTTTATATACAGTAATTTTTGCTATTAACACACTGATAGTGGGTAAAATAATGTCACAATAACTGGTTCTGAAGTTGGACTAAAATGAAATTCTCGAATTCAAAATTGATTTTGAGCAACATTGGAGAGGGGGTGAGTCACCCTCTTGAATTACATACTAGTTTACATACACTAATTTTTGCAATTAACACACTGACAGGGGGTAATAATGCCACAATAGATGGTTCTGAAGTTAGACTATCGTATATGTAAGGTTTTTATTAGGTTTCGTTATTTTAGGTTAGGTTATGTAATTTTCGGTATCGATAATTTTCGATAAGGAAAACTATAATATCCATTAAAAAACAAACCTAATAAAGACCTTACATATGATAGTCCAACTTCAGAACCACTTATTGTGACATCATTTTACCCACTAGCAGTGTGTTAATAGCAAAAATTGCTGTATATAAACTAGTATGTAATTTAAGAGGGTGACTCACCCCCTCTCCAATATTGCTCAAACTCAATTTTGAATTCGAGAATTTCATTTCTACGTTATTCTAATTGTCTTAAGCTATTTTCCATGAAGAAAAACTTCTTGAAATACCCAAATAGTAGGATTATTCGACATAGTCACCCTCTAGTTAACTACCCCTAGACTTAATATTAGGATATTGAGCAAAAACAGGTCAATTAGATTTTTTGACGTAGATTTCAAATCTGTAAACAAAATTTTTATATTGTTTATTTTTCACCCTCTTTTTGCAAAATTAACCCCCAAATTTTAACCCCCAACCACCCCTGTTGATGTAATTTGAAGAAATTGCATATCAATAGATAGCTCTTTAAAAAAGAATAATATCGCCAATTTAAACTTTTGCTCTATCTCTTACTGTTTTCGAGATATTTGAAAAATTAAATTTTTACCCCAATTTTTGGAGGGCGATTTCACCCCTTCAAACCGTTTTTCCGCAGATAAAAAAAAATACGTGTCCCTTAGTTTTTAGTGTTCTACAACATATTTAAGTTTCATCGAAATCGAGAGGTCCGGCCTCGGGACCTTTACTTGTAAGTATTCTAAATAGCTTCGAGTTACTGCACTATACATATCAAAACTCTCCTGATAATTTTGATTATTCCAGACATTGTCGTATCCTAGTGTAATTAATTTTTGTTTAAAAAGGTTCAGCCAATTATATTTTGGTTGGTTTGTTTCATTTTGAATTTGATATAATTTATTATATAGTATTTTTGGTATTCTATTTTCACTCATTTTTTGTATGCTTAACCACCATTTGTACGCTTTTTTAAAAACATCTAAATCTAAATGGATCAAGTTAAATTCAGTTCTAATACAATAATTCGGAGTGTTAGATGGTAATAAAAACAAATTTTTAAAGAATTGGACCTGTAGTTTTTCAACATCAGACGTGTCCTTTAAGGCCCATACTTCAGCACCATAGAGAAGAACTGATAGTACCATAGATCTATACAAAACAAGCTTTCCCTCCCAGTTATCCATTTTTGCATTTACGATAATATTTCTAACTACGGCAGATGCTCTATTTGCCTTATTATACATATTTTGAGCTGTTTTAACGCATGAGCCTGAGGAAGTGAATAATATACCCAGGTATGTAAATTCTTTTACAATTTCAAGTCTCGTTCTTTCATAATAGAATGAATATTTATTTAAACGTATGCTTCCCTTATGAAAAATCATTACTTTTGTTTTACTAGCATTAACCTCCAATAAATTTTCACTACAGTAAGTTTTCAAAGTGTTTATTATTCGTTGTAATTTGTGACATGAGTCTGTAACAAATGTTAGATCGTCTGCATAGGCTAGCATCAATATCTTTTGATTATTTATGCGAACTCCAAAGCAGTTTTTGTTCAGAAAGTATTGTTCGATGTCACTTATGTATAGGAGAAAAAGCAGTGAACTTAGACACTCTCCTTGAAGAATGCCCTCCGTTATGTTAATAAACTTAGAAGTTTCGTTATTTATTTTTATGCAAGTTTTGGCCTTAGAATACATATTTTTGATAATTCTGATAAGTTTAGGGCTGATTCCTATGGAATATAACTTTTGCCAAAGTAAGTTATGATTTATTTTGTCAAAACATTTTTTAAAGTCAACAAATAACGTGAAAAGTTTTGATTTTGGCTCTTTTAGGTGTGGTTATAATCATAAGTATATACACGATAAATATATATGAGGACCTTAATAAAATAATTTTAGTTTTTTTTTCCTTTTTTAATATTTATTTTTATATTTTCTGTGCTTTAAAAAATACCGGTAAATTACCGGTAAACCGGTTTTGCTAAAAAAAATTACCGAATTACCGATAAATGAAAAAGTCGGTAAATTTACAATCCCTAGTTATGACTCCATTGACTGTCGGTACGCTACTGGGTGTATTATATATACCGTGTGAGTTTTCTGAGAGTTGCCGTTTTAATTACAGCCAAACCGTTGATTTAATCGAAAAATTGTTCAAATAAGAGTTGTAGATATCGACGGGGGCACCCAATTGCTATAATCAGGAGCTTTATAGCTCTTATGGTTTTCGAGGTATGATACAAACTTACCTTTTTTAAATGGAATAGTATACTTATTTGTTGATAAAAATTATTCAAGAAAGCAACAGAAACAAAAAATAAAAAAATAAAAATTTTTATCTAAAGTTTTTTTTTTTTTCAAATTTTACAACTTTCGCGCTTAAAAGTGATTTATTTAAGTGAATTTTGGTGAGTTTAAGAGCGCCTAGGTCAAACAAGCCTCATAATTACGGAAAGTAACTAAGCGGTAATTGTGTTAGTGCTTCATAGATGGCTTTACCGTATAGGTTTACCTAGAGTCCCTATAATAAATAGAGTCGTGACATGTCATCCATTTTCTTTCCAGAACAGAGCGGGAAGCTTCGAAATTAATTCTCACATGTTTGTGTAAATATTTTTGAGTACATAATTATTGTTAATAGGTTATGAATTTATGAACAATTAAAAAAATTTAATTTAATTATTCTTTTTAGGTTAAACTAAATGGTTTTTGTTAAATATTTTTTTAACTTATTTTCAATTTATTTTACCCAACGTTAGACAGAAAATGCCGGAACCTGTCATGACTCTATTTATTATAGGGACTCTATTTTAATATAAATGAAAATGGCCAAATTAGAAATTTAGAATTTCAGCTATTTAACTAGGCAAATTTTATTAATTTTTATTCAATTTTTGGTGATCATATGGATTTATAACTAAAATATATCTTCCTGGAATGTAATTAAATCAAGTAAGTACTTCATATTATGTAATTATTAAAAATAATTATAATTTTTAATTTTAAATGGAAATTATTTTATAGGTTGAATAAAAATGACAGAAAAGTCCAATTCGGAAACGAGAATAAAATTTATTTAGGAATTTAGAAATTTTGGATGCCTGTGGAATACAAAATCTCCTTTATTTAAAAATAGAGCCATGCGGGAAACGTCGTATAAAAAAGTCGTAGAAGCAATGATCATATCAGGTGTACCAGAAGTCAAATCTAGAATGCGAAATTTACGTTCAACTTATTATTAGGAAAGAAGAAAAACTGAAAAATCTATGAAATCCGGTAACGGCACCGAGGGAAAATTGTAGAACACGTCGACATACTGTAATTTCGATGTTTGCCGGAATAAATAAACAATCTCATTCTATGAAAAATGTATTTTATTTTATATCCTGAAAAATTCTAAATAATAATCAAAACGAAATAATTAACTTACATATTTTTAACTTACATTAACTTACAATAATTAATTTGGTTACAAACTAAAATAAAAAAATTTCGCAGTTTTGTAAGATACTAAAATACAGTGGACTTTCGGAGATTGTCCAATCAAAAATTGTCAATACTGCAGTGAGAGAGATTTAAACATCGCATGTTTACGTCACACGAATACTGCAAACATACAATTTTTGTGAATACAATGTTCGTGTGACAATTTTTGTGATAAAAATTAATTGAATAGTTCAGCAGTTATGCCACTTGGTGCAATTTAGTATATTAATAGAATGACATGGTAACGATGTAGCTACCGTTACTGCGATTTCGATTAAATTCATAGGCGGAATCCAGGAACCAAACTGCATAATTTCTAGAAATTTCATTACAAACAATCGAATAGTTCAGAAGTTATGTCACTTGGTGCAAACTGATGACACACAGACGGACAGACACCAAACCAAAATTATTCAAGAAGCTCTAAAACGTAAAATGTGCGTAAAAAAATTTATTTTGGAGGGGAAAAATTTTTTATTTTTCAAAACTGATCATAATGCTTCCGCTGCTTTAGTAGGTAGTCTCGGAAGCAATAAAACAATTAGGCAATTTGATTACACACTAAAGTAATTGGAATTAATAAAATTAACTTTAAGTATATTATTTATTATATTTTATTTAGCAAATGGTTGTAATTAAATAAAATTTGTGTAATTTTATTAAAAACTTTATTAAATACTGTCGTTTTCATAATATGGAGAACCGTTTTAACACGGAACACGTTTTAAAGATGATAAAATTGTAATAAAATCGGCGATTATTTTGAACTTTGAATAACCTTCACTAACGGCGTGTTTAACTAATTGACGCGGTAATAATAAATGCTTTAATTTTAAACATTCCATAAAATGAACTTTGCAAATTTTTATTGATTCTTGATAAAAGAAAAAAAATTACTGGAAAAGAAATTAAGATTATATAAGGATATGTTTAAAATACATGTCTTAGAGACAGATTGTTAAAATACATACTGCAATCTTGAAAAATGTTGTATTAAAATATTTTTTGGACAATTATTTTACTTTTTAAAAAAAAAAATCGTTTAATAATTTGACAAATGACATCGGTGTCAAATCTATGTCCACCATCATTTAGTTTTGAAAAGGTAATAGGTAATGCCAATTTCACACGTAAGCAATTTTGACTTCTTTAATATGGTGTAATATTAAATATTACAACCGCAGTTGTAATTTAATAACCTGTTTATTAAATATTAAGTTGACTATTTGAGGAAAAACTACAAATTATTTTGATAATTAATGTATTTAATTAATAAATTTTGTTTTATTGTAACAGCTTAATGCGAACATACCATCACTAGTTATTTTGGGTGTTTTGAATGTAAATTGCAAATTATCCGTATTTTTTGCGTTCGATTAAATAAACTTGACCACGGATTTTGAAAATTAAAACCTAAAAATGCAATTTCTCAAAAATATGAAATAAAATAATGAAAATTTTAGCATAATTGGTAATTTGAAGTAATAAACTAATTTTTAAAGAACATCTCAACATATTGTTTCCATTTGAAAGAAAAATTTTTTTCTATTGCGAAAAAACCGTAGGTCCTAGAAGTCTCGAACACTTTTTTGTGAATGGCCCCCTCTATTTTGAATATTTTTTGTATAAACTTTTTTTCGATTAGATACATATTTTAGGAATAAATTGAATATCAACTCTCGGAAAACTCACACGATATATAATATACGTACATATTATATATGTTACGCTCAAAGACCAAAAACGCTCATCCAGCGAAAAAATTGACCACAACGCTTTGTGGTTTCTTAAAATTGAAGACATAAGTGGATGAAGGTGTTATGTAACATTTTTTCAAAAAGTCTTTTTTGCCAAATTTTGAAATATCTTATGCTAAAGTATCATATACTAAAATTTGGTTTCATAACGTCCAATAGTTTTGTTAAAATTCAACAATAAACATGAACTATTAAGTATATAGGAAGTACAGTAATTATTCCCAAATGGAAACCCCTTTCTCTCTCTTACTCTTATATATAAAGAGTGAGTGAGAGAGGGGGATTTCTATTTGGGAATAATTACTGTATGTGTAAATAAAAACTTTCAAACGCATCTATTGTAAAATTATAAAAATATTTAAACACCTTCATTCACTCATGTCTCCAATTATCCACAACGCGAAATTCGGGTTGTGGCACTTGTAAAGATAGCCACAACGCGTTGTAGCTACTTCAAAAACATTACAACGCAAAATTCCCGTTGTGGCATTTGTTGTAATATTTGTCCACTACGCGACGTGGTCAATAAGAAAAGCCATAGCGCGTGCTGGACATTTGGCTGATGCAACCACGACATGATGAACAGATTATTCTTTGGCAATCGACGCATTGCAATCAAGTAGGTACCGCTGAATTTGTGTTCATGACTGTCAGTTTCGACTTTGAACATCAGTACGCTAATCATGGACAGTAAAAACTAAAAATAATATATTTTTTATTACTCATGCGGGAGAAGTACTAACTTGGTGCACACATTTCTGTACGCAAAATAGCTGTTTGTCCACTGTACTCTTCCCATATATTTTTTTGCGTGCGGAAAGTAACTTTCCACACGCAAAATTTAATCAAAACACGCAAAGCCGCCTCTTGATTTTTCATTTAATAAATATTTCATAATTATTTCTATAAAAACACCAACAAAGTAATTTAGACAATAATTAATTCAGAAAAAAAAGACGAACACTTAAAAATATTATTTTAAAAAGTAATAAAAATGTCAAAAATAGTAATAATAATAGAAAAAAGTATGTCAAATTCGAAATAAAAAATAGTATGTGCAACTCGTGCGGGATTGTCGATTGCCCACTCAAGCGAATGAGCGCACGAACGTAGTGAGCTTCGCTTTCGTGGGCAATCGACAATTTCCCGCACTTATTGCACAATATACTATTATGATAAATTGAATGAGTTTATGACGACAAGTACTGATGGTAACTTTTTTTAACCAAGGAAAACTAGCACAAAAACGACCTTTTCGTAGATGACCGTACTGAGTTTTAGGAGCATTTAAATTATGGATCTTTTCTAAGTCCACGAGCCCCTGGAAAGTAATTTTTAACTCATGTTCTTTTTTGTGGTCTCAATAATATTTGACGGATAATTTTAATCTCACGTTCACTTCACCCATACCTTAATAGTATTTGAAAAAAAAATTAGTTAAGATCTGTCCAGCCACTTATTTTAGGCGATGTTTGGATTTCAGGGACTCTAAGCAATCTAATGTAACATAGCCTATGAAAGTGTAGAATTGTTTAACAGTAAACAGTGAAATTGTTTAGCCTTCGAAATTGGTTGGGCAATTGATTTTGAGCGCTTTTCAAGTCCCCAGGCCCTTGGGGGACGTCCTAATTTCATATAACATGGCCTACATTAATTTGGAATAATTTAGCTTTTTAACATTAAAAAAAATTTCAAAATCGGTTAGGTAGTTTATTTTCGGTACCTTTTGGGTCTTTAGGGCTTTGGAAAACCACACGATCTTATGTAATGTCGCCAAAATAAATCTGGAATAGTTGCCTAAATAAATCTGGAATAGTTACATTGTAAAAATCGTTTGAATAGTTTTCTATTTTAGTTTGAATCACCAAACTAAAATGTGAATCTTGATTAAAAGATATTAAAGAATTCTACTAGGAGCTTTAATAAAGCTAAATAAAGAAACGCTTAAAATAATGTCCACTGTTGTAAAAACAAAATTTGTATGGTCCATTTCAGTTAAATTTAACCATGATTCATCACTTATGAATTTAAATAATTTCCGTTTTCTTGGCCTTATCTCTTTCATTATCGCACTTAGGTAAGTTTTAAATTTGCAGTTTGTTTTTACAAAAGCACAGAAGATTGATTTGTTTCGGATATAAGACAGTAGGAGTAATAAAATTTTCCAAGTCCGAGTATGTCCGAGTATATGAGTATAAAATTCACATAATTTTCTTTTTCTAATTCTTTAACTAACAGTTTTGGTAGGTATGTATTCAGTTTTTATTTTTTTTTTTTTTAAACGAACGCAAATCCGAAATTAAGTCTATTAGACAAAGACGAATTCATTTTAATCGTTATATTTGTTTTCCTTTAACCAGTAACAATTTTTTAGTCGAATTTTCTAGGAAAAATTAGACTATATAGAGCCTATACGATAAGAACCGGACAAGGCGAGAGTAGGGGCTATCCGTCTTCGGACCCGCAGAACACGATTCTGAAGAAAAAAAAGTCTGATATATATATATATATATATATATATATATATATATATATATATATATATATATATATATATATATATATATATATATATATATATATATATATATATATATATATCAGACTTTGTGAATTATGTGAATTTTATACTCATATACTCGGACATACTCGGACTTGGAAAATTTTATTACTCCTACTGTCTTATATCCGAAACAAATCAATCTTCTGTGCTTTTGTAAAAACAAACTGCAAATTTAAAACTTACCTAAGTGCGATAATGAAAGAGATAAGGCCAAGAAAACGGAAATTATTTAAATTCATAAGTGATGAATCATGGTTAAATTTAACTGAAATGGACCATACAAATTTTGTTTTTACAACAGTGGACATTATTTTAAGCGTTTCTTTATTTAGCTTTATTAAAGCTCCTAGTAGAATTCTTTAATATCTTTTAATCAAGATTCACATTTTAGTTTGGTGATTCAAACTAAAATAGAAAACTATTCAAACGATTTTTACAATGTAACTATTCCAGATTTATTTAGGCAACTATTCCAGATTTATTTTGGCGACATTACATAAGATATATATATATATATATATATATATATATATATATATATATATATATATATATATATATATATATATATATATATATATATATATATATATATATATATATATATATATATATATATACATAGGTGATTCCGTTCTAACTGTGATTTTTTATGTCCTGTACTGTTTGCTCCCACTGGTCGTTAATTAACGATCTATTAATGAAATTTTTGGGTTTATTGTATATTCTTGAACATATTTCATCACTTTTTTTGTAAAGTATGACTTGCAATCCAGAGAAAACTTACACTTTATCTCTTAAATATCAGTACCGTGGCATGTCCATTTCTAGAATTTTTATATAAATTGTTTATTTTTTTTGTCGCAATATACGATTCAAACTAATTACCTAATAAATCTTAATGAGTATGATTAAATTTACAAAAATTAACACATTTTTTCCCAGCATATTAATTTAACATTGAACTCCGGCTCAATAACTTTTGTCCTTAGATTTAAACGAATTTTTGAATTTGAATTTGTATGACTCGCGCGCCATCTACCTCGAAATTAATGAAACGGCTACTGGGCCATATTGAAAGTACGTCACCTGAGTAATATTTACAAACATCAAGTTGATGGATTAGTGCAATAAATTTTGTGTCATTTTCGAACTCAATTTCAAAAAAGGTATGTCATAAATTTACTTGTCAGTACCGTGGTATTGATAAACTTTATCAACTATGAATTTTTTGTATCATAAGTAATAAATTTTTGTACTTATGACTAGCCTTAATTATACAGTGAATGGATATTATTAAATTAATAACCAAATAATTACAGTTGCTGTTTTAAATGAAAATGTCAGTACCGCGTCTGTCAGTACCGCGTGAAAAAATAATTAATCAGTTATAAAATTTGATTTCAGTAATAAATCACAAGCTGATTTATCAGTATTTTTAAAAATATATTTGTTAGAACATTATATAAAATTATTATACTTAGTTTTTCTTTTTTACAAGATGTTAATTATTAGTTTCAGTTTCAGTATATTTTTTTTCCCAGTATATTTTCAGTCCGTTTGACTTGAAATATTTATCATAATTACCTGTAACTACTATTAAATATTAAAATTAGTCCGATGTAGGGGTTTTTGGAATTTATTTTTTTTTAATATTTTTAAAAATTTGATATTTGAGTCATTTTCGAAACTTTAAAGTTGTAGCGATCCTTTCAGGCTTTCATTTTTACAATAATTTATAATAATAATATGCATATACAAACAAAAAAATTTAATTTTAAAATCCAAAAATTATTAGTAAAAAAAATCACAGTTAGAACGGAATCACTCATATATATATATATATATATATATATATATATATATATATATATATATATATATATATATATATATATATATATATATATATATATACAGTCGAATCTGGATAAGCGAGAGTTGAAGGGACCGCGATCTATTTTTCTCTTATAGAGGTTTCTCACTAACCCGAGTTTCTAGCTTACAGAGGTACGGGAGAGGTTCATCTCACTTATAGAGGTCTAGAAAAAATACAACCAATATGTATTGAGAAACATGCATGTGTTGTATGGATACTACTTATTAGAATAATATACATATACATATTTGTACACAGAAAAGCTTACAAAAAAAAAATGCATTTTGGCTATTTGAATAGAAAATGAATTCCTCGAATTCTTTCCTATAAGAAAACAAGAACATAAGCACATTCAGGCATTCTAATAAAATATGTATAAGTTCTTTGAAATTTAACAATGGGTCATAAATAACAAAAGTTAAATACGTTTAACTGCTCCTTATAGAGGTACAGGCAACTAGAAGTCTCAGTTATAGACGTCCATGAGCGAAAAACAACTTTCACTTATACAGGTTTTTGCTTCTCACTCATAGAGGTTTTAGAGCGGTAAAGTTACGGGACCTGGCAATTACTCTCACTTACAGAGATTTCTCGCTTACCCAGTTATCCCTTATCCAGGTTTGACTATATATATATATATATATATATATATATATATATATATATATATATATATATATATATATATATATATATATATATATATAATGAAACTGTAACGAGTCCGTTTCTGTACATGGGATATTTTTTAAAAATTGTACTGGTACTGTATCGATGTAGCTATCAAAACAGCGATTTTCAAAATTTTTGTCTGTAATATTGATAGATTTAAGCGTTACTTTATGGTATTCCATATTTGTTTATTATTTTTGTCTGTCTTTCTGTCTGTCTGTCTGTCTGACTGTTCACGTATCACGTAAAAACTACTGGACGGATTTTAATGAAATTTGGTGTGAGGATAACTTATTACCTGGGTCAACATCTAAGATACTTTTTATTCCGGGAAAATATATCATTCCCACGGCAAATGGAAAAACCATTTTGAGCATGTACACACATTATGTAAATTTACATATTTCATAATTTCATAACTATAGTAACAAAATATAATGTAAATAAATTGAATATTGTAGTTTAGAAATTTTTCTGAATCTGAAATTGTAACGTAGTAATGCCCAATAATCCCTCCGGTGTTATTGGTGTGCGGAATTAGTTAGCACACACGCACCCACTATTTTCGCTCCATCAACCAGTAGCGGATCCTGAATATTCCTAACAGAGAGTTGGCAATTGTGCTGGACCCATTTTATTTTTTAGAGGAGACGTGGATTCAGGAACTCTACTAATGGTTTGGATACTTATGTAAAATCAACGCCAAAAATTGAGAAAGAAATTTCCATAAAAAAAATTCTTTTCTGGATTGGGATACGATGTTTTGTGAAAATTTACGGAAAGGACCGCTGGAGGAAACAGGTAAATGGAATTTTGTTGGAAGCGATTTAGGGTGACGTAAAACCCATGTGGTAAAATTAACTTACCAGATGACTTCCGTGATGATAATCCCCTAAACTAGTTGGATGAAATATTTTTTTCAAAGGTTTAATACTGCATGTCCGGCAGTACAAAATAAATATAAAAAAACCTCTTCCGGAGGTGTTCCTCTGTTTTCTTCATCCGAAGATTTAGGGTCCAATATATAAAAAAAAATCAAACGATTCGTTTTTCTCAAATTTATTAATTCCGAAAGTTATTTTCACTTCCGATAATCAGTACACTTCCGATAATTTCACAAAATTTAAATTAATTTTACATAGTTGTTAAAATTTACGACATTTAAACCCGAAAAAAATATTTTACATTTTTTGTTGTTCAGAACGAAAATCAAAACGATTTCTCAAGTTAAAAATTTATTTTATGATGTACGATGAGACGGCATGAGAGATGTTATCAGCCCAGTGGCTAAATTAAAAGAGAGTGCTTAAGAGAAATTGAACATTTAATTTTCCTTCTGTTTTTATAAAATTCTAGATGTTTTGTACAGATGTTATAATTATAATTGTAACATTTTTTGTAAACAAGTACAAGTTTTAATTAAATAACTGAGATTTTAAAATACTTATTGTTTATCTTATGTGAAAACAATTTTTTTTTTCTATTTCAGAATTCTGTAGAACAGAAGTTGTTCCACTGTTCAACAGATGGCACTCAATGTTTGATTTTATTGATTTTATGTTTTTATTGAAAATATATATAAGCTGCGCCACAAAATCAAAGAAAGTGTTGCTAATTGTGTACCGAAAAATACAATAAATACACAATTGTCAATTTGGAGACAATTTAATGAATTTTGTGTTGCAAGCAACTACAAATTGGAAAAAGAAACTACTCAATGTTTCGCGTGAACAACGTCACGGGCACGGGTAGTATACATATATAATTTTTTTTCCGCCTCCTTTTTTCATGTGTAGAGCACCCTTATGAACAGAAACAGCTGAAATTTGGTAAGTGGGGTTGAAAAAATGGGGAAAAAATACTATAAAATTGGGGTCAAATTTTGGATTTGACCCAACCTTTACGGGGGTGGTGGAGAGCAACGAAACAATAAAACTTTTCCAAACCGGTTGAAAATAATGTTTCGGTCAATTATCTACAACATATCCAAAATTCAGCTTCCTAGGACGATTTGGAGGGAGTAGAGAGGGAAAAAAGTATGTTGGCTGGATCTAACAGGCCCACAGCCCCTCAGAATTAACGTAGAGGGTTGAAATTTGGTATGTTGATAGAGTTCGTACCTAGGTTGTGCTTTTTGGAAGTTTTAATATTTTACCCCCACCCTCACCGTTTTTAAACTACAATTTCATGTTTTTTTTTTGTTATGTTTTAGAAGTTTGTGCGACTCGTACCGGTCACCCAAATAAACCTAGAGGGCTGAAATATTGTATTCGGATTGAGCTGGTATCAATAGTGTGCCTTTTGGGGTCTTAACTTTTAACCCTTACACCCACGATTTTCACGCCAATATTTCCATGACTTTTTTCCGTCTTTTATAACACGCCTAGAGACTCTCTGAGTAAACCTAAAGGGCTAAAATTTTGTACAAGTATTGAGTTAGTATACAGTTAGTGCTTCTTACGGATTTCACAGTACCTTGCCCCCTACTTTTCCCATTTTTACATCGGCATTCAATAGCGTTGTTATATATTATGTTGTTAAAATGATTTATTTTCATAATAATACAAGAGTGTTGTAGGCATAATAAATTTAAAGAAACAAATGAATTAAATCATTTATCACAAAATATGCAATATATATGTAACTAATTTAAAAAATGTTATTGATGTGATTTTTTATTTTATTTATAAAATAGGAAGTTTGGATTTTCTTCGAAAGAAAAAATGTCTTCAAAATATCCTTCCAGTTCACTGTTTAAGGTTCCTTTTTAATATTTAATAATAAAACAGAAAGGCTATTGGTGGATATGCATGGGTAGGAATTAGGGTTGCTAACTCTACACGGAGAGAAAATTCATAGAAAAATTACTGTGCTCAGCACTACAATCGACGTGTAAAAGCCGAACATATTCAATTTTGTACGGTAAAAATATAAAAATTATAATTAATCATAGAAAATTTAAAGGATAGAATCTGCCATAGGGTCCTAGACGAACTAATATATTTTATCATGCTGTCTTATAATTTTTCAAATGCTATCTGCTAATAGTAGAAAGAAAGAAAGAGAAAGAAGTTATGAATGCTGTTGAGCATGACCCCACTCATACATGAAAGTTACATAGCCAGGCTGGTGTAACGACCAAGCACCTTGATAGTGCAAGCAGTATTCATTAGACTGTCTTACAGGACGGACGGTCACCGTTTACATACATGTACATACATTCATCATTTTGTTACTTCACTATCTTCAGTATTAGAATATACTGTTGCCAATCATTTTTGTTATTTTGAAATGTGTCAAGTTTATTTATTATTTATGTATAATTGATTATGAAGTAAATATACGTTACACTCATTGGAAATACAGTCTCCTTTATTTTGGTAATCATCACCAACACACAACAATGATTTTAAACAAAAAAAAAATGATATCTCATTAACTATTAATCGTAGAGAGGTCATTTTGTTCGTAAAGCGATTTTCTAAAAATTGTACGCATTATGTCTAGATCTTGCATTCATAGTTTTTGAGATATTCTACTATTAAGTTAAAACAACGTGCATTCTCCTACTAACAGAAGAAAGAATCGAAGGTCGGAAAAGATCGGGCATTTTCGAAGTTTTTCGAAGCAGGTTTGAATACGTTTATTGTTCCTCAGTGCGTACAGCCCAACCAACATAAGGTTGCTGGTCAGATTCACAAATGAAAGAGTACGACAACAAGAATTAAGCTATAACATATATGCATAAAAGTGTGATAGAAGTTGTGTTAGCACATTAAATTTTACCATGCCAGCACAACAATTTTTATGAAGCCATGACTAATACTCTGTACGTTTAAATTTAATATTTACATGATCGTAAAATATTTTTTACTTTTGTCGTCGATCGCGCACGCATTATAAGAGAGCATGGTAATTTTTCTGAAATTTTCTTTACAAAAATTATATGATTTTTCTCTCCGTGTACCAATGAATATTTCGGGATTTAATGGGGAAAAAATCGGGACGGTACAAGTAAAATCGGTACTTAAAAAAAAAAAAACAAATGTTTTTAATCAGCTAGTAGGAAAGATAATATATGTATCTTTTTATTTTTATTATTTGTTACTAACAGCTACATATTTAAACCATGATCTTACAAACCTTTAAACAAAACAATTTCTTGAAGATAATATTACAATAATATTTCTTTATTTTATTTTATTAAATTAAAAATAGTTTTTTTAATTTTTGGATTTTTAATTTTTTTAGTTACGTGGTCCTGAAAAATCACGTAACTTATGCATTTACTCATTCGTCTTCATAAGTGATCATTAATTCCCTATACACATCGGTGGCGCTTTCCACTAAAAAAAGTTAGGCAGTGAGATATTTTTCATTCAAACGTACATTATCAGTGCACCACTAAATCGTTGTAGTATGTTTGCTCTTGAATTATTTTTAGTTAAAAAAATGACCGATCGTTTTTGGACGGAATTTGGTGGCAGCACGTGATGGTAAGATATATATCATTAAAATCCATACATACCAACATACCTAAATCTGTATTATACCGACACAATTGGACCTACATACCGACACAATTAGATGGCCCTATATATATACAATATAGATACCTGTATTATATCAGTATACTTTGTGTCGTTATCTAATGATCTTTCACATCGACCTCCAGGAAGACATCGCTAGAGGGCAATACTGACCAACTGTTAGAAATACTATTTTGACATAATTGAATGCAATACCTTGTATCTTACAAAATTAGATAATTCTCTGTTACTTTAAAAGTTTTCATAATTACAGTGGAAGTAATACTGAATGTAGATGTAATACTGAATGAAATTAGATGAATGAATAAATTAATTCAATAATTCAATAATAAAATTAATAGAATGAGAATTAGAATTTTTATTTTGTTTTAAGCATCCGCTTATACAAAAGAGTTACAATTATCTTTCTGTTTTTATAAATTGGTACTATAGTAATAATAAATTCGCCAAGTGTGTGTCGGACACGCATTATCAAAGTGACGTGGTCAATAGCTAATTTTTCACAATTTTTAGGATCAAATGTAGGAAATTTAATAGTACGTATCGACGGCTTACTGCTAGAACCACGTATGTCGATTTTTCACTGTTTTGAGATAATTAGATATAAATATTGAGAATCATCTTATACTGATCATAGGCTAATAAAAATTTCTTTTTATTTTATTTATCAGAATGAAAGTTATTTAACAATAACAAAACCTCGTATCTCCAAATTTCAAATTATGTCATAATTTAATGGTATGTTACCATGCGAGGGTCGATACAGAAGTGCTCAGTCGTTTAGTCGAATTTTTCACAGAAAAAATTCGACGAGGCGAGAGTAGAGGCGCCATCCGTTTTCGGACCCGTAGAACACGATTCTGAAGACAAAATTTGTCATATATATATATATATATATATATATATATATATATATATATATATATATATATATATATATATATATATATATATATATATAATTCGTGGCTCCTTTTTGCATGTGTAGGGCCCCCTTATGAACGAACTGAGCTGAAATTTGGTAAGTGGGGCTGACAAAATGGGGCATCAATACTATAAAATGGGGTCAAATTTTGGATTCGACCTAACCTTTAAAGGGGTGGTGGGGGGCAACAAAGCAATAAAACTTTTCCAAACCGATTGAAAATAATGTTTCGGTCAATTATCTCAAAAGAGTGAAAAATCGACATACGTTGTTCTAGCAGTAATCCGTCAATACGTACTATTAAATTTCCTACATTTGATCCTAAAAATTGTGAAAAATTAGCTACTGACCACGTAACTGTGATAATGCGTGTCCAGCACGCACTTGGTGAATTTTTTTTTTTTGCTTATCAACTGTATTAGTTTTGGAGAAAACATTTTTCTTAAAGTTGTGCCGTCGTTGGCATTGACGTATTTCATGTACGTCAAATAATTTCTCCCATTTTTTGAAGGGATTTTAATGAGTTAATCTAGCAATACTGTAAGCTGTATAAGTTATAAATCAGTAGACAGAGTACACTTTATCAGTAGGTACAGCAAATATACTTACTTCCTTGGCCCTCATGACATGCAAGCGCGATAATTTGTAAACAACAATAGCGAGACTGGGGGGGGGGCAATTAGCATACCGCCACTACTGTTGTCGGGACGCGGGACACATAGGCTTAACATCGGGACATCCCGAATAAATCGGGACAGTTGGCAACCCTAGTAGGAATCCCCCCAAACGAATTGTTTCGGTATTTTTTCATTATAACTGCTATCGATATAAAATTGAAATTTATTGAGATTCAGCCCTTGAAAACTTAAACTCTTTTTTAAAGCCCTGATCAGTCGAACTCTCATCATTAGTTTTAAAATCACCAAAATGGCAATTCGCCTGTAGCCTTTCAATCACATTTAGATATCTTGAAAATACCGAAGATGTAGCGAAAAATTCGACTCCTGTGATGGGGCCCCGCTGCTCACGGCGTTTTTTATTTTATTAATGAGCCACTGCCAACTTGTTTTTGTTGAAATATACTACATGTTACTATCAACAGTATACTAGATATACCTATTGTATTGCTTAGCCGAGAAATATCAGTGCCGAAGGAATAAATAAAAATTTTATTGACATTTGAAAGCTAACACTTGAAAAAGAAAATGCTACCTTTTAGATAAATTTTATAAATTGTGTTTTATGTATCTGTAACAACACAATGGCGTTATATTTTAAATTTTTATTACTTCATTCAATTTAATTTAATTTGTTTTTGTCTTTTTATTATTTTTGGTACCTACGAATTTGTATATCATCCATCAAATTTTAATAAAGTAACTTTATCGTTTCAAATTTGCTTATACTAGCAGCACCCATAACAATTTTATTTCGAGTAAATAAGCAAAATTTTTAGTGCTATTGCACACTGTTGAAAATAAACTATGTATTTTATATTTTCTAAAATATCTATGCAAGTACATGTTTGCATTTTTTATAAACTGAGATCGAACTTCTGCGAAATTAACGGTAACAAAATATTTGTGTAGTTAGTAGGTATTTCGAAAGCAAAACATTTAGGTATAAACTATGAAAAATTAGATATTTGAATGATTTTAATAAAAAATGAAAAACACAAATTGGAAACAGCTCTACAAAAAGGAAAAACTAGGTAAAACTTTTTACAAAGGTAATTAAATTTTAACTATGTAGTTATGCACTTCAGTTTGTATTAGACGTAAACATAGAATCAATAAAGTATCTGGGACTTAGTCTTGACTGTTGATTGACCTGGAAGGAGAATATTAACAAAGAGGTGACAAAGGCTAATAGCACGTTATGGATCTACAGAAAGACCTGTGGAGCCAAGTCGAACCTAGGTGGTACGGTGGCTCTAGACGGGGATCATAAGGCCTTCTGTTACTTATCGCCCAAACAAAACTAAACAAATTTCAAAGATCAGTTTATTTAAGAATAACGGATTCTATGCGTAGCTATTCCCTTGAATGCCCTAAAGATGCTACAGGGCCAGTTTCATGTAAGTATCTTGGAAAAAAGGGCTCAGCTATTTTAGACGGGCTTCTGTATCCTTTGATAAAAAGTCACCGAATCTCATAAAATCTCTGTACAATTTGAACGGAAGTGCCATGTGACTATACCTTCTAGGGGGACAGAATGTTTGGTTAGATGACTATGAGAGCTATCAAGTGACCAGGCTTTCATTGCCTCTAATATAAGTTCTTATGTCACAGTTTTTCAGGCTGAGGTTTTTGCTGTTCTGAGCTATGTAAAACAAATATTGGGGATGTCGGGAATAAGAGGATACATTAATATTTATTCCGATAGTCAGGCGGCCCCAGAGACATTAAGAAATATCAAAACAACATAAAAATGGTATGCGAATGTCAGGATATATTGGATAATCTCGCAGATCGGCACCAAGTAAGTCTTCTTTGGGTCCTAAGACACTAGAATATTGAGTGGAATGAAATAGCATATTAGTTGACCAGAACAGTTTCCAGCACTCCGTTCCTGGGGCTGAAACCTGTGTTGGCGATTTATATACAGAGAAAAAGATACTAGAGCTAGAAAAGCTCAAGATTTTACAAATGAGTCGTGGGAATTGCTCAAAGGGGTGTATTTAGAACTTTGAAAGTTGATTGGTCTTCCGACAGGACACAACAAATTCAAGCAACTTGCATTGATCTTGTGCACAGACGTAACCTTTAGGAAATGTGGTAGGGAGAAAGATTCCTTTCACTATATTTTTTGTAGCTGTGATGCAAGCTATAACACTGGACAACACAATGTTTTCTTCCGTGCAATATTTACACATATTCCTACGTATTTTTATGAGTAGAATTCAAATTTTTAATCATAATTGTTCCATCACGTAAGTTTTTTCTTATAGGAGCTAGTCAATAATAATAATAATGGGGGTTTAACGTCTGTTCTTCAGACATTCTTATCTATAATAAACGCCATCCACATCATTATTTTTGTACTTTATTTATACACATTACAATTACTTAGCATTATGATGTAGGTGGAGGATGGGGGAAGTAGTGATGGGGCTAGGATTGGGCAGTATGTCTCTGCAGCCTTCTTCTTAAGAAACCATGCCGATATTCATCTGGAGATGTGAAGGGAATCTGCAGAAAACCTTCACAAGCACAGCCAGCCGCGAAATTCGGACCCTTGACCTACCAGTCGGCGTACCAGTTTCTAAGAATGAAAACTATAGACAAGAATGGACAAGGTTTTTATATTTAGAAGGGAAGTTTCCCAAACTTACAATTAGTGATGCTAAAATCAAAGAAGACATCTTTGCAGGCCTACAGATAAAAGAATTGATAAAATATGATAATTTCGAAAGCAGACGTATGGACTTGGATATGTGGACAACCTACTGAAAGCATATTATAGTGATTTGGGTTGCAAAATGTCACTCAAAATCCGGTTCCTTCGTTTCCACAGAATCTAGGATATTTAAGTAGTGAGCATAAGAGACGGTTTCATTCAGTTATTTCACGTATGGAAAAATGGTACCAGGGAAAATGGAATGCAAGAATGCTGACTAACTACTGCTGGACCTTTAAAAAAGATATACCAGAAGCGAAAAAATTCAAAAAAATCTTTTGCAACTATCTTTTAATGTACCAAACCTGGATCCGTATTGGAGTAAATTTGTATTAATTGTAATATATTTATTGGATTGTTACAATAAAACCTTGCGGATTGGGAAGAAACTGTTTTCATTTTTGGATTCAGCGTATAAAATGCTGTAAAGATCAGACATTAAACCCGTTAGGACAAAAAAAAAAATGATTGATGATGTTGACAAACGTTGTCATAACCGTTTTTGCCCAGTTTTCTTGCAACTTTGATTATTTTCTGGATTGTTTCTAACGTTAGAATAACGTTTAATAGTAATTTTTTACTATGAAATCCGACCAGCTTAAATTAAGAAAAGACTGAAATAGCTGAAATAGCTGAAATAAGGAAAGACTGAAATTAGAAATAGCTGGGGTAGGCGGCGCCTACCCCGCATACCTGGAATAACCGCCACTGAGTTTTGAAACCAACAAAATGACAAATCGCTTGTAGACTTTCAATTACATTTCTCTTGTAGACATTCAATACCGAATATGAAAGGAAAAATTCGACTTCCGTGATGGGGCCCTGCTGCTCACGGCGTTTTTTTGCATTCACTTGAAGTTTCTTTTATTCTAAGAACGACTCGAGGTAGCGAGTTCAATTCAGTTATTGCTGTGCTAAATAATTCTGAATTTTTGATTTGGGCCTAACTCTACACAAAAAATTCTAACAAAAATCGAATTCGTATCACTATATCAAAACAAAAGTCTCACCACCCTACAAATTAAAATGTAATTTTCCAAATCAGTGACGGTAAAACTTTATTTAATATTACTATTTCGATGGCTGAAAATCATTAAATAGTGAACAGCACCTAGTGGCAGGTACACCATTATAAAAAGTAGATATTAAATTGTTTACGATTCAACAGAGTTCCAATTTTCGATCAAATACATAAATATATATTTATAGATATACCAATAGAAATGTAATCATATAACGACATACTATAATTACAAGCGTAGTAACCAAACCGATAAAACTAGTTTACTCCGGTTGTTAGTAAATTCTAAGAATTTGAAGCAACATATGTGCGTATAAAGCTGAAGATGAGGTGGCTACGTACGACTCTTTACTTATATTCTTCAAAGAAATATGCTCCTTTTATGAACTAGGTACTCATTTTATTGATGTACATTCAAACACAACACAAAACTGTAAACGTTACCGAAGTGGTACGAAGAAGACGAAAATGAACCCATACAATACAAAACCGCCGGTTGAGTCACTACTTAGCTAGTTGTATGTATGTACTTATATCCCAGCAATTTTTATCAAACTGAAAGCTTTTAAGTAAAAACCAATAAACTGGTTTGTTGTTGTTTTCTTTACGATGAAACGAAAATTTATGACAAGATGAATCTTTCTTTTACCTCTCATCACCACAGCATCACTTGAACCATTTTACAATAAATACGTTTTATCTTTTACGAAAGTCATTCAATTCTTTGCGAATTCAATAAGTGAATATTATATTTGATACACACTGTTGTTCTTAATATTATTTTTTTTTTTTTTTTTTTTTAAATCAAAATAATATCTCTATTTTTCATTTTTAAAAATCTTAGTTAATTCTAGGAGAAAAGAGAGAAAAAATTAGATTCCAGGTTATTATAACAAAACTGTGTATATAAATATAGATAGTTCTCACAGTATTTTATCGCTCTTTTATGCTGATGACCTGGTTCTCTTGGCTAGTACACCGTATAGACTACAAAAGGCTTTAAAAGCTCTTGAGCTATATTGTCATAATAACCAGTTACTAATCAACACAGAAAAATCTAAAATTATGGTCTTTCAACGAGCAGGACGGCTGCCCTCGACTCTCTCGTTCGAGATTAACTCGCATAAATTAGAAATTGTAAATAAATTCGAATATCTGGGTATCATATTCAACAGTTCGGGACGTTTTCTAAATGCTAGCTACCACATGGTTGCAAAAGCTAATTCAGCAATAGCGAATACGAAAGAAATAATGTTGAAAACCAAAATGCAATCTCATAACGCAAGAATGTGTCTTTATCAATCCGTTATTTTAAGCACATTATTATACTCATCTGAAATATGGGCCTTAGGTTACCCAGATATTGTAGAAAAACCTCAAGTTAAATTTTTTAAAACTTTGTACTATTTAAACCACTCAACTCCAGGGTATATAATTAGGCGTGAATTTAATTGTAATAAAATTATTACCAGTGTCGTTAAAAGGTCATTAAAGTGGTTATGTAAACTACTAAGTATGGATAGTAACCGAATTCCGCGTATTTGCTTTAACAGATTATTTAACCTGAGTAATTCAAACCTTAATAATATTAAATATAACTGGGTTTCCCAGCTCAAAGTGTACTTCTCCTTGACAAACAACGATCATTTATGGTCAAATCTATCATCAGATACTCTCAAAGAACACCTGAATAATTTTATTGCTGATCTTAATTATTATTATATCACGCAAGACCAAGAATCAATCTCTAACTCAACCTACGCAACGCTTTACAACCGCTTAGAGCACGCCACCGTGCTCGACTACTGTGTACCATTAAGAAAACTTAGAGTTATGTTCCAACTGCGCACTGTAAATAATCGAGCGATGTCGTTCTATATCAATGGAAACAGTTATATTATTGACCCAAATATGAGCTGTACTATTTGCAATCTCTACGAAAACGAAACTTTATACCATATTTTAATAAGATGTCCCATGTATGAACATTTAAGAAATTGGTACTTACACAAATACACATTGAGCCCAATTGATGGGGATAACTTCTGTGAAATTCTGCTTAATATAGCCAATACAGCCCAACTTAATGACGTTTTTTATTTCATGGAATGTGCCTTAAAAATACGATCATTCATTATTAATGAATGAAGTAGCAGCCTCCCTTTATTTCAATGCTAGCATCCACCAACTTACGCTTGTATCTCGTTTTTACTTCATTTGCAGCTCAACTATTCATTGCTCTTTCTAATTTTGAAATATTTGAAAATTTTTACATTGTAAGGTGTCTCGACTCTCTCCGCCCTTTTCTGAGGAGGGGGGAGTTGGGACTCCAAACCCGAATCAAATTTGTACATTTTTCTGTTTAATTAATCTCTCTATTGTGGTTTAAGGCTTCCTTGTATTATCTGCATTTTACAATATTTATTTGTTTATTTTTTTTTTTTTATTTTTATATTTTTTATATACATCATTACATTTGTTTATAATAACAATTTGTCAACCATTGTAATAAGCCACTTGGCTTAAAATACAATAAATTATATATATAACAAAACTGTGTAGCTTAAAAGCAAATTTGTGTAGCTTAAAAGCAAATTATAACAAAACTGTGTAGCTTAAAAGCAAAACTTCTTAGTTTGAGAGACCGGAAAAACGTTGGCGTTGAAATTTGAATTGTTTTAATCGAATTTTTCAACAGAAAAAATTAGACTTATACAGCCTATACGATAAAAACGGCGAGAGTAGGGGCGCTATCCGTTTTCGAACCCATAGAACACGATTCTGTAGAAAAAAATGTCTATATATATATATATATATATATATATATATATATATATATATATATATATATATATATATATATAAGATCCTTTTTTAATATTCAAAAATAAAACACAAACGCTATTGGCGGATAAGCGTGGGTAGGAATGCCCTCGTACGAATTGTGTTGGCTTTTTTCCTGCTAACTGCTATCGGCACGAAATTGAAATTTACTGCGATTCAGCCCTTAAAAACTTAAAACCGTTTTTTAAAGCCCCGATTAGCCGGACACTCATCATCAGTTTTGAAACCACCAAAATGACAAATCGCTTGTAGACTTTCAATCACATTTCCTTTGTAGACATTCAATACCGAAGATGAAGGGAAAAATTCGACTTCCGTGATGCGGCCGCGCTGCTCACGGCTTGTTTTTTTATTTTTCAGTTTCTTTAAAATAAAATTTTAGGAGAATGTTTCTAATACCTTAAGGAAGATAGTCATGTAGAAAAAAAATCGATTTCTTTTTTTTTCTGCGAATCTCCCCTTAACTTCTATGTGAACCAAACTTATATGTGAATATCCGAACAAAACGACTTTTTTAATGCAAAAATCGACCAATATTTCATTAAAATTTAAATCTTCTTTTAAAAACTCGTACAAATTCGTTGCTTTTTTACTTTTTTGAATTTTTTTTGGTGGCAAAATTTTTTTTAATTTTTCATAAAATAAATAATTACGGCGGCTAGGGCGCGCGCCATTTGAGAACTTGTGGAGTGACCCGTTCTAATAAAAAACTTTTGTAGACGCCATTTATATACATATATACTGAAACAACAACAAAAAGGTTGTGACACTTTTAGTAAATAAAATGCCAAACCTCAGGAATAAAGATCAATTTTTTTCCTGTTAAAGAAAATTCCCGAAATTGTCTTTAATTACACCCGTCATAAGGTGTTCCTTTCCTTAGGTGCAAGTGTTTGATACTAGGGATGATGGGACACTCTGTATCCAAACGAACATAATATAAATCTATTTACATATTTTACACTATCAAATTTATATTTAACACATAAGACACAATCCGCAATACAAATATAAACTTTTTAAACTTTGAGTTTCGTTCTACTTGTGTGTGTATGTTTGGTATGTAATTTATAAGAAAATATTTTTAAATCTTACTGCATTAGTTGGCGAGTGAATGTTGTGTAAGCTTTCTTACCTACTGCTGCTGTTACAACTTATGTCTATATGTACAAAAAAATTATTTGTAAAATTTATGATATGAAATGAAAAAGTTTTGTTCAGAAATTTTTATTTGAGTTTTTACTTATAATATTTAAAAGTAGCAAGTTTTACTAATATAAAATATAAGGAGTGGTACGTGAGCAAAACGTTGTTTTTAGTATAATAAAACATTTTTTTTATTTACAAATATGTGAGCGATTAATTCTTTTCTAACAAATTTTATTTTTTTTTTTATGTAAGTTTTTATATAAAAATTTCTAAACATAATGACTTTATAACAAATTGAATACACTTATGGGGTTATAGAAATTTATGGTGTTCAGTCTTTATTATATAATAATATATTTACAAATCAATAAGCGCGGTAGCGCGTCGGCAAGTTCTCACCAGCCGTACGTGCACCAAGCTATATTTACACGAACCATTTCAAGCCATTTTTGACCCCCTAAAAACTCTAGTTCTATTGGTTGTATTGAATTAAAATTTTGCATACACAATAACACACTCGAAATCACTCTCAATTTCAAATTTCATCGATCTAACTTTCGTAGTTCCTGAGGTATAGGTCTCCAAAAATCGACAATTTTGGCACTCACTCATTCACTCACTCACTGAGGGATCATCAAAACCTCTGGCCTATTTCCAGTGGACATAGGAAATTGAAATTCGGTCAGAATATAGATCTGAGTCTAACAGTAAAGGGAAAAATCTAAAATCATAATATTTTTCGTTATTTTCGCTATTTGTGCCCTTTCTTTGGAAAAATACAGGGCAATTTTATATAAAAAAAATATTACTCAAAGCCTTCCTTAATATTCAAATCTATTAGTTGTCGGTAACTATGAAAATAAAATAATTACTTATAGCAACAAATTACCTACTATGAATCGTATAAACATTTTCACCTATTATGATTAATAAACGTCAAAAATAATTTAATTTACAAAAATTTACAAATACTTGGTTTACGATAGCCATGGAAATGATTTTTCAAAGTGAAGATACAATTCAGTCATGATTTAATTTTGTGACTTAGAACCTGTGAAAATTAAGTTCAAAATTTTCAGTCGGGCTTACGTATACAGGGAGCAATTCCCACTTTGTTTGGCGTACGCTATAACGATTCATAAAAGTCAATGTTTAAGTCTGGATAGTGCCCTTTTAGATATTGGCTCATCAATATTCGCATGTGCTCAGGCATAGGTTGCACTATCCAGAGTAAGACATCTCCAAGGTGTTCACTTAATAAATTTTGACCCGAGTCAGATTAAAGCACAATAAAGTGCAATAGCAGAGTACAATAGGCTTAGATCTTTGTATCGAAGAGATTTAAATAAAATTATCCTTAAAAAGAACAAAATTCAAAAAATTCCGAACAGAGAGTGGATTTTGCGACCAAATTTTATCGCTGTTCAAATACCAAATGAATCCTATAGTAAAAGATCCAGTCAAAAACGTAAAAATAAAACTAAATCAGACTGCAAATCGAAAAAAAAAGAAATAAGTACTGCTTGCTTGCTATCCTACTATCTAAATTGAACCAGTTTGTATTGGACTACATTTCCTACAAAATGTCGTGAAATTCCACCAAAAACATAAATGTGAAAAATGGGTAAGTTCTAATATGTATTGTGTTAGCCTGAAAAAGAATTGAAATCAAAATAAACTGTCAAGTTCCAAACATATTTTTCGGAATAAGATAAATTCTTTTAAAAAATATACATCAAGCTTTTTTAAGGTAAATAATAGAAATTTTTCATTAGAACTTGGGGAGTTTTTAACACCAAGTAATACATGATAAATGAATAAAAACTCGCCATGTTCTAAAAATTTCTATTATTTACCTTAAAAAAGTTTGATCTATATTTTTTAAAACAATTTATCTTATTCCGATTTTGCATGAAAAATATTTTTGGAACTTGACAGTTTATTTTGATTTCAATTCTTTTTCGGGCTAACACAAGACATATTAGAACTTGCCCATTTTTCACATTTATGTTTTTGGTGGGATAAAATATTACACTAGTCGACACAAAAATCTTTTGATGAGTCTATGAACCCATTTAATGATTTATTCCTTTTGATTTTTCACCGCGAAACATTCTGAAAACTTATCCATCTTTTAAATTTGGCTTAGTTTCATTCGATCATACCCTATTTTTCTTTTTGATTTGAATATTGAATTGTTCTGTTTGAATAAAAGTGAAATAAATTTTGCATAATAAAAATATTTATTTATTCCATTCACTGGAATCCGAAAAAATTTCTTAAAATTCATAATATGGTGCTGAAAACTATAAAACATAATCTATAAGAAATATCAAAAAATAATGTAAAAAGGTTGACTCTAAGCGACAACTTACAAGCTAGAATTTTATTTGCTATTAATTTTAACGTGCTTTCCTGGGGTTAACAGGCCTTACAAGAGGGTGGGGTAGTTCGGGCTGGAAGAAGCCCGTAGCGATCGGTAGGGACTCAGGAAAAAGTAAAAACTTTTTTTTGCTCGTCACTTATTTTCTCAGGGAGAAATTTTTAAAGGGTGTGCTTTATTCCCGAGGCCTGGTCCTGATGGTCAAAAATAAAAAGAGTAATAGCAAAAAGTTGATAACAGTTGTAAAATTTTCCTGTTCTGTTTTTATTTGCAAACTGCTGGGGGTGGAAGTTGGATTAGTAATTGATAAGGAAATGTTATATAATAATTTTTGAATTATGGTAGACGTAAAGATTATTTAAAAGAATATCTGACAAAATAGTCAAATAATTTTCGATAACTAATCATAAAAACTTCTTTTAGAAAATGAAGCAAAATTAGACGAACCCAGTTTTTGTCTCTTTTCCTTTTCCTTTTTGTTATTTTAAAGGGCCGAGGTCAACAATCCACATGAGGTATAAAAAATACTTTAGTCCTGTGGCGTATATATTATTTTTTGCAATTTCGAATAATTTAAAGTCTTAAAAATTAAGAAAAAATTAATTTAAATGTCACTCAAATTGTATGTAATAATATTACATCAAGTATACTTTAGATAGATCAATCGAAATTGTACATACCATACAATATAACTGTTTGTCTTTATCTACAGGTTTGAATTTATTTATTACTAGCCGTATACCCACCCGATGGGGTTTACTATCGGCGACATCTCAGGATGTCAGTCAGAGTCAAAGATTTATTAAATAAGATACTATTTATTTTAATAGCCACAGTAACATATTTTTATATATCTTTAACTTCCAAAATGACGAATTTTCATACAAATTTTCATTCCCCATTTAACCCACTTGGGGGACGAATTTTCTAAAATCCTTTCTTAGTGTTTTTAATTTTACCTAAATTACATAGGGAATTCCTGTGCAAAATGACATTCTTCTTAACCCAGCGGTTTAAGCTGTGCGTCGTCTGTCACTCCGTCAGTCAGTGTTAGAGATTTAATAAGTAGGTTTTAAATTACCTAGTAACGCTATTTAATTTAATTTTCACCTGCTGGTTGGTGATGCTCTGTAATTTCTGCTTTTTGACTGGCTTAAAAGCGGGACCAAAAGAATTTTTTAGATCCTTGGGACTAAAAGTGACACTTTACTCCCTATTACGAGGGACTAAATCATGTATTTTAGTCCCGCAATTGCAAAAAATAATTTTTCTGTTGATTTGAATATTCTGTTGTGAAAACGTGTAAATCTTCATAGAACCTAATTTTTTTTTAAACTGTAACTATGGATGAAACTATGAAAATAAATGAAAATTATCAAACCAACTTGTTAAAATAAATTATCAACTGAAAATTCTAATAGACCCCCACCCACAATATATTTACACCCACAAATTTTCTGCTACTATAAATCATTATTGTTATTTCTGTTTTGTTGTTTTGTGAATATAAAATTACTCTACTTCTAGAATAAATAGTTAACGTTAGCAACAATATCAATGATAATAATGTATAGCCCAGCGCCAACGCTTTCTTCCTCTCAATGTATTATTTTATGTCTTTGCTTCATTTCTCACTACAAGTTGTTGGCTTCTGGATTTTCACTATCGTCTTTATAGGCAGAGTGCCCAATGTACAAAAATGTAGCTCATTTCCTCGTCAGTATAGAACATTTAAATAATAATATAATATATGTAGTATTAACTGTGCTAAAATTGATAGTTAGGGATACCGTTTTGAAAAGGGTTCAGAGGGAACCCGCCTTCTTGTACAAACCCCACTACAGATTGCCCGCTGTTTAAAACAATATGAAAAATGGCAACCTGTCTCTCTCTAGTTGTGGAGAATTTAATATATTTAATTTGCTGTTCAAAAATACCGGTGTTAAAGAAATATAGTATATTACTTTCCGAGGATCACACATGTTATTTTTATGGCCTCGAATGCATTTTGAAAATCCGAGACTGAAAGCCGAGAATTATTGAGCATTGATGGTCATAAAAATAAACTTACACAGAAAAAAAAAACAGTGGTTTTATTTACAAAACCGCTTTGAGTATTCAGTTTTCGTTGTTAGAACTAAAATTTTAGTAATTGTAACGAAACTCGCTTCCAGTGATTGATATAAGTTTTATTAATACTACAAATTGCGTTTTATTAATGTGTACTCTTAGTTTTAATATAAAATTTTGCAAATATTACAAAAACTTTTGTAATAACGAAAAAAAAGTTTAGTAGTATATTTTTGTAGCATTAATTACAGTTCTATTAAATATTTTAAGTAAATATAACAAAAATATTTGTAATTATAACACTGTTTTAAAAATCAAAATGCGCATGCTTAAACTAAAAATCTGTTTTGTAATTAAAACGAAAATTTTTGTAATAATTAAATGACACTTGCGCAGAGTTGACAAGCTGATACGTTTAAGTGGTATTTTGTAACCGTTCATAATACTTATATGTATGCATTTAAAGAAGCCCTGATAATATTTACAAAGCTATTTCTGTTCTTCAGTTTTTGCTGTTATAACTAAAATTTTAATATTGTTACAAAACTTGCCTCTACTACGATTTATTAATTCTTACTGTTATTTTTAAGACAAAATTTTGCAAATGTAACAAAAACATTTCTAATAACAAAAAATATTTTGATAGTATACTTGAGTTATTTAAAAATTTAAATGACAAAAAAATTTAGTGATTGTCACAAAGTTGTTTAATTTATCATTTAAAAACAGAGTTTTGTAATTACAACAAAAAGTTTTGTAATAAATAACTGACGCAAGCGCAGTATTAACGAATTTTTTGATTCTTAGAATAGCGCCCATCATCATAAATATTTATTACAAGCTGACAAGAGTTTATGAAAAATATAGTATACAATCTGAATTTAAAATTGTTTGAACGTTAGAAATATGGGAAGAAAACTTGCTAATGGTTTTATTATCGAAAATCTAATAGATATTGGCTAGTAAGTATTTTCATAAATTATTTTTTGCCCACAAATATTAATACTATTCCTATTAAAATTTAATCTCTTTTTTTTCAGATAGGGTAAAAGACCCCATTGTCGATCGGGGTTATAAGTCCGATCAGTTTTGACATTTATATCTTAATGAAGTTATTTCTGAAAGAAACCTTTGATAAAAAAAATTATTGTTAATAGAATGGTTATTTTTCAATTTAAATTCACCTCACATTTAATGTCTCCTCACTTAATTTAAGAAATACATATATATATATATATATATATATATATATATATATATATATATATATATATATATATATATATATAACAATTTTTGTTGAATTCGTGAATTTTTAATATGGTGGATGATCATTATTCAAAACACATGGGTTATAAATTGTAACATTTTTCACCGAATTTTTAAAGTTATTAGCATAATAAAAGTATACAAATAATTGTTATTAATCCACTTAAGAGATTAGGATAGCTAAATTAAATTTTATATGTGTTAAATATTATTTGTATGACTGATCCTTCTTGGGACCCAAGTTTTAGAGTTGGGTACGGCATTTTGAGAATTATATATTGCATATCTCTTTTATAAACATTTTTAATTAATTTTTGGGTTTAAAACACTTAACTAACCGTTTTTATAATTTCACTTTAATATTTTATTTATTTCAGAACGTAAAATCAATTGAAAAATAATTAATATTGAATTAAAACTTCGAAATTGAAATAAAAACGTCAGACATTTAGATTTGAAACGATATATAAATATATCCCACCAAAAACATAAATGTGAAAAATGGGCAAGTTCTAATATGTGTCATATGTATTGTGTTAGCCTGAAAAAGAATTGAAATCAAAATAAACTGTCAAGTTCCAAACATATTTTTCGTGCAAAATCGGAATAAGATAAATTGTTTTAAAAAATATACATCAAACTTTTTTAAGGTAAATAATAGAAATTTTTCATTAGAACATGGCGAGTTTTTATTCATTTATCATGTATTACTTGGTGTTAAAAACTCCCCAAGTTCTAATGAAAAATTTCTATTATTTACCTTAAAAAAGCTTGATGTATATTTTTTAAAACAATTTATCTTATTCCGATTTTGCACGAAAAATATGTTTGGAACTTGACAGTTTATTTTGATTTCAATTCTTTTTCAGGCTAACACAATACATATGATACATATTAGAACTTGCCCATTTTTCACCTTTATGTTTTTGGTGGGATTTCACGACTTTTTGTAGGAAATGTAGTTTAATACAAACTGGTTCAATAGATAGTAGGATAGCAAGCAAGCAGTACTTATGTATTTCTTTTTTTTCGATTTGCAGTCTGATTTAGTTTTATTTTTACGTTTTTAACTGGATCTTTTACTATAGGATTCATTTGGTATTTGGACAGCGATAAAATTTGGTCGCAAAATCCACTCTCTGTCCGGAATTTTTTTAATTTTGTTCTTTTTAAGAATAATTTTGTTTAAATCTCTTCGATACAAAGATCTAAGCCTATTGTACTCTGCTATTGCACTTTATTGTGCTTTAATCTGACTCGGGTCAAAATTTATTAAGTGAACACCTTGGAGATGTCTTACTCTGGATAGTGCAACCTATGCCTGAGCATATGCGAATATTGATGAGCCAATATCTAAAAGGGCATTATCCAGACTTAAACCTTGACTTTTATGAATCGTTATAGCGTACGCCAAACAAAGTGGGAATTGCTCCCTGTATACGTAAGCCCGACTGAAAATTTTGAACTTAATTTTCACAGGCTCTAAGTCACAAAATTAAATCATGACTGAATTGTATCTTCACTTTGAAAAATCATTTCCATGGCTATCGTAAACCAAGTATTTTACTCCAAATTTTTGTAAATTAAATTATTTTTGATGTTTATTAATCATAATAGGTGAAAATATTTATTAGTAAAATATTTATATTCATAGTAGGTAATTTGTTGCTATAAATAATTATTTAATTTTCATAGTTACCGGCAACTAATAGATTTGAATATTAAGGAAGGCTTTGAGTAATATTTTTTTTATATAAAATTGCCCTGTATTTTTCCAAAGAAAGGGCACAAATAACGAAAATAACGAAAAATATTATGATTTTAGATTTTTCCCTTTACTGTTAGACTCAGATCTATATTCTGACCGAATTTCAATTTCCTATGTCCACTGGAAATAGGCCAGAGGTTTTGATGATCCCTCAGTGAGTGAGTGAATGAGTGAGTGCCAAAATTGTCGATTTTTGGAGACCTATACCTCAGGAACTACGAAAGTTAGATCGATGAAATTTGAAATTGAGAGTGATTTCGAGTGTGTTATTGTGTATGCAAAATTTTAATTCAATACAACCAATAGAACTAGAGTTTTTAGGGGGTCAAAAATGGCTTGAAATGGTTCGTGTAGATATAGCTTGGTGCACGTACGGCTGGTGAGAACTTGCCGACGCGCTACCGCGCTTATTGATACGTTATCTATCGTCATATACTTAATTTAACTGTTTAAAAATTCACAATAGCGTATAGATAAGTTAGAATCATGTTAGAATGTACACAATGTTTTTTAATACATAATTAGATGGCGAACGAAAATACATTATTTTAGTGGTTTATTTTATCGAATATTTAAACCCTTCTGTCATTGCTGCTATGTTTCACAAGGTGTCATTCTGTGATACTCTATGACACAGACTGACCCCTTGTAGTGGATAGAGTGTCAAAGTGACTGAAAGAGAATGGTTCAAATATTCGATAGTATAAGATTTGTACTACTGTACGTGATTTGAATTAATGCGCGATTCTTCATAGGGGTCAGTGTATTGATCTTTCAAAGGAGGTTAATATTTTCTGTCTGCTTTTTAATAGACGTCAACAAATTATAAAACAAAATCATTAATAAATCAAAATTTTTGGGTTATATTTTCTTAAAAACATATCCATTGGATTAAAAAAACTTGGTTTCATACTTATTAAGAAAAAAAAAATGGGTGTTTTGTTTATTTTTTAATTTTTTTAAGCTAATTTAATGATACAGCTAAAAATAGTGATCGGTCATCGGGTCTCTTACCCTACTAAAAGCAATTTTGGACATTACGGAAAAAATAGTATAAATTTGCAGTTAAATTAAACTTTTTTATAACGAAAAAAAAGTTCCTTCAGTTCAGAAATTTATAAAGCACTAGCAAATTAAATGCATTTCTTTTCAAATTCAAGTAAGGGTTAATTTTTTGGTTAGACATTATTTTAAGCTTCATATTTTAGTTAGTAAAATATTCTTTTTTTACAGATTGAAAACATGCTACTCTTTTTTCATCTTTTCACTCTGATTCTGAATCGAGTATGTAATCCATTATTCGACTATATGTAAAACAACTCAATTAAGTAAATTACTAGCAAATTAAAAGCATTCTTTTTCAAATTCAAGTAAGTTTTTTATTATTTAGTTAGACATTTTTTATGTTTCATATTTTAGTAAAATATGCTTTTTTTACAGATAAATAACATGCTTGTTTTTGTTTTGTTTTTTTAAAACTTTTCACTGAATTTTGAAGATGTAATTAAATATTGGACTACAGTTACATCTTTCAATGAAATTTGTTTAACATTAGTTCTGAATATAAAAATATGTTAAAATTATTTCTAAAGCACATATCTCCTGTAAGTTAAAAAATTTTAACATAACTTTTTATTTTTTTGTATTAATTAATTAATAAATTCATTTATATAAAATAAAATTTTTCTTATTTTATAGGGACTAACTGGATGTACTTTGATAATTAATGTAATGCAGTGTAAAATAGATGTGAAGTTTGAATTTTACATGTTCTTTTTTACATTAATTATCAAAGTATATCCAATAAGTTCCTTTCCTTCACAAATATCCTTAATGATATTTACAGGGGTAATTTGTAACTACAACAAAAAAATATAGTAAAATTTACTATAAAATTTAGTATTATTAATAAATAAATCATACCTATTACAAATTCCATTTAGTAATTATAACAACGTTTATTAAATGTTCAATAAAACATACATTGAGTTTTATTCACAAAAATAAGTATTTGTGATAATTACAAAAGTTTTAGTAATCAGATTTTTAATAAAAGTGGTTTTGTAATATTACTAAAGGGTTCTATTGGAGTAAAAATTTTGTAATATTAATTCACGTTTTTGTAATATACAGTGAGTTTTTTTTTTCGTATACGGACCGAGAACAAGTAAGTTGTTTTCTCAATCAAAAAAAAAATTATAAATAAATTTAAAAAATAATATTAAAAAATAATTTTATTGAAAAATGCTATTTTAATAAAAATGAATAGTAGGCATCTTTAAGTAATTGATTCCATAGGGAAATATATTTACTAATTGACGGTAAGCGATTAATTACGTTCCCAGGAAGACCAGTGAAGAATTGTCAACTAAAAAAAACACGATAGCGAAGCTGAAGCGTTTTTGGGTTGACAGTTCTTCGAGTTAAATTGCTTTTAGGCAAGAAATTTGAGTTGTAGAGAACACAAATTTATTTAGGAAAAATATAAAACTCAAGTGTAATACGGTAGGACAATTTAACGGATAAAGTAAATTTGTATAATTCATATTATTATTTAATACATTGTTACTATGGTTCTGGAATCAGTTAAATTTACCAATACGAATTTTTGTTTCATTTTTATCGTGCTTATCTACAATGAAATGACCAATGAAATGTTTTGTACCATTTTTTTCGCTGTTAAAATCTTGTAGAACTTTTTTCCATGGTAAAAGTGAAAAAACTACAATATTCTTGTGGCATTCTTGTGGCTTGTACTGATACACATGAGTAAAATTATCAGTGTATAGTAACTAAAACACAAATTGGAAAATGTGCATACGCGTGAAGTTAACTGCTATTGCTATGTAAACGCGAACTTACGGTTCAAAAAATTGAGAAAATTATTTTTTATGTTAGGTTGCCTTTAAGATTGATCAAGATTTAATTAAGTGAAAGATTAAATTCTCCACTGGAAAAATATGGAATGCCCACAGACCAGTGAATATATATTATATAGACTAATTATAAAAATGTGTAATTGAGGCAATCGGTTACGACCAAGTTCCGACCTTAATAGTATTCTGTAATATAGTAATGGATTGTATCCGTAATAATGATTTTAAATAATTATTGTAGAAATATAATATTGATAATAAAATTTTACTTTTTTCAGACCAAACTGCAAAATTTTGAAAGAAAAAAAGTGGTATTCGCTTTATTTTCAAAATATGGACGTATACAAATTATATCCTGCAATAATTATAGCCGCATTTGTTCAGAAATTGACATTATATTATTTCATTAAATTTCACCTGTCTCACCTTGTTACCTGCTTCAAGAAAATTGTCTAGAAACTGGCTTTACGCTTTGTCTGGTAGTATAATATAATAGTGTTCATTGGTCTGTGGGAGTGCCGAATCTTATATAGTCATATTTATCCAAACAGTAGGTAATCTGTTTATTACCGGAAGTAGAGACGTACCCTGCCATAAGATCAGATGCCTTTGACAACATCTTTTATCATGGCTTACATTTATATTACATTGTCTGAAGATTCAGTGACGAGGAAATGGCCTCATTTTTTCACATTGGGCTCTCGGGCTATTTACTTGCATTTATTACATTTAAATATATTCATAATACTTACTCGTACGGCAGTACCTAGTACGTAATGCAATAATTTTAGTTTTTGGATGGTTGCTTATAAATGTACATTGGGTTACATGATACAATAAATAAATATATGTACAAGTTGCTTTTGTGGAAATTTGAAACTAACACGTTTCTGGAGGATTCCTAGGGATCGGATGTTAAATGAAAGAACACTTTTACATGAATACTGATTTATTCTCGTTTTGAAAGAAGAGATAAAGAGTCTAAAGACTCGTATTGGCACATTGGTACAAGGGGTGCTAATGCTGTTTATGAGCTGTTTGATTGAAATGTGGTCGTTCGTAACGGTTACTACTACTAGTGGTATGTTTTTAAAAAATATGTTTAAATAAAACAAATTTAATAATAGGTAAGTATACCATAGCAATTTATATTTATCCCAATTCTGCTAATTTTATTTTTTTCCACCAGATATCTTACAATTATTTATATTGAACAAATAGCATAATATGTATTTTAACTTTTCATAAGAAAAACTAAAATTTAACTCCAAAAATATAAAATTTGGGGAGACAGGTTTACCCGCACTGTCAACTTCCCAATGGGTGCTTTTAAAGACTAAAGACTATTGTACATGAATAATTTTTTTTATTTCAGGGGGCTCCTCCTTTGAGTCCTTGACAAAGGCTTTGTCCTTTGCACCCCACCGAGGGTTTCGCCCTCTGTACCCCGTAGGTGACTCCGCCCCCACAAACAAATGATATCATTTGTTCTCGAGATATGCGAGGCAAAAGGAAATTCACCAACGAACGAACTAACGAATGTATGCACAGTCATCTCGTTTAAAACGACGGATTTGGATTCTATTGACCTTGAAACGTGGGGATATGTCCAAATTAGCGATTCGCAAAATTGGACCCATTACAATAACTTCCAATGGGAAGTTAAAAAAATTCGTCAAGTGCGTGGTTGACACGCATTAATTTAGGGCTCCTCAGTTATATATATGGAACTTTTTTGTAAAGTGTCAGTTGGACTACAAAATTGTCGTTTAACTTTTTGTCCTATCTTGAATAGTTTAATCCTATTTCAAAATTTACCCCCAATTTTACCTGAACAGCCCCTCTAGTCGGTCCAACCCAGAATTTATATACATCACTAGAAAGCTCTCTAAAAACAAAGTGTTGTGTCAATTTAGCGATCTGAGCCACCTACTTTTCGATGTTTTTAAATGATACAGGCTGCAGATAGAATGGTGAAGTGAAATGTATATATAAAGAAAATAACTCATTTCAAAAATAAAGTTTTGTCACATATAAAATATATTATAATTTCTACTATTCTTTTTCAATATATTAGATACTTGATCTTGCAAGAGATAGCTATATTACAAGCTTGTCTAAAAGATAAATTTATGAGAATGAGTCATTCCCAGTTGTCGTTGTTTCTTGCTCACGGCGTTTTTTTTTTTTTTTTTTTTTTTTTTTTTTTTATGAGAAGTGTAAATGTGCGTGAAAATGTCATGTCCGTAACTAAAGAATGGCTGTATATGCATCAGTTTGAATATTTTTAAGTAATTAATTTCACCTGTCAGTAGATAACAAGTTGGGAGCGAACTAATCTACGACCATTTTTCAAGATAAGATTAAATCTGACCGCGGGAGCGAACTAGTATGCACCCTTTTTACTGCAAAGGGTATGTTTCAAAAGAATGGCTGATTAGTAATTCATATTATTATTTAATACATTGTTACTATGGTTCCAAAATCAATTAAATTTACCAATACGAATTTTTTTTTTCATTTTTATCGTGTTTACCCACAACGAAATGACCAATGAAATGCGTACCAATTTTGTCGCTGTAAAAATCTGCCCTAACTTTTTTCTATGGTAAAAGTGAAAAAACTACAATATACTTATGGAACTTGATACACGTGAGTTAAATTGTCAATATAATTTTTATTAGTTTGAAGGTTGTTAGAGTTTTTAATTTTTAATTGTATTCTGGTATTTATTTTATATAAAAGTAAATGTAAATTTAAAATAAAAATTTTTTATAACACCCGCTTCTAAAGTTCAATATTCGAGCGTTGTGTAATGGGCGTAAAGAGTGGGTGTGGGGGTAAATTATTAAAACCTCCAAAAAGCAGACCCTAGGTACGAACTCCATCAACATACCAAATTTCAAACCTCTAAGTTGATTCTGGGGGAGTGTGGGCGCGTTAGATCCAGCCAAAATTCTTTTTTCCGCCTCTACTCTTGCCAAACCATCCTAAGAAGCTGAATTTTGGATATGTTGTTGGTAATTAACCAAAACATTATTTTCAACTGGTTTTGAAAAGTTTTATTGTTTTGTTGCCCCTCACCACCCCCTTAAAGGTTGGGTCGGATCCAAAATTTGCCCAAAATTTGACCCCACTTTGATAGTATTGTTGTGCATCGGAATGAGCCCCACTTACCAAATTTCAGCTCTTCACTTCCATAGGAAGGCTCTACACATGTCAAAAGGGAATATATATATATATATATATATATATATATATATATATATATATATATATATATATATATATATATATATATATATTAATGTCTATATATTAACTGTCATGGGGTGACTTGAGCCCGGGCCTATGGCAGAAATTTACAGTTCATGGCAGGCTTATATATATACACACACACACACACACACACACACACACACACACACACACACACACACACACACACACACACATATATATATATATATATATATATATATATGCGTGTGTGTGTGGATGTGTAATATTTTTAACTTGCTGCCATTTCTGGTTACACCGGACGTTGACACCAAATTTGTTTTGAATTCGTTGGAAACTGTTACTAATATGCTATGTGATAGTGACATTTCATCTTTTTGACTTGATACAGAGTGGTCAAGCATTTTTTTACATATTTTTTGTGGCAAAGCATTTTTTTACATATTTTTTGTTTGTTGTCCTAGTCTTTTTTTTCAAATGAATCATCTGTATTTTTTTATCATAATTACGTAGAAATATGTAAAGTGTATCTATTACCTACTAAAAGATATTCCTATACCTAAAACTGATACTTTGGAAGTTACATAGAATTTATATAATAAAATGATCAGTTAGGTTTTCTATGGGCGCGGCTGACACAAAAACCAGGGGACAGATTTCAGTGAAACATTATAAATTTATTCCTTAGACGCTTCATCATCTCAACATCGACAACATCCTCAGTAAAAATTATCACAATATTCTTTATGGGAGTTGATATATTCAAGACAAAAGTTGATATATCAAAAATACTAATTTAACAATAAACGGAAATAAAAGAAAGTAAAACAAAAGATGCTTACGATAAAAATAATATTTAAAATTTAAATGTTAACTTCAAAACTTTTTTACTAAAATTTCACTTTAGGAAAGGATAGTAGTAAAATTTAATTACGGAAGAACCGAACATATGTAATTTTAAAAAGTCCACCAGGGTTCTCGCATCCTGAAAAGGATCTAAAATTGAATAAATTTTAAAACCATCAATATGAGAATCTATGGAAAGATCTCAGTGTGAAAATTAGATATATTAACATGGTTGCTTTCGAAGCGTTTGGCGAGCGGAGAGAAGCATTACATGGAATTAATCTTTTATAGAATTTTAAATTGGTTGGCGAGCGAAGCGAAGCACTTTAAGGAATTGATTTGGAATAAAGTTTGCCTTATTTGTTTCGGAATAACTGATTTAAAGTAGCTTTACGCACAGTTAGGATAACTTGACACGAATGAAACTAGAGGGCATAGCCAAGGGAGGTGAAAAAAAAATTAATGAATACATATTTCCACAGTTTTTGAAAAAAAATTCTGTAAGGAGTAAAACAGGGAATAAACACAAAAAAATGGGGGAGAGATCAAAGTTTCCATTTTCATCGCCTACTATTCTAGCGTCTCCAGTCATGACTCATTACATTAGGAAATATTCAAATATAATGCAAAAAGACTTATAGGGGATGTAGGAATTTAAATTTTCCAATAGGAATAGGGAGGATACTTACTTAAAGTCTACAAAATATTAGGAATTTTAAACATATAATATTTGAGTATTTTAAATATATATATATATATATATATATATATATATATATATATATATATATATACATATATATATATATATATATATATATATATATATATATATATAATATATATATATATATGTATATATATTATTACTATTTATTATATATTATTATTATATATTATTACTATTTTTTATTCCTTTTTAAAATAATATTATTGAGTGTTTGTCTTTTTTTTAAAAGCCTTTATTTAACTTGCTATGTTAACTAGTATGTTGGTTTAGATAAAATCTTGGAATTAAAATTTAGACAGGTTCTAATTGAGCTAGAGGTTTAATTTTTGCATACGTGTCTAACCTCGATGACAATGCAATATTGTATAATTAGTTTTGCCCTAAATCGTCCCAAATCAAAATGGTTAATTCTTAATCCTGTGCAACTTTTTGACATTTCGAAATGGTCAAATATTGTCCATTGATTTTACACTGCAATTTTTTGTTTCCATAGTTATGTTTGATTAATGTAAATTAACCGATCAAAATACAGGTAAAAAGATTACTTCTTTAATTTTTTTTAAATTAATTGTGATCAGACTAAAAACGAGAAAATAAATGAAAGTAAAAAAACATGTTTTTTAAGAAAACCCTTTTATTTAAAAATGGGCTAAAAAAATAAAATAACTTTTGAGTGAAGTTGGAAGCAATATGCAACATAATTTATAAAAGCTTGAGGCGTTTAATTAAGTGTGGTAACTACTGAAAAGTAAAATAGCTACGCTTATATCCAGACATCCAAAACAGAAATAATTAATGATAACGCCTCAAACGTTTATAAATTATGTTGCATATTGCCTCAAACTTCACTCAAACGTTATTATATTTTTTTCAAAAATTTTTTTCTACCTAGTCGTGTTTTAGGGGTCCGAAACCGGATAGCGACCCTACTCTCGCCTCTCGCCGTTCTTATCGTATAGACTGTATAAGTCTAAATTTTTCAAGTTCGAAAATTCCTACTTTATAAATAAACATTAACTTTAATTAGTCCAGGAGGTATCAGCGCGTGAGTACCGAAAAACTATTCCACCTCAATTTTTTTTATGTGATCTTGTTCAAATTGCCCTACTGATTATATAAATACATGTTGTCATGGTGCAACCCGGGGCTATATTGTTTAAATCGAAATTGTTTAAACAATTGCAGAGAATTGTTATTTTTCAACCGAACAAATATTTTTTATACTCTTTATTGAAATACAAATAAAAAACGTCATATGGCTTTTCACAACAAAGTTAATATTTTTTAGAGATATTAATTTTTAAAAGTTCGAAAAAATCTCAAATTTGGGTACCGTAATTTGGGGTAAGATTGGCCCTTAAGGGTAAGATTGGCCCAAGTCTTGGAAAAAGACAGTTTGATTTACTATTAGTTAGCAAATACAGCTATCAACTTGGTTCTTGTGGTAAATGACAGGTAGCAGCACTGACTATACTCGAATGCTAAGATTGATTTATTAAATGAAAAATCAGAAATTAAGTGAAAAAAATTTACAAAATTACCGCCCTTAAAATTTGCCGCCCCGGGCAAATGCCCAGGTTGCCCGCCCTTGGAGCGGGCCCTGTCCCTAACATATTGTACACTATCTACTACGTACAACCACAATTAAAAATGTCGAACATTGTCCCAAGAAATAGAAATATTTGGCATTAATTACTATGACATTTTGTATTTGGGACAATGTTACCCCAAATAAAGGCAAGATTGTCTAAAATTTTCAGAACATCTTATAGGCTAGCAACTTACCCTTAAAAAGTTGCTTAGAAATTGAAAAAGTGACCACGAGCGTTCTAGTGGGTGGTTTTTTTTTTAATTGATGCAGAATTTAAAATAAAATATAAAATTCAAATACTATTTTTTGATTAAACCACGGCTTCAATGCTAAAAATTGTTAAAATAAATAATTTGACAAGTATTCTGATAAATGTTTGATTTTAGTCTACGTATTCATTCTAAAATATCATATTTGTCAATAGTTTTTTCTTTCTCTAAAAAAATATAATTTTTTTTTATATATCAATTGTGCTTAGAGAATACTAAAAATACAAAATTTATAGATGTATCTTACCTATTACTTTCATTAATTTTAACTTTTCACAGTGATGCCGGCATTTGGTAAAAAATAGTATTGGAATTTTTTAAACCTTTTTTAATTTTAAATCGATTAAAAGAAAAATCAGCCACTAGAACGCTCGTGGTCGCTTTTTGTTAAAAATTAGGGTTAAGTTGCTACTCTATTAAAATAGAAGTTAAATAAGTTCTGAGCTCTAATAACTAGTCAATGTATACCTGCAGAGTTCAATAACTAATAGTAAGAGGAAGTTACCTAAATATGCAGAGTTCAATAGCTAATAGTAAGAGGAAGTTACCTAAATATATATGAGAAATATAAGGCAGTTTACGTAAAAAAAACGCAAAAAATGGGCCAATCTGACCCCAAGTTACGGTACTTTTGACCCATGAAAAATATATTAAAAAAAAAAAATAATAAAATATAAATAATATTTTTTTAATTTTTTATACAATAGTTAATAATATCCTTAATAGAGATTTAAAAAAATTCATTGTTTATACCTGTTTTTTAATTGTTAATTTCGCGTGCTCACAAGTATGCGTCGTTTACCTTTAAGTATTTTTTCAGCCGGACAAATTTTTAGTCGAATTTTCTCCGAAAAATTAGACTTATACAGTCTATACGATAAGAGCTGCGAGAGGCGAGACCAGGGGCGCTATCCGTTTTCGGACCCGTAGAACACGATTATGTAAAAAAAAAAGATGTCTGATATATATATATATATATATATATTTTCCCGCAACCTTTTAATATGTGTAGGGCCCCCCTATGGAAGTTAAGAGATGAAATTTGGTAAGTGGGGCTTATTCCGATGCACAACAATACTATCAAAGTGGGGTCAAATTTTGGGCAAATTTTTTTTCGGACCCGACCTTTAAGGGGGTGGTGGGGGGCGGAAAAGCAATAAAACTTTTCCAAACCGGTTGGAAATAATGTTTCGGTCAATTATCTACAACATATCCAAAATTCAGCTTCCTAGGATGATTTGGTGGGAGTGGAGGGGGGAAAAACGATTTTCGCTGGATCTAACAGGCCCCCAGCCCCCCAGAATTAACGTAGAGGGTTGAAATTTGGTGTGTTGATAAAGCTCGTACCTAGGTTGTGCTTTTTGGAGGTTTTAATATTTTACCCCCACCCCCCTCATTTTTAAGCTACAATTTCATGCATTTTCGACGTTTTCGAAGTTTGTACCACTCGCACAGGTCACCCGAATAAACCTAGAGGGCTGAAATTTTGTATTCGGATTGAGTTAGTATCAAGGGGGTGCCTTTTGGGGGTCTCGACTTTTAACCCCTACCCCCACCATTTTTATACCCAAAAGAACATGATTTTTCTTGTTTTTTAACAGTTTCGTTCGGGTCAAAATCTCCCCAAATAAACCTAGAGAGCTGAAATTTGGTGTACAGGTTAAGCTAATAGCCAGACACTGTTTTTTGGAGGTTTCAACTTTTAACCCTTACCCCCACGATTTTTACGCCAATATTTCCTTAATTTTTTTGCTTGTTTTCTAACACGTCTAGAGACTCCATAAGGAAACCTAGAGGGCTGAAATTTTGTACGTGTATTCAGTTAGTATCCAGCTAGTACCTTTTAGTGAGTCCACATTACTTTTCCCCCCACTTCTTCCATTTTTACATCGGAATTGAATGCTATTGTTAAATGTGTTTTAAATGCATTACTTTTATTGTAAATACAAGTAGGCGAATAGTAATTTTAAAAAATTTAAAAAAAAGTGAATACAATTTTTTAACAAATGAAATACATACATATTAAGTAATTTGCAAATGTTATTAAAGTCACTGTTTATTTATTTATTTAATTATTATTTAGGAATTTTGGATTTTTATTATTTATAAAATAGAAATTTTGGATTTTTTTGGAAAGAAAAAATATCTTCATAAAAGCCTTCCAGTTTACTATTTAAGTTCCTTTTTTAATATTTAAATGTAAAACACAAAGGCAATTGGCGGATAAGCATGGATAGAAATGCCCTCGTACGAATTGTGTTGGCTTTTTCCCTGTTAACTTCTATCGGCACAAAATTGAAATTTACTGAGATTCAGCCCTTAAAAACTTAAAATTTTTTTATAAAGCCCCGATCAACCGGACACTCATTATCAGTTTTGAAACCACCAAAATTACAAATCGCTTGTGAACTTTCAATTATATTTCGCTTGTAGACACTCAATACCGAAGAAATAATTTTTTATTTTTTTTATTTTTTATTTATTTATTTTTTTTTTTTTGAAAGAAAAAATATCTTTATAAAGGCCTTCCAGTTTACTATTTAAGGTCCTTTTTTAATATTTAAAACTAAAACATAAAGGCAATTAGCGGATAAACATGGGCAGGAATGCCCTCGTACGAATTGTGTTGGTTTTTTTTCTGCTACCTGTTTTCGGCACAAAATTGAAATTTACTGAGATACAGCCCTTAAATACTTAAAACCTTTTTTTAAAGCCTCGATCAGCCGAACACTCATCACCAGTTTTGAAACCAACAAAATGGCAATTCGGTTGTAGACTTTCAATCACATTTCGCTTGTAAACATTCAATACCGAAGATGAAGGGGAAAATTCGACTACCGTGATGGGGCCCCGCTGCTCACGGCGTTTTTTTTATATTCTTTATTAAAATACAAATTAAAAAAGGTCCTATGACCTTTCACGATAAAGTTAATATTTTTAGAGATTTTTAGAGCCGTTTTTAAATTACGCCGCCGCAGCGCTGCAGTTGCCGTTTAGCGCATGCGCGTAGTGTAGCTACATCAGTTGGGAAGCCACAGATGCCATTACTACGCCGTTTGATCGAGTCTTCGTTTGTTTACGTGATTTTAAAATGCCGCCGACTATCGAGAATCCCGCCGACTCTGAAGTGCGTGCTGTGATTCGTTTTCTCTGTGCTAAAGGCTTAAAAGCAATTGACATTCATCGTCAAATCAGTGAAGTTTATGGTGAAAACATTATGAGTAAAGAAATGGTGCGGAAATGGTTTAGGGCTTTCAAAGATGGCCGCACAAACGTTAATAATGAGGAACGAAGTGGGCGACCTTCAGTCATTACCGATGATCTCATTCAAAAAGTGGACTGTAAAGTGAAAGAGAACAGCCGGTTCAAAATTTCGTCCTTAGTTGAAAAATTTCCTGCTGTATCAAGAAGTGTTCTCTACGAAATTGTGTCCGAACGTTTAAATTATCGGAAACTGTGTTCACGGTGGGTACCGAAAATGTTGAATGATGAGCACAAAACCAAACGGTTGGGCAGTGCATTGAGCTTTCTCGAGCGTTACAATAACGAGGGCGATGATTTTTTAAGCCATATCGTTACAGGCGTTGAAACGTGGGTAGCCTACGTTACACCAGAATCAAAACAACAGTCAATGGAATGGCGGCATTCAACATCCCCTAGGAAAGTCAAATTCAAGCAAACAATTTCTGCTCAGTGCACAGACAGAGGTGATGACAGACAGTGGGACAGACAGGGTGTGTTGTTGGTCGATTTTCTGCCTCGCGGTGAAACGATCAATGCAGCCGCGTACTGTGAAACTTTAAAAAAACTGCGTCGCGCAATTCAAAACAAAAGGCGTGGCATGCTGAGTGCAGGCGTCGTTTTGCTCCACGATAATGCACGTCCACATTCAGCAAATCGAACGCAAGAGCTCATCATTTCATTTGGCTGGGAACAATTGGACCATCCTCCATACAGTCCCGATCTAGCGCCTAGCGACTACCATTTGTTTCTGCACTTGAAGACACATTTGGCGGGGAAGCGTCATTCCAATGATGAAGAAGTAAAAACGTCTGTGCAGCGGTGGTTGTCCAGTCTGGCGGCAAGCTTCTTTGACGACGGCATACAAAAGCTGGTCCCAAGGTACGACAAGTGCCTCAATAATAATGGAAATTATGTAGAGAAGTAGAGGAAAGAATGCTCTTTCAGATAAATAAAGTTTGGTTTGAAAAATTTACTTGTTGATTTTTTTATATCAAAACGGTACTTACTTTAAAACATGCCTATATATATATATACATATATATATATATATATATATATATATATATATATATATATATATATATATATATATATATATATATATATATATATATATATATATATATATACATTTCATAGGTCAAAAGTACCTACCCAAATTTGAGATTTTTCGAATCTTTAAATATGAAGAAAAGAATATAAAAAAAATTAGGGGGTTAAAAAATAACAATTCCGTGCAATTGTTCAAACAATTTCGGTTTAAACAATATAGTCCCGGGTTGCGCCATGGCAACATGCATTTACATATATCATCAGTAGGGCAATTTGAACAGGATCACATAAAACAATTGAGGTGGAATAGCTTTTAAATTCGTTTTGATGAGAACAATCGATGAATATGATTGGCGCAATATTCTTGAACTGTGTTTTGCTTAAAAGCGGCTCATTCTCCTTACAATCATAATATGCTTGCTGAAACTTGTAGTAAATGTGTGTGCAGATGAACAGAAACTGAAGTTGTTGAAATATGTGGCAATACAACCAACGATTCCAACGGCAAGACAAAACATTTGGATGGTGAAAACATCAACTCAGCTGGAGAAACCGCGTTACATTATATTCGCTCTAAAAACGGGTCGACGAAATAAAAAAGACAAAGATTCCAGTGTTTTTGATCATTGTGAACTTTCAGATGTTAAAGTTTATTTAAATTCTGTGAAATACCCGTACATGGATTTGAATTTGGATTTCAATAATGATAAATATGCACTAGCATATCACATGTACTACAAGTTTCAGCAAGCATATTATGATTGTAAGAAGAATGAGCCGCTTTTAAGCAAAACACAATTCAAGAATATTGCGCCAATCATTTTCATCGATTGTTCTCATCAAAACGAATTTAAAAAAATTTCATTGTTTATACTTGTTTTTTATTTTAATTGTTAATTTCGAGCGCTGACAAGTATGCGTCCCCTACCTTTAAAATACCTTTAAGTATTTTTTCAACCGGACAAATTTTTTTTATATTCTTTATTGAAATACAAATAAAAAAGGTTCTATGAGTTTTCACGATAGAGTTAATATTTTTCGAGATATGAATTTTTAAAAATTCGAGACTTCAAATCTTTAAAAATGCGCGAAATCAACGCGCGAAATTAACAATTAAAAAACAGGTATAAACAATGAAATTTTTTAAATGTGTGTGTTGACAGTACTGATTGGTTTGATCATAGACGGTTTCTGCACACCGTGTACGCCATCTACACTTAAGTGAATTTTACTTCCAAGTAATTTACCTAATGTATACCTATTATAATAACAGTGTTTTAGTCGGATTGTTGTCATTTCTATAATATATTGCTGAAGTATATTATAATGTTGAAGTATATTATATTGTTGAAGTGTATTAATGTAATTATTATTTTTTATTATTAATAATTGTTAAAATGGTTTTGGGCCGCTATAAACAGTTATAGGTTATATATTTTGGTCAATACTAAGTCTTTGTAAAGTTTCAGACGAATCGGTTTTTAATCGTTGAGTAGTGTTACTTGTTAGATATGTTGTAGAAATGTAGAACATTAAAAAATAAGCGACACGCATTTTTTTTATCTGTGAAAAACGGTTTGAAGGGATGGCCCTTCAAAAATTGGGGTAAAAATTCCATTTTTCAAATATCTCAAAAACGGTAAGAGATAGCGCAAAAGTTTCATTCACAAACAAATCATTTATCTGATTTTAGCAGTTTTCTAAATGCTATTTATACAAATATAACCAATTCAAGTAATTGAATCACGTATACATATATATTTATTACAATTATATTAATTTTAGTAGTTTAATTTTTACTAGATGAATAATTTGTAACAGCTGGTACACATATAAAAATAATACGCTGGTATACTACAACATGTATTGATTTTCGGAGGATCTTTTTTCGTTTTCCAAAAAATAAACGATCTCCTGTGGGAGATGGGTTTCATTTTTAAAACTTTATTATAGACCCAATATGATTCTGTTTAACCGTTTAAATTGTCGGTATTGTTCCTTTTTTTAGAGAGCTATCTACTGATATTTCTGTAGGTATATAAGATTATTTTATTCGACGGTAATTAAAAATTTTATTATTGTTTATTTTATTTTATCACTAAAGGCCACCGTTTAATAGTTATTTCAATTGTTGATGCACTGATACATATTTATATTTATACTAAATACATTTTGTGGGCCACACCGTGGTGCGTAGTTGGCTTACATTTATTGTGGCAATCACAGAACAAATAGAACGAATATAACTGTCTCTTTTCTGCAATCACTTATGTGCAAGTATGTGCATCTTAGGCTGCTTAGTGTCAGTTGCTCAGTACCCGTCGCTCAGTGTAAGTCAGTCAAACAACAATAAATTTGATTGTTGAACCGGCACAAGTAGCGTTGTGGTATCACACACATCACACACATGTATGCGAACCAAAGGTCACGTGACGGCTATCACCACTCACACTACAGAGTTTACCGCACAAATACAAAGTAAACACCGTGCACGTATACAACATATTTTCTATCTCAAGTGGTTACACTGGTTCCAGTAGTATAGAAATATGTATTTTCTCTCTAGTGCTCTATGGTGGCAATTCTGTAGTAGGTTTGATCATTGATTTATGACTAAGTGGACATTTGTAATTATAATTTAAACAAATATAATTTGTATAAAATTTAAATTTATGGTGTTTATTATAAATTAATGTGTTATGCGTAGGATTGTACATATTGTTACTTATTGTAAATGTAATTTTATTTCATTTGTTGCTTTTGAATAGAGATGTTAGAATTTTCTTTACAAATACAGGATATGCCAAGCGGTTGAAAATGTTACAAGATTGGTTTAGTACTCACTGATTTCGAATTATTCTCAAAATTATTAGCTAGTTGTATTAGCCCGGCTGCACACCTAGGAGGTAAGACATGAGAGATACGACATGGGCGACACAGACATTTGTCTTAAGACATGGCATCTGCACACCTCGGAGATAAAGCACGAGAGATACGACATGAAGGACACTACTACAAGGGGAATTCTTCAATTTTCTGGCAGTAGTTTCTCATGTCAAATTTGTGATATTACTTTTACAATACTGTTTTAGGGCATAATTGCATAAAAATGGGTAATTTTTAACATAATTAACAAAATTAATTGTAAACGATACATTTTTTGGAACATTTTTGGACTTACAACCTTGGTAATACACAGTATTTAAATACGGTATTCAACAGTTTTTCAAAAAGTGTTTTAAATTGTCGGCATGCATCTAATATTACATTAAAAAAATATTTTTGGAGAAAATTGACCATTTCTTTCAAATGTATAATATAATTTTTAAATTTTTCTTACATGTCGTTCGACACGAGCGACAGGAGACAAGCATGCTATGTCGCTTAAGACAAATATCTGTGTCGCTTATGTCTTATCTCCTAGGTGTGCATCAATTTTGTGTTTTCAATGCAATTTAAATGTACTCAAGCGACCCGTGTCTCCAAGCGACACATTTCTTGTGTCTTTCATGTCGTATCTCTCATGTCTTACCTCCTAGGTGTGCAGCCGCACTTAGAGACAAATGTCAGTTAAACTGTTGAACCTTTTTTCGGGTTCACAGTAAACGATGTAAATGTCTTTCCACAATACTCACATCATTATGATGGTATTAAAGATTTAAAAATTACTATAGTCATATCGTTATGACCAAGCCCTAAGCGTATTTGTAAAAAATTGTGGATAGCTGTGTGCTTGATACCGCTTAAGTGTGTCAGTCACACAGCAACTGTAGCCGGGTTCAGATCGATTGTTATCAACCAGTTTCAACAATAAGAGAATACATATATAGTAATATGCAGGTACCGAAATACTAGCATACATATGCAGAGCAGTCGTCTCCCTCCACGGACAGCGTGTGATATTGGTACACATACAACTGTACATCACACACATACATTGATACGAGATCTATGTTGTAACATGTTGTGCGTTTGGAGGGGACAGAAATTACGTCATTTGTGACAAGCTACTGTCCACATTGAAAAAGCTAGTACAGGGATACGGAGTTTGTTTATGAATATTCTGTGGTTATGACTATAGTAATTTTTAAAATAAGTTTTTATAATTTTCGGTGGCTTAATAAAAAAACATTTGAAACTACGGTCTCTCGAAAGTTTTAGGCTTACCTTTAGTACAAGTTCCAAAGATTCGAACTTACGAAAATTGTCTTGGCGAAGTAAGCCGCGTATTTGCCTTTTCTACTTTTTTTCATAAAAAATATTAATTTGAAAATCAATAAGAACCTTCTCTGATACAATATGGTGCATTTTTTTGTCTATTTTCTTATATTTGCTAATTTTGAAGACACAATTCAAAATAAACATTTGATACGTTTCGATGTTAATTCATAACTAAAAAATTAGTTTGCAAATATGACATGCTATTGACCCTTTTCTTTTCTTCAAAGACTCTTTGTTGTCCTATCTTTGACATCTATATTGACTATACTTGTTCCTTCAAGTATAGTCAGTATAGACGTCATCAAGCATCGTTATGTTGCTGAAAGAGAAAGGAGGATAATTCGAACGCAGTGTTCTTTGAATGAGTAAAATATTTAAATAGGTATACCTGAGCATTTGTGTTATTTGTATTATTGCTCAAAGCTTTGGTTATTAAATTATATTGAAATAATAATTTTCTATGGAGAAAGTAAGAAAAAAAGACATAAAAAACAATTATGCTTGGCGAATTATGCTCATAAATAAATATTTTTTATGAGAAACACATACGCTGCTCTCTTCGCCATGACATCTTTCATATGCTGAAATTTGTGGAACTTGTATTAATTGTAAGCCTAAAACTTTCGAGAGAAATTTTTCCCTTATTTTCGAGTTTTACACTTTAGGGCTTTGGGGGTTTACTACACTGGTGAACCTCCTTAAATATACGGAAATTCGGCTTAATCGGTGACCCACACAAGGTGGCCTCTCCTTGTTAATAATTTTTTTGTGTATTTATTAAAATTTTTGATAAATTATATTTTTTTTTTTTCATTTCAATTTATTTAGCAATTTCTTGGCTGAAAAAATAACTTAAACTGCATTACAGACTCGGATTCTTAACCTGCATCCGAGTCCACAAACATAACATTTACGGTTCTCAATAAATAATATACTATTTGTGGGAATTTATTCATAATCAATCGTACTGTTAACTTATTGTGGAATTTGTAGGCTTAGAGCGTATTTTCCTTATATAAGTACCAATTATGTTCTAGACTTAACTTAAAATTTAAAAGTTCTAATACTTTTATATTTTATTTTTTGTCTTCCTCTTTCTATTATATTAGTACACAGTGTTCAGTAGGTACTATCGAATATACGATCAAGTTAAGAAACTATGGAACTCTTCAGCACTGAAAGTCCGATATTTTTTTTTAAAGAATCAGAACAACAGCCGTTGGCAATTCAAACACTGTTAACGGCTGTTGTTAATCTTAAGCCCTGATTATATTTTCAATAAGTTTTAAAATACTTTTATGACAATTCTGTTTTGCAATTATAGCTTGTTGTTCCACTTTACTCAGAGTAAAATATAAACCGGAATGGGAAAATAAAATGCCACAGAAATATATGACAAAATAATGGCTTTATGTCTTGAATAAAAACAATGTCTTGACCGTGAAAATTAATATATATTATTGTTTTTAACATCTTCCACAGATCTCTGACTTCAACTTTTTTTTCGTCTTTTCAATTTTCCCTCTTTCGCCCTACATACAATTTGTATTGTGCAAACAAAATATTTGACTGGAATTTCTATAGTTTCTATATAACTATTAATCACATCAGTACTTTTACAATAAATCAAATTAAGCCTCCAAACGCCGACGCGACGGAGAGAGAAAAAAGTTAACAGCAGATAAAATATTTTATATTCACCTATATATAGATATATTTATACAGATCCAAAGCTATTTTTCATAATTTTCCATAAATAAAAAGGAAATTTTTTTATGATATATATTAACATAAATCATAATATATGCGTAAAAAACATTTCACGCAATTCATATTCTAAGTATTAAAATATCATTTTATTATTTAACTCGCACTGAATTTTCTCATCTTTTCTTTTTTTGCATCATATCATACGCTAAAAGTAATTGGAAGATGTGGTATATAATACAGACAGAGATACATGTATGTACGTATTACACGTAGTAGTACAATACAGTGGGACTACCACTGAGTTTTCTATAGAGTGCACGAAGAAATTTGTAAAACATAGAATTCCTATGCAATTTATATTATTCAGATAACACTTCCAAATTACCAATTATTTTATTTGTGATATCTGTAAAAGATATCTAGATAATATGTAACAGTACGTAGGTCTATTAGATACATAGTAAGTGATGTAGGTTGCATATTTGTAATTCGAACGAAAGAGTTATACGAACTGCGAATCGGCGAGTGCGTAATATGGTACCTGACTGCGATTAAAATTTGGGTCAAATGTTAAATAATTTTATGAATTACACAGTTCCACCAAAATGTTCGTGATCTTGATGGCTGAACATAGCATTCCTATGTATTTTGCGACGCTGAATCCGAATCCAACATAAAAAACTTTATACTCCTTAAATTTTTGTGTAGAGTCAAAAATATCTCTCAAAATCTTAAATAAGTGTAAATTTGTTCATATCAATATTATTACAAAAAGGAGTATGAATAGAGACTTTACTACAAATTGGATTTTTGTATTGTAATTCTTTTTCGGTTTCCTTTGTAAAAACTGAGTGATGAATCGAAGATATTAAAATTTCTTTCGTCTGAGGTAATCAATCGACCTCACTAATTTAAAGTTTCTCAGGTGCTATTCAACCATGAAAATTAGCTTTCTTTAACGTTGTACCTATAGTTTCTATGTTGATACGTTCGTCACAAAATCTACGAACGCCGCTATTAATTTTTTTGCTTTTTTAACTGTTGTTATAATATACGAATAAAAAAATATGTAAATCTATTCTCCAAGACGATATCGTCCTTTCTTGCCCATTTCTGTCATTGTCCGTCAGTTCTAAGAGCTGTGTCTCGTCCAGTCTTCTTCTTCCTCAGGATCTACTTAAAATCCTTCGACATGTAATGCAGACTTTCTTTTGTTCTTCCTTACCATTACCCCACCAATTTGGTATATCCCACGAGATATCATTTGTGTGAATCATGGTCCTAAAGTTGTATCCCAACATTCCGCTAAGTTATTCATCGCACACCATCTTCATATGATTTCTGAAAAATCTCAGCAAATTCAACAGCTTTGGATATTTTTCTGCGATTTACTTCTTTTCTATAGAGTTTTTCACTTCCTCAATTAGGACCTCTCCCTTCTTTATCTTACTTGCCAGTTGTTCCGTGGCACAGGTAATGTTGATGAAGGACTTCGACCTTCGTCCAACAAACCTTGGCGTTTCAATCGTATTGTGAGCAATTAAATCCATATCGGTTCGACCAAATACTTCCTCCCAGTGTCCGTCTTAGGGGAACCCTAAAATTGACGATTTGGCACTCACGTTCCCTAAGAGGATATTATTATTATTTATTCCCACTTTCACCCAAACTTCGATTATTAGTCACGCAATATAAAAAGCACAAGTTAATGTATATATATATATATATATATATATATATATATATATATATATATATATATATATATATATATTCATATATATATATATATATATATGGATATGTATATATATATATATATATATATATATATATATATATATATATATATATATATATATATATACTGTGCGTTAGATGGGTATGATTTATCTGATATTCTAACTGGAGGGTATATATGTACATATTATTATATTTATATAGAAGAGAGCTAGCTAGAGTATCGGTACAATACAATACATTCACTAGAGTGATAATTTAAAGATGGCAAAGAAAGAATGAATCCTACTACTAGGCTCCTATATACTGGAAGCTTACTGACTGTATTGTGTATATGTGTGTATAACGTCTGGTTGAAAATGAATGAATACAACAACATAAAATACAAGCAAGAAACTTTGTTTAGGAGCGTGTTGCGTCGGAAGGAAGTCGGTCAGGCGCCACTGAGATCCTTTACTGTAAATTGTATATATGTATGAATTAGCTGTAAAGAACATATAACTGTATGTACTACGTACATAGAACCAGAACAAACATAACGAATACATGATATTTACTTATAAAAAGAAAAAAGTTGTCTTTTAAAAAATACGCAATAGTAATACACAGTCTGTGGATTTCCCGAGTTCGAAAAATTGATTGGAGGTACGCATATTGTTAAAATTATCATGGAGTTAGTTTAAATTATCATTAGCTAGCAGTTTCAAAAAAGGAAATAAAAAAAGCTACTGTACTTATATAAAGAAGCGAGTATTTCAAACTCTAAAGGATCCCTCAGGATTAGGGAGTGTTTTTGGCCTAAATACAATATTAAGAAATTAACAGCATCATTAAATACATAATGTAATAATTAGTCTCATATATCAGTATATATCAGTATTAGGGCTTTGAATGTAATCGTTTTCGGATAAGGCCACTTTAAATGAAATTAGACTATTCTCAAATTTGGTTTCAACATGTACACAGATGTTTCTCAAAATCGACTTGTAAATAAAATAAAAAGCGTGCTAAATTTTCGTGTGAGTTGAAGGTCATTTCAAGGCCAGGTGCAGGAAAAGGATTCAAAAAATTATATCTGGTATGCTGTAAGAATACAAAGTCGTTCCAGGGCGCATGAGAAATAGTAGCATATTAGCGAAGACATTGACGTGATACGACGAGAAGCAAAAACTTTGGTAAGCCCGTAGAGTAACTACTATTCAGTTATTTTTTGGTTTTATTTTTTTATTTTTAAATTTTTTTTTGCTTGTAATTTTTTATAAGAGGCGCAGGACTCAATGTCGCTCCAGGGTGCAAAATTCGTAGTTATTCTTTTTGTAAGACTAATTGTCAGATTGTGCCACTTACAAGGAATGTTACGGAAGTGTCCCCTAGCGATTTTCTTCATTTTACGGTATTTTGTAGTACTTGTAGAAATTACCAATAAACTTGATTTTTCCTAATTTATAAATTTTATAATGAAAAAAATTCCAAATACCTAAATAATAAACAAATATTTTACTTCGCAAAAATACCACTTTTATTTTGAAACTGTGACAATATTGTTTCGAACCGTCAGTTCATTTTCAAACAGAATTCTGTTGGTTCGAAACAATATTGTCACAGTTTCAAAATAAAAGTGGTATTTTTGCGAAGTAAAATATTTGCTTATTATTTACAAATATGGAATACCATAAAGTAACGCTCAAATCTATTAATATTCCAAATACCTATTTCTCTTTTGTTAAAAATTTCGTTCTCACATGTAATCCCCATAACCCCCCAGTTTCGCCATCCCATTACAGATGGTAACACGTATTACTTATTAGCTAATAACTTGTAGCCTAGCCTTTTTATAGAATTTTAAAGAATTCGAGCTATGATTTCCTCAAAAAAATTTTAATAAACCCACTCTCAGGGTTGTTTAACCCCTTAAAATTATGTAAGTCCAACAAAAAAAATTGTAGACTAATGTAACCTCAGTCTAATTCTTTTGAGTACTTTTCGTCAAAATTGCTTAAGGGCTAGTATAAGAAAAATATCAAAATATGATTTTTCAACCAATTTTTGAAGGGGTATTTTACCCCCTAAATATGCGATTGGGCACGTACAGTTATAATAATGTTTGTTACTTTGTCAACTACTACAATTTGTCTTAAAATGAACGAAATTGCAGGGGGACACTTCCGTAACATTCCTTGTTAAGCCAAAACTTTCGCCTTATCTTGAGGGGTCCTGTCAAAACTAAATTTGAAAAAGTATGTAATACAATCATTATAGAGCCTTTTTGGGAATTTGGTTTTGTCAAAAGTTTGTCTATTTTTAAGGTCGCTATCATTCTTACCATTTCATGTACCTATTACGTACCTATTAGTTGTTATTTAAATAAAGTAAAAAAATGGTTTTTTATAGCAGCTTTTATTTAAAAATGGTCTAAAAGGTATAAAATATTTTTTCAGTGAAGTTTAAAGCAATATGCAACACAATTTATAAAAGCTTGAGGCGTTTAACTACGTTTAGTAATATTAGTAAACCTATTTCACTTACGCATGATTCATCACTTATGAATTTAAGTAATTCCCGTTTTCTTAGCTTTATCTCCTTCATTGTTGCAAATGCCTAAATTTTAAATTTGCAGTTTGTTCTTAGAAAATAATAGATTTGTTTAGAATTTAGAATTGATTTGTTTCGAATAATAATTATTTTATTTTTTAACAATGACTCGTATTCAGTTGTATTTGAAACGAGGTATAGCTACTCACATCTGAAACGAAAATAGTTAATAATAATGCCTTAAGCTTTTATAAATTATGATGCACATTACTTCAAACTTCACTCAAAAATCATTTTATACCTTTTAGACCATTTTTTTTACTTAATTTTATTTTATATATTTTAGTCTGATCATAGTTAATTAAAAAAAAAAAATTTAAAGAAGAAATTTTACCGAATTTTACCTATATTTTAATCAAATATAACTACGGAAACTAAAAATTGCAATGTAAAATCAACGGACAGTATTTGACAGCCCGAAATGTCAAACAATTTGCACAAGACTAAAAATCGCTCTAGTTTTGAGCGAATTTAGAACAAAACTAATTATACAAATGAAAAATTTGAAACTTCTAGTTTAATTAAAAGTTGTCTAAATTTTGATTGCAAGATTTGATCTAAATAAACTAACTAACAGCAAGTTAAATAAAAGCTTTTAAAAAATAATTAAAGAAGTAATTTTTTTATCTATATTTTAATAGGTTATTTTACTACAGACAAGGAATGTTACGGAAGTGTACCCCTGCGATTTTGTTCATTTTAAGATATATTGTAGGACTTGACACAGTAACAAACATATTTTAATTATACGTTCCCAATCCCATATTTAGGGGGTAAATCACTCCTTCAAAAATTTCCTGAAAAATCATATTTTGGTATTTTTCCCATGCTAGTCCTTAAGCAATTTTGATGAAAAGTGGTCAAATGGAATTTTTTTCATTGGGGTCACTTAATTTTTAAGGGTTGGTTTTTAAAAAATTTTTTAGGGAAATCATAGCTCAAATTCTTTAAAATTCTGTAAAAAGGCTACAAGTTATTAGTTAATAAAAATTAAATATTTTGGGTTTTCCTCACTATAAAATTTAAAAAATAGCAAAAATAAGGTTAACTGGTAATTCCTTGACTTGAAATAGATAGTTTTGAAACACTGGAGTAGCTTGGTGAGAAGTAGTTTTATAAACAAATTATTGATACAAAAAAAAATTGGTAAAATTAAAATGTAATAAAACAAAGAATATGTGTATTAAATATATGTAGTAAAGTAACAACATAATAATAGTAATAATAACAATAATTCAATCAAATTTTTCTCTCTGCTGCCAAAAACAATATTTGACCCAACTCCAGTTTTTTTATTTTTGTTTCCTTATTATATTAAGGACGGAAGCAATGAAAGTTCTAAAATATCAACCTGTTTTTTGATATAAATACAGGAAGATTAATAAACAACAGTATGTAGTTTGTGTCGAATAGTGGTGCAGTGAAAAAACGTAAAGATCAGTTTGCTAGTGAATATTGTTAGTTTACATAAATAAATTATTTATATTAATCAATATGATCATAAATCCATTAAATGTTTTAAAGTTACTCCTGGCTTACTTTCAAGCAATGTACCTAATGGAAACCCCTGCTAACGAAGCGGAAATTCAGCTAAAAGTGTCATTACAGGAACTATTGCCTGACAGTATATTTTATTTCAATGGTTTTGAAATTTCCGAAGAGACATCTTTAGATTTTCAAGAGCCGTTTAAAGAACACGAGGTTGTTGTTACAGACGAAGAGGAAGAATGGAAAAATAACAAAAATTTAGAACCTGATAGCTGTCTCGATACCAGTGACAAAATAGATACTGTATATAGAAGAGCAGCCGTCGAGTACAGGATGGGTCCTGAAAAAAAAATACCATAATTTGGAAGCAGTCAAACATAGATACAGAAAAGTTACTTCTATAACCCAATTGAAACGTTGGCAACGTCAATTAAATGTTGGAGGGAACCGTTTAGATAAATTGTCAAGTATATCCAAAATGACTTGATCAAGGTGCTATTGTACATGTATTGATTTACGTAGGTGGGCTTTACAAGTTGGAAACGAAGTTGATATGTTAAATTCAGCATTTAAGGCATCAAGACGCTGGGTTTGGAGCTCCAAGAAGGCTAACCGAATTGTTCACGAAAAATAACAAAATTTATAAACAGAAAAACATAAGAACAGTCTACCGATTTACAAAAAGAAGCTAATCAGTTTATTGAAAAAGTAAAAACACTTATTCTCGATTATAATTTAAATAATATATATAATTGTGATCAGAGTGGATTCCAATTTGAGATGCATTCTGGTCGAACATTAACTGAACAAGGAGTAAAAAAAAGTTTAATGTGTAGTACAATCATTGTTACCGACGACCCACAGTTATACGATTCAAACGACCATATCTGCCGACGGTCGCTTATTGTCACCGATGTTTATAGTACTTCAAGAATCAAGCGGAACATTTGGTCCACGAGTCAAAGACGCTTTATTTAAAGCAAAGAATATTTTTGTTGTAGCGTCTAAATCGGGGAAATTAGATTCTGGTAAGTTCCTTGCAAACACAAATTTTTAAGATTAATTGTCAATAAAGTATTTAATTTTTTACTTTATTTTATGGCTTACAGATCTTTTCAAAATGTGGATAAAAGAGTGGATGTGTTGTGTATTTTTGAAAACAATTGAACCTTAATCTCTCCAAACTTGGTTTTTTAATCGGGTACGATTAGTGTAACCCTTACATGGAACCTTGTGACCACTGCATGGAACAAATTATTATTTAAATTTTTAAATTATAGCGGTTTACTTGATTTAAATTATTTTTCAAATACTGTTCATAGCCGACAATTTTGAATTTCCAATCGGTTTTTTTCACTTTTTTTCAAGCTTAAAAATTTTTTCTTGTCCACCGTTATAAAGTGAATAAAAAAACCTACAATTTAAGAAAAAAATAGCCTCGTACAATACAACGCACAAAAATAATTGGCCAGTCAGTTTTCAAATTTGACGTCAATTTTTAGGGTTTGTGTAAGATATTTTGACTTGAAATTTTAATCAGTTATTGTCCATGTTATAAAGTATATTTTCTGAAAACTTCATCAAATTTCACCAAAAACATCCAAAGTTAAAACCAAAAAACCAAAATTTAGCAGTATCTCCAGTTTTATTTTTTTTTAAGGTTATGTGTGCAGATAAAAATTTCATACTGCAACCGCTGGTAGACTATATCGTAGTCAATACCCTCAATTTTTTTCATTGTTTTAGACCTACACATACCGAGATATATTTATCAATATTTAGAAAGTACGACTAAAATGGTCGATTTTTCACAAAATGGCCGATAACTTTCGTAGCGGCGGTTGCAACTGGTAGAAAATGTTCATTTCATTTAGTCTTATATGTAATTAACATGCTACCAAAAAAAATTTGAGGGGGGAAACAGTTCCTTATTCACTAAAATTTGGAGTCTATCCGACTCCATTAATATGTTTCCCAGAGATACCACAGGCATTAAATTGTGAAGTATGACTCCATTTTAGAAAACCCAACTTGTAACCACGGAAACTTGTTTATAAATATTAGATAAACCATTAAATTAATAGTTTAACCGCCATTAAAGTAATAACATCCGTCAATTTTTTGGCTTGAATTTCTTAATGTATTTGTAATACACAGTATTCTCTCTAAATGTTATTTTACCCTATCAAACATAACTACGGAAACTAAAAATTACAATGTAAAATCAGTGGACAATATTTGACAGTTTGGAATGTCAAAAAGTTGCACAAGTCTAAAAATCAATAATTCTAGTTTTGGAGAAATTTAGGACAAAACTAATTATATGATACATATTACATTGTCATCAAAGTTATATACACGTATGTAAAATTTGAAACCTCCAGCCCAATTAGAACTTGCTTAAATTTTGATTGCAAGATTTGATCTAAACAAACAAACTAACATTACAAGTTAAATAAAAACTTTAAAAAATATAATTCGTTTAGTAAAACGTTAATGGAGGATTCTCTGACAAGTGGTCAATAAAAATGAAATTTTCGAAATGGAATAATTTGATTGGAATCTAGGTTTTGTTGTAGAAAAAGATATAAACTTTGTAATTTGGCACCGCTGTAATTTGTCACCAATGTCTAATTTGAAAACAAATTTCAGTATTGTTTTTTAACACTGTGATACAATTAAACAAACTCAAATCATATGAAAGGGTAAGTCTAGGCTTAAGGTACACATAGCAGTGCGACTTTTTAAGCTACATTGTTTTTTCCTAATAAAAACAACTGTTTTCACAAGACAGTGTGATCTCTTTTCCCGTGCGTCACGAATAATATGATTTTTTCAAGTTATCTTTGAAATTAACAAATGAATTTTCTTTGAACGTAGGTTGTAAAGGTAGAATAACAGTGCAAATGCAAAAATATGTTTACATTAAATTTATATAATCTTGGAATTTTTTAATTTTTAATTTAAAAAATGTCCCGTGCGTCACGTGACGCATGGGACATGCAGATTTGACCAAGAAAATGAATAAATTTACACATTGGGTGTGGTAATACATGTTTATCATAACATTTTAAATAGCATACAATAGGTATACATTACAAATTTTATGCATCCAGTTTCGGATTTACACTAGGGGCACGCTGGGCATTGACCCCGGGCGGCAAAATTTGGAAGATACGTGATAATTTTTTTTTTTGGGGTCATTACTTATTTTTACAATAAAGGCACTGTATTCCCATTTAAAATCTAGCCAGCTAATGAGTATACTGTTTACAAAGATATTTAAACTAGAATGTAAACTTTGTACAATTATTCAAAAAAAGTTCGTAAACAAAAAATAATAGTGAATAAATTTTATTATTTTCTTTAAAAGATATGAAATATAATAATTATAAGTAAAACAGTAACAGTTATATTTGATTTGAGAAGCTTATTAACACAATATTAAGCAAGGTTACTTTAGTGTCCCGTGCGTCACGTCCCGTGCATCACGATGCAGTGTACTATAAAATATCAAATAACTCATTAAAAAACAAAAATTTTTCTAAACAAAAATAAACATTATAAAGAGAATAATACAAGGAAAAATATTTATGATAAGAAAAATAAAAATAATATCACAATTCACAGAAAATATTCAGTGAACTAGGTAAACCATAATTGAAGCATTAGTACGAGTCCCGTGCGTCACGCTTATTAATATCTTATTTCTTAAGTACTGGATTTCAGATATCAATTAAAATATACTAATTAGATACATATTGGGATAATACCAGTTATAATATTTTGTTTGGATTATAATTAATTGTAATTTTCTTTTAAACATGTTTTTGTTGTACAAATGTCCCGTGCGTCACGCTGAGAATTGCCCTAATATTTCATTAAGACTATACTTAATGCATGAGTAAAAGTGTACCTCTATATTTATAGTAAAAATCGATCTCTTAAAAAAAAAAAATGTCATATATTTTTACCCGTTTCGAATTCAATATAGACATAAATTCAATATGCATACGCAAACGCTTTATAGGTACGCTAATAGCAATCTATACTAGTACAAAAAATTAAGGGAGCAAAAAAAAAATTGTTAATTTTTTAGTGATTTTTGAAGGACTGTATTTACGTGAAAAATGGTCGTATTTGCTCCTATAATTTTTCTCTGAAATTTTGAACAAACGGTTTAGGAAAACTATTCGATAGATCGATCTACCGATTTGCAGGATTATTTGAGGTACATTGAGGTATAAAAATTCGTTCAAAAAATAGATTCCCCATCAATATTCGCAAGGATGCGGACAATTTTTCGCAACAAGGAAAAAAGTCCCTTTTTCTCACATTTTTCAGGTTAAAATTAAGGATGAAAATTTTTTTTGCTAAAGTATGTGACACAGCCTTGTAGGAAATTTATTCCATATTCCAAAACTGTCCTTAAATTTTCTGTCCAATCACTGGTTACTGAGATATCGATGGTTAAAACAAAAAGGAACCTTTTGCATTCAAAGTTGGATATCTCCGGAAAAAATCAACGGAAAGAAAAATTTAAAAAAATAAATTGAAGCTGAATAAACAGGCTATCAAGCTAATACCATGGTTTTACTGTAAAAAAATTTTTCAAGCCCGTAGACCAAGAAAAAGAGCAAAAAATTTGTAAAAATTTTGTGTTATTCTTTAGAATTGCTCGATAACTGTCACTCCTAAAAATTTTTGGACGAAAGATCTCAAAACTAGAATCTTGGAGCTTCAAAATGCTTTTTTCATCTCGATCCGACCATTTTTCATATAAATACAGTCCTTCAAAAATCACTAAAAAACTAACAATTCCTTTTTTTTGCTCCCGTAATTTTTTGTAGTAGTACATAATGGCATAGTTGAGGTGACTGGCACCCCTGGCCAGGCTTGAAAATAGCGCCTCCTTTGATAAAGGGAAGGAGAAGGAGGAGGATACCCACAATCACATCATACGTCTCCTCTCCTCTTTTGCACAAACTACAGCCACCTGGGCTTCTGAGCATGACTCATCAAACTTCACGAAATTACGCGATAACGACGCCCACCCAGTTCCTTTGTTTTCCAGACTTGTAAAAATCCTAGAAATCTTTTTACTTTCAACTTGTAGCCTAGCTTAAAACTAGCCAGTGTAGCCATATATCTTAATTGTTATTTTATTTCAGTCTATGTTTTTGAGTAATTTTTTTAATGTTCTTAGTATCAAAATCAAGTGATACCTATACCTTGACGATAAAGTGAAACCGTCGCGGAGGCACTCCCCTTGCTCCTGCGCTCATGGCGAGGGCCATTCCTGCCACCCGCTTGCTACGCCACTGGTAGTATAGATTGCTATTAGCGTACATATAAAGCGTCTGCGTATGCGTATTGAATTTATGTCTATAATGAATTCGAAACGGGCAAAAATGTATGACATTTTTTTTTAAGAGATCGGTTTTCACTATTTATATACCTACATACATACGTAATTATGCATGCGAACCAAATTGTCGGGAGAAACGTAGAGGTAAGTTTTGAACACATACAATGCCTTTGGTCAATAAATTAGATACTATAATTTACGAGATTAAATAAAATAATTTTTTTGCTTTATGATAACCTTAGTAAGTGGTACTATTTTTTCAGTAATTATTTTCATGCTGTGCGAAACTTACGATAAAATACTTCAGGTATTTATGGCCTTCCTAGAAAGTAGCATATTAAAGTTACGCTTTGGTGGATTAAGTTTTTCGCTTAGAGAGCAACTTAAAAAAAAGTATATAAAGAATTATTTCAGTATTTTCTTTGAGACAAACTGTAATGATCGAGTGCCGTCGATACACATCATATAAAGTAAATACCCCTGTCGCAGCATTCTGCTTAACATAGCGAATTTCCGTTTAAAAAAATTAGTTTTTCTCAGAAACCAGTTGACATGGAATAATAGTTTAAAGACTTTTTTTATGTGATTTTTTCTCCTTGTGTCAATGGTGTAAAAAAATGTCGCAAAAATTTCTGAATAAAGGGAAATTTTGGCAAAAAACTAATTCTTTTCACGGAAATTGCCAAAAGAACCATGTTTCGGGCATCGGACGTGCCTGGTTAACGAACTCGTCCAACGGTTTGGGACTTCCAATATTTTCACCAAATTTCGTAAAAGTAGGACGTTTCGTTCGAGAGTTATCGTGCGGACAAATTTCTGTCATAGTCCCGGGCTCAGGTCGCGTTATGACAGTGGCTGTAATAGGTGAATTCCATTTCGAAAATTCGCTAAAAGGTGTAAACGTTTACTTAGAAACTAGATAGGCGAAACCTGGTATGTGTGTCCCAGTCAAAAATGTGTCTTGGAATGCGTTTTTAATTTGGCGCCAATGTGCATGACACCAAGCAATCCTTTTGTCATAATCGCTTTTGCAACAAAAACATGTAAATAAATACTAATTGGCTTTTGCAAAAATGATGTGATTTTTAGGTAACTTGAATGAATGAAAATGTTAATTTATACATATAATAAAACTGTAACGAGACCGTCTCTGTACATGGAATATTTTTGGAAAATTGTACTGGTACTGTAAATTGTTATCGATATAGATATCAAAACAGCGATTTTTAAAATTTTTGTCTGTCTGTCTTTCTGTCTGTCTGTTCACGCATCACGTAAAAACTATTTTAATGAAATTTGGTGTGATGATCACTTATTAGCTGGGTCAACATCTAAGATAATTTTTATTCCGGCAAAATGTCTCATTCGCACGGGAAAATGGAAAAACTATTTTGAGCATGTACACAAATTACGTAAATTTACATATTTCATAATTTCATAACTATAGTAACAAAATGTAATGTAAATAAATTGAATATTGTAGTTTGGAAATTTTTCTGAATTTGAAATCAAAGAAAATGTTGCTAATTGTGTACCGAAAAATACAATAAATACACAATTGTCAATTTGGAGACAATTTAATGCATTTTGTGTTGCAAGAAATTACAAATTGGAAAAAGAAACTACTCAACGTTTAGCGTGAACGTCACGGGTACGGCTAGTATTGAATATTTTGCTTCCAAAACTGGAGAAACATTGGAAAGTGGAGGAAACATTGTGATTACTTTTGAAACATTAAAATTTTTTCCAACCTTCCAAAATAAAAATTTTCACGCACATTTTATGTTTTAAAGTTTTTTGAACAATTTTGCCTTTATGTCTGTTTGTCACTCCACTTGTTTATCTCTCTGTGCGTGACTAGATTCAACAAAGTGGCATAACCTCAAAATTATTCAATTGTTTTTGAAAAAATTTTCAGAAACTATTTGATTTGTTTTCTAAATGGTCCCTACGAATTTCGTTGCGATCGGGATAACGTTAGCCATTACGCAACCGTAAAATTCCATTAAATATCTACATCTTACTTAGTACTAGTCGCACATCACTCAAATTTTAAGAGAATTTTGGGGTTAGCCCGTATAAAATAATTTTTCTTAAAATCTTTGATCTTGAGTCCCCTATAAATTTCAACACCATCAGAGTAATGATAGTTACTGTGTATGCGAAAACGTAAAATATATTAACGATGAGTGTATGAAATGACTTTCTGTGTTCTCGTGTTACTATGGAAATAAAAAATTCCCTGGTTATATAATCGTTTAGAAAGAGTTACAAAGTAGTTCATCCCGTGCTTGTCTTAAAGTTATTCTTGCTTCAATTTCAATTTAAGCACAAAATCACTTGAAAGATTTGATAAAAGTCGAGTACAAGGAAGCTGGGTGCAGTGAGTTTTTAATTTTTATTTTAATTTATGAATTTAAAATTGTGCTAATTAAATTTTAAATTAAAAATAAAATACGTAGACTATGTAATGGGATATTAAGTATCAAAGATTTTGCATTTGATACTTTATGATTTTTTGTTTTGTTTGGGGCACATTTCATTGCTACAAGTGTCTCAAAATGCTTTTATAAAATGTGATCCAACTATTATCATTTTTTTTTAAAATTTATTTTCAAAGTACATCATCGACAATAATAGTCATTATCACTTGTACAATATTATTACATTGTCTGTGAATATCAATTTTATAGTATGTTTTTGTCAAATTAATGACAACTTTTTTGTACCCTTTCTCAAAAATCACCAAGAATATAAAAGATTTTTCAGATGGTCTGAGGATTATTAAGAAAAGTATCAGAATATGCATCTCAGATATTATTAATGTTGAGGTAGTAAACAGCTTGTAGGAAAACAAACAGAGCTTGGCAAAATAACCAACTTGAGCTTGTGGTACATATACAGAAGTTAAAGTGGATGAAATTCCCGTTAAGCAATCATACTTACAGATTAGAAGTTTGCTTTGCCATAATTGATTCCGTGGGCTTGTTGATTATTTAGAAAAGTTAAAAATGACTACAGATGTGCATTACTTTATGCAGTCTAAATAAGACTCGGTTCGATGCATAGGCGGATCCAGGGGTTGGCTGTGGGGGCTGTAGTCCCCCTTTCCCTACAATAGGTAACATTTTTTAGTTAAACATACAATTCAGAACACACAATTCCCCAAAATTCCTCCTGGGATTAGAGGCAGCCCCCCCTTTTCAACTGGCTGGATTCGTCATTGGTTCGATGTCTTACACTCTGTGGTTAATTGGATGAACGTTTGAGAGTACTACATTCGAAGATAAACGCAGAAAGTTAGGCATGAGGCGTAAAGTAAAAGAGAAAAGAACGAGACATTTAAGTACTACACTTCATTTGGTGAATGGACCAGACCATTTCAAATCAGACCAGTTAATTTTAAAACCTATATTGTGCTTACTTTGTTGCAACGGAATCAAAAAATGAGAGTGACCATTTAAATAAACCCTTTCACTTCCTTTGCGTTTGTCGGATTTCCCCTATTGTAAGGTTTCTTGTACCAGTTAAACTGACACATTCACAAGTCCATCACCGACCAATTTGATAAAATAATATATAATATGTAACATAAATAATACATAGCTCGATAATGCAGGAAAATAGAATATATGTTAAAAAGTAATACAAAATCTACATAATATGTAATACCAATGATAATGTGCGTTAGATGAAACTGCTTATAGAGTATAAATAGCTTTATAAATGTATATTTTATTGTCTCTCATTCTGTAACCGTTTTCAAATACGTACAAAATATGAAAATGTTTCTACATTTAGAAAATTTTCGATGAAATAAAACTGCTCGATATGTATTGTATCTTGGTCGCAGAAATTTACACTTGAATGAATTTTATGTCAAATGTATATATATATATATATATATATATATATATATATATATATATATATATATATATATATATATATATATATATATATGTATATATATATATATATATATATATATATATATATATATATATATATATATATATATATATATATATATATATATATATATATATATATAATCGATATAAAATTAATAGCGGAAAGTTCGGAAAATTTGAATATGTAATGAATATGTAAATTAGTGAGAAATTATGAGAGGTTTACTGAATAATAAATGTTTAACATATCTGCTTTTAACGGAACAAATAACGTTATAGAATGACTGAATGAGTCGATTCCATTCATGATATAGAATAATATAGTGATAATATTATTTAAGAATTTATTTTCTGATTGCAAGGAGGAAATTTATGAGAAAAGCACAACTTCTATAATGAAGGTATAAGGAATCAGAAATATCTTAATCTAAAATTGGTTGATCAGGTTGGTATGAGATTTACGGCCGATTTTAAAATCGACTTTAACGCTAAAGGGAACTTTAGAAAATATTTTTACTGGTATTGTTTTTCAACCAAATTTAAGACTCCATTACAGTAAGAGTCGACTATAAATTAAATTACGAATTATTTCGACTTTGACATGTCTGTCCTTTTTGATTCTTTTCATTGACTTTTCTGAATATATAATGTTTCTATAAAATATTCGTACCTTAAGGAGAGGTTTTCATCAAGCAACTCAAAAATGAGGTAATTTTCTTTAGTTTTTTCTCCATCAAACTGGAGGGGCTCTCGAATAAAGATCGTGTGGCCTAGGAGGCAAGTTACCAAGGGATCTTGGGTTTGAGCCCCAATCAAGCAGTTTGATAATTTTTCAATCACTGTCAGATTTTTAAATAACATAATTATGGAATTGGTCATATATACCAAAGGAGATTGAGTGTTGAAGTTTCCGTTTAACTGAACGTTAAGTAAGCATTTTTTTTTAACTTCTCATTGTAATGGTTCCGATTTTGCGAATCGCTAATTTGGACATGTCCCCACGTTTCAAGGTCACTAGAATCCAAATCCATCGTTTTTAGCGTAATGTCTGTGTGTGCGTTCGTTAGTTCGTTCGTTAGTTAGTTAGTTAGTTCGTTCATGAATTTTTTTTCGTCTTGCATATCTCGAGAACCCATCATCATATACGTTCTTAACCATGTCTTTATTATATAATGGCCTAAGAACATTCCTTGATGTGGAAAATGCCAGTAAAGTATTATAAAATTTAAATAAAAATTAAAAAAAAAAGAACCAAATAAGAAACTTTTTGTAAAATATTTTTTGTCTTGCACATCTTGAGAATAAATGATGTTATAATTTGTTTAATAAAGGTAGGGCCCCCACCCTTAGGTACGGAAGCCCCCGGTGTGGTGCAAGGGGCAAAGTCTATATCGGGAGCTCAGGGGAAGAGTCCCTTGAATTTAAAAAAAAAAAAATTATTCAGGTGCAATTATAGTCTCTAGTCTTTAAGGGCATCCAATGGGAAGTTGACAGTGTGGGTAGACCTGTCTCTCCAAACTTTTAAAATTTATTTCTATAGTGGTGTGTGAGCTGCCTGGGCATATACGCTATTTATCGAAATAAGTAGTTCATAAGCACTCCTAATATTTGAAATTAAAAATAGTTTATATATATAGAATGTCGGCGAAACATCAAAATTTCAAAAAAAGTAAAAAATTAATAAATTTCTACAAATCTTAAAAAAATTTTAATTTTCATGAAATTTGGGTTTATTTTTCCTTTAAAAAATCTTTTGTTCAAATATTGATATAAAAGTTTCGTTCACGTAAATGGTAATAATATAGAGTAGGTATATTTGTTACAAATTTCAAAAAAAAATCGGTCGAGTAGTTTTTGAATGAGTTTCCATCAATTCTAAAAATGCTGTTTTGAGAAAAACGTGTTTAAAGTTTCGACATATTATAGTGATAATAAAAACAAAACTGTTTCGATTACAATGGCACATACATATTTATAACGCTGCCATATGAATAAGCCACAAATGGTATTACACACCCTTGAGCACCTTTTATCTTCAGAGGTTAAAACATATGAAAGACCTTAAATATCGCTCTAAAAAATCACTTTTTATTACACGAGAGGTTCATATTTTTTCGAATAAATTTGGGTTTGTCAAATAAAAATTTGTTGCCTGTTAATGAGAAGAACTGTCAACCCAAAAACGATTCAGCTTCGCTGTCTCGCGTTTTTGTTAAGTTGATAGTTTTTCGAGTTAAATTGATCTTAGGCAAGAAATTGGAGTTGTAGCAAACACAAATTTATTCAGAAAAAATATATAACTCAAGTGTAATACGGTAAGACAATTTAACGAATAAGAAAAATTAGTATAATTCATATTTTTATACTAATACATTGTTAACATGGTTCTGAAATCAGTTACACTTACCAGTACGAATTTTTGTTTTATTTTTATCGTATTTACTTACAGTGAAATGACCAATGGAATGTTTTGTACCATTATTATCGCTGTAAAAATCTGTCCTAACTTTTTTTCCACGGTAAAATTGAAAAAACTACAATATTCTTATGAGACTTGATACACATGAGTTAAATTGTCAGTGTAATTTCTTGAGATGTTTTCTAATATTCTATGGGAAAAAGGTTAGATTTTGTTTTCGTTCTACAGGCCTCTACATAAGTAAAGGCTTAAATAAGCATAAGTTTTTCTTTGGAACTAGGGTTCTATACAAGCTTTACAACTTAAAAGTATTTCACGATGAAAAAATCTTAGGACACACTGATACAGAATATAAATAGTAAAATGATTCATTATCGGAAACCGATTGCTTCTACTTATCCGGCTATACTATTTAAGATGAAATGGGGGGGGGGGAAGTCCTTATGCAAACGATGCTCTCATTTGAGAAGAAAAAAACGATAACTATTTTAAACTTTATATCACTTTTATAGCAATGGACATCATTTAATAAAAGTAACTCTTAATTTTTATGTAATAACTTGGATAATAGGCATGATTAATAAAGAATTATTGAAATTATACACTCTAAGAAAAAAATGTACCGTTTTACTACTATTATAGGAGGCAATTAAATGCCTTCTATAATGACAGTAACATTACAAACCGTAATGTACGAAGGTGAAAATTACACCATCATGGTGTAATTATTACTCACTCATATGTGTAGTTTTACACATGTCGTACGTAAAATTACGGTCCAGGTGTGTAATAGATTACGTTTTATTTGTGTATTAACTACGAACAAGATGTAATTTTACACATTCAGTTCGCAATAGTGCGCAGTTAAACGTAAAATTACATCATATTAATGTATTTTTAAACCACGCCTGTACACCTGAAAATGTAATTTTACACACTTATATAGTAATGTTTACACCCAGAAAAGTGTAATATTATTCCAACTGAATCACTCATTCTGATTCAGTTGAACTGAATCAGTATGAGTGATTCAATTGCGCTGAAAAAAATAAACTGATTCAACTTAATTGAAAATAAAGAATTGATGGTTTTTTTACATAAATATTTATAATAATCTGAAGTATAGAATAATTTGGAATTATATACAAAAAGATTCGAGATGTTAAATATTTTGCTTATTATGTCTAAATTTCTATATAAGTGTGTCGTATGATAAAATAATAATTTTTTTGGTAAATTTTAAAATAAACACTCCAAAAAAGTAAGATTATAAAAGTTTTATTATGAACGTTTACTTTTGCTTTCATGAACATAGGTAATCTTTATTTTGCAGTGTAACTGCCAATTAAACTGGTCAAAATTTTGAGATATGACTTTTTTTACAATGCTTACGTTTTGCAGACACAATTATTTAAGCAATATCTTATAAAAAATTTAATTGTAATTAGATTACAATGATAATATTAAAAACTTATGGATTAAAATTGTAGTTACATCATATCAAAAATATAGTTTAAGAAAATTAACTAAACAATACTTAAATATAAGAAAAACAATATTCTGCTGACTCTTGCCATTCTTAGAACTTCGCAGAAAATGTATGCTGTGGTTTCATAGACGTCTTCGCCAATTCCAGTTTCTAAACAAATCAGAAAATAAGGGTTACTTAATTTTATAACCATTTTTGATTATTTTTTTTTCTTTTTCTAATAACTATTTCACAGCAATTTAAAATTAAGAAAATTTTGCTTTCGCTATAAAATTACTTCTAGGCTATTTTAATGAATGTACAGATATTAGATTTTTGATTGAAAAACTCACCAGCAAAGTGACCCGGCGTGTTTATGGCACTGGCACTTCCGAACTGGTAGACGGAGGGTTTGAATTCCGTAGCCGGTTATATGCTGGCGAAAGTTTTCTGCTATTTCCCATCATAATTCCAGATGAATATCGAGATTATCCTTAAGAAGATGGTTGCAAACAGACACCTACCAAATCCTTATACCGCTTTTCTTGTCCTCCGCCCAATATTCTGCTGACTCTTGCAATTACTAGAACTTCAGGGAAAATGTATGCTGCGGTTTCACAGATGTCTTCACAAATTCCGGTTTCTAAACAAATCAGAAAATAAGGGTTACTTAATTTTATAACCATTTTTGCTTATTTATTTTTTTTTTCAATAACTATTTCACAGCAATTTAAAATTAAGAAAATTTCGTTTTTCCTACACAATTACTTTTAGGTTACTTTAATGAATGTACAGATATCAAATTTTTGATTAAAAAACTCACCAGCAAAGTAACCCGGCGTGCTTAGGCACTGGCAATTCCGAACTGGTAGACTGAGGGTTTGAATTCCGCAACCGGTTATATGCTGGTGAAAGTTTTCTGCTATTTCCCATCGCAATCCCAGATGAATATCGACATCGTCCTTAAGAAGACGGTTGCAGACGGACACCTGCCAAATCTTTATACCGCTTTTCTTGTTCTCCGCCCATATCATCATGAAAAAGTTGAGAAATAATGATGTGAGTGATGTCCGTTACATACCATTGTCTAAAAAACGAACGTTAAATTCCATTATTATTATTACCATTGTTATTATTACTTAAAAAACTCGATTTCCATACGTCGTTTCAATTTAAACCTGTTATGAATTTAAATTACTGTAAAGCAAACAAAAAAAAAAAATTCGTTAAGTGCGTGTTTTTGATACGCACTAAGTAATGCCATCTCAGTGAAAGTGTTAATTTATGATTTTTTGTTAACTCTATAGTTGTTTGTTAACTCTATAGTTAGTAGCCCTCTTGCGTTTGTTCAGTATGGATGTACAACTCAATAATTATTCAATCACGCGTTCAATTCAATCACACAACGATATTAATACGTCATCTTCGATGACATAAAAACGAAATATTATATACCTACATTAATTAGGGATTCTGTTGATTAAAATTTGATAAATAGTTGTAGGTATTTTGTTTCCCAAGTCAATAAATTTTAGTAAAAAAAATGGGTATAATTATTTTATCACTACAGATTTTACCAATTTACAAGCATTATATAATTTTTTAGACATATCTGAATGAAAGATATCTGAATTGTAGATAATGTTTTAATTTTCACAGAAATTGAGAGCCCCACAAAATAAATTATTAGTCAAATTGTAAAATAAACTTTTATCAAATTACATAACTGTTTGTATGAAGCAAAATTAAAAAAATTAACTTACCTGAAATATTTTAAATGTATCGTCAGGACTGCATTTTGGAAACAAACAAATTTATATTACAGTATTGTTTGCACATTATTCCAGAATCCATTTTACACAATGCATATAAAAAAAACAAAACATCAGTACACCACTATAACACTGTTTTTGTAACATATTTAAAGATTAATTTATCATACACGTTATAATTATATTAACTATATATCCTATCAAAAAATACTTTTGTTTAATTCAGCTAATTTGAACACATAATTTTTAACCTTTAAGAATATTACTTATGTACGTATAAATATTACAGCAATCCAATAACAGATAATTTTAAAATACATAAAATCATATGCGCGCGCATGGGTTTTGCTATTTAGTGGTGTAAAAATAAACCAAAGCGTTGTAAAAATCCAAAGTTACACCTTTATTTGTGTAATGTTAAAAAAAAACAGTAATTATACACAAATTATATAAAAATACACCAATTTTTTCATATTACACAAATAATAGTGCATATTTTCAGAGCGAGGAGTAATTTTGCTCTAAATTTAAGTTATTTTACACGTTTTTGACCCTTTTTTCTTAGAGTGTATATTTATCTAATGAAATAGGGTTCATGAATAATAAAAAACGTATCAATTTTTATTTTTTTATTTTATTATTAATTCTTTTTAGTAAAATAAAACGACAAAGTACAGCTGTCCGCCATGACAGGTTGAACACAAATCATAGTAAACTTCGTCACGTCTATGTAAACAATATTTTTTAATACAAGCTCTGCACTGTTTATTGCATTTATTAAGAAACGTTAGTAATGGAACAAAGATTTACTAAGGCAAATAGTTTCAATTTACCAAAAATTGATTTACTAATGCTGGGAGAGTTTCTTGCATCAAATAAAGACTTTTGTTCAGCAGAATTTAGAAATGTCAAAACTTCAACGTAAGTACATCTATATTCTTTAAAAAAAAATGACTTGTAAGTTCAAAATCCGTAAAATATGCATTTTGTGTGCTCTTATTTGTACTTCATGACAAGTACAAACATTAGAGGCTATATTATTTATTAATAAAGTACCCAATAAGATAAATAATTGTGAATAATCAAAAGATGAAACATAACTTCAAAAAGCATCAGATTTATTATTAAATTTAGACATCAAACAAAATTATTATGCATAGAATATTTTAGAATCTATGAAATGAAGTAAAAACTTACATCAAAGTGGTCTTCACAAAAATAAATTGGAGAATCTAGACAAATAGTTTTTGGATCTCGCCGTACAAGATTTTTATTTATGTCGAACGTAAACAAATAACTTGCTAGAATTTTTTATTGATGTATTTCCACACTGAGGGACTGCACACCACTTATAAACTTTAGTATTCATATTTCTAACAAAAATCAATTAAATTTTTCTAACTCAAACTCAACATAATATAGACAGTTGCGTTATATTTGTATATCCATGAAACTGATTACCTAGAAGTGACGTCACAACAGACGCCATGACACATTCGAGCGTTTTGACGTGCATTTCGAAATTAATAATTAGAATAACAATTTTATACTAATAAATCGATTTTTTTTTTATAAATAAGATTTTTTTTTGTTTAAGTAGATATTTCTGAATCTCGTAGAAGAGTTTTTAAAAATTCGTCATCATGCCTATTATGATTCCATAGCTACTACAAGTCCGATAAACTACAGTTGCTCTGACGTCATTAATAAATGTAGCAAAAGTATAGACGTACAATTTTTAATTACTATATAGTTATTTGAATATAAAAATATCGAAAAGTGATACAAAACTAGGTGCGTCTAATTTTACTTCATTTGTTGCATTTGTCTGATAACGTCATATCAACTATAAGTGATTTAATCTTTTACCATAATCACTTACCTGTGTACGATTCCACGTGAATGCATATGTCCAATTGCGGCAATAACTTGTCGCGCATAAATACGCGTTGTTGGTTCATCGAGACGTCCCAGTTTTTGTGTTTTAATATAGGTGCACATATCACCGCCTGTTGCTAATTCCGTTACCAAATAATAAACATTACCACACTGAAAACGATAAGTGATATGTGACTTTCCATTTGGGCGAATAAAATAATTATTAAATTTACCTGTAATGTTTCAAAGAGTGCAGCAATACATGGATGTGATAAGTTTGCCATGATTCTAGCTTCGCGTTCCAAATTTCGCACAACATACTCTTCTTTGATTTGTGATGTGTCCATTATTTTTATGGCAACCTATAAATAATGAGGACAATTAATATATATTTTTACTGTTTCGATCTTTTAGTGAACTTATTTTTATTATATTTACACAAACGAAATCAATCTACTTTACTAATATTTCATATTACTAATGGACATCAGAGAACAAATTCTCAAAATTTATTATTTTAAAAATTTTTCAATTTATTTTATTATAATTCACATCTGTAAAAACGAAATATATAAATCAAAACATACATTTATTTGGATTAAGAGAAACGAACTATTTTATATATGTTAGTTCAAGATTTGGTGAACATTTTTATTTAAAAAGTTTTGTACCTATTGAATATGTTTGAATCATAATTATGTCAAATCATCTGGCTGTAATAATCCCGTTCTATAAAAGTTTGTTACTTATTTGAAATTGCTGAAAGCGGGTACACTTGCAGCTATCTTAAAATAGTATCTTACAATATAAGTTCGGTAAGTTGGTTTTACTGATCGAGAAAATGTTGCAATTTTCGAGATCAGTAAAGCCACTTAACGCATCGTGTATTGTATAATATTTTTTGCATGATTGATTTAAAATAATTAAAGAATAAAAATATATTAAATAAAAAATAAAATTCGGATAACATAGATGAAACTTATATTTCTATATTATGACACAGAATGCCATGAATAAATATTATAAATATTTGTAGCAACTACTCTAATAATACGAATCTTTGTACATAGTAACAATTGACAAGTATATATATTTGTAAATAAAAAAATTAAGTGTCAATATTTAAGTGGCGTGAATATTTTTTTTTTAATTTTCTATTAAAAAAATTGAGGAAAATAGTTTGTTAAACTATAATATTAGTGAGAATAATTAAATTGATGAAGCATTTTAATTTTGGTTGCAAATTTATTCTCGTAAAATGAAAAGAAGATTATGAAAACCACAGAAAATTTTAATGACTGAACAACCTTTTGAAATCTCAATAAAATATGAAGACTAATATGGCAACAATAATAATAATAATTCACTGCTGAGAGATTTACTTTGTGAAATTTCATTTTAAATATTGAAAATATTTAAAGTTTTAATTACTTTGTCAATTTCACGAAAATACAATTTGAAGCGCACATATGCATATATGTGTGTTCTGTTTGAATTGTAAATTAATAATGAATTGTTTTTAATTTTTTCTAAATAAATTGAATATTCTAATGTTTTTACAAAGGTTTCTACAAATTAAATTGTTATTAAATTAATAACAAATACTTGTTTAAAAAATAAAAATTATTTTTGGAATGGTTTCCAATAACAAAAAATATGTTGGAATATTGTTTCCAACACTATTCTTTTTACTTAATGCGTTTTCAGCCCTTTCGGCCATCGTCAGAGAAAATAGTATCGTAATAGTAATGGTATTTTCGTGAAATTGACAAAGTAATTAAAACTTAAAATATTTTCAATATTTAATAATAATAATAATGTCCAAACTAGTGAAAATTTTCATATTAATCGATTAATTTTTCTAATTGTTAAAATTGTATTTTTAATTTCAATATAAACAAATAATTACAATCATTTTTGAACTAATTTCACTTACCGCACTCCTATTCACTTACCGGCCACCTATTTTACTTACCGCATTGTTGTTTTTTGGTTTCCATGGATGTAAACAAACGTTCGGGAAATGTACGAGCATTTACGGATGTTGTTGACAATACTGGTAAGTTACATTTCCCGAACGTTTGTTTATATTCATGGAAACCAAAAAATAACAATGCGGTAAGTAAAATAGGTGCCTGGTAAGTGAATAGGAGTGCGGTAACTGAAATTAGCTCAAAAATTATTATAATTATTTATTTATATTGAAATTAAAAGTACAACGTAAACAATTAGGAAAATTAATCGATTAGTATGAAAATTTTCACTAGTTCGCACATTATTATTATTATTATTATTATTATTATTATTATTATTATTGTTGGCATTAGTCTTTATATTTTATTGACATTTCAAAAGATTGCTTAGTCATTAAAATTTTCTGTGATTTTCATAATCTTCCTTTCATTTTACGAGAATAAATTTGCAGCCAAAATTAAAATTCTTCATCAATTTCATTATTCTCAATTTCTCACTAATATTATAGTTTAACAAACTATTTTCCCCAATTTTTTAATAGAAAATTCAAAAAAATATTCACGCCAATTAAATATTGACATTTAATTTTTTATTTACAAATACAGTTGTTAATTGTCACTATAAAGATTCGTATAGTTGCGACATTGATATAGAAGAATATGGATGGAGACTATTTCTTAAGAGAGGGACAAGATATAGTTTAATATGATATGTTAGAATGAATACGTAGATTCTTTTGAATGTACCACAAAAAATTAAAAAACAAAAGAGTAAATATACACTATAACACGTGCAAATAAGCACTAAACATCCAGTCCTACAAAAAATTAAATTTAAAATAAAATTAGTAAACGTAATACACCGTAAATATAATATTTGGGTAAGTAAATATTGTATTGATCAATAAATGCAACCATTTCTAGGGAAAATTTGTTAATTTTTCTACATTTTTCATCTAAAAAAACAGGTTTATAATAAGCAGAAAAATACCAATTTTGACATTACACAAAGTAAAGGAAATATCGAAAAAGGAATCATTCTACGTAAATAAGGAATTCGTTTTTTAGTTAAAATATGTGATAATAACGACAAAAATTTTAAAAATATTGTAAAAAATAAAATTATGTAAAAATTAAAATATAGGTTAGATTGACCCTTCATTTCAGTAGCGTCTTATATGTAAAATTAATGAGCATATAAAAATTTAACTTCAAGATCATGTATTTTGTTTGTATTTATTTATTTATTAATAAAATGATAATTTAATAACTGTATAGTTTTATTTATGTTTGTGTCTACTTTTATCAAAAAGATATGTCTTATTAGTGATGGAAAATTATAAACCAAAACGTAATCTTTTTACAAAAATTGTTATAAATTGTAAATAATCGATTAATTTGAGCAATTTTTGTTTTCAGTTTATGGTAATTTATAATATTCTTTAAGCACCGTTAAAAAATACAATAATTTAGTAGACAATTAAGAATTCGAAAAATTAACTGATAAAATAGTCGAACAGCATTCTTAAGGAGTTGATAATTGAATTAACTAGAACAGATATTAAAAAAAATTAATTAATTGTTTATGTTTTTATATAGAAATCACAATTATAAGAAAAATATACTAAATATATTGTTTTAAAAGCAATGGCAATGTTATAATTAAATTAAAACCGTTACTGTATATTTACAAAATGACGTCATTCATAATACGCACGTTTAATATTCATAATATGTTGATCAGTATTTTGGGAAATGCTCCTTCCTTTACAATATTATATACCTCTCCTTCTTCCATGAGTTGCGATAAAAATTTATAATATTTATTCATGGCATTCTATGTGATAACACAGAAATACAAATTTCACCTATATTATCCGAATTTTATTTTTATTTACTATATTTTTATTCTTTAGTTATTTTGAATCGATCGAGCAAAACATATTATACAATACATGATGCATTAAATGCCTTTACTGATCTCGAAAATTGCAAAAACTCGACCCTGCGGGTCTCGTTTTCGCAACATTTTCTCGATCAGTAAAAGCAACCTACCGAACTTATATTGTAAAATACAATATTTTATATTTGAGATACCGTAAACCGGAACTACTTTGTCATGCGAGGCTACTTTGTCAGTAGTAACTACATTTCACTTTTTGGTCAATTTTTTTTATTTACTGGCTACAAATTTATTATCACACATGTTATGTGTGATTACGTTTTATTTTAAGTTTTATGGAAAACTGGTGTTAAAACATAAAAAAAGTGTAGGGTTAAGGCTTTACGCAAACCTTACACAGAAAATTCTGGAAAAAACACTTGCTGACATTATAAAGGGCGTAAGTCAAGATGTAGACATCAGACGACACAAAAACCGTAATACGCTACTTGGCAAGCATCCAGAAGATTCAGAATATCTCGCTACCCTAAATCCTGTAGATGAACAGCGGTAATAAATGCTATACTCACTCAATTCGCAATTTGGGGATTTCCGCTAACGCCACATAATGCTGCTCAAATAGTGGTCAAATATATCCAAAACAAGGCAGAACCGTTGGAGAGTGGGAAAACAATTATCCTGGACAAGTAACAAGAAACAATTTAAGCACTAGACTAGCCACAAACATAAACAACTCCAGATCTAGTGTCGGTCATGAAGATACTTTAAGATGAGGCTTTTTATTATAAATTGACAATAAAGCCCCTACACGGGGGCTACAATAATTTTTAATTGAAAATTTACTACCTGACAAAGTAGCTCCATCTCCTGGGGCTATTTTGTCAGGTATTTAGTTCAAATATACCTATATATGTTACAGTAACAATTTATGTTATTTTATCTTACAGCCAATCCTTGTAAATATCATATGCCTGTAAAGAAATTTATTACACCATGTTCAAAAATCTGCACAAAATAGTTTCGGTTGACGGTAGCTATTATTTTAACATTTAAGCACCTCCGAAATGGTTTCTTTTTGTGGCAGAATTTATAAGCAACAAGTTTTATTTATAGGTATAATTCCATTTTTATAAAGTCTAGATACTTAAAACTGTTTTCGTCAAATTTTAAAACAATAACAGTTTCCTGTGTGATTAGGGTCATTCAATCAGAATTGATAGTAGGGTAAAAGACCCGATTGTCGAACGGGGTTATAAGTCCGAACAGTTTTGACATTTATATCTTAATGAAGTTATTTCTGAAAGAAACCTCTGATAAAAAAAATTATTATTAATAGAATGATTATTTTTCAATTTAAATTCACCTCACATTTAATGTCTCCTCACTTAATTTAAGAAATACATATATATATATCGAACAATTTTTGTTGAATTCGTGAATTTTTAATTTGATGGATGATCATTTTTCAAAACACATGAGTTATAAATTGTAACATTTTTCACCGAATTTTTAAAGTTATTAGCATAATAAAAGTATACAAATAATTGTTATTAGTCCACTTAAGAGATTAGGATAGCTAAATTATATTTTATATGCGTTAAATATTATTTGTAAAAGTGTTTCTTCTTGGGATCCAAGTTTTAAGGTTGGGTACCCCATTTTGAGAATTATATATTACATATCTATTTTATAAACAATTTTAATTAATTAAAACACTTATCTAACCGTTTTTATAATTTCACTTTAATATTTTATTTATTTCAGAACGTAAAATCAATTGAAAAATAATTAATAATGAATTAAAACTTCGAAATTGAAATAAAAACGTCAGACATTTAGATTTGAAACAACATATAAATATATACGTCATATACTTAATTTAACTGTTTAAAAATTCACAATGGCGTATAGATAAGTTAGAATGTACACAATGTTTTTTAAAACATAATTAGATGGCGAAAGAAAATACAGTATTTTAGTGGTTTATTTTATCGAATATTTAAACCCTTCTGTCATTGTTGCTATGTTTCACAAGGTGTCATTCTGTGATACTCTATGACACAGACTGACCCCTTGTAGTGGATAGAGTGTCAAAGTGGCTGCAAGATAATGGTTTAAATATTCGATAGGAGAAGATGGTATGTATTGCATGTCATGTACATTAAATGCGTGTTTTTTCTTACGGGTCAGTGTGTTGTTTTTTTAAAGGAGGTTAATATAATATTCTGTCCGTTTTTTCATAGACGTCAACAAATTATAAAACAAAAACATTAATAAATCAAAATTTTTGGGTTATATTTTCTTAAAAACATATCCATTGGATTAAAAAAACTTGGTTTCATACTTATTAAGAAAAAAAAATGGGTGTTTTGTTTATTTTTTGATTTTTTAAGCTACTTTACTGATACAGCTAAAAATAGTGTTCGGTCATCGGGTCTCTTACCCTATGTGTTTTTAAAAATATACATAAAAATGTTTATACAAAATTTTAATTGATACAAAATTCTGAATAAAATATTCGAAAATAACTTGGACTATATTTATTCTCTATACACATATACCTATACTGTACAATTTTTTTTTTTTATAACAGCCGTCTGTTATTTATAACAGTATTGTTTGTATCTTACAGAGAAGAGAGAAAATTAGATTAAAGGAAGTCTTTTTACAAGGATATAAATGATTCTGTTCTTTCGTTTCTTTTTTTTTTGTTTTCACTTGATTGAAAAACATTTTAGTCTCAATTTAAAAAAAAAAAAAAAACTCAATTTTTATAAAGTGATATAAAGTAAATGAATAAAAACTTTTCTTTGTCTACTTTCGTTTTCGTTAAAAAAATATACACGAGCATTATTTATAAGATTCATTGAACAAAATATAGGTATGTATTGATGATTTTAAAAAGATGATCTTGATCGAGTGGAGCTTTAATCATTATAGAAATACTTTTAACGTTTTATTAAATATATTAAGTATATGACTTTAGGTAGTGATGATCAATATAATATAGTTTTAAGGTGAATAAAAATACGATAGTCTACTATATTTTCAAGAATGTAATCCTTATGTGCGGTAAGGTAGAAATAACCAAACGTAAGTTCCAGTTACTAATGTTACAATTTATTATTAATTTGTTTCAAAATTAGAGCTAATTTCATTGCCTCATTTTTCCTAAATTTTTCCAAAATCTACTTGACAGATGTGTTAGTAGGGGAGACCGGGGTCAATTGAAAGACGGGGCGGTTGAAACAACGCTAATAATTCAGACACTATTAGCAACAGAAGGAGATATGAAAGATAAGAAAAACAGAGTATTGATATTGGAACCTGTATGTTAGTGTTTGATCTCGCTTCGTACAAGCCACACGTCTGTGAGAAGGGTCATTGTAATTATTCTTGAAAAAGTAAATATTTTTATTGTTGTTTTTTTGTTTTTTAATCAAAAACTGTACTAGTTACGGCTATTAAAGTTCTTAACGTAGAAACTCTGATTATTAGAGTTCAAATTTGTGCAATTATTTTTTATCTACATTTCATATTTTAGACGTTACGACAAAAATTGTAAAACATGTGCCGGGGACGAGTGAAACAATTTTTTCAGGGTCGGTTGAAACGTTTCATCCGACCGCATTTCAACCGGTCTCTACGTATTTAAAAGCAATTTAATCTTTGTTTTGCTTCCCTTATGCCGAGTTTTGCTTCCCTTATTTTCGTATGCTTTACAAGCATACAAATCTACTAAAAAGCACGTTACATTACATGTCTCTACTGTTACAAAGGAAAAGGGAATTCTAAAGAGGATGAAAGCATAAACTTTCATGGGCTACGTGGCACATCAGAAAAGCCACTAGCTTGTCAAGGGCGACTAGTTTCAAGAGGACGAGTGTCAATTCATTTTATGACAATCTACAAATAGTTATGGATCGAGATAGTTTTGAGCCACAAGATATTTATTTATAATGTGGACTAAACGAGTGTAACAGCAAATCTTCAGACTTGTTTTCATTTAGATAAATGCTTCATATAATAAATAAGATTGCTGATTCGTAAGCATAAGTAAAACGTTCATTTTATGCCTTATATAATATCGATATGGCTATATTCTATGGTATTGATTTAATAAATAAATATATAAAAACCTATTCTCTTTATTTTCATAGTGTTTCAATTGACCCCAATCATTGTTACAACCGCCCCGGATATGGGGTTAGTTGAAATATTTTCTCTGGTTTTGTAAAATTGCTTCTAGTTATTTTTGTAATGTAGATACTGCCACTATAACCTCATCCATTTGTAGTCTGATAACTAAGGTTCAATTGAGGTATACTGTTAAATAGGTCAAGGTAACAGCATAGTTGCAGAGAGCGATTTTGTCAAAACTGTTTCAACTGACTCCGGTCTCCCCTACCTACTTATTTACAAATGGTTCCTCTAATTATAGAAACATTATCGAAGACATCTGATATTTAAGACACGTATTACCTTATACTTTAAAACATTTTTTTATAAAAAATAAGAAATCTGCTACCATTGCTACTTAGTCCAATGCTATCTTTCGTTTAAGATTTATGAGTTCTCCTCTAACAAGGAAAGGTATCCAACTGTATCTCTCAAAAATTTTTGAAACTTTGATGGATTGTAGATAGATACTAAAAGTAATCACGAGCCATATTTTGTTCGTGCCCATAAGCGGTTTATGGGGGTGAAATTCACCCCTGAAAATTTGAGTTTTTTTCAATTTTCTTAAATATCTTGGAAATGGTAAGAGCTTTGGTAAAGAAACTGCATATATTTGTAAATGACACTTTAAGATCTTTATTATGATACCAAAATTAAAGTTATAAAGTCATTGGGGTTTCAACCCCCACCCCCGACCTCTAATTTTATCAGGTATATTTTAAAACATGGGATCGTTGCTTTGTCACTTTTCACAGCAAAATCATAGAAAAACACGAGTCGACTTTCGGCTTTTACACCATCGTCAGGTGAAAAACATAACTAAAATTGTTCTTCAAAAGGTATATTTTGGTAAATGAGAAGGCTGTTATGTGTAAATAAAAGAATTTTAATTGATATATTTTACATCACACCAGTTTATTTTTTTTTTTTTCATAAATACACCCTTTGCTAATATTAACTTGGGAAAAATTTTAACTTTTTGATTTAATGGCCAAAAAATCTCGTATTTTAGTAATGAATTGTTACAAACTTACGATATACATACTTTAAAGTACATAGTTTAGAAAGAAAAATACATTGCACCCCCCACCCCCATGCTTTTCTAATATCTATACCATTGTTATTTATTTATTTACTTATTTATTTATTTTTAATTATCTATACAATTTTCTATATTTTAACCTCTGAATATCTATGGATTTAGACTCTGGAAACAACTCATCACAGTATTTTCGGATAATGTAATTCTAAATGAGTATGCTATTGATTTACATCGCCGTAACAGTATTCTCTAGCTCAAAATCAGTTTTCGTTGCCTAGTTTTCAAAATTTGTTCAAGTATGGATGGTATAAAAGTGGATATATTGACCAACGGCCGGAAAGATTTGAAAATCCTGTAACATATTGCTTTCTCAAAGAAGAAGAAGAAGCACCAATGTGTGGACAATATTTTTGTTTTGAAAATTTTTATGAACAATATCATTATTGTGTAGATTACAAACCTTAAAATATTGAAAATTGTATCGATAAATCGTAAGTTTGTAACAATTCAATACTAAAATACGAGATTCTGTGACCATACATTTGCTCATTATTAAATCAAAAAGTTAAAATTTTTCCCAAGTTAATCTTAGCAAAGGATATATCTATGCAAAAAAAAAAAAATAAACTGGTGTGATGTAAAATATATTAATTAAAAATTCGTTTATTTACACATAACAGCCTCCTCTTTTACCAAAATATACCTTATAAAATTAAGGGTTGGGGCTGGGGCATGAAACCCCAGTAATTTTATAATTTTGGTATCATAATAAAGATCTTAAAGTGCCATTTACAAATATATATAGTTTCCCTACCAATGCTCTTAGTACCATTTCCAAGATATTTAAGAAAATTGAAAAAAACTCAAATTTTCAGGGGTGAGTTTCACCCCCTTAAACCGCTTATGGGCACGAACGAAATATGGCTCGTGATTACTTTTAGTAAGATTTACAATCCACCAGAGTTTCAAAAATTTTTGAGAGATTCAGTTGGATACCTTTCCTTGTAAGAGAGAAATCTAAAACCTGATATGGAGAAACCAATTGTATTATTATTTGATTTGAGAGCAAATTTCTCCCAAATGATGCATTTAGTGAAGAAATAACATTTCATCAAAGAGTAATAAAAATAGTAAGTAAACGTCACAAAGTTACTACAACTACACATTTAATTAAACATTTAATGGTAAAAAAAATAATAATATAGAATATATCGTAAAATTTATGCACTAGTGTAAAAATAAAAAAAACGCCGTGAGCAGCGGGGCCCCATCACGGAAGTCGAATTTTTCCATTCATCTTCGGTACTGAATGTCTACAAGTGAAATGTGATAGAACGTCAACAAGCGATTTGCCATTTTGGTGGTTTCAAAACTGATGATGAGTGTCCGGCTGATCGGGGCTTTAAAAAAAGGTTTTAAGTTTTCAAGGGCTGAATCTCAGTAAATTTAAATTTTGTGCCGATAGCAGTTAGCAGGGAAAAAGCCAACACAAGGCGTACGAGGGCATTCCTACCCATGGTTATCCGCCAATTGCTTTTGTGTTTTATTTTTAAATATTAAAAAAGGACTTGAATAGTAAACTAGAAGGTCATTCTGTAAATATTTTTTCCTTCCAAAAAAATCAAAAAGTTCTATTTTATAAATAAAATAAAAATTACATCAATAACTTTTTTGAAGTTACTTACATATTTATGTATTGCATTTGAAATAAATGATAGTATATACTTCACTTGTTTCTTTAAATTTCGTCTGCCTACTCTATTAGCGAATTTTGAAAACTCGAAATTCAGCTATTACAGTAGGTCTCATGACGCAATCTGAGTCCGGTACTATGGCAGAAATCTGTTTTGAGGTCCCTAGAATACGAAAATGATATTGACTAAAATTTATATATATATATATATATATATATATATATATATATATATATATATATATATATATATATATATATATATATATATATATATATATATATATATGTGTTCCCACGATAACTCTCGAACGAAACGTCTAACGCTTATGAAATTCTGTGTGCGGACTGGATTCTGAATTGGCTTGGCTAAGTTCGTTAGCCAGACACGTCGGATGCCCAGAAGTAGGTTTTCTGGCCATTTTTTATCATTCGATCCTATCATAAGACAGTTCGATTTTTACATCGTTGAAAAGGAAAAAAAAATTATGAAGAAAATGTTCTTATAATTTTCTTTCTATGTTAAGTAGTTTTCGAGAAAATCGTAATTTTCACTATTGCCTTATTTTGCTCTCTTTGTCATTGTAATAAGTAATTTATATTTCTATCTCAGTTCTTTATGAAGTATAAAAATATTTCACTTTTTTATTAAAGAATTTTGTGAGAACAAGTGAAGTCTATTCACATACATGTGTTATAACACACACCAATGTATAGAGTTTTGTTTCTCATTTATTGCATTATAATTAGCATGGTTCTATCTCATGTTGAAAAATGTAAATTAAACAGATTTTCTAAGCTAATGTAATGAAGAATTTTTTTTTTTTTATTGAATTTTTAAGTAAACAAGAAATTGAAGATTATGTTATGATATAATATTATTAAATATGAAACACAACAAAATATGTACAATGTACATATGTATGCACGGAAAAATATTTTGAATCGATTTTGAAAATTTTTTCACTAATAATTAATAATGTTAACAATTTAGACCATTTCAAATGGATTTAAGGTATTTTATGTGAGGTCAAGGTTTTCGGGACCTAAAAAGGCCAGAAATTAATTAACCAATCGATTTTAAAAATTTTTTCACAGTTAGTAAGTTAAAATATTTGAATTAATTAATTAAATGATGTCCGCAAGAAGCTTCCGGACTGCCATCAGTTATATGAGATCCATAGAACCCTTTTCTTACTGTTAGAGTACTAGACTTGTATGAGTTTCGCCAGGATTTACTGATCCCATAATTGTAAAAAATAAACTAAACGACCAATTTTAAAAATTTCTTCACTGTTACAGAGCTAAACTATTTTAGATAGATTTAGAATACATTATGTAAGGTCCGCCAGGGTCCACAGGACCCAAAAGTGTCAAAAATAAACTAACTGATCGATTTTGAAAATTTTTTCACTGTTACAGAGCTAAACTATTTTAGATAAATATCGATTACGTTATGTAAGGTCCGCCTGGGTCCATAGGACCCAAAAGTGTCAAAAATAAACTGCCTGATCGATTTTGAAAATTTTTTCACTGTTACAGAGCTAAACTATTTTAGATAAATATAGATTACGTTATGTAAGGTCTGCCAGGGTCCATGGGATCCAAAAGTGTCAAAAATAAACTAACCGACCGATTTTGAAAATTTTTTCACTGTTGGGGAACTAAGCTATTTTAGATAGACATACATTACGTTATTTAGGGTCCGCCAGGGTCCATGGGACCCAAAAGTGGTAAAAATAAACTAACCGACCGATTTTGAAAATTTTTTCACTGTTACAGAGCTAAACTATTTTAGATAAATATAGATTACGTTATGTAAAGTCTGCCAGGGTCCATCGGATCCAAAAGTGTCAAAAATAAGCTAACCGACCGATTTTGAAAATTTTTTCACTGTTGGGGAGCTAAGCTATTTTAGATACATATAGATTACGTTATGTAAGGTCTGACAGTGTCAGTAGGACCTAAAAGTGTCAAAAATAAAATAACTGACCGATTTTGAAACTTTTTTACTATTACCGAGGTAAACTATTTTAGATAGGTACAGGTTGTGTTATCTGAGATCCACAACTGTCCTGCGGATGGAAATGCGTAGAATGCTACACAACGGGTTTTGAATATATATATATATATATATATATATATATATATATATATATATATATATATATATATATATATATATATATATATATATATATATATTACATAAAGTTCGCCTAGAATATACGGTCGAGCTGATTTTTTAATGAGGTCCACCGGGATTTTGTAGATCCGAAAACGCCAGTAATAAGCTATCGAACCGATGCTAAAAAATTTCTCACTGCTAGAGAACTAAATTATTTTATGTGGATACAACTATGCTGCACAAAATTCGTTCGGGTTCTTGGGTCCCCAAAAATACCAAAACTAATTACCCAGCCGATTTTAAAAATTCTTTTACTCTTAGAAAGCTAAAGTATTTTAAATAGGTACAGGTCTTAGATGAGATCCGCCAGTGCCCAAGATTTGGAAATTGGCTATGTTATGCAGATGCTGCGACAGGGGTATTGTTATTAATATAAATTACATTTAACCATATATAACAACGCTATTGAATTCCGATGTAAAAATGGGAAAAGTGGGGGGCAAGGTAACGTGGAATCCCTAAAGGGGACACCCTCGATATTAACTGAATACAGATACAAAATTCCAACCTTCTAGGTTTACTCAGAGAGTCTCCAGGCGTGCTAGAAAATAAACACAAATAAGTACAAAAATCAAGGAAATATTGGCGTAAAAATCGTGAGGGTAAGGGTTAAAAGTTGAAACCTCCAAAAAGCAGTGGCTGGTTATTAACTTAACCTGTACACAAAATTTCAGCCCTCTAGGTTTATTTGGGGAGATTTGACCCGAACAAAACTGTTAAAAAGCAAGAAAATTCATGTTCTTTTTGGTATAGAAATGGTAGGGGTAAGGGTTAAAAGTCGAGACCACCAAAAGGCACCCCCTTGATACTAACTCAATCCGAATACAAAATTTCAGCCCTCTAGATTTATTTAGGTGACTTGTGCGAGTGGTACAAACTTCGAAAACGTCGAAAAAGCATGAAATTGTAGCTTAAAAATGAGGGGGGTCGGGGTAAAATATTAAAACCTTCAAAAAGCACAACCTAGGTACGAACTTTATCAACACACCAAAATTCAACCCTCAACATTAATTCTGCGGGGCTGTGGGCGTGTTAGATCCAGCCAAAATCCTTTTTTTCACCTCTAATCCCTACCGCCCCCCACCACCCCCTTAAAAGTTGGGTCGGATCCAAAATTTGCCTAAAATTTGACCCCATTGTCACAGTATTGTTGTGCATCAGAGAGAGCCCCATTTACCAAATTTCAGCTTTTAACTTCCATAGGGGGGCCCTCCACATATTAAAAGGTAGCGGGAATATACATATATATATATATATATATATATATATATATATATACTTATATATATATATATATATATATATATATATATATATATATATATATATATATATATATATATATATATATATATATATATATATATATGACATTTTTTCCTACATAATCGTGTTCTACGGGTCTGAAAACGGATAGCGCCTCTACTCTCGCGTCTCGCCGTTCTTATTGTATAGGCTGTATAGGTCTAATTTTTTCAACTGAAAAATTCGACTAAAAATTGTGAAGTGTTAAGATAACAGAAGTTTATGATAGTACATATATTTCGAATGTAAAAATACACAGGTACTTATCGATATCGAAAATTTTCGATGGTGGATGTCTCATATTGGGGGAATAATAACAAAAGAAGGATGCAAAGAGCAAATTATTAAAAAATTAAATTCGTTAAAAAGGATCCTTATCTTCAGATAATGTGAAAAAAAGTCAGTAGGAATAATAATCATGTTAGGCGTAATTCTAATAATAAATGAGAGGAAACCAAAACTGAATATTATTTTCTAAATTTTAAAGTTTTCAAAATTGTCGAAAATTTTTTAACCGGTTACACGCATTAAATTACGACCGTAATGTTTAATATATATATATATATATATATATATATATATATATATATATATATATATATATATATATATATATATATATATATATATATATATATAGCTCTTAGTATTTCCAATATATTTAAGAAAATTGAAAAAAAGTCCAAGTTTCGGGGGTGAATTTCACCCCCTTAAACCGCTTATGGACACGAACAAAATATGACTTGTGATTAGTTTTAATAGCATCTGTAATTTACAAAGTTTCAAAAAATTTTGAGACATACAGTTGGATAGCTTTCCTTGTAAGATAATTTTTGTTAAAATAAATCAATTACTGGAATACTGTCAGTTTCCAGTGTTTTACCTTATTCTTATAGATGATATAAACATTTGTTTGCAGACACATATCACTTATAGTTCAGTTTTTAAAATTGGAACATTGGCGACAAAAAATTTTGACGAGATATTATAAAATGAAATTTCGCCAACTACCCATTCTTCCTTTGCATGTAATAATTTGAAGTAATAAAACAAAATATAAAAACCAGTTGAAACGTTGATAAATAACATTTTTTTTTAAAAATAAGTGGGAAATATACATAGCTATGCAAATTAAGCTTTTCAGCAATAAATTTTACAGTGACTTGTACGTACATACTATTATATTTTTACTGTGTTCATGCTGATACACATGCTAAGTATGATCACTAGCTGTCAGTTGGTCAGCTAGTGTCGTAAACGTGGCTATATAGTTAGTTGTATGTCTCTAATAACGTTATCGAAACGATATATTTTGGTCCGTACAAACATAAATAGTTAGTGGTGTGGGTGCTGGCGCTGGGAAGAAATTATACGACGCAACGATCCAATATGGAGATCCACGCCACATTATGTACATACATATTATGTATATAGAAATGTAGAATTTGAAATGGACATACGAACGGCACTAGTAGCAGATGTGGACTTGTCACCAACTTGTTTGTAATGGTCCATACACATTTATACGCTTCGACACATAAATCAATTGTGTAATGTAACGTATACTATGTAGTCGTCTAGGAACATATGAGAATATGTTGACAACGAGGTAAAAATTTACTATTGAAAATTATATTTATTTCTGTTTCAGACTAAACGACATAAGCGACATTTTTCCATTCCTGTTTATACGGGATTATGAAAAATTTATTTATATATCCTGCAGAAAATACTCTAGAAAATATTAAATCAACATTCGAAAAACAAACAGAAAAGGGAGAACTTAGCATTCCCACTGTTTGAATGATTTTATATGTTTTATGATGTACTTGGGAAATTTTAATTCCTTCGAGTTGATTAGAATGATTTTAAAATATTTAATTCATAACACTTTTATTACCAAATCAGTTAGGTTTATTAGAAGGCCTAAAACTATTGTTTCACTTTACTAAAAATTGAAATTGTATGTTAACAAAGAAAAAACAGCACAATGGCGGAAACATCGAGAAAATACAAATTAATACTACAAGAGTATTTATAAGTTTCACTGACTTCTACTAACATCACTGTCAGCAGTTATAAAGATTTTCAAGCTCTCGAGTGCGTTTTACGTCTGAGGCTAAAACATACGAAGTATCTCGAATATTTCTCTGAACAGGTAGTATATTCTTAAGATATTTTACTAATTTTATATTAAAAAATCGATTTTTTTTTATTTAGTACTAAAGGTATTTCCCCTTAAATGTACTTTTACATGTAACAAAAATTTCACATAATAGATTGGAAAGTTTTTTGTTGACTTGATTTTGAGAAAAAAATTTTAATATATTATTTCATAAAAATTACTCGGACATTCAAAAAATAATATATGTATGATGACTGCCCGGTCATCTAGTAGAAAAAATTAAAAGTAGTAAGTAATTTCTGTAGTAATAGTCTACTAGACGATAATAATACAAAAATATAAAAAAAATGTAGAACGTAAGTTTAAATAGTAAGAATACATAAAAATGCATTTTATTTAAAAATAATCAAGAAATATCTTTTATTTTATTAATTTAAAATAATTACTTTTAACCTATTTTTAGGTTAGTAGACGACGTGTGACGTCATATAACTCAAATAACATTTCTGATTTATTCATTGTGGAAAATATTGCTTTTAAATAAAATTAAGTTTGTTAAGGGGAGGGTAAGGTTAATTCGTACAAAAAAGGCATGTTTTTGTTATTTTTTTGTGACGACACAGTTAAAATCTCTTTATTAAAACCAACGGTACATTAAAGTATGACATTCGAAGAATATTGATAAAATTTTCACGAAGAAATATTAAAAAATACAGTAATGGCAGCAATTATTCGGACGTGTCTCGGAAAAAAAAGTAGAATTGCCGTGTCCCTCATAACTTAGTGCTGGATCATCCGAAATAAAAAAATGAAGGTTAATTCGTTAGATAATAGTTTTCCTCAGGTAACGCTGGGAGGGTTTTTCGAGATTTCAATTTTTCACTTTTTTGGAACACTTAGAAAGGAAAAACACGATTTTTTGCGAAAAAAATCGGCTAATTTGTTACTATAAGATAAAAATTTTAACAAATTTGAAAAAAACTCTCCAGCGTTACCTCGTAAATTATGTACAGAAATGTGTTCAAAATTTCAAAATGATTGGTGCTGTAGTTTTGAAGTTATGAGGGGCACCGACTTTGAAAACGTGAGTTATGGGGAAAAGGCTTTAAAGTTTTGAACACTTAAAAATTTTTGTATAAAACTGATATAGAATACTTACTGCTAAACTAAATTTTGTACTCTACACTGACAAAATATACAGTACAGGTATAAACACTTTTATACCCTATAATAGAACCGAGAGAGAGAGATAGATATATATAGAGAGCGAAACATCTGCCAGGTAACAACAAAAATACTTGTAACTTCGTCAGTTTTGCTCCAATCAACTTGAAATTTTGAGACAATATTCTTGAGATACTATGCATTCAGTTAAAAAAATAAAAAAAAGCAAAAAAAAAATTATTTTAATACCTTACGCTGCCCTTAAGCAATATAGCACTAATTTTCCATAATTTGATATTCTTCTTCTTCTTGCGGGTGGCGGGATCTTGTCAGCGCATGCACTGATTCCTAGTGGAATATTGTGCAATAATACGATTTGATATTACGATGATAGCGAGTTTTTCGTTGCCACAAATCCCGATTTTTGTTCTGTAAAAAGTTCAGATTCAAAACTACGCTACGCAACATTGGTAATAAAGTCTCCCGCTCATATTCTCAAACAATCAATTACATACAGGACATAAAACTTTAAGTTTTTGCTTCGTGTAAATAAAATGACGTTATTAATTTTATTTGAGAGCTGGCAACAATTTCATAGTGTTTTGGTGGCTAAGGTCTCGGATTATTTTTGAAATTAGTCAAGTAGCCTATTGTTAGAATAAGATTTATAGTTTAGACTACATAAGATTTCTGCTGAAAAACGGAAGTGATTGTCAGTGGTTTAACTTCCTAGTGTAAAGTTGAATTTGTTTAAATGTGATTTAAAAGCTGAAATGGTCACTGAAAAATCGGGCAAAAGTATATTAGTCATTATATAATTTTATAGAAACATCAAGTTAAAACTACATTCTCTCTAATAGACGTAACGCAGGCACCATGTCATCATGGGGATTACTTTATTTTAATATCGTTTATTGAGATGGAAAGTGTTTCTCTGTTTTTATTCAAACAACAATCAAGATATCCTTGCTCTCTTTGGATAAACTTTTTATAAAACAAAAAATTGTAGATTTGTATTTAAACGAACATTCTTAATTCTTATTCACTAATCATTTTTCAATGGTAACTTATTATGCGATACTGACTTAAAACGAACATCAGCCATTTGGTTATTTAAATTTCGGTTGTTTATTTTACTGTGTGGAAAAAAATAAATTAGGCATATAAATGTATAATATGTAAATATTAACTTTAATACGAAAATCGAAACTAAATTTAAATAAATATAAATTCTAAAATACCACCTACTGCGTTCATTGAGCTTCAAGCTGACTATTCTACGGCGGTATTACTATACAGTTCCGGATAACATGACTAAATAAATAACATTATTACGCTATGTATATAAATAACCTGAAAATAAATAAAAAAAAAGTAAAAAAATAAAAAGAAAATGGAAAGAACAAAACATACCGCACGAATCAAATCACAAATTTTATCTATTCACATGGAACTTTTAAATTGCTCTCACATGATCAGCTTGCTGGTAGCTAGGCTATAGCTCGCAGCTAGTTGAAGCTCTGTGTTCGCTGCCAACTTACTTCTGTGTGTGGGTGTGTGTGTGTTTGTATATTGTATATCCACCCATTCAATTTTTCATTTCATACGCTCATGCTATCGTAAACTTTCTTAGTCTATTATTGCCATATGTCTTTTTATTTAACTCAAAACAACATACGGGGTGTATTTTCGTATAAAATATTATACTATACATATATACTATACAATCAACCAAGTAGATGATCATTCAACTTGCTACAAGGCTGTATATGAAAGAGTTTGTCAATATTTTATAATGTTTTTGTAATGTAATGTGTTAGTTTTCAACTTTTTTATTCATTATATTGGCATACAAAGTCTTCCTAAGTGTATTTTAAACCTCTTTTTTTTTTTAGAATTATCCTTATTAAACCTATTCTTTGCTAAAAGCGTGGTCCAAAATATTTGTCATGATGAATTCCTAGTTCACGATAAGTAACAATATGTAACAATAATGAGGGTCTTGCCATCGCTCTTTAGACTTCTTGTCTAACAAAGATCACACACATCATTATTTCTAAATTCTGCTTACTCAGGTTTACAAAAGTGGCAATTAGAACTAGAGTTTCGAAGGTATGTGCCAACAGTTAACTTCTTAGAGGTTATACTAATATTCTTCTGGAATTGCAGAATGTAACTTTACGATAGGTCACTTAGAGTAACAAGTCCATGAACTAACCAGTGGCCATGGCTGTTTGGTTGATTAATACCGTTTTAGTAAATTCAGATAATTTTGCCCTCGTTTCTACATTATACACACACAAAAAAAAAAAAAAAAAAAAAACATTGAAAAGTAACACCTAATACTGAAAATATTTTTAAGCCTACAAAAATACCAATCATGATTTTATAATTTAGCGTTCTAGGCCAGTGCAAAAATCATTGTTAGAATTTTTGATTTGCTTTCATTTCTCGATAATTTTTATGTTATCCCAATGAATAACAGAAAAAAGAAATACCTCTATGCATGTTAAATTTCCCTGTCGCAGCATCTGCATAACATAGCGAATTTCCAAATATTGGGCACTAGCGGATCTCATCTTAGACCTGTCCCCATTTAAGATAGTTTAGCTTTCTAAGAGTAAATAATTTTTAAAAGCGCTGGGTAATTTATTTTTGGTACTTTTGGGACCCAAGGACCCGAACGGACTTTGTACAGTACACGGAGAGAAAATTCCTATAAAAATTACTGTGCTCAGCACTACAATCGACGTGTAAAAGACGAACATATTAAATTCTGTAAGGTAAAAATATAAAGATTATAATTAATCATAAAAAATTTAAAGGATGGAATGTTCTTTTCGTAATATTATCTCCGTAAAATTTGTAAAACAGCACAGTAAAAAGTTCCATTACCGACAAAAAAATAATTTTTAATTGTGTTTATTAAAAAAATTTCCATGCTAACATGCTAATAATAGAAAGAAAAAAAAACAGAAAGAAGGTTGGTTTTGTTGGGATCGCTGTAATGAAATGTACCTCAATCAGCGAGTTACATGGGTTACATGCGAACCATATAGGTGTGGACTGTGGAAGAAACTTTGTCAGACAGCTCCCACCAAGCACCTTGATGCAGCTTAGTAGTCAGTTGCTTTTACACTCTCTTAGGATGATGTCATCGTTTAATTCATCTTTTTGTTATTTACCTATCTTTAGTATATGTATTAGTACAATATATTGTTGGCAATCATTTTTCTATACATGTTTTTACAGGTACAGTGCAACCAATATAAGGTCGCGAGTCAGATGCGCAAATGAAAGAGTACGACAACAAGAATTAAACTATAATATACATGCATAAGAGTGTGATAAAAGTTGTGTTAGCACCACATTAAATTTTACCATGCTAGCACATATTTTTTATTTTGGTCGTCGATCGCGCACGGATTATAGGGGAGCATAGTAATTTTTCTGAAATTTTCTCTACAAAAATTATAGGATTTTTCTCTCCGTGTATAGTTGCTATCCATCTAAAATAATTTAGCTTCCTAGCAGTGAGAAAATTTTCAGAATCGGTTCGGTAGCTTATTTCTGGTGTTTCCGGATCTGCAAGGTCCCGGTGGACCTCACTAAAAAATCAGATCGACTGTATATTCTGAGCGGACCTTATGTAATATAACCTATATTTATGTATATCTAGGTTATTTTTCCTTTTTAACAGTGCAAGCATTTTCAAAACCCATTGTGTAGTCTTCTTTAACGCATTTCCATCCGCAGGACAGTTGTGGATCTCAGATAACACAACCTGTACCTATCTAATATAGTTTACCTTTGCAATAGTGAAAAAAATTTCTAAATCGGTCAGTTATTTTATTTTTGACACTTTTGGGTCCCATTGAAACTGTCGTAACGTAATTGCATAACGTAATCTATATCTATCTAAAATAGTGTAGCTCTCTAACAGAGAAAAAATTTTCAAATTCGGTCGGTTAGTTTATTTTTGGCCCTTTTAAAATCCCAGGACCCTGGCCGACCTCATACAACATATAAGCTATATCAATCTAAAATAGTTTACAACTGTAAAAGTGAATGGGACAGTGGTCCCATGGATCCTGGCGGACCTTAGATAACGTAATTTATATCTATCTAAAATAGTTTATCTTTCTAACAGTGAAAAAATTTTCAAAATTGGTCGGTTAGTTTATTTTTGGTTCTTTTAAGATCCTAGGACCCTGGCCGACCTCATACAATACAAGCTATATCCATCGGGAAAACCCTGGCACGAAAGTTACTTATAATCAGAATCAATTGTTTATAATTAGCTTTGTTTCAATTTATTCCACCTAAAAATTACCTTTAAATAATTTGCACTCTCCGGAAAAATGAAAAACCAAATAAAATACCAAATCTAAGAAGACATATACTCCTGGCAGGAAACTTTTATTTTCATTCAAAAAATTATTTAGACAGCTTCCTTTTAATTTGTACCATCCAGAAAGCCCAAAATTTTCATTTGCACCCCCGTCGAAAATGAAAAAAATGACATTTTCGTGACGTAGCGTATTTAAAATAATAATATGCCCTTTTGATAAATAAACATACATTATACTTTCTAATTTAAAATTTACGCGCAAAAATTAACCCAAAATTGTTACCTATTTATGATCTTTGTTTATATTTAAATTTTATAATTATAAATTCCTAAAATTTTTTAACCTATAAGTTACACATTTATACCGTATAAATATTATTATTATTATAGTAAAAATATAAGTTGACATTATAAACAAATTAAAAGAACAGAAACATTTGAATTTTGGCGGGGTAGTTGCGTAACTATAAGTAACCCTAGTTTTTACAAATTCTACGGGGGTGCAAATGAAAAATATATTTTTTTTGAATGGTATAAATCAAAAGAAAAAAGCCGATATCGTTTTTTTTTTATGAATATCGAAAATTTTCGTGTCAGATTACGGTTTTTCCACCGCACATGCCCAGAAGTTATGATCAATTTGACAGTTGGGCTACGCCACGAAAATGTAATTTTTCTCATTTTCTACGGGGGTGCAAATGAAAATTTCGGAATAGTACAAATTAAGAGAAAGGTGTCTAAATAATTTTTTTAATAAAAATCAAAAGGTTTCCTGCCAGCAGTATTGTAAAGAAATAACAATATGTATGTCCATTTAATGCCAGCGTTTTTTTTTAAAATTCGCTATTTTATTTGTTTTTTTCATTTTTCCGGGGGGGGGGGGAAATTATTTAAAGGTAATTTTTACGTGGGACAAATTGAAACAAATCTAATTATGAATAACTGATTCTGAAAATAAGTAACTTTCGTGCCAGGGTCTACTCAGTGCTATATCCATCTAAATTAGTCTACCTCTCTAACAGTGAAAAATTTTTCAAAATCATCTAGAATAATTTTAGTGAAAAGTTTACCTCTCTAACAGAAAAAATGGGTCCTAGGGATCTCATATAACCTATGGCGGTCCGTGAGGTTCTTGCGGACATCATTTAATAACTTACTTAATTCAAATACTTTAACGTACTAACGGTGAAATAATTTTCAAAATCGATTGGGTAGTTAATTTTTGGCGTTTTTACATCCCCAATACCCTGATGGATCTCATATAAGATACCTTAAATCCATTTAAAATTGTTTAACTTTCTAACATTAATGATTATTTGTGAAAAAACTTTAAAAATCGATCCAGTTCTTTAAAATTTTTTTCCAGGCATACAAACCTATTGTCATTTCTTTATAATATTTAATAATTAGGTATTGTTTTATATAATTAGGTATATACGAAACTGGAAGTTGTTTGATCCGAAAAATATCGGATACGTATTAATAATATTCAATAAAAAAAATATCTTCATTACATATGCTTAACAAATCTCGTTAATTTTAATTTAAAAAAATAAGTCAGAGATATAGTACGGGAGGTACTGGCGCATGAGTACCGAAAACTATTCCACCTCAATTTTTTTATGCGATCCTGTTGACATTGCCCTACTGATGATATAAATGCATGTTGCCAGGGGGCAACCCGGGGCCATATTGCTTAAACCGGAAGTTGTTTAAACAATTGCAAGGAATTGTCATTTTTTAACCGGACAAATTTTTTTTATATTCTTTATTGAAATACAAATAAAAAAGGTCCTATGACTTTTTACGATAAAGTTAATAGTTTTCGAGATATGAATTTTTAAAAGTTCGAAAAATCTCAAATTTGGGTACTTTTGACCCATGAAAAATATATTAAAAAAAATAATAAAATATAAATAATATTTTTTTAAATTCTTTATACAATAGTTAATAATATCCTTAATAGAGATTTAAAAAAAATTCATTGTTTATACCTGTTTTTTAATTGTTAATTTCGCGCCTTCACAAGCATGCGTCCCCTACCTTTAAAATACCTTTAAGTATTTTTTCAACCGGACAAATTTTTTTTATATTCTTTATTGAAATACAAACAAAAAAGGTCCTATGACTTTTCACGATCAAGTTAATATTTTTAGAGATATGAATTTTTAAAGGTTCGAAAAATATTGAATCTTAAAAACTTAAAAATTTGTCAGGGAAAAACCGGTACTTTTTAGTGGCAGCACTGTTAACATCATTAGCATCATTAATTGGTGAATCAGTTAGCGTCATTTTGTCACTGAATTTAGCAAATTTAGTGTCAAGCACAGATATGTGTCAAGTCTATCTGTCTATGCATATTTGTATAATTTATTAATTATTCTGTTATTAATGCTGCTGTTGTAATATTAACAGGTAAACATTGATATTTTTATAAGTTTTCTTTTCTTACAGAAATATTAACAAAAAAGTATCTATATGTATATTTATTTTACAATGGCTACGCCTCCAAAAAAAATTAAACGTATTCCAAAATTTAACAATGAATGGCTGTCGATAAAAAACTTGGGTTAGAAAAATTTCGGATACAAAATGTTTATATTACCTAGTATTCTGTAATGCCAAACATTTTAAAAAGAAAATCATTAAAATCGGACCAGTAGTTTTGTTTTTATAGCTAAAAAGAGTTGTTGAGATATTTCAAAATAAAATACTAACAAAATTAATTTTTTTGTCCTCGTCGGGAATTTTTAAAAACTGGCAACCATAGTTAACATTTATATCCAAACAAAGAAATATTAATGACACTAGGAGTTGGGAACCGATAAGTAGGAAATATAGAATCGTTTAAGTATAAGACGTAAATAAAGGATCAAAATACTGCATTCAACAAAAATTGTAATATATATAGGTATATGTATTTCTTTAACCAAGTAAAAAAACATTAAATGCGAGGTGAATTTAAATTGAAAAAAAATCATTCTATTAATTATATTTTTTGTTATCAGAGGTTTCTTTCAGAAATAACTTCATTATAGTAAGTATATATATATATATATATATATATATATATATATATATATATATAGGAATATTATATATAGTAAGTATATATGAATATTTATATATACTTACTATATATATATATATATATATATATATATATATATATATATATATATATATATATATATATATATATATATATATATCTTTTTTTTTTTTCAGAAATAACTTCAGTTTAGTAAGATAGATATTACTTTTATGATTGTTGATTAATTTTATTATAACAGCAAAAAATAAAATATATTTGACCTGTTTCAATGTATTAATTACTTTATTGAGGAAATAAAAATTTATTCACATTTTTAACTTTTTTTGTTTATGTATAACAGTGGTTTCCAAACTTTGCGCACTAACGCCCCCCTATAAAACATTTTACCTCTGCCCCCCCTCTGGAAAAAATTTATAAACAATTCATAAATTATTTTTTTACTGAAAAAACTCATATTCATGGCAGACGACAGGTCTATACTACACTTTAGAGGAAACCGTTGATCAGACACGTATTCGATACTTACGCGCTAATATCACTCTGACCGCTTGAGAATTGTTATTGTTAAAATATTACGTACTGTAGCGAGCAGAAAAATCAGTGTTAAGAGGTTAAATTACTTTCTTTAGCAAAAAAACCTGATTTATTCCAACTTTTGGAAATTTTTTTCTTTTAATAAATGCTTATAGCTAGTACCTGAATAAAGGAATTTAAAAAAATGAAACTTCAACGTCTGACAGTGGTTTAAACAAAAAATTTTGATTTTTGGTAAAAAATTTCGTGTTTTCGTTGATTTTCATGTAATGAACGGAAACAGTAATTTTTCGTTCAATTATAAGCCATAAACATCAACTAATAGAAAAAAATTTGTTTTTTATATTAGGTAAGAATTTTACGAGTTACTCTGCCAACGGCAACAAATCAGCAATTTTCGAAAATTAGCTGCCAATAGCCTAATTAATTTTTTTTCATAAGAATTTTTTTAGTGTCTCAAAATAATATATGAGTATGATAAAGTAGCAACTTAACCCTAATTTTTAACAAAAAGCGACCACGAGCGTTCTAGTGGCTGATTTTGCTTTTAATCGATTCAAAATTTAAAAAGGAATAAAAAATTTCAATACTATTTTTTTCCCAAGTGCCGACGTCGGCATTTGAAATTAATGAAAGTATTAGGTAAGATACATGTATAAATTTTATATTTGTAGTATTCTCTAAGCACGATATATAAAAAAAAAAATTATAACAATTTTTTAGAGAGAGAAAAAACTATTGAAAAATATGATATTTTAGAATGAATACGTAGACTAAAATCAAACATTTATAAGAATACTTGTCAAATTATTTACTCTTATAAATTTTTGGCATTGAAGCCGTGGTTTAATCAAAAAATAGTATTTGAATTTTATATTTTATTTTAAATTCTGGATCGATTAAAAAAAAAACCAGCCACTAGAACGCTCGTGATCACTTTTTCAATTTCTAAGCATATTTTTAAGAGTAAGTTTCTAGGCTATGAGTAATATGCCAAAAGTTGAAATAAATTATATTTTCTTACATTGTAAAAAAAATCGAAAAATAGTGTTTTTTTTTTTTTTGCTAAAAAAAGACCCATGTAACTCTAATATAAAATGTCTATTATTTGATAATTATGTTTGAGCTCTTATTCTTAAAACCATGATTTAATCAAAACGGCAACGATATTTTCAATTAACCTGCGCCCCCTGGCGAAAATTCCGCGCCTCCCGGTTTGGAAACCGCTTATGTATAATATATTGCAATATCTGTTCAAATACTTGTCTATGCAAAGATATTAGGTTTTATATACATAGTTTTAACAGTTTAATGGATACAAAACTACAAAATACAAATACAAATAGCTAGCTATACAATAGTTCGTTTTTAAGGATTTATTAAGTGTGCTTCAATAGAAAATGTGTAACTTGCCTCGGGCGTAATTATTTTGAAATTCTCTGTAGATGGTTAAAATAAGATACTGAGATCCTTGCTTAAAAATATTAATATCGACCTATGTTATCGATGTTTCCAAAGGAGTTATTTAAGTAACCAGTTACTGGGTATTCCAGTCATTGGCGATATTTGTTATTTTTCTATACCAGTTATAAAATAACAGTTACCGATATATCTCTCATCTCTAATTTGAAGTAACAGAAATCCATAAATAGCACATCTTGATCTTAGCGAATTTCAAAAACTGGAAATTCAGCTATTACAGCAGAAATAATAAACAAACAGAAAGGTTCCTAGAATACGAAATCGAAATGATATTCACTAAAATTTACATATATATATGTATATATATATATATATATATATATATATATATATATATATATATATATATATATATATATATATATATATCCGCGCGATAACTCTCGAACGAAACGTTTAATGCTTACGATGCTTACGAAATTTTGTGTGCGAATTCGATTTTCCAAATCGTTGGATGAGTTCGTTAGCCAGACATGTCCCAGAAGTAGGTTTTTTGGGCATTTTTTGTCAACAAAATGAGTTTTTTGCCAGAATTAAGCAATTTTTCAAAATTTTTTTACACCAATCGGAAGAAAAAGCCAAATTGCGTAAAAAATGTTTTTGGGCCATTGCTCTACATAAATTACTTTCCGAGAAAAACTAGGAAATATGTCGTTCTTTATTTCACTCGCACTCACATTCTTTTCTTTTGTCTCATTTTTTGCGAGCTAAATTCGAAAAAAACCGCTTTATAAGTAGCGTGTCATGATTTTTTTAATCCAATTTAACGATTCGGCTATATTCTATTTCTCTGTCAGTTAAATATGTTTTAAAATGTATCTATTCCATTTTTTTTTTTTTTTTTTGAGAAAAAAATCACGACAATTTCTTTTATGTGATATGGTCAGAATTTAGATTATGTTTACACCTTACTAAAATTAATGAGTTTGCTACAATCGCATAAAAATTACGTTAAATCATATTCAAACAATAATATTTTTACGTAATTTCTATCCAAATGACAATACTATGTTATAATTATATGTATAAACACAGCATTTTACTGGTAAATAAATTTGCACATTCGGTTTTTTTTTTTTTTGGCAACAAAACAAATAATTTTAAATTTTGAAAAAAAAAGTATCATACATTTTTGAAAATATTAAATATTTTAAGGCGAAAATGTATTAAAAAACTGAAATTTGTTTAACAAAAACCATAACTTTGCTCGTTTTACCTTAAAAATCTCGGAAAATTAAATATTCTTCCATAATTAACCCAAAAAAACATACAAGAGGTAACTTTTATATTTTTCTTGAAAATTTCAAAATAAAATGACGTTTGAGGTAGTGTTACAAATGGTTTTTTTATTTTGTAGAAACTGGTAAATAGAAATCGTAATAAATACTCGCCTTGAAAAAATCAAACAAGTATTTAAAACAAAATACTATTTCTTAAAGAAAATATTAAAATTATGTACAAATGCTGTCCTTATAAACTGATATATTCTGTCCATCTTGAGCGCTGGAGCCGATTTTGAGAAGCTGAATTCCCTCCAGACGAAAGCTCATAGCGAATACACACATTTTTAAAAAATCCTTTTGAATTTCCCAACTCAATCATTACAAATAAAATCTAAATTAAAAAATCTAAATGACCTGTTTTTTCTCAATTTTCTAGCATCAAGTCTAGGGGTAATTAACTAGGGGGTGATTGTGTTGATATTTTGATGTAAAATATAGTAATTTTAATCGTCTTCAAAATAACGTTTCGATTTTAACAATAAAAAATTTAAAAAAGTGTTTAAGTTCTGGCAAGATTGTCAAAAAGGGACTGAAATATTTTTAGATATTGATATATACAAAAAATATTAATGTGTTAAGTACTTGCTAGACTTATAGGTTTTATGGGTGGTTTTAGAGAATTTCCAGAATGGAATTTAGCTATTACAGCCACTCTCATGATGCGACTTGAGCCCGAGACTATGGCAGAAATTTGTTTTGAGGTCCCTAGAAACAGAAAATAATATTCACTAAAATTTATATATTATATTTGTATTTAGTCCCACACCGTTGGACAAGTTCGTTAGCCAGCCATGTCGGATGCCTGGACCATGGTTTTTTTGGTAATTTTTAGTGAAAAAAAATTAATTTTTTGCCAAAATTGTCTCAAGTTAAAAAATTTTTGCGACATTTATTTACAGCATTGGAAAGAAGAGAAAAAATCACTTAGAAGGGTGAAAAATCACAGAAAAACGGATTTTTATAAATGGAAATTCGGTATGTTATGCAGGTGCTGCGACAGGGGTATTTTCTTTTTTCTTTTCTGTTATTTTTGTATCAAAGTGACTATAGACACTATAGTAATTTAAAATTGCACGTCTAATTTTACTTCATTTTTTAATGACGTCAAACCATTTTTAGCTGATCCGATCCATATTTATGATTCCACTTTATTTTTAGTAGGTATTAAATTTTAATTTAATCATGATTGTACTTCTTCGATTTGTTATTTTTTGAATGTTTGCTAGTTATCACGTGTGTGGTGTGTACTTAATCAATTTGACTTTTTTTTTAGTTTTGAACCTTGAACATTTTCTAACTTTATTCCTTCTTTCATGGGATCCATTTAGTATGTAAGATATAAAATATTGTAATATAATTTATTTTAAATTGTCTGCACTCTCGAAACGATTTCTTTGTTCAAAGATTAAATTTTTTTTTAATCAAAAATGAGTATATTTTTTGGATTAAAGAAATATTTTTTCGACTTTTTTTTTAATAGACTAAATTGTCTTCACTCTCAAAACGATTTCTTTGTTCAAAGATTAAAATTTTTTTTAATCAAAAAATGAGTATATTTTTTGGAATAAAGAAATATTTTTTTGGCTTTTTTTTCAATAGTCAAAGAAATTGTTCCTTAAGTCAAAAAAATTTCTTCGTTGATTCAAAATAAAAAAATTAAAGATCTTTTAATCTTTTAACAAAGAAATCGTTTTGAGAGTGTAATAATGATTTTTGAAACGTCACAAAATTTACAAAATAAAAATGTTATTTTTTACAGTGTTTCATTTATTAATAGAACATGTATCATAAAGTAAGTTAAGTCTACTAAATTTAAAAATTATCTTCACGTATAGTAGTGTAGTACCTAATCTTTAGGTACTTTTAAAAAGATAAACTTTAGAAATTATTTTTATATTTATATTTACTACACTAAATTCAAGAAAAATCATTTTATCTGACCTAAGATCATTTATTTGTATTTTGTATTATATTTTAAATACAATGCAAATGTTAATGTTGCGAAAATAATGTTTAAAATAAAAAAACGCCGTGAGCAGCGGGGCCCCATCACGGAAGTCGAATTTTTCGCTACATCTTCGGTATCTTTAAGATATCTAAATATGATTGAAAGTCTATAAGCGATTTGTCATTTTGGTGGTTTCAAAACTGATGATGCGTGTCCGGCTTTAAAAGAAGGTTAAGTTCTTAAGAGCTTAATTTCAGTAAATTTCAATTTTATACCGATAGCAGTTAGCAGGAAAACGGCAACACAATTCGTACGAGGGCACTCTTACCCATGCTTATCCGCCAACTGCCTTTGTGTTTTATTTTTAAATATTAAAGAAGGACCTTAAATAGTGAACTGGGAGGCCTTTATGAAGATATTATTTCTTTACAAAAATATCCAAAATTTCTATTTTAAAATAAAACATAAAATGACGTCAATAACATTTTTTGAATTACTTACATATTATATGTATTGCATTTGTGATAAATGATAGTAAGTAGTTAATTCACTTGTTTCTTTAAATTTATGCCAACTGTATTATATATGAAAAAAACGCCGTGAGCAGCGGAGCCGCATCACGGAAGTCGAATTTTTCCATTCATCTTTGGTACTGAATGTCTACAAGCGAAATGTGATAGAAAGTCTACAAGCGATTTGTCATTTTGGTGGTTACAAAACTGATGATGAGTGTCCGGTTGATCGGGGCTTTAAAAAAAGGTTTTAAGTTTTTAAGGGCTGAATCTCAGAAAGTTTCAATTTTGTGCCGATAGCAGTAAGCAGGGAAAAAGCCAACACAATTCGTACGAGGGCATTCCTACCCATGATTATCCGCCAGTTGCCTTTGTGTTTTATTTTTAAATATTAAAAAAGGAACTTAGATAGTGAACTGGAAGGCTTTTATGAAGATATTTTTTCTTTCCAGAAAAATCCAAAATTTCTATTTTATAAATAACAAAAATCCAAAAATCCTAATTTATAAATAAACACTGACTTTAATAACATTTTTAAATTACTCAGTATGTATGTATTTCATTTGTTATAACAGCAAATTCACTTTCTTTTAAATTTTTTAAAATTACTATTCGCCTACTTGTATTTAGAATAAAAATAGTGCATTTAAAACACATTTAGCAATAGCATTCAATTCCGATGTAAAAATGGGAGAAGTGGGGGGAAAAGTAATGTGGACTCCCTAAAAGGTACTAGCTGGATACTAACTGAATACACGTGCAAAATTTCAGCCCTCTAGGTTTCCTTAGAGAGTCTCTAGACGTGTTAGAAAACAAGCAAAAAAATTAAGGAAATATTGGCGTAAAAATCGTGGGGGTAAGGGTTAAAATTGAAACCTCCAAAAAACAGTGTCTGGCTATTAGCTTAACCTGTACACAAAATTTCAGCCCTTTAGGTTTATTTGGGGAGATTTAGACCCGAACGAAACTGTTAAAAAACAAGTAAAATCATGTTCTTTTTGGTATAAAATTGGGGGGGGGGGTAGGGGTTAAAAGTCGAGACCCCCTCTCGACCCTCTAAGTAATTTGAACCCTCTAAGTTAATTCTGGGGGACTGTGGGCGTGCTAGATCTAGCCAAAATACTTCTTTCCCCCTCTACTCCCTCCAAATCATCCTAGAAAACTGAATTTTGGATATGTTGTAGATAATTGACCGAAACATTATTTCCAAACGGTTTGGAAATGTTCTATTGTTTTAAACTTGTAATTTCATTATTTGACTTTATTTGGCGATAAATCTCAATATTAAGACCAGCAAAAAACCAAACCAAACCATTTTTAACCAATCTTCCTAATGTCGAAGATTGGTTGACATGTTGAAGATTGGTTAAAAAATTCTGTTTGGTTTTTTGCTGGTCTTAATATTGAGGTTTATCGCCAAATAAAGTCAAATAATGAAATTACAAATTTAAAATTTTTTGGCAAAAATAGAGGTAACAATTTATTTTCTATTGTTTTGTTGCCCCCCACCACCCCCTTAAAGGTAGAGTGTGGATCCAAAATTTAACCCCACTTTGACAGTATTGTTGTGCATCGGAATGAGCCCCAGTTACCAAGTTTCAGCTCCCCCCGTACATAGGGGGCCCTACACATATCAAAAGGTAGCGGGAATATATATATATATATATATATATATATATATATATATATATATATATATATAAGACTTTTTTTTTCATAATCGTGTTCTACGGGTTTGAAAACGGATAGCGCCCCTAGTCTCGCATCTTCCCGTTCTTATCGTATAAGCTGTATAAGTCTAATTTTTTCAAGGAAAAATTCGACTAAAAATATGTTTAAAAGAAATAACCGTAGGTATGTGTTTTTTGAACACAATGTTTTTGATTGATGAGGGTAACACGTTATATAATATAGTACGGCACAATATTTATATAACAACACCATACAACAAAATTCCTCTCTCATTTATATATTTTGAACTGTTTTAACTTTCACCTTATTTCTGAAAACTTCATTTATTCAATCAATCCGTTTGACTGACACATTAGTAACTTTAGGTGCCCACTACCACTTCTAAAGGTATACTATTAATAAATACGTACGTATTTCCTTTAGTAAACATTCTGAAATGAGTCAGAGATAATTTTTTTTTTAAATGACTTAAAAATATACTTATTATGTTAATAAGAAAGAAAAACTTTTTCTGATTCTTTTCCGATTTCGCTTCTTTTACTATAAATAGTTGATAGTAAAGAGCTAAAGAGTACATTTCTCTCCATGGCAATGATTTAATCTGACAGAACCTAATTTAAATCGATTTTTCTTTGTATAAAGTCTTTTAGTTGGTGAAATAATAATAATAAATATTTTGCTAATTTTTCATAAAAAAAATAAAATAAAAATTGAAATTGGACTATAAAAATTGATTGTTTAATCTTTTTTTATCATTTTATGGTACTTGGGGAGCATTACCGATAAAAAAGGTCTAAATCGATATATAAACTTTTCATAAACAGCGACTGTTATTTTAGATTCAAAGTTCATTTATTTGTATACCTACTATTAGTTGTTTAAGTACGTGAACGAATTTCGGTATGCTGTGTATTTATTGAGCACACTATTGATTGATGTGATTTTCCTATTTTTTGTTACAATTTTATTGATTCGGACAAAAACAAAAAACAAATTGATTTTAGTAGATTTACGCAGATATTGCAAATTTTATAACGAAGCACAACAGAACTACACAACACTCATAATCATTTATAAAAATATAACAATCATCAGAATCTAAAGCCTGCATTTTTGGGTGACTTAATTTACCAGAAAATTACCCATAAATGTAAGTGACACGTTCTCTAACAAAGTCTGTAAAAATAATATCTTTAAAATAATTTCTAGTTTTTAGATATTTTTACAAACAATATTTTCTTTATTTGAATATCAGAGTTAATTGGTAAATTTTATATATACCTATTTATAACTTATATTCAGTAATTATGCATCAATACTCAAATTACTTATAAAAGAACTAGGTCATATATATTATTATTCCCGTCGATGGATAATTTTCGCTTCAGGGAAGTTTTCATTATTAAGGAACATAGGTATATTTATAAAAAGAAACAAATTAGCATAGAATCTATTTATAAGCTTTCATCAGATAAAAATGTTATAATTTCCATTGTCTTGATTCATTTTGCTATTTGTTGTTTATTCAAAATTTTCCCATTTTTAATTTAATTTATTTGCTAGTGTATCTATCAAAATTTGTGACCTGCTTCACAGGTTTTTGGATTTTTTAAATTCCGCAAGTTTAGTCCAAGCAAGGCCATTCCCTAGGTATCGATTTTCCTAAATATCCTTTCTACATATCCCAACCCTCATTTTATATTTTAACAGGAACAACCAATTTACCATGTATCCATTTGTTTTGGTAATAAATAATATATATTTGTTAGTCAATAAATAGTCTCAAACATTCTTTCTTTCTTCAGCATGCTTCTCAGTTGGGATATTTGTTTGTTTTATAAAAGTACTGTTTCTAGAATTGATTGCTGTATATCGTAAGTTTTTCACATTTCTACTTAGGTAATACATATCTGTGTATGTAGAGACAGGTATCAATATACAGGATGTTCCGTTTGGATGTACATATACGGTTTCTATATCAAGTGACATATATACGGTACATATACGGTTTCTATATCATTGAATTTTCAAAAGACAAAAGTTATGGAACTGCCAAAAGGAAAATTGAGCTATTAGTGGGTGGCTTTGGGAGGCCAGAGTCCGAGGCTGTAATAGAAGTTTGAGATATATAAATAGTATTTTACAATATAAGTTCGGTAAGTTGCTTTTACTGATCGAGAAAATGTTGCGAAAACGAGACCAGCAGGTCGAGTTTTTGCAATTTTCGAGACCAGTAAAGGCACTTAACGCATCGTGTATTGTATAATATTTTTTGCGCGATCTATTAGAATAAAGATGATATATTAAATAATAAAGATATATTAAATAAAAAATAAAACTCAGATAATATAAGTGAAATTTATATTTCTATGTTATGACATAGAATGCCATGAATAAATATTATAAATATTTATACTAACTATAGCTAATACGAATCTTTGTAATGACAATTGAAAACTGTATTTTTAAATAATAAATTAAGTGTTAATATTTAATTGATGGGAATATTTTTTTTTAAATTTTCTATTTAAAAAAAAAAATGAGGAAAATAGTTTGTTAAATTATAATATTTGTGAGAATAATGAAATTGAGGAAGTATTTTAATTTTGGCTACAAATTTATTCTCGTAAAATGAAAGGAAGATTATGAAAACCACAAAAAATTTTAGGTATTGACTGAACAACCTTTAGAAATGTTAATAAAATATGAAGACTAATGGCAACAATGATAATAATAATGTGCCAACTAGTGAAAATTTTCATATTAATCGATTAATTTTCCTAATTGTCCAAATTGTACTTTTAATTTCAATATAAATAAATAATTACAATCATTTTTGAGCTAATTTCACTTACCGCACTCCTATTCACTTACCGGGCACCTATTTTATGTACCGCATTGTTATTTTTTGGTTTCCATGGATATAAACATACGCTCGGGAAATGTAACTTACCAACATTGTCAACAGCATCGGTAAATGCATGAAAATACACGATCGTGCAAAAAATATGTTACTATGGCTATTAAAATAAATAGTATCTTATTTAATAAATTTTTAACACTGAGATCCTGAGATGTTGCCGATGGTAAATCCCACGGGGTGGGTAATAGGTATACGGCTAGTATGGAAATATTTTTCTATATTGATTTATATTGGCATTTAAATTATTTTCCTATATTGATAAATATTGTAGGTAAAAAATATTTTAGATAAAAAATTATGTGAGTAGCTTCTGTATTAGAAAAAACGCCGTGAGCCCCATCACGGAAGTTAAATTTTTCCCTTCATCTTCGGTATTGAATGTCTACAAGCGAAATGTGATTGAAAGTCTACAAGCTATTTGTCATTTTGATGGTTTCAAAACTGATGATGAGTGTCCGGCTAATCGGAGCCTTAAAAAAAGGTTTTAAGCTTTTAAGGCCTACCCGACTGTCTTAATACCCAAATTAGTAAAATTTGTTTTATGTAGATGAAAAAAATGTATCAAAAAATTATTTATTTATTCATTTCATATTTTTGTGAAAATTAGTTTATTTTATTATAGGTATTTATTATCCTTTTGTGATTTATTTGTTTATTTATTCATTTATTCTTTATAATTAAATAAAATAATCTTAAGTCGAATTTAATTAAAGTAAAATTTTAGAAAAGGAAATTGTCAAAATATTATTGTGCAAAACACTTTTGTCACACACTTGTGTGTGTTTATGGAAATTCACTTCTATCAGTTAACATATAAACTGTATTATAGGTATATACAATTACTCACGAAAGTCTACGTACATTCAAGTAAATCATTAGTTATAGAATAAAAAAATTTATTGCGATATATTTTACAAACTTTAAACAATTTATCCATTCATTAAACTATTTATTTAAAAGAAATAGAACAAAAATGTTGATTATTATAAATTTTATAACAAAAGCATCAATTTTATTAACAACAAAACACAAAAATCTACATGCACTTCATATCTTTATTAGTAAATATTAATAAACAACTTGATTAATATTTGGTAAGACCACCATTTGCTTTTATAACGGCTTCTAGTCTACGAGACATCAACTTAACTAATTTTTCAGACTGAATTTGAAATTGCCAACCATTCTTCAATTTTATTACTTTTCTTAGTAGTTTACGATTATAAATATTTCTTTTTTTCACTCATCGTTTTAGTTCACCCCATAAATATTCTATAGGGTTTATATCTAGCCAATTCAATGCATTGAGCTGTAATTTTGCAAGGCTTTGAAATAAATTAGCTTTTAATATTTCCAAATTTACTAACGATTAACACAGGTACCTACGTACACTTTCGTGAGTAACTATTATGTAACCAGAATATCCTGTATATCTATCTTTAGAAATAAATAAACTATATTTGACTCTAAAGTTAGAAAAACTCTGTCATGTCCCTGTTGCCTCATTTATCTGTTTTGATGGGTACATGGATGGTTCTTTTAAACTAACGAGTAGATGGTTGTGTTATTTTATAACATTATATAATTTTTTTATAAGATTTTACGTAATCACTTTTGCAATTCACACTTTTTAATATGAAGAAAGTTATCGAATTTCAAATCAAAAGAAAAGATCTCAAATCCCCAAAAAAATTTAAGGGTTCCCAGATCCTTGACTATGGAACTTTAACAAAAGTTGGATCGTCAAGTTTGTAATGGCACGTTCTCATAGTTATATTAAATAAACTATATTTTGTTTCAAGTTGTACTGTATGTCATTCATTGAAGTAATATGCAGTGACCTTTCTGGATGGTTCACGCGAATAAAGCGAGCGTTACTGTTTGTCAGAAAACTAAATTATTTTAGATGTATATAGGCTATTTTGTATGAGGTCCACTAAGGTCCTGAGGACTCAAAAGCAACAAAAATATTCTGCTTAACGGATTTTGAAAATTTCCACCCTTAGAAAACTAAATTGTTTTAAATGAATATAGGCTATTTTGTATGAGGTCTGCCGAAGTCCTGGTCACATAGAAGCGCCAGAAATAAACTACTCAATCGATCAAAGAAATTTTTTGCACTGTCAGAGCTATAAACTATTTTAAATAGATAAAGGCTATCATGAGGTCTGCCAGGGTCTTAGTGACCCAAGAGCGCCGGAAATAAATTTGCCCACTGATCTTGAATTTTTTTACTTGTTCACAGGGTATGATATATAAGATCCGCCAGTGTTCTAGGGAATCCAAAAGTGTCCAAAAGTAGACTACACAACCGATTTTGAAAATATTTTCACTCTATGAAAAGTAAAATATTTTAGATAATACCTATAACGTTGAGCTAATTTTTTAATAAATTTTCCTTAAATACTACTGAAAATCCGGGAAAAGTGAATGTGAGATTAAAACTGCTCTCAAGGTTCTGCGAACCATCCAGAATGGAAATTCGCTAAAAATTAAAATAGGAAAGTATTTGCTAAAATTATCAATTTTATGACGATACAAATTAAAAACTGAATACACGGAGAGAAAATTCCTATAAAATTTACTGTGCTCATAATACAATCGACGTGTAGCAGGCGAACATATCCAATTTTTGTACGGTAAAATTATAAAAATTACAATTTATAACTATAATTTTTATAATTTTACCGTACAAAAATTGGATATGTTCGCCTCTTACACGTCGATTGTAGTGTGAGTACAATAATTTTTATAGGAATTTTCTCTCCGTGTATAATGACTGACTGAATACCATAAACCGTTTGTTGTTATAAATTAAAATAAAGTAAGTTGAAAAATTGTTAAAAACGTCGACGTTCGACAAATCGCTAGAACACTATCTGAAATCAGAACAATATCAGTGGGATTTAGCTATGTAGAGATGATATTCGTACTGGTCTGGGCACAGCACTCCAAAGAAAAAGATCATCGTTTACTTTTTAAAAACACTAAAGTGCTGCAATACGAAAAAAATCTCCAAAAGATATTGGATTTAAGAAGCCTTTTGTAAACAAACGTAAAAATTGTAACTACGAAACTGACAACTTGTGGGTTTTACCATCAATTGTGTGTAACTGCGCAGAAGGTATTGATTAGTCATAAGTCGGTAATTGTAACAGTGTCAAAGTAAGTGTTTAAATATCCGGCGCGAAAAATACACCTAATATACCAGTGACATCTGGTGGTGGTGAGAGCGAATTACTCTGAGAAGATAAGTACGATTATCCAATAGAAGCTAGCAATGTCATCTAGCGGTGAATTATTTAAGTTCAACTCAGTTTAGCCTATCTCGGAACCGCTATTGGTTATTATATCAAGGGATGGGGGTAATCTTTCATTTTACTTAGTTGAGGGAGAAGTAATGTTTTGGAACCAATCAACCTCTTGAACTACAAACATAACCATATTTGGCGATCTTTGAGGGGAGTGAAAGGAGCACGTAGCAATAAGGATTGAAATAAAACATTACTCTTTGTTTGAATTCTAGTCAGCAAGGATGTCGTTATTACGTATAAAATAAAAATAAAACATTACTCTTTGTTTGGATTTAAGTGAGCAAAGATGTCGGTTTATTATCTTTAAAAAATATAAGTTATAATTAACAAAAATAAAACTAAATAAAATTAAAATATTTAAAATGTATTTATAAAATAAATATATCAAAAATATTAAAATATTATTATATATAAAAATGTTAAAATTAGAATAAAAATATAAAATTAACACGAATATTATCTAAAGAAAATGGCGTCGAGCGACCAACTATAAAATATATTATGTGAATTCATGTTATTATAAATTTGGTAGCGGTTTTATATATTTCGCTAAATAAAACAACATTAATTAAATCAAAAGTGTTTAATTACCTACTAAATTCGAACCTATACAACCTTTAGGATAAGAAATCCAATAATCAATTTCTAAGAAAAATAAAAGGGACAAACAAACGAAACTACGAACTTTTATCAATAGTTCAAAATAACGGGCGAACATAATACAAACTTATTTCGGGCAGGAAACCATTACCACTACATAATGCACAGACAGTTTTCTACAATAAGTACACTTTGTTATTGTTAAAAAAACCTTGTTTCCTAAACATTTTGCATCATTGTTTTTATTTAGTTGACACGTGATGTTATTAATTTTATTTATTTGACGCTATTAAAATTTTCCTTTTGTTTTTTTTTTTTTTTTTATTTTAAAACTCTAAACAATACATTTATTAAAAAAAAATTAAATTGTTATTTGACAATAGTTGTTAAGCGCAGTATAATAATAAAATAAAAAAAAATTTAAGTAATTAGTCGCATCTTCACCGAATAATTAGACTATTGCAGTTTATCTGACAACAACGGATTGAGGCGAAAACAGGGGCGCTATCCTTTTTCTAACCCGTAGAACACGATTATGGAGGGAAGAAATAGCCGATATACAAGTAATTTAAAAAATGTAATTAATGTCACTTTTTATTTACAAAATAGGAATTTTGAATTTTTTGGAAAGAAATAATGTCCTCAAAAAGTCCTTCCAGTTCACTGCTTAAGATCCATTTTTAATATTTATAAATAAAACATAAATTTCAATCACATTTAGATATTTTGAGAATACCGAGAATGAAGGTAGAAATTCAACTCCCGTGATGAGGTTCTACTTCTCACGATGTTTTTTGTATTTCTTTTTTTTCTTTTCAGATTATTTTGTATTTTATAAATGTTGTAATTATTTTTGTACTATTTAAGGCCTGATGAGCAGGTTCATATTGATCTCGAAACGTCGCGACTTAAGTGAATATATATCTTTAATAATAAAACTAGTGATTTCTCTCTAAAAAATTTCTTTTCTAATAATACATCACCAAAAATCCTTGTTAATAAATCTAGCGCAGGTAGACAAAAGTAGTTAAGTCCACTTTTTATTTTTTTATTTTATTTTATAATAAGGACCAAGAGAGTCTATCTCATATATTTCCAAAAGAGCAAAAGCCAATTCCACCCCCAACATAATTTTTTATGCACTTGTTATAAAAAAAATTCTTTGCAGAAACTAACAAACGAAGTTAAGTTCTTAAAATTCTTAATAAAATAATAATTAAGTACATACTTTGATTAAATTGGAAATGTATTTTTATGACAACTACCCGCTAAAACAGGTTAAGTCCACAAATGGTTTTAATAATGAAATTTATTGTTGTTGTTTGGGAACTAGGATCCGGATTCACTCGTTCGGCTGATCGGCTAAGTTCGTTAACCAGACACGTCGGATGCCCAGAAGTAGGTTTCCTAGCTATTTTTTATCATTCGATCCTATCATTAGACAGTTCGATTTTTTCATTGTTGAAAATGGAAATACCCCTCGCTGCATCTGCATAACACAGCGAGTTTCCAAATATTGGGCACTGGCGGATCTCATCTAAGACCTGTACCCATTTAACATAGTTTAGCTTTCTAAGAGTAAAAGAATTTTTAAAATCGGCTGGGTCATTAGTTTTCGTATTTTTGGGACCCAAGAACGGACTTTGTGCAGGACAGTTGTATCCATCTAAAATAATTTAGTTCTCTAGCAGTGAGAAATTTTTCAGAATCGGTTCGATAGCTTATCTCTGGCATTTTCGGATCTGCAAGATCCCGGTGGACATATATATATATATATATATATATATATATATATATATATGTATATATATATATACATATATATATATATATATATATATACATATATATACATATATATATATATATATATACATATATATATATATACATATATATATACATATATATATATATATATATATATATATATATATATATATATATATATATATATATATATATATATATATATATATATATATATAGTGTGTGAAGTGTTTGTGTCAACTAATATAAAACATTGAGTGACTTTTATTGTGGAAACAAAAACAAAACTTTACGTTCCTATTGTTGAACTTTTTCGTCGAACTGGTGTGTTAAACTCATCGTCAACAATGGTTCTACACGCAACTGACACGGAACAACATTATATCGATCCCATGGAGGTACTTGCTTCTGAAATACCACCTTCGGTTCCCGAAGAAGCTGTTGTATCTAGCGCCAATCAGTCTAATACAGCGAATTCTGGAATTGAATCATCCATCCCATCATCGGATAAATCAACTGGGACGTCTTGCAGTTCAGAAGATATCGTTGACACGACTACAGATATCGCAGGTTTATTACTTTCTTTTCAACAAATTATGTTAGCAAAATTTGATGAACAGTTTGCTATTACGGACGATATTATCTCTAGTATAAAATCGGAACAGTTGGATATTATTAAGAGTATTAAATCTGAACTTAGAAATTTTAGTAATAATATCGATTCTAAATTTGATGAATGTTTTAATAAGATTAACCCTAAACATGGCAAATTCGATTTAGAATTAAAGAATTCCAAATTAAATGTTTCTAGTAGTGAAAGGGAAAGTTTGAATTCAATTGATGATCAAAATTTAAGAATAAATAGTATTCATTTAAAATTTGATAATAATTTACAAAATTATTGTAATGAATTTTTCGTTGAAGATGAATTTATAAATAGCTCTGAAATATTGAATAGTACATTGACCCTGGACAATTTCAACCCTTTGAGTGCCACCGGGCATTTTACAGAAAATATTAATGACAATAATATCCTGCCTGAAAATTTAAATTGTATAGTAAATGAAACGAATACCGTGAATATTTCAGCTGTAAATATTTATTACTAGAGCTCTGTATAGTATATATAAACAAAATATCATCAATTTATAATTTTTTAAGTACACATATGAAGGGGTGGTTTCAACCCCTAAAGATTTGTAGATGCAAAAAATAATGTTATATTTATTACTAGAGCTCTATGTAGTATATGTAAACAAAATATAATCAATTTTTAAATTTTTAAGTACACAGTTGAGGGGTGGTTTCAACTCTTAAAAATGTTTAAATGCAAAAAATAAGGTTATATTTGTTACTAGAATTTTTTAAGGTACGTATAAACAAAATTTCATCGATTTTTATATTTTTGAGTTCTAACTTTGAGGGGATGTTTCACCCCTTAAAAACGTTTTTTAGCAGCAACTGATATTTTTTATGTTATTAGGTAGCCACTTTCTACATACTGACAAAGTTTCAGATTTTTTTGAATTTTCCACTTTTTGCCCTTTCCTTGTTGGTATAATTCATGTTATTTATTTAATACATTGTTACTACGGTTCTGAAATCGGTTAAAATTAGCAATACGAATTTTTATTTTGTTTTTATCCTGTTTACCTACAACGAAATAATCAATGAAATGTTTTGTACCATTTTTTTCGCTGAAAAAATCTGTCGTAACTTTTTTTCCACGGTAAAAGTGAAAAAACTACAGGATTCTTATGGAATTTGATACAAATGAGTGAACTGTCATTATTAATAAAATACTGGCGAACAATCAAATAATAAAGTTGAATAAGAAAAAATAATCGATCAAGAATGATCGTCGAAATATCATGTCGAATCAAATTAGCCATTAAAACAATTATCGAGGAAAGCGTCGAATACGTCGTATTAATTGATAGTCTTCGAATTGTCGCTCCAAAAGTGCAATAATCTAATAATTTAGAGGAATTCTCCTATTCTGAAAAGGATCATCATAATTCAGCCAGAACCAGTAAAGGATTTAACTTTCAAAGAGAGAACAATCAACGGGAGTCCTACGAGAATTTACGGAAAGATATTTTCCACTAATTTACGGCGCTGGCTAGGTGTCTTGCGCTTGCTCAAATTTCGCGTGCACTTGCTCAAACAAAACTCTGGCACAGTTAATTTAATCAAAAATATTCAGTAGAAAAAGAGTTGCAACACTAGTGACACTTAATACTCCGGTAATAGTGCACAATTATTAAGCCGGATACCTAAAAACCTTGTTACACGGATACTATTTATACTACATTATGGTTTTTCGGTGGAAACGCTGCGTCGTGTAAAACGTCCACTGCGGGGTTCCTTACAAGCGGTGTTTTATAATTTTTTAACATTTGTATATAAGCACATTAACCTTGACGAAACGCTAAGTGGTGAAACCCTAGATGAGGTAATAGATATGATGGCCCTCGATGGTGGGTATTAGCCATCGTATATGGCAGGAAGTTCCACTAAAGATTATAAGTAATTATTACCCGATACATAATTTTCAATTATATCCTTTCTCAAGATGATTTAAATCTTTTGAAAACTGAACAAGAAACCCGTAATTTATTTAATTAATGAAAAGTGACAAGCAAAATGTTTGAATATGCGAAGAATCTTAAAAATGGCTACAGAAATTAAATTTATAATTCTTTGGATTTGGGAATCTCAAAACATTCTTCGATAGGTCCGATAGTTACCACAAGCCTGCTATATAATACGTAATCTCTCTCTCTCTCTCTATATATATATATATATATATATATATATATATATATACATATATATATATATATATATATATATATATATATATATATATATATAAAGGAGAAATACCACTCACTCATCTATCACAAAATCTCCAAAACTACAATACCTACAAACTTGAAATTTGGCATGTAGGTGCCTATTGGGTTGTAAGCACTCGCTAAGAAAGGGTTTTGCGAAATTTTTTGTCTAACCGTCGAAATTTACGAAAAACCGTAAAATATCAACTTTTTTTTGCTGTATACAGCAATCTGTTGCTAATTTATCAAAAAATCATACAAATGGTTAGTTGCTATGTATTTGCAGAATTTTGTAATTTTGTAATTTTAAAAACTAATAGCTAAGCTAAACTAATAAAGGTTACTATTATATTTAATTGATACATATTGTTTCTCACTGACATTCTTAACTTGAATGTTTCTCATCTAAATTTATTCAAAGGGCATAGCCGGGTAAGATAGGGAAAACGGCCCTTGACGCAAAATTGATTGTTCTTATAGGAAATAATACTTTTTAGCCCCAGATACATTCCTGCCAAATTTCAACCCTCTGAGGCTAATAGTTTATGAATACACAAACAGACAAAAATTTTCAAAAAAAATTTTTTTTTACGAAATTATTGAGCCGATTTATTTGAGTTTAATATATATTGTGTACCCACCTTAGGCAAAGTAATAAAAAAAGAATTAACGTTATATCCCTTTTTTATAGCAATTTTTTTAAATTTTTAAAGTTAAGTAAATTTTTTTTTGGCACTTACGCGCTAGCGACACCCACCATTTTTTGTTCAATAATATGTCTGTTAGTACTCTATAATATATATTTTTATGAAAAAATTTTAGTTGGTAGAACATAGTAATATTTCAATACAAATGCATGCCATGTTCGGTACTACATATATTACTTATGTATAAAAAGGGCTATAAAGTAAAATATCTACCCTATTTCTAAAATAATACAATTACATACGTTCATAACTACGATAAACTAGTTTAAATTTACTCAAGTTCAACATTATCTGCCATTTGTCTTTTTTTATTAATAATCAAAATATATATTGATTTATCTTTTGTTAGAGTTTTTTCCTTTGTAAGACGTCAAATGAAACTTTGTTAGCTCATACACCACGTCTTACGATGTCAGCAATTTCATACAAAGTTGATTAGCTGTCAAAATAGTATACCAGTTGGTCATTTCGTTATAATTCCCCATGACCCGTCATCGTGTTAACAAAAGAAGACAAACAGCAGATAAAGCTAGACGTTTATCTAAGCTTTTTTGTCGTTGTTATGAACGTATGTAATTTTATTACAGAAAAAATCCACCTTCTGCACCTCCTTAAGAAGTGCAACAAAAACATCAAGTGAGAGGGTCTGTTCAAGTTAGTTATATGTACCTACATGTAATTTATCTACATATTTTTATAACTACAACAAGTTTTAGCCGGACTGTTCTTATTACTATACATTGTTGAAGTTTTTTGTTGCAATCTATTAAGTTAATGTTTATTATTATTAAAACAATATGACATTTAATACGTACTATTGTTATTATTATTACCTTTATTTAAATAAAGTTTCTAAAACTTATAATTTTTGTTGAGTTAGATGTAATTTTAATTAGTAAGTATGCTGAGATAATTTTATTGATTACTGAAAATTATTTTTTGACAAGTTAAAACATATTTTTTATAACAAGTCAAAATATAAATTTTTTTAGACCGTCACAGGAACTCCAAGAACTGCAACTCAGGGGGGAAGAGAACATTTTATTGCACTCCTGAGAGTTCTACTGTGTTTTAAAAATCAGGCAGATGCTTCACTTTATGGTCCTTTTTATACATAAGTAATATATGTAGTACCGAACATGGCATGCATTTGTATTGAAATATTACTATGTTCTACCAACTAAAATTTTTCCGTAAAAATATATGTTATAGAGTACTAACAGACATATTATTGAACAAAAAATGGTGGGCGTCGCTAACGCGTAAGTGCCAAAAAAAATTTACTTAAATTTAAAAATTTAAAAAAATTAGTATAATAAAGGGATATAACGTTAATTTTTTTTAATTACTTTGTTTAAGGTGGGTACACAATATATATTAAACTCAAATAAATCGGCTCAGTAATTTCGCAAAAAAAAATTTTTTTTGAAAATTTTTGTCTGTTTGTGTATTCATAAACTATTAGGCTCAGAGGGTTGAAATTTGGCAAGAATGTATCTGGGGCTAATAAGTATTATTTCCTATAAAAACAATCAATTTTGCGTCAAGGGCCGTTTTCCCTATCTTACCCGGCTATGCCCTTTAATTAATTATTTGCTATTATTGGTTCTTTTATAACAAAGCCAGTAACTTTGATGCCTACTTTTTTTATATTATACTACAGTAAATGTGTTTTACACTTTTTAAAATACATCAACAGATAAAATTAGAACATCATTAAGCGAAACCAGATGATGATGAGATGATAATGATGATAAGATTATTTGTGTCGTATTATCTCTATCGTATGTCAAATTAAGAAGATAAATAGCATTAAAATTTGATCCGGTACCGAAGAAGCAATTACAAAACCAAAAAAAGATATTAAGTTAAGTGTCATAACTAGAGTTATTAAATATTGTTCAGTAGCAATTCTTAAACAATTTTTTTTTTTGTTATTAAAATAAAACTTTTCAACTCTTTAAATTTTGAATAAGGTAGCCATTTTTCAATTGGAAATAGTTATTCCTATTGTTAGTTATGGAAGAGGAAATTATTATAGTCAACCAACCACAAACCCATTGCCGAATAACAAAAATTCCTGGCGATTGCCTATTTTCCTCCCTTTCCTATTTGATGTACGGACATGTCTTAATGGGTGCTCAAATTCGTGCTAACATTGTTAGTCATGTGTCAAATAACTGGGAAAGATTTAGACTTTTTACTCAGGAGCAATCTGGATCTTCTTATATTACAAAACGTCGGTACGTCACCGAAATGCCTACACTTCACACCTATGGTACTATTTGCGAACTTAAGGCGGCGGGGGAGATATTCCCTTATGAGTTTCAAGTGTTTCAGGGTGGCATTCTTCTTGCTACCGTTGGGGAAGCACTACAAGGAGTTAAACGAATCCGATTCACAGGAGATTTTAATGCAGGACATTTTGATGTTTTAATTCCGTTGGCTGAATCCACAAACCCTGGTACATATATAAAAGCGAAATATGTACTGTCTTTATCTATTCCCAATTGTTTCGAGAAAACGGTAGTAGAGATCAAAAAATGATGAAAGAAAACTATAGGTAAATTTGACATACGAATCGAAAGAAAAATGTTGTTAAGTGAAAGTTATCCTGCAAGACCGTAGGGCCCCAAAAAGGGTTTAAAGAAAACAGTGGGACGTATCATTACTAAATTTTTCGTAAATACTATTGAGATTCTGAAAAAAATAAACGGTACTTTATAATTAATCCTTAAGGTCCGAAGGTCTCAAAAAGAACTAAAAATAATATTGGCTGGCCGAATCTTGGCTTAATTTTGCTCAAATAGTACTGAGATTCTGAGAAAAGTGAACGTGAGGTTAAAATTGCCCTCTAGGGTTTTGGAAACTCAAAAAAAACCAAAATAAACGACTGGATGGATCTTAACCTTTACTCACATATTATTAAGAAACCGAAACAAATTAATCCGAGTTTGGAAATATTCTCCAGAGCCTTGGGAGTCCGAATCGTCTCACAAATTAACGTACTCTTAAAGTTATCAATGTGACTATCTGCAGCTATGAAAATTAGATATGTTATTGAAATATGAAAATAGCAGAGAATTTCAGTATATCTGATTTAAAAGTAAGATGAGCTAAAAATTAATCCGCAAGGTTGATCGAATAGGACTCTAATAAAACAGCTGGTCCGATCTTGACAAAATTTTATCAAACTACATATGTTATCGAAATATGAATAAGATTATTTTAAAGTCGCTGGACGTGCCAAGCGATGCACTATAAGGAACTGATTTTGTATAAAATTTCAGAACATCAAATTTAAATGAACATGTGGTCGAAATTGTCCATCAGTGACACCAAATAAATTCTAAATTAAAAAGCTGAAGAAATTTTGACAAAATTTTGCTCAAATACTATAGAGATCTCCGAAAAAGATGAAAGAGGGGGTTAAAATTTTCCCCAAGGCCTTGATACCCTGAAAGGCTTACCTACATGAAGTTTTTGCGATGCGAATATCAGCGACCTTATTAAAATATGAAGATAGTAATTATAAAGTCGTTGGACGAGCAGACCCCAGCTCTATAAATAATTGACTTTGCTTAGAATTTCGGAATATCTGATTTAATTTATTTTAAAAAATCTAATTGGACCTATAATTTAGAATATTTAACGTGGGTGAAACCACGGGCCACAGCTCGTGTATAATAAAGTGCATCACAACAGTACGGTGCTTACACAGAGAGCGAACTTTGTTTGTTATCTAATTGGTGTACGCTTTAAATAGAATTGTTAACGTGGTACAGCGTTGTGTCGCAATTATTCAGGTTTCTCTTGACGTCGTACGGCGTCCATGATCATCAACGTATTAAATTATTCTCTATTAAATTAAAAAAATATAAATTTCAAATATTTACAAAATGATTAGGTTGTAATTTTTAACATAATTTAAATAATATTAATGCAAATAACATTTCAACGTAAAGCAACAGATGCAACCACGCTACTGTTGTCTATTTTAATTTGAATGAAAATCAACATATTTGAACGTTTTTTTTATCTTTTAAAACACTAACAGCTGTTTAGAATGTAAATATATTGGCAAAAAAATTTACGTTTCGTTGAGTAAATGCCTTTTTATCTTAAAGCAAAAAATATTAATATTTATAAAATTGACTCCATAGGCGATAAATTATTTTTTAATAGCGCAATTTTTTCCTGTTAAAAATATTAATTATACACCATTTTATTTAGAAAAGACGAAACAAAGTGGAAGAAAAACAAAACATGAAAGAGAAAATTTTCTTCAAATATAAATTAATATAATAAATTTCTCAAGCGATTAAAACGCGAAGATATTACTCTGCGTAGTCATTGACTGAGAAATGTTTGTACCAATATAAATGTTTGCTTATAAATTGTTTTACAAACAAAGAAGATAACATATAATTAAAATTGAAATATTAAACAAGCCTTAGTTACATATACGACCTTTTTACATTTTTGATTTGGTTATTGAAGTGTGCATTATGTACTTTTAAATTATTTGCTTTACAATTTCATATAGCATAATTATTTTCATTTTAAATACTCCAGTAAATTATTTCATATGTTTAGATGCATATATGTATACGTACTAGACACTATGTTTTACCTACTGATAAGGAGTGTTTATGTCTAAAATTTTAAAATACATCTTAAAGGTATTTCAAAATATCTTACCTTCTGAATTTTTACCTATTAGGTACTAAATTATGCAATGACAAATCCTGAATATTCTATAAAAATTAAATTGGTATCTATTTAAGAAAATTAAAAAAAAGGCTATGATTTAAACGGTCAATAGAAAATTACAGTTTTGGTCAGTAAAAAAATATAAACGGTATGTTTAATAACAGATTTGGCTGTAAAATGTAAGCAGTAAAAAAAATAGAAACGGGCAGTGAAATATTTTGAGATAAGCGGTTCAATAAATATTTGGCTTGTTAAAAATCCAACTGGCCAGTAAAATTAATAAATGGTCAGTAAATTGTGAGCGGTTATTAAATCGGAATTGGTCCGTTAAAAATCTTGAAATAAGTGGTAAATAATTACCCTTTCCCCGAAAATGCGGTTTCAGTGGTAAATTAACCACAACTAACCTAAGCTAACCTAATTTAACCTAAATTAACCCAAACTAACTTAAATTAACCTTAGTTAACCTCACCACCTTGTTTTTATATCAAAATCGAAGTATATTGTCAAAACCAGTGTTGGGCATAATCGATTACATGTAAACGGATTACTTGTAATCAGATTAAATGTAATCCCGATTACAAGTAATCGAATTAAATGTAATCGCGATTACATTTTATTATGATTACATTTCTTTAATGTAATTGTAATTACATGTGATCCAATTACTTGTTATCGCAATTATATTTAATTTATTACATATATACATGATTACTTGTAATCAAATTACAAATTACTTTCACTAGTAACCAATAAGCACATAAATCTGCATAAGTATTTCTGTTTTCCTAATACTAGTATCGTATTTAAAAACTGTTTTTTTAGCGTCGAAATAGTTTTAAAAAAAAATATCTAGCATTTTGTCCGTGGCTTCGCCCGCGTGGCAGTAACAGGGCTGAGGGGGTTTGCGGGTTCCAGCACACAATGCGTCGTCAAAAGTATGGGGACACCTTAACTCAGGGAGGCACACTTTTTATACGGTAGTGTACCACATCATTAAGTAAAATACCGCGTCAAAAGTGTGGGCATACCCTGGGTTAAAATGTCTGTATACTTTTGATGACCTAGTGTGTGCTAAAGGCCCTACCTTTATTTCCTCTTTAACCTAATTGTTTCACTATCGAATTTTTTATTAAATTCATATGTAGCAATTTTATTCACATTTATATCTTAAGCAAAAGCAATCGTAATTTTATAATCAAATTACTGAAACGATTACATATTTTGTAATCCAGAAACGATTACAAATTACGATTACAAATTGTAATTGTAATGAAAAATCTTAGATTGCATTTTGTAAATATAATTTATAATCATAATTACTAGTTACAAAATGTAATTTGTAATCAGAAAAAACAGATTACATTTTGTAATCGTATTTTTTAAACTATAATTTGATTACATTTTGCCCAACACTGGTCATAACTAACTACACTAACCTAACCTTAACTAACCTCACCTCCTAGTTTTTATATCAAAGTAGAAGTATATTGTCAAAACGAACTAAACTAATCTAACCTTAACAAGCCTCACCACCTAGTTTTTATATCAAAATCAAAGTACATTGTTAAAACTAACTAGGCTAATCTAACCTTAACTAACCTTATTTTAAATTTGCACGCTGCGTTATCACGAAATATTATTCATTTTTGGCTCAAATTGTACACTATTTTCAATTAAAATAACCTTTGGCTTTTACTATATGCTGGGAACTAGCAAACTGTTTATTTAACAGCCCGTTTAGATATTTTATTGACCATTTAGTTATCTTACTGAACCTTTAATTATTTTACAGACCACTTATTTATTTTACTGACTATTTAGTTATCTTACTGGCCAAATAATAAATACTACTTACCATTGTAGGATAAAATAACTGACCAAATTCATTTATATTACTGACCACGTTTTACTGCTAAAGTTGATTTAATACTGCTCAAAAAATATAATACTGACCATTTGAAGTTTTAACTGACCGAGGTAACTGACCAAGTGTTTAAAGAACTGCTCAAATAATTACATATTTCCCAAAAAAATATGATAATCACCGTAAAATGCATTACATAGAAAATGTGGAGTGAATCGGAAAATCCGATAATTTCTTATAACTGTACAAATTATTTATTAACTCGTCAATTATGTCTATCAATAACGGACTGAGAAGAGACTGGTTATATTTTAATAGTTTTGGCTAAATGGATAAGAAAATAGATTTTTTATTACTCATGCGGGAGAAGTACTAACTTGACGCACACATTTCTGTACGCAAAATAGCCGTTTGCCCACTGTACTCTTCCCGCATACTTTTTTGCGTGTGGAAAGTAACTTTGCACACGCAAATTGACAATAAAACACGCAAAATATAATCAAAACACGCAAAGCCGCCTCTTAATTTTTCATTTAATAAATATTTAATAATTATTTCTATAGAAACCATCAACAAAGTAATTTAAACGATAATTAATTAAGAAAAAAAAGACGAACACTTAAAAATATTATTTTAAAAAGTAATAAAAATGTCAAAATTAGTGATAATAATAGAAAAAAGTATGTGAAATTCGTAATAAAAAATAGTATGTGCAACTCGTGCGGGATTGTCGATTGCTCCACTCAAGCGAATGAGCGCACTCACTACGTTCGTGCGCTCAACTTCGCTTTCGTGGGCAATCGACAATTTCCCGCACTTATTGCACAATATACTATTTTAAATGATGAAAATAAAAAATAAGCTATCGGAATTAAAACTAGTTGGTTTTATAAGAATGTGGAAACTCACTCCATTTTACGGTATGTGTTGTATAAGCAAATGATTCAATTAAACATAGTAAGAGTATAATATGAAACTAGAGTCGATATTTGTTGTAATTTGATATGTCAATTTTGTTTGTTAGTAGTTAGAAATAGAAGATGATGACCTATACATTCTTATGATATTGAGAAAACTAACTTTTCTAATAGAAGAAACCTTTTATGGTTTAAATGTTATCAACTATCTAACTATATGATATTATGTTCCCTTTGGTACGTAACATTTGAAAATTTCATTGTAAGCATTTATTCGATTGGTCGGATATAATCCAAAGAAATATCTAAATTTACGTTTCATTAGATTTTATCGAAGTCGATAAGGATACCAAGAAAATTATTAATTATGTTAAGAAACTAATAGTTCCAATGTTAATGAATTCAAATGAAATTATCGTTTCAAAATATTAAGTATCGTTTCTACTTATGTAGGTAATATTTCTCGGAAAATTTTGTTTATTTTCTAGATCATATATTTTAATCATTTAATCGCTTTAAATGTATTTATCAACTATGTTTTCCACTAACTGAACTGTGATTTGAAATTTTATAATGATGTTTTATTATACTCCAAGTTCTAATGACTCAGAAATTGACGTAGAAGTTTTTTCGCATGATGTCAAACTCATATAGAGGTGAAAAGTTTTGATTTTATTTTTCAGTGTGTTTTAAGCCATAAAACATTACGGTTTTTCCACATCATCAACAGTTTAGTCAGCGTGAGTAAAAAGAAAGCCACAAAATACTCATTTTTTTCGATTTGGTTTAGAAAATAGTATACCGAGCCATTACCGCCGATTTATCGTAAGCGACACTTTTATCGAAATTGTATTTTTATTGCAAGCAACATTAACGCAGCCCAAGCAGTGTTAACGTTTTTCTCCAAAATTCGTTAATTAACGAGTTATGCTCGTTAATTAACGAGTTATGCTACTGCTTGGTTTATCGTTAACACCACATATTTTCACTTTTTAGCGTATCCGACAATAACCAGCTTTATCGTAAGGTTAATAAAATAATAGGAATAATACGCTCAGGCGTAATAAAATTAAGACAGCAGAAATATCGCAAGCTCCATACAAATATTTAAAAAATCCTTACGCTAAAATGGTGGTAATGGCTCGATATTATATACCAAAAGACTAACAAATAACACTACCCAAGTGCCAATCGCCAATCTTCTAGAAATTTTTCTGGTGTGTAGAATAGGCAAAAATAAGGGACCCGTATTTTTTTTATCGGCCAAGACCCACGTTCGCGGGGTGAAACCAGCCCTTAAATTTGGCGTTCAAATCGTATTTATTAAGATATCTCGAAAACTATAAGAGATAGGGGAAAACTTTAAATTGACGAAATGTTCCTCTTTAAAATACCTATTCATCTATATAGGTTAAACCACGGTCGGATTTATAAGAGGGGCTAGAGGGATTAAAATGGGGGTAATTTTTGTTGTACAGCCTAAGTGGTTCAATGTATTAAATTTTTACCATCATAAATAGAAAGAGCACCAAAAATTAGGAGATACCTGTTTTCGCGTTTTTTCGAAATATGTGTAGTATTCAAGATATATAAGGAAGAAAAAAGTAGGATAGATTATGTTGCATTATTATTAATTGCAAATACCTTCTGTATTCTCTCATTTTTATGTTTATTTCATCATGAAAATGCAAACTTTTACTTTTCGATAATGATTCATGTATTTTTCAGTACTTACTTAATTCGTAATTTAGTCATGTATATATTTGGTTACTCCTATTGTATATTTTTTTATACCTAGAAGGTATTTGCAATAAATAATAATACAATATAATCTATCCTCTTTTTTTCTTCTTTCTATGTCTCGAATACCATAAATATTTCGGAAAAACGCAAAAATACGTGTCCCTTATTTTTTGCTCTTTCTATTTATATTGATAAAAATTTGATACGTTGAACCACTCAGGCTTTACAAGAAAATTTACCCTGATTTTCACCCCTTCAGCGCCTCATACACACCCGACCCTGGTTTAACCTATATAGGTGAATAGGTCTTTTAAAGATGAACATTTTCTCAATTTAAAGTTGTTCTCTATCTCTTGCAGTTTTCGAGATATCTTAAGAAATACGATTTGAACCCCAAATTTAAGGACTGGTTTCACCCCGTGAACGTGGGCCTTAGCCGATAAAAAAATACGGGTCTCTTATTTTGCCTATTCTACACACCAGCAAAGTTTCAAGAAAGTTGGCGATTGGCACTTGAGTAGCATTACTTGTAAGGTGTGACTTTTGATAGTGAGTGTGAAGTTTGTTGCTGTAAGACCTGTAAAGGCTAAAAGGCAACAATTCACACGACCAGAGGCCTAACTAAAAATTTTTCGCTCTCGAGCGACTTAACCCAACACTCCCTAGGAGAAATTCACTTTTCCCTAAAAAATGGATCTGATAAGCAAAAAAAGCACTTTACTAGTTCCCCAAATTCAAATTTTTCAAGAATTTCAAAATTTCTTACTTCTTTTGCTGTGTTCTATTATTTATCTACTCTATTGCATCCCTTTTTATCATACTCCCTGGAGCGGTTACTCTATCTGCTCCGTTGTAGTTATGCCTCTGCACATGAGGGATTTCGATTAATTTAAAATAATAATTAAGAAAAAAATTATTTAAATATCATTTTAAGTATGTGAGATGTTATACCAAGTATTCACAAGTTAAATTTTTCTGGCTGATTCGTAACCTTCTATAAATTCTTATCTACCTAGTGTAGGGGTGGTCAACTCAAATAATCTTGCGGGCCTCTTTGGAAGCACATCATAATTCCGCCGGTCGCATATAAAATTATGTGTTCCCATATATTATGTATTTTTCTAACATATTGGTTTTCACTACCTTGGTCATTAAAAAATAAACATATTTTGTATAAGTATGATAAATCTCGTAGGCTAAAAATTTTTAAGGCGTGCCGCGGGCCGCGTTGGCAACCCCTAATCTAGTGGATTCCAAGTGAAATCTAACTTAATTCTTAATTTCTTAATTAAAAAATGTAAACATGAAAAAAAAAAGGAACAGTGAAATAGGAGTGTTCTAATATTTATTTGAAACAATTCAAACGACGAAAATTTTTTTAATATACGTAGCATTTAAAAGTCCGAAATTTATTGTATCAAAATAGGTTTGAAAGGTGTCAACAACGTTTTACGTAGTGTTTCTTGTTTAAAATAAAGTGCATAAATATTTTTAGTTCCTTGCGATTAAAGGTGACAATTTACTTCTTAAAAGACTATTTTTCTACTATTCTACCGTATATTCCGGAATTCCAAACAATATAATTTTTTGCCGAATCTTTACTCTTTTAAAAGTAAGGTACTGTTAGTGAGTTAAAACTATTTTTTCGATTTTTTTTCTATGAAGCTATAAATGTTCTGAGAATACGTATTTAAAATTTCAAGTCAAAATTCAAAGTAGAAAAAAAGTTATACCGATTTTTGTTAGTCATATTTTAACGATGCTGCGTAAAACTGGAAGGACAAACAAAGAAAAAGCAAGATAGGAAGCTACAAGAGGAAGAATGTGAGATTACTTATGGATTACTCTACGGTCCCGGATTGGCTAATTAGCTATTAGTATGTTTATCTATTCCCTAGTTCTTGTGATGGTAGGCAAGGATTGGTACGGCTGGCATCTGGGTTTTGCTTAGGTCGGTACGGATGTCGGAAGCGTGAGGTAATAGCGCCTTCATCGCGGGAGGGGGATTTGGCATCTCGAGTTCAACACAAGTGATGGACGTGTGATGCTAAGTACGAATACTGCCACTATACCACCCAGCCTAAAGTGGTACCCCTCAGGGGTACCACTTCAGTGGTACCCCTGAGTCATTTCAGACTTGCGAAGCTAGAGCAGGATTCTCTAAAGAGAAGCAATAGCATTAGACGGGAAGTCATAGATATTACACTAGGATCAATGAGTATCCTGGGGAGGATAGTGGGTTGGAGGGTTTCAGTGGAATCGTCCCTATCAGATCATCGACACATCGAATTTATGATACAGGGAACTCTCCCAGAAGTCCCCTATAGGGACCCTAGGAGAACCGATAGTGGCTCCTACAGGGAACAACTAGCTGGGATGCTGGGCAATGGACCCTTGAGTGAACTCAGCTCTATGGAGGACTTGGAACTTGCAATTGCTTATGTCAGCAAAGCTATTCTAGCCTCCTACGAAGACAACTGTGCGGTAATTAAAAGCAGAGCAGTTTACAAGAAACTACAGTGGAGCCCTAGATTGGAGCTCCTAAGAAAGGAAACAAGGAGGCTCTACAACAGAGCCAGACTAAAGAACGACGCCGAGAACTGGAAATGTTGTCGGAAGAGTCAGCGTAGGTACAAAAAGAGATTAGGGAGGCCTCCAGAACATTTTGGAGAACCTTCTACCAAAACATAAAAGATACACCTAGTATCTGTGATACTAGGTGTATCGTAGATACACTCTGTATCCTAGATACGCCCTCTCTCGATTGCACAGAGTTCTGACAGGGGACTCTAAAGCGAAACTAGGAACACTCTTTGTACCTTCTGGGGCAACAACGTCCTTAGAATTAGAGACCCTTGAGCTTCTGTTAGGAATTCACTTTCCGGAATCGGAAGTTTGTGAAGAAGACCTGCTGGTAGCCATTTACACACCCAAAAACAGATATTACACTAGGATCAAAGAAAGTGGCTGCCAGCATAGTAACATACAAAAGAATACAGTGGGCAATTAACACGTTTGCCCCTTACAAGAGCCCGGGTTTGGATGGAGTGTTTCCTGCCCTGTTACAGTAGGCAGAAGAAGTACTTATTCCGCACCTGATTAGAATATTTCGACTATGTCGAGCCGGGGCTATGTTCACTCTACATGGCGTGTGGCTAAATTCGCAACAGCTGCCAAAGGACTGCTCTGGTATACTGACGGGTCCAAGATGGCGGAAGGAACAGGTGCGGGTGTTTTCGGACCCCGAACCCGATTAACCTACCCCTTGGGAAAAGAATCAACGGTTATCCAGGCTGAAGTGTTTGCCATTTCAGCCTGTGCGAAATTTATACAAAGTAGGCCCGATTGGAAGGGTCATTGCGAAAGTATATGCTCGGACAGCCAGGCTGCTCTCAATGCCCTTAATGGCGTTAGGACAACGTCAAGATTGGTGCACGAATGCCAAGAAACGTTGGATCAACTCTCGGTCCATTGTCCAGTGACCTTGGTATGGGTACTAGGCGATACGGGAATAGATAGAAATGAGAGAGCAGATGACTTAGCTAAATGAGGCTCGACTCAACCTTTAATAGGTCCAGAGCCGGCCCAAGGAATATCATTCCAGAGAGTGAGGTGTGCGCCCATTTCTGGAAAGTATGTACAACGGCCAGACAGGCCCGAGAGCTTATAGTACTACGCAGTACAAAACGGAGAAAAGAATTGCTATCTCTAAGCAGGGTACAGCTGAGCCGGTTAACAGGTATACTCACGGGGCCTAAGGTCCTGAGGAAGTACCTGTATGTCATGGGATTAATGGAAAGTCCTCTCTGCCGAAGGTGCCGCTTGGAGGACGAATCTTCGTCCCATGTTTTATGCTCTTGTAAAGCATTGTCATCCTTGTGATGCAGGTATCTGGGATCTCCAATATTGAGTTCCGAGGACATCAGGATTGCAGACTTTAATGCAATCCTGTGTTTCTATGAGGGACTGGGTATTAGCTAGTCCTTCTTGGATGCCGTGGGGTACAATGTGCAACAGGGCTTTGAACCCAAACCCACTTACAGCTTTTATTCATTAATGTTTATCTATAAATATTTATAAAATATAAACAAAAATTTATTTTTAAAAAAGCTTTAAATATGTTCTGCTCAAAATGACATTTTTTTAAAATTGTGCAAATTCTAGCTCAAAAACTTATTAACAAATTTTAACAAGACTTTGCTCATTATGTTTATTATTATGCCTATTGTGCATCCCCCACCGACCTGGTAATTTTTTTCTTTTTTTTTTACGTTCAGAAACTTAAAAGTGCGGGAAAATGAGGCTGTTTTTAAAACTTATTTTTCAAATAAGTTTTTTCGAAAAAGCGCTTTACTTCCGGTTTTGGTGGGGGGATGCACAATTACATATGTTTATATTAAAACGCCATATAATTGTTTTTTGGATGTACTGCTTTATAGTTTGCGCAGATTTAGGCTTTTCTTTTTTTATGTCAACTTTAACGCCCTCTTAATTTTTCATTTAAAAAAAAGATTTAAATGTCTCTTTTTCAACTTTACTCACTAAGAGTACCTTAAGCAAAACTTATATCGATCTTTGGTGGTTAAGTTTTCTAACAACAGACAAATTTTCAAAATTGGTCCAATTTTATTGTAGTAGTAATTGGTACAATACGTTAGACAGAAGCAAGAATAATATACGTCAGTAAGAGTAATATACATTAGACAGAAATAAATATACCCATACTCTCGCTTCATAATATTGGTACAAATTTTGTAACTTACAATCAATTATAACAGATAGAACTACTCAAAATGTATAAACCAAAGCTGAAAATTAACAGACAGTCAAATTAATTGAAATAATACTGTGTAACTTGTTCAAATGGTCTTTCCTTTATTATTTTAATGTTTTAAAAAAGGTGATTTAAATGTAATACTTCACCCTATAATTATAAATATTTTCTTATTCGGTTGGGTTTATATGTAGATAAAGATATGTATTTCTCTACCTATTTATATAGATTTTAGAGGATGTATAATGAGAACTTTACTGGCAGTGTCATTTGCGTCCTATTATCCTTTAACGCCGCGTATTCTTGTAATACGTTTGCCTGTATTTATTCAGTGTGTATGCGTGTATTCGTGTGTAAATGCTTACGAATCTCGTAGTCGCTATATTCTTCCATTCTGTTTTAAGGATTTAGTTGGTACTATTAAGTCGAAACCACGATTTTCTAAGTAACAAGTAGTGTTTGTTTATCTGTTTGCTTGTGTTACGTGGATAGACTATTTTCAAGTAAGTAACCTAACAACCAAACAACATTTTTGCAACTTACAACTAATTGTTCTCTGTCTGGCTATTAGAATAATAATGTTCTTAGAACTTATTTGTAAACATGATGTAGCAATGCTTTATTTTTGTCTTCATTTCTTATTCTAACAGTAAAGATTTTGAAGAGATATACCTACGTATAATTCTATGATGATATTTAGTAAAAAATTTAAAAGAGTTACAGTAATATTTTTACCAAATGAAAATGATTTCATGTAATAGCAATGCACGAAAACTTAAGTATCAAATTTATGTGAATGTAAGTCTTTTCTATACTGAAATGTTATAGTTTAATATTTAATATGAAGCTATGTCTATGTCTATATAAACAACTTACTAAAGCTTATATTGCACGAACAACCCTAATTTCAATGTTAGTTTATGTTTATTTAATTTTACAATGTTATTCATTGTTTTATTATCGTAATTCAAACGTTATAAATCAATAACTATAAATATTAGGCTGGCTAATAATTTTGTAACCCCGAAATCTCCAAGCTAATTATATGCTCAAAAATGCTCAAAAAACCATGTTCCTGGCATCGGACGTGTCTGGCTGAAGATTTATCTAGATTTTTGGACTTCCAATGTTTTCACACTAAATTTCATAAAAGTATAAGCTTTTGTTGGAAAGTTGTCGTGCTGATACATAAATACGTAAATACATATATATATATATATATATATATATATATATATATATATATATATATATATATATATATAATATATATATATATATATATATATATGTATATATATATATATATATATATATATATATATATATATATACATATATATACACATATATATATATATATATATATATATATATCTATATATATATACATATATATACACATATATATACATACATATATATATGTAATATATATACATGTATACATATATATATATATATATATATATATATATATATATATATATATGTATATATATATATATATATATATATATATATATATATGTATTTACGTATTTACGTATTTATATATTTATGTATCAGCACGATATTTTTTGAACAAAAGCTTCTACTTTTATGAAATTTGGTGAAAACTTTGGAAGTCCAAAAATCTTGGATAAGTCTTCAGCCAGACAGGTCCGATGCCAGGAACATGGTTTTTTTCAGCATTTTGCGTGAAAAACGTATAAGTTTTTAGCCAAAATTTGCTGCAATTTAAATGTTTCTGCGACATTTTTTTACACCATTGGAAACAGGAGAAAAAATCACATAAAAAAGTTTCTAGAACCCTTGTTCTATGCGAACTAATTTTTGGGAAAAACTAGTTTTATAAATTTCTATAAGTTTTCTGTTAAAATTTCCCCCAAGTTCGAAAGTTTTTGTGGCTTTTTTGCATCATCAAAGACACGAAAAAATTCACATAAGGAAGGTTTTCGAACCATTATTCGACATCCACTGGTGTCCGAGAAAAATTTATTTTTATAAATGAAAACGGGTCAGAAGATTTTTGCTACGTTTATATAACTATATGAGCGTAGGTAGGTAGTTATACAAGGAATATGTATGTACAATAGGAATATGTCGTATGTCGTACAATACGATAGTTAATAGCTTGTATAGTAATATACATGTTATGTATACCGGGTGTCCCGGTCGAATGTATGCATACGATTTACCTGTTAATTGATAACATTGGATTCCCATAAGGAAAAAGTTATGTCACAAGAGTGATTTGGATAAACATACAAATTTATATTTTTGGAAATTTTCTTTTATAAAATAATTTTTCTCTACCAAATTATCTACACTATTTCTTCAACAGAGTATTCTTTCCGTATTATTATTATATTAATATTTATTTACAAAAAGAAAAATTAAAAGATGCCTTTTAAATTTACAGAAAAACACACAAATATTAGGTGAAAATATGAATTGCTTGAAAATTGCGACATTCATTTCTTTATTTTACTGCATTATTGCTGTTAAGGTGGGGGGGGGGGTAAGGTTTTTAAACTTTTTTTTTGCATTTTTTTTACGTTTTTTTTCTGAATGTACAACATGTCGAGCGTGTTGTGTCAAAATTTCAAGTAAATCCGAGCAAAACTAATGAAGATACAGCGTTTCAAGCGACCGGCCCTCATGCTCGATTTTTATACCTGCCTGGTAAGTATAAAATTTACTTTAATTTTATACTTACAAATCTTATACAAAACAAATACTTACTATAATTACCCGCATAAGTATAGTTACTTACTATAATTGCCCGCGTAACTTAGTTTTTTGTTTTTGAGTATAAAAAACTTTAAATCCATTTTCTCGCAAACAACATTTTTGAGGTTCGTGAAAATCATAACTCAAAATCTACTTCACCAATTTTGTTGAAAGTTTGTACACTGTTTCTACACATAAATCAACACGTAATCAGGTCGAGTTTTTTTTTTACTATTTTTTTCCAGTTTATAATAACAAATTAATCGAAATTTTTAGCAAAAATTGCGTTTTTCACTTCAAAATGCTGCCAAAAATAAAAAAATCGAAAAAATACAAAAAAGTCTTCCTGACTCCCTAGGGAAACATATCGCCCTTTAAACGCATTTCAATTTTTTTGTCTCGGATGATCCGGTACCAAGTTATGATGTTCACCGCAAAACAACTTTTGTTCGAGGCGCCTCCGGAAATTCGCTGTCTCGGACTTATTTATCGATATTTGTAATTGATAATTTTTTCAAAGATACTTCAAATGTTATACTATTACGTGTATATGAGATAAATAAGCCAACATTATTCATATCTCTAAAAAAAAATCATGAAAATATACCTTTTTTTCGCTTTTAAAACCTTACCCCCCCCTCCCTTAAAGCGATAGTAACAGTAGTTACAATATTAAATCGGTAATATCAGTTCGTTCAAAGCAATCTTGTGACATAACTCTTTCCTTATGGGAATTCAGTGTTATCAGTTAACATGTAAACCGTATGTATACATCCAAACGGGACATCTAATATACATTTCGTTGATTTTATATCAGGTTTGTATGTTATATGCCATCTTTTTTAGCGAATTTCAAGAATGGAAACCCGCTATTACGCCCACTGTCATGGCTGACTTATGCTCGGGACTATGGTAGAAATTTATTTTGAGGTCCCTAGAAATCGAAAATAATTTTCACTAAAATTTTATGTATATATATATATATATATATATATATATATATTTATATATATATATATATATATATATATATATATATATATATATATATATATATATATATATATATATATATATATATATGCGTGTGTGTGTGGATGTGTGATATTTTTAACTTGCTGCCATTTCCTGTTATACCGAAAGTTGACATCAAAGGCTATTGGCGGATAAGCATGGGTAGAAATGCCCCCGCACGAATTGTGTTGGTTTGTCTTCTGCTAACTGCTTTCGATATAAGATTAAAATTTACTGAGTTTCAACCCTTAAAAACTCACCCTTTGGGGGTAAAAAATTATTTTTTGAAAATCAGCCCATCAAACCTCATACTCTTTTAGCGAAATTCGAAAGCTCGAAATTCAGCTATTACAGCCGGTGTCACGGTGGAACCTGAGGCCGAGGCTATAACAGAAATATGTTTTGAGGTCCCCAGAATACGAAAATGATATTCAATATATATATATATATATATATATATATATATATATATATATATATATATATATATGCATATATGTATATATATATATATATATGTGTGTATATATATATATATATATATATATATATATATATATATATATATATATATATATATATATATATATATATATATATATATATATGTGTGTGTGTGTGTGTGTGTCGCCACGATAACTTTCGAACGAAACGTTTAATGCTTATGAAATTTTTTGTGCGAACACGATTGAATAAACGCATCAACAACATCCGATGCAACCTCGGCAGGATCATCCAATACCAACAGGGTAGTAGATCTAAGCAGCTCAACAAACACATACACGACATATTACACAAACACGCAGTACATACACAATACGAGGAACCCAATAAAACGCTTATAGACATCAGAGATACCCTTCACCAAAAATTAACAGCACTAGCGAAGCGCTTACGAAGGTATAAGACCAGTACTGAACGCAGACGACAAAACCAAGCGTTCAGCAGAAACGAGAGACGGTTTTATCAGTCTCTAACGAACACGGTAACTGACAGTAATGGTCTACCGGAGAAGAACGCACTCCATAGTTTCTGGGCGAATATATGGTCCAACACCATTGACCATAATGACAAAGCCAGCTGGATCGATACAGAGTACAGGAATAACGAACATCTTCCGGAGATGCCCTATACGGACATTACTACAGAGGACGTCTCCAGAGCTTTACAGAGATCGCATAACTGGAAGGCACCTGGCATCGATAACATACAAAACTACTGGCTCAAACACTTTACATCAAGACACAAGTATCTCGCTGAACAATTTACACTATTTATAAGAACACCAAACCTGACACCGAAGTTCCTAACGCAGGGTATCACATATATGAAATCAAAAAACAGTGATACAAAAAATCCTGCTAATTATAGTCCTATCACCTGCTTGCCTACAGTGTATAAGATTTTGACGTCCCCTCTGGCAGAAAAGATCAATGAGCATTGTCAGATTAACACCATACTGACAGAAGAACAAAAGGGATGTCGAAAGAGGTCACAAGGCTGCAAAGAGCAGCTTCTGATTGACTCCGTAGTACTGGAACAAGCGAAAGGGAGAAAACGTAACCTGTACACAGCGTTTATTGACTACAAAAAGGCATTTGATTCGGTGCCGCACTCCTGGTTACGGAGAGTACTGGAGCTGTACAAAATACACCCAAGTATCGTGAGCTTCCTTGGGACGATCATGGCCGATTGGCGAACGACCTTACATTTGAGTATTGGTAATGAAAAAACAACAAGCGATCTTATTCAAGTAAGACGCGGCATATTCCAAGGCGACTCATTGAGTCCATTATGGTTTTGTCTCGCAATGAATCCACTTTCTCGCCTGTTAAATGAAACCAAATACGGTTACAATGTAGGTACGCAAACGAATTCGCGCCATACCATTTCACATCTTATGTATATGGATGATATAAAGATCTATGCAGCTACTAAACATCAATTACAGCAGCTGCTGGGACTTTCAAAGGAGGTTTCGCGAGACCTCTGTATGGAGTTCGGAATCGATAAATGTCGAACACAATGTCGTTCTGGGGAAAAACGAGATGCGGTCGCATTCGAACTCGAACCAGCGTCTGTTATGCAGCCCATGGACGAGGGAGAGTCGTACCGGTATCTCGGATTCAATCAGGATGAACGTATAGACCACAGCGCTGTAAAACAACACCTAATGCAGCAATACTTAACGCGTGTACAGAGATTACTGAACACCCACCTTGATGGAAAAAAAACCATAAAAGCAATTAACACCTACGCAGTTCCGGTGCTAACGTACTCATTTGGGGTAATCAAATGGACGCCTACGAACTTGACAAACATCGAGATCAAGACCCGCGTCCTTATGACCAAATACCGAATCCATTATCCCAAAGCAGCGATAGAACGATTGACGCTGCCAAGAGCCGGAGGGGGTCGAGGTCTTATAGACATAAGGGACACGCATAATAAACAGGTTCATAACTTGCGAGAATACTTTTACACCAAAACACACACATCACACTTACAGAATGCAATAATCCAAGCCGACAAGGTATACACGCCATTAAAACTCTCGCACACAGAAATGCCAGATAATTTTTGCCCTTTGATCACGAAGGAGGACAAAATTCAGCAATGGATCCGGAAGCCTTTACATGGGAGACATCCACATGATCTTAATCAGAATAACGTCGACAAAGCAGCGTCGCACGCCTGATTGAGTCAAGGAAGCCTTTTCCCGGAGACTGAAGGATTCATGCTAGCTATACAATATCAAGTAATTCATACAAAAAATTACTCAAAATACATACTTCGTGACTCGTCAATAACATCTGACTCATGCCGAAGAGGTCATTCCAAACCCGAAACGATCCAACATATCACAGCTGCCTGTACTCAGCTCGCTCAGTCTGAATACAAACACCGTCACGATCAGGTCGGCAAAATTATAGACCAGAAACTAGCGGTTAAGCACCACCTTATAACCGATAAAACACCTTACTACAAGCTCACACCAAAAGTAGTAGCGGAGAATGACTCCTGTAGACTTTACTGGGATCGGTCGATTATTACAGATAAGACCATAAATCATAACCGACCAGATATCACCTCCGTAATGAAAAAAACTACAACCTATCTGATCGATATTGCGGTTCCAAATACACACAACTTACAAAAAACACACGCAGTTAAATTGGATAAATACACTGACCTCGCAGCCGAAATAAAACAACAATGGCGAATGGAACATGTCCATATTGTTACAATAGTGCTCAGTGCCACCGGGGTCATTCCACACACACTACACAATAGTTTGAGCCTCTTGGGTCTCCCCAAATACACATATGTCACTATGCAAAAGGCAGTGATCATAAACACGTGTCGTATAGTACGAAAGTTCCTCAGTAATACGAATCCGACTGCGATATGTGAAAGCACAAGATCTGCTTCTACTCCATCTGAGCCATCTACAGTGAGCGAACAACACTCTGGCACTCATCTTACAGACACACAACACACATACATAAACACACAATACACTAACACTGAAAAACAAACACTTAACGCACATACAGATCCAGATTCGTCTGATGGAGAGGGAGGATCGACCAACTGCCGCACTGTCACTGTTACCGCTCTGGTGCACAATCCTCCCCAACCCAATAACACACAAGGTCCGTCAACCTCTGTACCATCTAAACGCGCAATTCCAGGAACACCCGATCTTAATGAGCAATTTGATGAACCAGAACACATTTACACCAAGAAACGTAAAATAGAATGACACATCCACACACATACACGAACACACACACAAACACAAACAGTCCTTTCCCTTCCCTCTGTCCCTAATCCTACCTATCCTCTGAGGACACGAAAACGAACTAGGCTTTCACAACCGTCTGTCATTGAGCCAACATCTACGCTCCCACAAAAGTCTCGTCGTACGACCAGTGTACACCAAAATAGACGCATAACACCTCGTTTGAAGCAACAATAACAACAATATGAGGAGTGATGTGACAAACCCGTCCGTGAATGTACTACGGTACTTTTACGGATTGGTTTGGCACATTACCCTTCCACAGAGCCTAATACCTTGCATAATGCCGGTATAGGTGAATGTTACCCAGTACTGTCGTACTGAGTAGTGAGCGCCAGGTTCGCGTAAAAGTCTATAATAATAATAATAAATACCTTGTATTATGCCTGTATAGATGAATGTTACCCAGTACTGTCCTACTGATTAGTGAGCGCCAGGTTGGCGTAGAAGTCTATAATAATAATAATAATAAAAATAATGCCGGGCAGAAATCCAACCCCCTCGTCCTCGTCGTGCTCGGTGGGCTGCTAGCTGGCTAGCAGGCAGATGGGCTCTGGTTTGTTAATAAATAAGACAATCACAAGATCTTTTTAAACACATAAGTTTTGTTATTGTTTATTGTCCCGTGTTTATGTTTTTCGGCCGCTGGGGGCCCTCGGGCTCCGAAGGGTGTTGTTGGAACCCCCGTTGCATCACTGGGTGGTTCCAGGCCGCTAGGGTGCAACGGGTTAGCTGTGATATTCAGTCTGTGATATTCTTTGTTGTTATTTTTTATTGTTGTTGTTTTTCTTTTTTGTCGTTGATTTTTCTCTAGTGGAGGCTTTTGAAGCCTTCACTAGTATTGCCACCCATTGCACCACTGACAGCTTCTAGCTTTTCAGAGGTGCAATGGGTTTTATTGTGATAGGACCTGTGATACTAGTTATATGTAGTTTATATTCTGGCTGTGATATTTTTCTTACCACGGAAGGCTCTTTACGCCGGAGGTGGTAATATTTATTTGATGATTTACTAAACCCATCGAATGGGGTACCATCGGCCCCATAGCGATGCAAGATTTATTCAAATCGCATGGTGTATGGCCCAGCATTGTTTATTGCATATGTATGTATCAGCGGATGATTGACTTGACTGGGTGTTTAGAGTCTGTGCTACCGAAATCCCTTGTGCCGGTGGCACTGTGACTGTTTTACTTGTCCGAGGGTGGGTCGCTCTAGCTGATCTGCAGTGACTCTACTCTCGTCGAGAATTTTTCACGCCCTGGGATGGCAGGGTCCATCGGTGGTTATTTTAATATTCTTCGTTTGTCCTCTGTCTATTGCATTTAAGTGTCCCTGTCTTTATGTATGTTTTATTTTCGTGTGTGTATGGCGACGCATGCCCGTCGCTGGCGATGGCGCCGGACACTGCTGACCGCGCCATCCACCGGCAGCAGTGTTCCAATTTTAATTTAAAAAAAAAATAATAATAATAATAATAATAATAATAATAAGTTTTTTACTAGTTCCAAATGCTAATAGAACTAGGAAGGCTGGTCGTGCTGCGGGTCTCTTGGGTGGGCCCGCACAAAAACGCAGAATCAGTCAAAACTCATCTTCTCGTCTCGTTCGCCTGGAATGGACGGACAGCTTGAGACGTGATCTGCTCACGTGCCGCGCACAAAGTGAGCCAAATATGAGAGGGTACAAGGCAAGGGTGCACGCCATATGGTGCCAGATGCAGCCCGAACACTCAAATTTAACGCCACAAAATCTGCGTGACCATGTAGCCCGAATTATAAAATTGAAAATACCTACCGGACATGACGATAATCGAGAAGCTCGCGAAGAAGCTAGGGTTGCTGAAACTGCGGTGGTGGAAGTTGAACAAGATTCTGTGGTCAATGGTGAGAGCTTAGTCAATATTAACATCACAGAGCCGGTAATTCATGTTGATAGCATAGTTACTGAGGTACAAACGGACTTGTTAAATCAAGCCAACACAGATACTGTGCTAGAGTCGAACATCAGACCAAGTTTAACTCCCACACAGAATGATACCGATTTAAATAAATCACTTTCTGTCTCAGACAGTTTAAGAAAACAATTTCGCGATCTTCTCGATACCGATTTAGACTTTCATAAACGACCACGTTCCAAACACCGACGAACATATATAAAGGGCGAACAACTGACCCTGCTAAACGAAATTTTGGGCGATCATCTATCCCCATCCAGTGATCTCACCGACGTCGACAACGCAGTATATGCAGCGATGCGTGCCCTGACCCCATCTACTAAGCAGCAAAATACTGCAGAAGAGAAGGCACGTATCCGTATTAAACAAATTGACAACAAGGTGAAGGCACTGCGACAGCTGGTATCGCGTATCCAATGTGTGATAGAATATATGGCATCCCAAAAATAAACTTAAAACTCTCCCGGGGGTATTCAGAGATAAATAAGAACATTATATATATTGAGTGATTTATTGTTGGGATGCCATGAACCAAATCGTTCATCGTCATTTGTTAGTGTAACCTTATTTTTAACAGTCACTAACGTCTTAAGACTTAAAGTTTTTTCATCATCATTTTTTTTGGCAAACTTATTAATATATGTATAGACATGACATAGTATATAATCAGAAATATCGTGAAGTCAGATTATGATTTTCTTAAATTTTTAATAAATAAAACACATTTTTATAAATTATAATACATACATATTGGAGTACGACAATATGAGAAAAAACGCTTATTTAGCATTGATAAAATAATTTCGTATTTAATATGAATTGCTATTATAGCCGTTTACAAAACTAAAGCCATAGGTATATGTATCAACTAATTTTTTTTTTTATAATTAAAACAATAGAAAATAATACATTTAACAAAAACAGATACTTTGTCTAGATAAATATAAAATATTAAAAGGAAATTTTATTAAAATATACGGAACATTGTACAATTAAATAGGACTAAAAAATATCTATAACGAAAAATTAATGTTTCAAAACTACTTTAAGATCATCAGATTAATGTTTCAAAAAACTACTTTAAGATGATTACATATTAAGTTTTAAAAATATAAAGAGTAGGATTTTTTTAAAAAATATATTCATATCGTAAAATATGATTTTAACGGTATAGAAACCCTTACTGGTAACGGAGCACTGTACATATTAAATTACACTTTTTTTTTAGATAAATGGGAAGAATGCGTATTTTTACAATACATAATTAAAGCAAATGCACGCTATAGCGTGAACCTTGCTATATGGTGTACCATAATTGCAAATAAAATTTTTTATAACATTGCTAACAAAAATCTGTATATGAATAACAAAACTATCTCTTTTCCCACTAATAATCGTTTATTTAAATTATACAATTTTAATAATATCAAATAGTTATACATAAATTTATGTGAATTTTTATATTCGAATCAAGTTTTAGGGCATGATATTAAACACTAGTTTAAATCTTTCAATGACGTCAGTAAACATACGTACATACGACTTATTTAAGCAAGCTCGCACCTATAAAACCAGTTTTATTTTAAAGAAAGCATTAGTTACTGAATTCTAAACCCAACAGTTTGGTTCTAGACATCGCGTAATGGCGACCGACGCTGCGATTGTTGACTTTCAAGGCTTTGTAAGCACAACAAAGGGGGAATTCTACATAAAGGAATTTGCTGTATTGAAATTCGATTCTTCCGAAGCAAATTATGGTGAAGATTATATACTACAACACTATATTTTCAAATCATCAATACCGTTTTGTGGATTAAGCGAAAAAGATCAGCGCACAGCTCGCTGGTTACAGAAAAATCATCATGGGTTCGTCTGGATGGACGGACATATTGAATACGAGGAACTAAAATACATTTTAATAAACAATCTGCATGGAACTCGAATCATCTATACGAAAGGTGAAGAAAAAGTGCGGTATTTAAAACGACTACTACCATCAGCGCCCATCATGAACTTTGAAGAAATAACAATTTGTCCCAAGTTGGGAATCATAACATCAACATACACTAGTCGTCGATGCGGCCATTATTCCGGAGCAATTTGCGCCATGGAAAATGTCATATCCATATACAAATATTATTGTAATAATATCTAAACATTTTTATTGTAAAATATGATATTTCTTTTCAAAATTAATTTATTAAATAAAAAAATGTGTTTTTATTTAGAGGAAAAACCCGTATAAACCTGTTTTCAGATAAAAATATTATAAAATTATGAACATACAGAGTCCCCGGAGGTTCAGACTAGCAACACCATCTTTTCATGGAAATTTGAATCTAGGTACAGAACTCGCGGTGGCTCAGACTAGCAACGGCATCTTTTAATGGCTAGTTTAACTATCAAAAAGGATTTTCAGCACCATCTGTTGACAATTTCTCAAACTTACGCACAGGGATCGCTAGTATCCAGACGAGCAGCGACATCTAGTAGTGAATTTACAGGACTAGAAGGTGGCTGCGCCATCTGTTAGGGAATTTTTGAATTCTTAGGTTAAAAAAATTTTGTTGGGTTCTGTTAGGTTAGACAAAATTTTGTTGGGTTCTGTTAGGTTAGATCATGTTCCGTTAGGTTCACTTAGGTTGGGCAAAATTTCACTAGATGTCGTTAGGTTGGAGACCAAATTTTGCTCCACCCACCGCCGGAGGCTTCTAGAACCGCCCCGGTAGTTTTCCCTCCTTCCGAGGTCGGCCAAAAAATTCGGATGGAGGGATGGAGGTTCCCGTTCTCTCCAAAAGTAACTACTACAGTGTTTGCCTTCATGGGGATTTAGAATTATTTTCCTATGTAGTACATGGAGAGAAAAATCATATAATTTTTGTAGATAAAATTTCAGAAAAATTACCATGCTCTCTTTAATGCGTGCGTGATCGACGACCAAAGTAAAAAATATATTATAGCATGGTAAAATTTAATGTGGTAACACAACTTCTATCACACTCTTATGCATATATGTTATAGTTTAATTCTTGTTGTCGTACTCTTTCATTTGCGCATCAGACCCGCAATCTTATGTTGCTTCGGCTGTATCTGTAAAAACTTCGAAGATGCCCGATCTTTTCCGACCTTTGATTCTTTATGATCCATACAAAAATGATTGGCAACAATATATTCTAATACTGAAGATAGTGGAGTAACAAAATGATGAATTAAACGATGACCATCCGTCAAGACATTCTTATGAACACTACTTCGACAACACACGACACCACACCAGCTAACCAGCTACTTGCAACACCACCAGTCCTGCTATGTGACCTTCATATATGATTGTGTTGATACTTTCTGCAGCTTGCCTCGCTATGTGGCAGCGTTGATACCTTCTCTTTCTTTCTTTCTACTAATAGCTTTCTTTATTATTTTCTATTTTTCTGTCATTTTAAGACAGTATGGTAATTTTTGTAAGAAAAACAATTAAACTGTCGGCAATAGAACTTTTTACTGTGCTGTTTTACAAATTTTACGGCGCTAATATTACGGAAAGAACATTCTATCCTTTAAATTTTCTATGATTAATTATAATTTTTATATTTTTACCGTACAAAATGAATATGTTCGCCTTTTACACGTCGATTGTAGTGCTGAGCACAGTAATTTTTATATGAATTTTCTCTCTGTGTAGTTACCAAGAAAAAAATTTTTGTAATTTTTTAGTTATCTCCATAACTACTTAGTTTTGGCCGCCAAAAGTGTAGCTGTCAATTACTTTCAGCCTCACCATACCGCTAACATAGTTACTAAAATAATTCGCTTCCGGGGCCGATTCACCTATACTTATCCGGCTATACCTTTTATTTGTAAAAAATGTAAAAAAAAAATTTTATGGGAAAAAAGCCCCTATAAACGCCTATAAACGCATCATTCAATCTTTTTGGTTTGCGGGCTTAACCTAGATAATGTGACATTTCATATTTACACCAAATTTCATAAAAATACATTTCCCTATGGGAAAATTCAATAAAAATATTTTAAACAAAATTTGCATATATACGTGTATTTCAAAATGGCCGCCATGTGGTTGATAGGATTAAGTTGATCCTACCTAAAATTCTACCTAAGCTTAGAGTATGGGTAGTCAGTAAAAAAAAAAATTGGTACTTTTGTTTAGCATGTCCACATATTTTCATTAATCTACCTAACTAATTTTAATAATAAAAATTATTTAACAGACCGATGATATTTTTTATTGCTTTAGTATTTATAGAATCACTTATTTCAAAATTTTTAGTTGAACAATTTCGATTTAATAACTGCTCACAAGTTACTGACCAATTATTAATTTTACTGTCTAATTGAATTTTTAACAAGCCAAGTATATATTAAACTGCTCATTTCAAAATATTCTACTGTCCGTTTCTGTTTTTTTTACTGCTTACATTTTACCGCCAAATCTGTTATTAAACTTACCGTTTATATTTTCTTACTGACCAAAGCTGTAATTTCCTGCTCACCGTTTAAATCATAGACAAATTAAACTTGCTTAATTTAAAGATTCTATTTTGATGGTTGTAGCAGCTCTGGATAGCTATAGCGACAAAATTAACCAATTTCACCGATGAGTATAACTAGGATTCTTCTTGAGGCAACCTTGCCCCCACTTAGTTGTTAGTGAAGAATATTTATACGGTATCGGCTCGCGAGGGTAACTATAGCTTTCTTGAGGTACCCAAATTTAGAATTATTAAGGAATGAATTTTAAAAAAATCGATGAAAAACGCGTATGCAATATACTAGCAGCAAAAATTGAATCGTATAAAAATTCAACACTTTATACCTACTTACTTATAAGAGTATTTATAATATTATATAAGCACAAGAAAATAATATTTAAAAAAAAATGAAAAATATATGTTTTTTAGTGAAATACGTATATATCCCTTGCTCAGATAATAATAATCTGAAATGTGTTGCATGTTATGAATAATAACAGACATTTTTCTCTACTGTAAAAAAAAGCTGACATGTTTTCTTTGGCAAATTGAATAACATCCGATATATAAAAATGCTTTTCATCTTTTGAAATATATCAACCAGTTAAAAAGCAGTAGGTACCTAGTTTTACAATAGCACGTTATCAAAGAATATAAAATAGAATATTTCTACCTTCCCTACAATACTATCCAATTCATCACCACAGCAATCGTCAGCAATGGCAACCGAACTGTTGAAGTTTTCGTGTATATTTTGTATTTTTATGGAATATGGGAAAAAAATTTATTAGAATGTGTAGAATATACCTACACAGGGTATTTGGTTTTATGATTTCACATGTATCAAAAGTAATGGAATGGCACAGGAATTTGGCGGATATTTTTGTAAAACTATCTAAAATATAAATAAAAAAAACTTATTTCATTATTTTTGCTATTGGATGTTTTTAGAATTATTTTTGTACCTATATTTTTGGAATTTGATTTTACAGAAAAACACATAATTGAGTGAGATATTTTATTATAGATATTTTAATGTTTTTCGTTTGTTGACGAGCTTTATGTTTCTAATTCCTGTATCAAAATTAAAAATAAAAATGTTTTCATATCTCAGGGTGATAATTTCTGTAAGTTTATCTTTTAGTTAAAATCGACCACCAAATGTGGGTAATGTATTTTTTCTGCTTTGAAGTCAAAACCATTAGCTTGTGACCTTCCAGTGCCGTAGCTAACGCTATATCAAAATTTATTTGGGAGTCCTTTTTGAAAAATAAAAACACTCGCATAAACAATTTTGTCTTACACATGTTTGGTCCCTTGTAGTTCGAGGTTTTGCATCTGCACCCCTGCTGATTATACAATTCGTAAAATTATACAAAACTAGCAGCCCATCCTAGCTGGTTTCGTGTTATTTCCAAGGGTATAATTTTTGATGGGTGACTTGTAACTGATAACACTGTAAACCATTAGTCAACATCAAAAAAAATTTACTAATTAAGATCAAAATTTACGCCTTGCCTGGTTACAGAATGAATTTGTCACAAAGACTAATATACGTTACATTAAAAAGCAAGATAAATGTCATAAATTTGAATATTATACAGGCTGTTTCTAGTAACTAAGAACATATAAATTTTAAAGTAGGAAATATTTGTTGTATGCAAAGGGTGCTTTATTTTATTTTTGCTAGATATTTAAAATAAAATTAAATAATATTGTAACAAAATAATATTATTTTTTTTAATATTTTAAATAATTAATTTACATATTTAAATAATTATAAGTAAATATTAAATTAATATTCAACTTTACTACTTAATAACAAATAATAGGGTAATGTCGTATAAGACGGCGCACTTAACATTTAGGTGGCTACAAAAAAATAACGGAAAATATTATAGAAGTAAATTGTATTTATTCTAGTACCTTAATGATTAGTTAACGCTGTGATAAAGGATTTTTATTATAAACTCAATACCGGTTGAGTTATTAAAAAAATTCACAAAATGGAAAATGCGCACTCTCGCACGACCGTGGGTGCGGGATCACACGACCGGTCGTGTAAGAGTGCGCATTGAGAGTGGTAAGATGGCGCACTTATTAAAATGCTTGGAATTTAGCACAAAACGTATTTAAACAATCCCGCACCTACGTAACAGGAGAATTTCTTATGTCAGCACTTCATATTTTTCGTTATTCTAAACTTTGATCGTAAGCAACGGTAGGTGGTAATAAAAAAATAACGAAATTTTTGAAGGTTTAAGTGAAACAAGTTATGCATATTCCAAGGTGTGCCCACACTTTTGACACCGTACTATACGAAATGCTATATTACACTACCGTGTCAAAAATATGGGTACTGTACAGCTTGGGCCAGGATGTCCCTATATTTTTAACGACGTAATGTACCGCCATACTGTCATAGCTCTATAGTCAAACCTATTGCAATTGTTAAAACCTACTTTTCGCTATCGAAACTTATCGACCCCGAATTACTTTTCATAAATTGATTATAACTGATTAATTTAGGCTCCATTAGTCCTATTGATTGGGTCAGCAAGAGCACATTTAAAGAAAAGTTAATTTCCGTAACTTTTCGTAATGGAAAACTTTTGATCGTAAATATTTCGTGAACGATATGTCGTAGGAAAAAATAACGAAATTTTTGAAGGTTTAAGCGAAGCAACTTGTGGGTATTCCAAACATTTTACGACTATTAAATTATAGTTTTCGTTATCGAGAATTATCGATATCGAATTACTTTTTATAAACTAGTTATAATTGGTTAATTTTAGGCTCCACTAATCCCACTAATTTTATTAACAATAGAATATTTAAAAATAATTTTTTTCGTTATCGTTAGTTTTCGTAATCGTAAACTTTTGATGTAGGAACTTGGGTTACACGAACTTACATCGTACGAAAGTTTGCTGTATAGAATTCCTTAGAAAAGTTAAAGAAATATATGATAAAAGAGACTGTCGTGTAAGAATGTACGCGCCGTTTTACACGCCTTTGTACTGCGCCATCTTACACGCCTGCCTATTATCAACAAAATCATCCTGTGGGAATCATCCAACCCTAATGACACAAATTAAAGTGATCGGAGCTAGTTCGTAACTAATTTTACTAGCCACAGGAATATTCATAACATTTAAATATTTTGACATAAACTGTAGTAACACATTCAAGTTCAAGAAAAATAATATCAAATCGTAGGTACTAAAAATTTTAAACTTATCTAGAATATTGGGATTATGTAGTAAACCAATATTTTTTGGTGAACAATTACGGATAGCCGAACACTTTAAAACACGATCAAAGTTGGTGACAAATTTCGTTCCTGTTTCGAGAAAACAGGAGTGCGCACTCTTACCGATCGCGCCATCTTACATGACCCTACCCTACTTGGCAAAAATTTTTACATTTATTTTAACTATATACTTTTATTAAAAAAAAAATTACAATATATAAATAAAAAAATATAATAACTTCACCATTATTCAAATTCTTGAATGTAAGCCAGTCCTCACAAACACTTTTTAAGTCTTTATCTTTGCGATAAATTTCCAAGATTCGCTTAATATTTAAAAATTTCCATCTAATTTTATAATTTATTTCTCTTTTTTCTGGCAGTCAACCTAACTGCAAATAATATTACCTCCATGTCTATTAAAAAAGCCGAAAACTTAACACTTTACCAGCCCCAGAAATTAATAACTTGAACAAGGATCCAAACCATGTTATCTTGAACGATTAAATATATTTGAACAAAGCTCTATTGAAGTTATAACATGACAGTTTTATACAACTTTATTATTTGGACAATCCTTCTAACCTTTTTCTGTTCTCATTTGATCTATTCAACTTACGAATTGGTAATGATAGCTATTACTCACGAAGGTGAAATTGCGACACGAGCCGAGTTTACGAGGCGAATGTCGTAATGTATCTGAGTGAGTAATCCCCATTGCAAGCGAGTAGAATACTATTATATTTTATCTACGACTTTTTTCCTTTTTGATTTAAATGCAATTGAATATAAATTTTAAATCAATAGAATAAAATTTTAATCCAGGGTAAAACAGAGAGCCTCAAATGGCCGTCTCTCGCCATACGGGCGAGACGGCAAACGTCTGTAGTTTTCAAATAACTCGGTTGAAAGCGCTATCAATCAGTCAGTAGTAAGTCTCTGTTGCTAGTGTCACGTATTGCTTCTGTCGTCTATTTACTTTTAAAAGAAATGATCATTTATCATGTTTTTAGTTTTCAGTATATCGTAGGTCAATATATTTATATTTTTAAGTAAGATAAACCGTATTTAGTAATGGTAATGTGCATTTGAGGATTATTTAGGTCTAATTCCATATCACCACGTTCTTTTTGTTTACATTCTCGTCCGCCATATTTGCTGACGCGTTATGGTCATTGTTCCTGCCGTTTGGGAGAGATAGCCATATTATCATTGGGCTAGTTAAACGCCTGTTTAATACTGTTTTATTCTAACATATTTAATTCTTTTACCAAATAAATACGGTCCTAAGGCAGGTTCCACTAAAGGTAGATGGGCAGAAGAAGATCCAAAAAATGCTATAAATAAAGATAAAATGACTAAAAAGGTTATTGAATCCTTTGCCTTAGCATGTATGTATGTATTAAGAATTGAATGTATTAAGTTAAATAAATACATGTAAACAAATGATTAACTTTTTAGTACAATTCCTCCTTCGTTCTTAGGGATTTTGTGGGCTAGCCTTTTATCACTTTGGTATATGGCCATCTAACACCTATATACGGGTGAGATGGCCAAGTGTTACGTAATCATAAAAAGTCCATTATTTTTTTAAACTAAGATCTTACTTATTAAGGAACTCGCATTTTGGTTCACATATACATAAAGCAGTTTCTGTAAATTTTCCAGATTATTATAGCCATAATTGGCTCCCCTATTGGCTTTTGAAAAAATCATGGCCATCTATCCCTACTTTACCCTATCTCTAATTTCATTAAATGTACGTATATGTATCTATGGAAACGATCAAAATAAAATTCAAATTGTTTTAGCTTTGTTCGTGCAACAGTTTTGAAAGTACAAAACTGTACGGAGCATGCGTATTTATTAAATGAGCGTTCGAGCAAAACTAAATTTGTGATTTGATTGGAAATCTAATGTTCTAGCAGCTTAAAAATTAAATTTCGAACTAATACACGACAGCAAGAAAAATTCACTAACTTTTAACAAATTTGTCGGATTGTACTTGCGCAGTAGATATCAAATATATTACTGTTTAAAATTTAAATATTTTATTGTCTGTTAGGTTAGATGTATTGTTAGGGAACTTTTATTTCAGTTGTTTTTTCTTGTGGAATTTTTTTGAAATATTTTTTTTACTAGATACCTACAGGTAAATAATTTTTAAAAAGAAATATTCATATTTAAATACAGTTTTAATGTGCCCTTTTTATCGTTTAGAGAGAAAAAATTAATTCACAATAATATTTTTCATTAGTTTTTCTTTCTCTTATTGTACAAAATCAATGAAAGTTCATCCAGCTCCAGTACGTTTAGTTCCAGTGACTTGTCTAGTTCGAGCGATGATGATTTATTTGATTTTGAAATTAATAGAATTCGACCAAAAAATGAAAATTACTTTGAAAATACTATTCAATTATTTAATAATAAAGAATTTATTGCGCATTTCAAAATAAATAGACGTGTAGCTGAAAGTCTAGCAGAACATTTTCAGCTTAGTGAATATTTAAAACATCAGTTGGGTGGGAATGGAAAATTAAATGCGCTTATTGGAATGGAATGGAAAATTAAATGCAATTAAATGTTTTAATATTTCTTTGGATATTTTGCAAATATTTTAATAACCAAAAGCAAAATTGTTAAATTACGTAAAATGTCAATCTTTTATAACCTTATTAGTCATACTATGAAATATGTATGACATCTAGGGCTGCCAGGTTTTTTTTAACAGACCCGCCGACAGAGGCTCCAAAAATCGCCCAAAACCGCTTACACTCAAAATGTACCGCAAAAAACCGCGCAGTTTTTAATAACTGGGTTAATTTGTCAATTCTATTGCCCAAAAAATGCAAAAAATACTGTACACTAAATCTCGAATTCACCGTTCGAGCGTCAAAATAATTTGAAACTAGTTTGTTGTTGAACATGCGCAGTAGTAATAGTTTGAAAAATCACTAATTAGTTTGAAATTGGTTGCACGAACAAACCTTTTGTTTACTTACAGGTTATTACACAACATATATGAAATTAAAACTTAGGTATAGATAGGTATATTATTATGCACAAAACAATCGTAAACTCATTGAATAATGGATAATACAGTAATTTCATTGGTCGAAAGGTATTGAGTAATGATTATACCTCCACACCTTTGAATAATGCCTAACTTCCTCAATAATTAACGGATATGTAATAAGTTCGTTCTTCAACAGGAATAGAAAAAACTAATTTCTATTCATTTTATTTTGCATAATCTCATAAACTGTTTAATAATTTATCTTATTATGTACTATATTTCAGCAAACTGTATGTGCAACGTTGCCAAATGTACAATCAGCTGCGATATTTGTTGATAAAATATGACGAGGGCATAAAATCGTCGCAACTGACACCATTTTAGCCCTTCGTCGGATATGACACGTCAGAAATGGCACGCCACCTCCTAGCTTCGCTTAGGTGTCTATTTTGTTTTCATTTTGGCATTTTATATAATTTTCAACATATACACTTTATATAGCTGTTCAGTGTTCTTATACATGTTTTATAGCTGTGATCCACGGTTTCGTCTGCGTAAACATATCTGAATTATGGGTTCAATTACTTTTAAATCAGATATTCCAAAATTCTGTACGAAACGTTATTTATTTATGATTAAACGTTAAGGGATTGGTTTCGCTCACTAAGAGACTCTAAAATAGATATGTCGCCGGAAATAATTTTTTGTCCATTCCCGCTCATTCCGAAAGGGAGGCGTTGTCGGTTGGGGTCTTATTAATACATATAAGTATTTATGAGTAAAAGAAAAAAATAAAACGCAATGAAAAAGACCATTCCGTTCAAACGTTACAAGTATAAAAATTAATTTTGCGATTTTAATGATCCTTAATCACTATGATCTTATTATCTAATGGTACATAATCACTACGATCTTACTACTCAAGTTCCATTTAGCTGTTTAAGTCCTTTTTTGGTCTATAACACCCTGACGGACAATTTTGATCTCAAGTTAACTTCTCGTATAACTTAATAATATTTGAAAAGAACTTTTTTCAGAATCCTGGGCAGCGTATACAATATAGCTTATGTCAGCCTGGAAATTATTTTGGAACTGTGAAGGGAAATTATATAAAAATTGTCACGAGCATAGTTGCCCGTGAAAATCGAGCTCTGAACTACCCGTCAATTTCAATAACTAAGCCATACACTCTTGAAAATTAAATTGAAGTACGTCTGTACTAAATGAGAAGACATGTATCTACATGAACTTACGTATTACACGTAAACATGTGCATATACAATATATATTTTAAATGCAGGAATACGTGTAGATATAAATATACGGGGAAAACACAACAGTGATGCTATATAAATAGTAGCCCTAAAGCGATATAACCGACGACGAAACAAGCATTCCCCTTGGCTACTGTCAACCAAACCGTTCATTTTATTCACCACTGTGGTGTTCTCAACTCAAACTGCCACTTCAACCACCTCAAATTGCAATCATATTTGAATTCAATAATAATGAAAATGCAAATATAAAAGATTCTTCTTTTAAAGTGAAACATGTTTGCCGTCTATATCAGTTAATCATATAAATCATCAATAAAGGAAAATGTCATTGTTTGTTGGATATCATGTATTAAGTCAGGTCTACATATAACGAACGAACGTGAACGAATACGAAGAAACGCGAAGAAACGTGAACGAAAATGAACAAGCAAAAAAAAAAAAAAAAAAAAAAACACAAACGAACGCGAATGAACAATTAATGTCAATTTGTTGACGCTCGGCTACACAATAATTTTTTAAATAAGTTTAATAAATTTTGAAATGGAAAGTTATCGCAGTAAGAGTTTTATGGTCTATTAATATCGCCCACATTATGACGCAAATTTTATCATGCCGTCTTTAAAAACCAACAAAGCAAAAAGATGTTGGTAGATGGTTTTGTTTCATAAAAGCAAATCTCGTGATAATGCCTCTAATTTACTAACTGAATTAATTTGTGAAAATTCCTAATATTTTGGAAATTTTAGAAGATCACCGCTATCAAATTTCGAAAAGTTAACTGAAATAGTTGGACCAAAAATATCTAAACAAAATATATACTCATTATCGGAAAGCAATTCCTGTTAAAAAGACACATTGCGACTTCTGTTATTACACATTGCGACGTCTGTTAATCAAATTTTCCCTCCAAAGATTCCCGCACGTTATTTCTTTTCCTGGTAATTTTGTAAAAATTATCTAAAACGTTCCAAAACATCGGAACAAAATTTCAAATCTTATCAATTTTAAATTGTTAACTGAATTTATTTTAAACTGTCTATCTTAATTTATTGTTAGAATAATTTTTAATCGTCCATATCTGACAGACCCAAACAAACACGAACGAATCTTTTTCTTTGATGTACCGACAACAAATGGAAAACATTCGTGAGTGTTTGAAACTGTTCGTTCGTGTATGTTCGCTTTCGTGACTACGTCCACATTTCTTCGTTTATGTTTGTTCGCTACCATTCGTTTACTTTTTTTCGCATTCGTTTGCGTTCGTTCGTTATATGTAGACCCGGCTTTATTTTTCAACCGAATCTATTATTTTATCCAACGCCCCCACCATCAAAAAAGTCTTTAGTATACACTTTATCATTTTGTACAGTTACTGAAACTTTGTTCATGGTAGTGATGGGATGTCACGCTTCAAATTTGTGAGACAATGTTGGATTAATGAGACTCAAGCATTATATAAGGGGCTTCATATGTCATTTATTTTTGTATTGTTTATAAGTGCGCTTAAGGTGGACCACTAGTGTGACATTTTGAAAAAATTGCATGTTTCGATAGTCTATACCTTTAAAAATAACATACTAAAATTTCAAGAGGATATCTCAAATAGCTTTTGAGTTACAGCCATCTGAAGAGCGGATTCTGATTTTCATTGTTAACTTTGAGGTATTGAGAAATGTATGAAGGTTGATAGTTCGTGGCAGCCAGTCACATGTTGTAGAGCAGCTAAGCCCTGACACATTTAAACGACTCATTGAGTTTTACTATGACCGTTATAGTGAATACATTGTAAATACTTTTAGTAAAAATTCTCGGTGATTAAAACTAAAAGGTAAGGTAGAGAAAAACTACGTTTATCAAATTTGCTGCAGTTATAACTCGAAGACAAATCATCCGATCGATTTGATTGTTATTGCACCTTTTTTATATATGTTTCTTCTTGCCACGAACCGCCAGTTTTTGGATCGAATAAAAAAATGTAATTTTTGCAAACCAAAAGTCATCAAATTTTCGCACAAAATTTGAAACTTTTTTTTAAACTCCGCCATTTTGTTAAATTTCAACTTTTTTTCCGATTGAGGTTCACGGCACGGACAACACCTTCTAGTTTAATAGGCTTTTTTTTTATTTCTAGCACTGTGAAGGTCGCTCTCACTGCAGCAGTGGAGGGACTTTTTTTGGAGCCTTGGGAGATCGCGAAAAACTCACTAAATTTTCAATTTTTTTTGGTCCAAAAATTTTATCATGGATTTATTATATGTCAACCAATATATATCCTTAAAATAATAAAGCAATCCATCCATACAGTAGTTTTCTTTAAAAAATTTCCCAAAAATAACCTTTTTTCAAGCGGTCACACTAGTGGTCCCCCTTAAGTTATTCCGTTATTCAAGAAATATAAATTAGTTTAAACAATTATCTATTTGACTTTATTTAACTTGAAATGTAAAATCAAATTGTTTGTTAATATTCATTTAGTATGACAATTAGAGTTCCCGGACATGGAATGATTTTGAATTTACTCAAAATATTTAAGCAAAGTAAAATGTTTAATTGTATGTTATTCAATGAACGAATAATGATAGCTATTACCAATGAAGATGAAATTGCGACATGAGCCGACGAGTGTGGTAATTCACCTGATTGTGAGTGCGCAATAGCCATTGCACGCCAGTAGAGTACTATACTTTTTCTACGACTTTTCCTCTTTTGATTTAAATAAAATTGAATATAAATTATAAATTAAAAGAATATTATTCTTAACCGATATCAGTTCCTTAAATATTCGTGTATGTACTCGTACACTTTACTACGTAATATTAATATATATAAAATTAAAACTTGATAAATACCTAAATTATTTATAAAACAACTGCAAGTCTATTGAATTATGGTTAATACGGTGATTTCATTGGTCGAAAAATATTGAGTAATGGTCATTCCTCCACACTTTTGAATAATGTTTAATTTTCTCACTAATTAGTGGATATACAATGAGTTTGATTTTCAACAGGAGTAGAAAAAATACAATTTTGTACCCCTTTTCACCCTCTTTGGGATCGAATTTCCAAAAATCTTTCTTAATGAATGCTTAAGTTACAAAATAAACCTACCCTTCAGATTTCAAGTTTCTAGCATAAGCAGTTTTAGATCGGTGCTGATGAGTCAGTTAGGACAAACATGTAGTTTTAGATGTGTGTAGACTTTTTTGATGAGGCGAGAACTACTACAATAGTGGCGTTATGTGGCCTGAAACTGTACAATGGTGAAATTGAAAAGTTGGCCCAAAATAAGTCATCAAAGGTGACTCAAATCAATTTCGGCTTTTATTCAAAACTGCACTAGAACGCCACTTCTAAAACATCACTAAAACTTCTTGTAAGATGCCTTTAGGAACTCGTTTTATTTTCTAAACGTATTTTATTACGTATTATTTTATTTACACTGAATCAACTGGGAAAAAAATGATTAAAATGCAAGAAACTTGTGAATGAAATCCCACATATATGAAGAACGTAGATTTTATTATTTTTCTTATAGGTAGAAATGGAATGAAGGTCTTTAGTAAGGGGTCAGCTTTTTATAAGAAAAAGTCTATAAATCAGAAAAGGAGACCTCACAAAAATCTTGTTATTCACCTCCAGTTTTAGTTTTGCATTGTCACTGTTCGCGTGACACTGTTCTCTTTCCAACATATTAGTTCCACTATGTCGTAAAATTTTGAAGATAACCAATAGGTATTTATATATATAAATATCCGATAATACGCATTTTATGTTTCATATAGCAATATTCATACAGTTGAATAAGAATTTGTATAGTCAATCATTGTATCTAAATTGATTTATTTACACATTATCAATATATTAATTGCTAATTTCGGTCATTCGAACAAAAACGAAACTGATTGTACGAATTTTGAGATTATATATTTATATATTTGGAATTAAAAGTAACGGCAAAAATTAGATAAGAAAAGTTAATAAGAAATAAATTTACTCGTAAAATAAGTTATTTCCACAAATATACTATAATCTTTTTAATTTCTTTAATTTTTAAATTTATCTTTTAGTTCCTTCGGTGGCGAACAACATTATAATATGTAATAGTATATTACGTGATTGAGGTTGTAAGTTCCATATTACACACGAGCGAAAAAGTTACACAAGAGCCGCACAGCGGCGAATGCGTAATTGCGCGAGTGTGTAATATGCCTTACAACCGAGTTACGTACTATACTTTATCTACGACTAACATGAAATTCACAATAAACGATAAAAATGTATAATTTATATAAATACCAATACATTAAAATTATGTAGTATTTGAAATTTACCCCTGTCGCAGCATCTGCATAACATAGCGAATTTCCTCCCATTAACTTATTTTAGTTCAAAAAATAATTTTTCAAAAGACTACAAGACATAATAATTAATAACAGTGAGATTTTACGTCCGTTTTTCAGACTTTTGTCTAATACAGACGCCACCTAGAATTTTTTTTAGATCTACAAAAAAATCAGTCTACAGAGTTCAATTTATTACTTAGGCAAATAATTCAAATATCACTAACAATAAATGTCTTAAATGAGTTTAAAAAAATCAAAATGATACTGTTTATTAAATTGCGTAAGATCTGACACTGACTTTTTTAAAGTGGTCAAGTGGGAGTAAGCTAGTAAATGCAATGATAGATATGATGAATTTATAAGGATTTTCTTGAACTACAAAATCTTAAAAATATGGGAACGCGTACTTTTTTTTTCGTTAACTTATTGTATTTTATTTTTTTGCACAAAATTTTAAAAATACTTTATTTTCTTAAAAAACAGGGGCAACTCTAGCCACAGGTATACCTATTAAAAGTTATTTTACTTACTTATTATACACATAAATATTTTTTGTATATATCAACATCTAAAAACATTTCAGTCCCTTTTTGGCAATCCTGGCAGAACTAAAACATTTTTTTTAATTTTTTTTTATTATTAAAATCGAAATGTTCTTTTAAAGATGGTTAAAATTACCATATTTTACATTAAAATGTCGGCACAATCACTCCCTAGTTAACTATCCTTAGACTTAATATTAGAAAATTGAGAAGAAACACGTCAATTAGATTTTTTCAAAAGGCTATTTTAAAAATGTGTATTAATGACTTTTATTAAATAAATTTAAGTTTTTCAATATATTTTCCATTCATTTTAAAATACTTGAATGTCCTGATAAATTGTCAAATAATCACATAAAGTACGTGGCTATACTTTTGGCTTGGAGCGAATAAGACGAAGATTTTCTTCTAAAACTAAATTTAATAATTAATTAAAGAAATAAAAAAACTGGTGATCCCCTACCTTTCAAATACAATCTTTGTTGTATGTAAAAATTTTAATAAATTTTTTTCAAAAAACTGTAAGTAAACTGTAAAATTTTCTTTACACAAGTGTTAAAATATATAAATGTTTACTTTTAAATTAACAGTTTAACTGTTTTTAAATTATTCACCTTAAATTTTTTTAATATTTCCAAAATAAATATAAAGGTCTAAAAGAATCTGTTAAAATTAAAAAAAATTTTTTTTTTGTTGTCAAAACAAATTTGAATGTGCAAATTTATTTACGAGTAAAATGCTGTGTTTATACATTCTAATTATAACGGTATTCTCAGTGGGATAGAAAATTACGTAAAAATATTATTGTTTCAATATGGTTTAACGTAATTTTTATTCACTTGTAGCAAACTCTTAATAATTTTAGTAAGGTGTAAAGATAATATAAATTCTAACCATATTACATAAAACAAATATTCTTGATAATTTTTCTATAAAAAAATGGAATAGATAACGTAAAATCCGCTATACCGGAACACGATCCAATAAAAAAACAGTTTTGACATTTACATATTAATGAAGTTATTTCTGAAAGAAACGTCTGATAACAAAAATTATTATTAATAGAATGATTGTTTTTCAATTTAAATCCACCTCACCTTTAATGTTTCCTTATTTAATTAAAGAAATAAACATACACACACACACACACACACATATATATATATATATATATATATATATATATATATATATATATATATATATATATATATATATATATATTAAACAGTTTTTGCTGAATGTGTCTCTTTTGCGTTTGATCAATGCTTATTCATAGAAATGCATACATTATAAATTTCAACATTTTCCAGTGAATTTTCGAAGTTAGCGCAATAAAACTATACAAATAATTTTTATTAGTCCAGTTAAGAGATTATAAGAGCTAAATCACCCTTTTATTTGGTTTAAATATGATATGATATGATATATATATATATATATATATATATATATATATATATATATATATATATATATATATGTGTATTTCTATGGAGTACAGATATAACCTTTGTATGTAAGTAAAATCATGTACGTAAAATGGCCAAAATTTATATTACAAATAGTTTTAATTTCTTTTTGAGTCTAAAAGATTTACAAGATTTACTTACTGCTTTAAAATCGTAAAATTTTTAATATTTTTTTTTTTTTTTTTTTTATTTGGGAGCGTATCATCAATTGGTAAATAAAAAATTATTGATTTGAAGTTGCAAAATTTTATTAATAATGAAAAATTGTCGCCATTTTGATAAGTTAGTTTAAAATTGATTAGAACTTTACAAAATACGTAGATGGCGAAATAAAATACAGTATTTTGGTGGTTTATTTTATCGAATCTTTAAACCATTCTGTATTTCCTACTTTGACATTCTGTGTATTACTAGATGTCACTCTATGATACTCTATGACGTAGTGACATCTAGTAATACATAGAATGTCAAAGTAGGAAATACAGAATGGTTTAAATATTCGATAGCAGAAGATGTATATGATGTATGTGATGTAGGTTACATACGTGTTCTTTTCAGGTGTCAATGTGCTAATTTTTTAAAGTTGTTAATATATTCTTCCCGTTTTTTTTATACGTGTCAACATTTTACAAAAGAAAACATTAATAAATCAAAATTTTTGGGTTATATTTTTTTAAAAACATATTAATTGGATTAAAAAAACTTGGTTTCATGCTTATTAGGAAAAAAAATGGGTGTTTCAATTATTTATTAATTTTTATAAGCCAGTTTAATGAAATACCTAAAAATAGTTTTAGGTAATGGGGGCTTTTACCTTACCTAGACCATTAAAAACTTATAGAACTGAAAGAAATAAAATATAGCTGCATCGTTAAATTGGATTAAAAAAATCATGACACTCCACTTATAAAGCCTTTTTTTCGAATGTAGCATCGCAAGACATGAGACAGAAAAAAAAAGACTGTGAGTGCGAGTGTAATGGAAAAAGATTTCTTCCAACATATTTTCTAATTTTTCTCAAAAAGTAAATAACTTAGAGCAATGCTCCAAAAACATTTTTTACGTATATTACCTTTTACTTTCTAGTGATTTTGATGGATGGTTTATAAATTTAACTTCTTTTTGTGTTTTAGGAGTTGTTCCACCGTGTTGGGTTATATTAATTAAGATTTATATAACTTAAAAAGTTGCTACATTAAAATATATTTCGCTCATATGAAGGGCTCTTCTTGTACATCTACAGTTTTGTATAATTAATTAAAATTTAGATTATATGTTTAACAATTTTAGGTTATTTCTTAGGTTAAACATATTTTACGTTTTTTGTTAGGTTAAACATATCATATAAATTTTAACTAATTAGGAGCTGAGCGAAATATATTGTAATGTAATAACTTTTTAAGTTATATAAATTTTAATTATTATAACCTAATACGGTGGAATAACTCCAAAAACACAAAAAGAAGCCTTTTACTTTCTATTGGTGTAAAAAAATTTTGAAAAATTGCTCGATTTTGGCAAAAAACTGCCCGAAAAACGTACTTCTGGGTGTCCGACGTGTCTGGCTAACGAACTCATCCAACAATTTGGGAAATCGAATTCGTACATAAAATTTCATAAGCATTAAACGTTTCGTTCGAGAGTTATATAAATATATATATATATATATATATATATATATATATATATATATATATATATATATATATATATATATATATATATATATAAATTTTAGTGAATATCATTTAGTGAATTTCCAGTTTTGGAAATTTGCTAAAAACAAACGTAAACATTCAGTTGCTAAGCAATATTTTTGTACAGATTCTAATATAATATGTATCATGTATATCACTGTATAATATGTATATAATAATTATAAGAATTAATAAAAGTGTACTAGGCTTTGTTATTTTTACACATGCGTATAAAGGGCCATTTTTTGTACAGCTGGATATGTGGCTGTATGTAAAACGTCGCTTACTTAGATAGTTTTTTTTTTTTTTATAATAAACAAGCAATTTCATGGGAGTCGTAGATAAAATTATATATCATAACTGAGTAAGTTATTCATCGGCTATTGTTATAATAAAAATTTGTACAATTATTTCAAGTACCCATATTTTCGTTCATATTTACAAGAACATTTTTAAATTCATTGTATGTATATAATATGTATACATTTTTCATGATACACAAAAGTTTCTATCATTTTTATTTTCAACTAACCATTCTTAAATTGCTGTTTTCCCTTTTTATTTTGTAAATGCCTCCGGCATGTATGTCTTATGTATTTATTTCCGAAGTAGACAATCATTTACTACCGACTACTAGTCATAGAGATTCTATAGTAACGTTAAAATCAAGTTTGAGTTTTATGAGGTTGTATATCGGTATTATGATTTCACTAGATACGATTATACTTTTTCTTCAATCCACTCAACAAAAATAATTTGCCTTTAAGCGTCACTCCTTTTTTTACTATCTTTTTATTTGTATTACGAGTTAGTAAATAGCTAGAGCTTAGCTATTCACCGTCCGTCAGTTTTGGAATACCTATAATCTTTATTAGGTATTATAGATACCGGGTGAATATTGTTAACCGATTGTGAGATCTATGTAAAATTCGATTTATTTCATAGAAAGTAAAAAGGGTAAGGTTACCATTTGAAAATAAATGCTAGTAAATATAGAGGAAAAAACTATTCATGCTAAATTAAAAAAAAAAAAAAAAAAAAAAAAACCATAACTTACTTAGTTTTGTGATAGATTGTTGATAAAATGGTATGTCCCTTTCGTGTAACACCCAAAAACTCATAATTTTAAATTTTGATGATTGCTATATTAATATAATCTAAAATAAGTGTTGTGTACTTGCGCTGGGCTATACGTTGTGCGATATTTATACGATATAAATAATACGTACGTAGTTTTGGCTACGGTTAAATTTGCTTACAAAAATTTTCAATCCCCCATTCATTTGTTTTCACCGTTTGACAGTACTTGAGTAGTATTATCCATGGAAATTTAAATTTCCCAAATCACAGTTTAAATGTTAGTTGTTAAACATTAATTTGAACTTAATAAATTACATGGCTAATAAATAATTCGAACCTTTTATTATCTTGTTTATAAAATAGTACATGTAATTATTTACCATTTAAAGAAACAAGCTGTACTTTCATCTCATGGGGTATATTCAGGGTCGACCCGAGTGCAATGTAAACGGTGCACTACACTAGGTCTAAATCAAAGTTTGCTGTGGAGTTTTATATTCCGGAAAGACAATTTTACAAATATGTATTACAATATTTATTTAAAAATATGTAGGTTACTCTGAAAATTATATTAACTTTATCAATTAAACTATTATCATTGTATTTGCAGAAAAATCTTTTTCAAGACTGAAGATAACAAAATATTACTTTGCACTTATCGTTAGTTAATATCGATTTACCTTGCAGCAGTTCTATATCAAAAGTAGTAAGATTACAGCGATTCTGTACCAAAAGTTGCAAGGTTACAATGATATTAAAAACGCCGTGAGCAGCGGGGCCCCATCATGGAAGTCGAATTTTTCCCTTCATCTTCGGTATCTTCAAGATATCTAAATGTGATTGAAAGGCTACAAGCGAATTCTCATTTTGGTGGTTTCAAAACTGATGATGAGTGCTTGGCTAATCCAGGAATTTAATAAGACTTGAATCTACTATTTTTTTTTTTTAAAACTACGCAGTCACAAACGTTTTTATGAACATATTCACAATTTGCAAATGATTTCCGATCGACTGAGTACCCGAAAGCGTATACCTATCTGTAAGAGAGCTTTTCAGGCATTTAATTTTTTTGACGCACCCGGAAATTAATTCTGAAAAAATTATATGTTGCATGGATCATAGTAAGAAGGTTGCAAAAAAATTTTGATAATTATACCGTAGCTACAAGTTGATAAAAAAAAATATTAAAAAGTTAAGCAATTTTGGAGGTTATATTTTTTTGAAGCTGAACATCTTTTCTGAGACATATACCATAAAGGTATCTGAAACATAAAAACTTCAACCAAATCCGTCAAGCCATTCAAAAGATTTTTCGACTTTCAAAAAATAATTTCTTACCCACAAGGGGTAAGTTTTCGATGACTGAAATTCAGTAAATATCAATTTTATGTCGATAGCAGCTAGCAGCAAAAAAAATTAACACAATTCAAATTCAATAGAAACACATACATACAAAGGCATTCCTACCCATGCTTGCCTGCCAGTACCCTTTGTGTTTTCTTTTTTTAAATATTAAAAGAAGGACTTGAAGATTCCTACTTTATAAATAAACAGTGACTTTAATAACATTTTTAAATTACTTAATATTTACGTATTGCATTTGTTACAAAAGTAAGCATTTAAAACAGATTTAACAATACTATTGAATTCCGATGTAAAAATGGAAGAAATGGGGGAAAAGTAATGTGAAATCTCTAAAAGGCACTTGCTGGATACTAACTCAATACACGTACAAAATTTCAGCCCTCTAGGTTTCCTTAGAGAGTCTTTAGACGTGTTAGAAAAAAGCAAAAAAATCAAGGAAATATTGGCGTAATAATCGTGGGAGTAAGGGTTAAAAGTTGAAACGTCCAAAAAGCAATGGCTGGCTATTAACTTGACCTGTACACAAAATTTCAGCCCTTTAGGTTTATTTGGGGAGATTTTGATCCGAACGAAACTGTTAAGAAACAAGAAAAATCATGTTCTTTTTGGTATAAAAATGGTGGGGGTAAGGGTTAAAAGTTGAGACCCCCAGAAGGCACCCCCTTGATACAAACTCAATCCGAGTACAAAATTTCAGCCCTCTAGATTTATTTGGGTGACGTGTGCGAGTGGTACAAACTTTGAAAACGTCGAAAATGCATAAAATTGTAGCTTAAAATGGTGGGGGTGGGGGTAAAATATTAAAACCTCCAAAAAGCACAAAGGTATGAATATTATCAACATATCAAATTTCAACCCTCTACGTTAATTCTGGGGGGCTGTGGGCATCTTAGATCCAGCCAAAATAATTTTTTCCCCTCTACTCCCTCCAAATGATCCTAGGAAGCTGAATTTTGGATATGCTGTAGAAAATTAGCCGAAACATTATTTCCGACCTGTTTGGAAAAGTTTTATTGTTTTGTTGCCCCGCACCACCCCCTTAAAAGCTGGGTCGGATCCAAAATTTGCCCAAAATTTGACCCCACTTTGATAGTATGAGGTGCATCGGAAATGACCGCCACTTACTTAATTTCAGCTCTTAACTTCCATAGGGGAGCCATACACATCTCAAAAGGTAGTGGGAGTATACATATATATATATATATATATATATATATATATATATATATATATATATATATATATATATATATATATATATATATATATATATATATGTATCAGACATTTTTTTCTACCTAATCGTGTTCTACGGGTGCGAAAACGGTTAGCGCGCCTACTCTCGCCTCTCGCCGGTCTTATCGTATAGGCTATATAAGTCTAATTTTTTCAAGGAAAAATTCGACTAAAAATTTAGAAAAATTCGATTAAAAATTCGAATAAAAATCACATATGAATATAAACACTTTTTGATAAAAAGTAAAACGACAACATATTATATCGGTAACTTTACTAAACAATTACTCCCATAAGGATCTACCATTTGTTCAGAATTGCTAAATCGTTTCAATGTAGGCCATCCTACCCCTGAGTAAAAATATCTGTGCAATCTAGAAGTACCAAAATGCAGTAAATTGTTATATTATTATTGTACTATATAAGGCCTCACAAGTTAACTTTGCACCGGGCTCCACTTTTGGTCGTGCCGGATTCTGGATATATTATTCTCTCTCACAAGTATTACGTACAAAAGTATTTTTTTATCGAAATAAAGAATTGTGTTTTTTGTGCAAACATATGCCACTTCTGATCATCGAATTTACAAAAGTGATATTGACCATCATGTACTGTCCGATAGAAACTAATTTTTTTTCTGCAACCGAAATCGAATTTCGTTTGCAGTCTCAGTTTCAGCCAAAACCGAAACCGAAACCTAGATTTATTTACCTATCTACCTAACTGACAGTATATACCGCTATTGTTTATTTAAGTAATTTAAAATTGGCGGGGTATATAATTATTGTTACGAAGTTGCCAACAAATTATAGTAAAGGCAAACTTTAGAAAATATCATCATCTCTTACCGTCTAGTGAAACTGAGTATAAAAATATTTTTTATTCAAAACATAAATTTTTCAAGTGCGTTGCCGTTGAAATTTCATTTTATATAAAAAGCCACTAGGTACCCAGGTACTATTCATAGAGCATGTTTACGAATCACTGTAGTAAGTATTGTGTGTACACGTATGGAAAGAAGTAATAGGCTCTAGTTGAATGACTTGACTATGAATTTTATTCAAAAGCTTATTTACTGTCAAGCAGTGGAAAAGAAGATAATATAAAATATATCATAGGTACAGTACAGTACACATAGAAGCGTAGATAAGTGTATAATAATACATGTACATATGTACGTTACATACACATATGTATGCATGTAAATAAGGCAAGGGTGCCTGAAGATGAATATCTACGGGTAACAAGTAAGTGAACGATTTGGAAAATGTCAACATAATATTTCAAATGTAAATCAATTGTAATGTAATGTGGCACTGATATAGAAAATATACCACCGCATATGATTCAATAGAAATATTTGTAAAAATAAGGGAGAGTGGGTTAATATGTTAATAATTCAGGAAAAATATCATAAATTGACGAATAGTGGTGGTGCTGAGAATATGAAAATATTTGAAACTGGTTACCTGCCTGCAGGCTCTAAACAACTTAAAAGCATTGTAGTTTGAAAATTAACATTTATAAGACAATAAAATCGATTCAAGTGTCTTCTTTATCGTCCAAAGAAATGTTTTATGCTAGTTTCTAATTGTAGAAACTGGTCGAAAGTCTCAAAAATTAACTTTCACAGTCAATAAAAATCCAATTAAACTGGGTTTCATTTTCTATTAAATTTCCAGAAGGGTTATTTTTAATTTATTGTTAAAATTTTGGTATTGTTTTTTGACAGTATCTTAAGTGTTCCCACTGATACTTCTTTAAGTTTTAAAAAATTTTCCCAGTCTAGGTTGAATTTTAGCATATCAAATTTTTGTATTTTGTAGTATAGATATCTTACTGTTATTTTTTTTTTGTAACATAAGATATCTACATATTCCATATATAAAATACCCCTGTCGCAGCATCTGCATAACATAGCGAATTTCCAAATCTTGGGCACTGGCGGATCTCATCTAAGACCTGTACCTATTTAAAATAGTTTAGCTTTCTAAGAGTAAAAGAATTTTTAAAATCGGTTGGGTAATTAGTTTTGGTATTTTTGGGGACCCAAGAACCCGAACGAATTTTGTGCAGCATAGTTGTATCCATCTAAAATAATTTAGATCTCTAGCAGTGAGAAATTTTTTAGCATCGGTTCGATAGCTTATTACTGGCGTTTTCGGATCTGCAAGATCCCGGTGGACCTCATTAAAAAATCAGCTCGACCGTATATTCTAGGCGGACTTTATGTAATATATATATATATATATATATATATATATATATATATATATATATATATATATATATATATATATATATATATATATATATATATATATATATATTCAAAACCCGTTGTGTAGCATTCTACGCCGCATTTGCATCCGCAGGACAGTTGTGGATCTCAGATAACACAACCTGTACCTATCTAAAATAGTTTACCTTGGTAATAGTAAAAAGGTTTCAAAATCGGTCAGTTATTTTATTTTTGACACTTTTAGGTCCTACTGACACTTCAGACCTTACATAACGTAATCTATATGTATCTAAAATAGCTTAGCTCCCCAACAGTGAAAAAATTTTCAAAATCGGTCGGCTGGTTTATTTTTGACGCTTTTGGATCCGATGGACCCTGGCAGACTTTACATAACGTAATCTATATTTATCTAAAATAGTTTAGCTCTGTAAGAGTGAAAAAATTTTCAAAATCGGTCGGTTAGTTTATTTTTACCACTTTTGGGTCCCATGGACCCTGGCGGACCCTAAATAACGTAATGTATGTCTATCTAAAATAGTTAGTTCCCCAACAGTGAAAAAATTTTCAAAATCGGTCGGTTAGTTTATTTTTGACACTTTTGGACCCACGGACCCTGGCAGACCTTACATAACGTAATCTATATTTATCTAAAATAGTTTAGCTCTGTAACAGTGAAAAAATTTTCAAAATCGGTTGGTTAGTTTATTTTTGACACTTTTGGATCCCATGGACCCTGGCAGACCTTACATAACGTAATCTATATTTATCTAAAATAGTTTAGTTCTGTAACAGTGAAAAAATTTTCAAAATCGGTCAGTTAGTTTATTTTTGACACTTTTGGGTTCTATGGACCTTGGTGGACCTTACATAACGTAATTTATATTTATCTAAAATAGTTTAGCTCTGTAACAGTGAAAAAATTTTCAAAATCGGTCAGTTAGTTTATTTTTGACACTTCTGGATCCTATGGACTCTGGCAGACCTTACATAACGGAATCTATATTTATCTAAAACAGTTTAGCTCTGTAACAGTGAAAAAATTTTCAAAATCGATCAGGCAGTTTATTTTTGACACTTTTGGGTCCTATGGACCAAGGCGGACCTTACATAACGTAATCGATATTTATCTAAAATAGTTTAGCTCTGTAACAGTGAAAAAATTTTCAAAATCGGTCAGTTAGTTTATTTTTGACACTTTTGGGTCCTGTGGACCCTGCCGGACCTTACATAATGTATTCTAAATCTATCTAAAATAGTTTAGCTCTGTAACAGTGAAAAAATTTTCAAAATCAATCAGTTAGTTTATTTTTGACACTTTTGGGTCCTGTGGACCCTGGCGGACCTTACATAATGTATTCTAAATCTATCTAAAATAGTTTAGCTCTGTAACAGTAAAGAAATTTTTAAAATTGGTCGTTTAGTTTATTTTTTACAATTATGGGATCAGTAAATCCTGGCGAAACTCATACAAATCTAGTACTCTAACAGTAAGAAAAGGGTTCTAAGGATCTCATATAACTTATGGCAGTCCGTAAGCTTCTTGCGGACATCATTTAATTAATTAATTCAAATACTTTAACTTACTAACTGTGAAAAAATTTTTAAAATCGATTGGTTAATTAATTTCTGGCCTTTTTAGGTCCCGAAAACCTTGACCTCACATAAAATACCTTAAATCCATTGAAAAGGTTTAATTTTTTAACATTATTAATTATTAGTGGAAAAATATTCAAAATCGATTCAAAATATTTTTCCGTACATACATATGTACATTGTACATATTTTGTTTTGTTTCATATTTAATAATATTTATATCATAACATAATCTTCAATTTCTTGTTTACTTAAAAATTCAATAAAAAAAAAAGAAACGCCGTGAGCAGCGGGGCCCCATCACGGTAGTCGAATTTTCCCCTTCATCTTCGGTATTGAATGTCTACAAGCGAAATGTGATTGAAAGTCTACAACCGAATTGTCATTTTGTTGGTTTCAAAACTGGTGATGAGTGTTCGGCTGATCGAGGCTTTAAAAAAAGGTTTTAAATATTTAAGGGCTGTATCTCAGTAAATTTCAATTTTGTGCCGAAAACAGGTAGCAGAAAAAAAGCCAACACAATTCGTACGAGGACATTCCTGCCCATGTTTATCCGCTAATTGCCTTTATATTTTAGTTTTAAAAATTAAAAAAGGACTTTAAATAGTAAACTGGAAGGCCTTTATAAAGATATTTTTTCTTTCCAAAAAAATCCAAAATTTCTATTTTATAAATACTAAAAATCCAAAATTCCTAATTTATAAATAAACAGTGACTTTAATAACATTTTCAAATTACTTAATATGTATGTATTTCATTTGTCATAAAAGTAAGTTCACTTTTTTTAAATTTTTTAAAATTATTATTCGCCTACTTGTATTTAGAATAAACATAATGCTTTTAAAACACATTTAACAATAGCATTCAATTCCGATGTAAAAATGGGAGAAGTGGGGGGAAAAGTGATGCGGACTCCCTACAAGGTACTAGCTGGATACTAACTGAATACACGTACAAAACTTCAGCCCTCTAGGTTTCCTTATGGAGTCTCTAGACGTGTTAGAAAACAAGCAAAAAAATTAAGGAAATATTGGCGTAAAAATCGTGGGGGTAAGGGTTAAAAGTTGAAACCTCCAAAAAACAGTGTCTGGCTATTAGCTTAACCTGTACACCAAATTTCAGCCCTCTAGGTTTATTTGGGGAGATTTTGACCCGAACGAAACTGTTAAAAAACAAGAAAAATCATGTTCTTTTGTGTATAAAAATGGTGGGGGTAGGGGTTAAAAGTCGAGACCCCAAAAGGCACCCCCTTGATACTAACTCAATCCGAATACAAAATTTCAGCCCTCTAGGTTTATTCGGGTGACCTGTGCGAGTGCTACAAACTTCGAAAACGTCGAAAATGTATGAAATTGTAGCTTAAAAATGAGGTGGGTGGAGGTAAAATATTAAAACCTCCAAAAAGCACAACCTAGGTACGAACTTTATCAACACACCAAATTTCAACCCTCTACGTTAATTCTGGGGGGCTGGGGGCCTGTTAGATCCAGCGAAAATCGTTTTTCCCCTCTCTACTCCCACCATATCATCCTAGGAAGCTGAATTTTGGATATGTTGTAGATAATTGACCGAAACATTATTTAAAACCGGTTTGGAAAAGTTTTATTGCTTTTCCGCCCCCCACCACCCCCTTAAAGGTCGGGTCAGAAAAAAAATTTGCCCAAAATTTGACCCCACTTTGATAGTACGAGGTGCCTCGAAAATGGGCCCCATTTACCAAATTTCATCTCTTAACTTCCATAGGGGAGCCCTACACAAATTAAAAGGTGGCGGGAAAATATATATATATATATATATATATATATATATATATATATATATATATATATATATATATATATATATATATATATATATATATATATATATATATATATCAGACATTTTTTTTCTACATATTCGTGTTCTACGGGTCCGAAAACGGATAGCGCCCCTACTCTCGCCTCTCGCAGCTCTTATCGTATAGACTGTATAAGTCTAATTTTTCGGAGAAAATTCGACTAAAAATTCTTCACTATATTAGCTTAGAAAATCTGTTTAATTTACATTTTTTAACATGGGATAGAACCATGCTAATTATAATGCAATAAATGAGAAACAAAACTCTATACATGTATGTGTGTTATATCACATATATGTGAATAGTTTTCACTTGTTCTCACAAAATTCTTTAATAAAAAAGTGAAATATTTTTATACTTAATAAAGAACTGAGATATAAATATAAATTACTTATTAGACTAACAAAGAAAGAATAAAAGTGAAAATTTACATTTTCTCGAAAAATACTTAAAATAGAAAGAAAATTATAAGAATATTTTCTTCATAATTTTTTTTTCCTTTTCAACGATGTAAAAATTGAACTGCCTTATGATAGGATCGAATGATAAAAAATGGCCAGAAAACCTACTTCTGGGCATCCGACGTGTCTGGCTAACGAACTTAGCCAAGCCAATTCAGAATCCAGTCCGCACACAAAATTTCATAAGCGTTAGACGTTTCGTTCGAGAGTTATCGTGGGAACACATAAATATATATATATATATATATATATATATATATATATATATATATATATATATATATATATATATATATATATAAATTTTAGTGAATATCATTTTCGTACTCTAGGGACCTCAAAACAGATTCCTGCCATAGTCCCGGACTCAGATTGCGTCATGACACCTACTGTAATAGCTGAATTTCGAGTTTTCGAAATTCGCTAAAAAGGTATATATAAAGAACATTGTTATATGATCATATCCAAAACAATTTTTGTTTTCAATTTTCTTAAAATATTTGATTACTAAAGAATAAGGTTTAAAGAGAAATCACCTACAGTTACCAATAGAAATTTTGTTATTTATTTGAGACGAAATATAATTTCATCTTCGCAAGGAAATATAATTACATCACATACTTACATACACATTTGTATGTAATGCGTATTTATTTCGATTAAAATAGAATGGAACTGAGCATTCGTTAGCACTGAAGTCGGTCTATCATAAAAATTTATTGAAAACTTAGATCATAAATATTTCGTAAACGGTGCATCGAAGCTCAAAAATAACGAAATTTTTGAAGGCTTAAGCGAAGCAAGTTGTTGATACTCCAAACATATTGCGACTGTTAAAACCTATTTTTCCTTATCGAAAATTATCGGTAACGAACTACTTGTCATAAATTGGTTATAACTGTTTAATTTAAGCTCTATTAGTTCCTCTGATTTGGTCACCAGTAGAATATTTTCGAAAAAATTAGTTCTCGATACCTTTCGTAAACGTAAACTTTTGATCGCAAATATCTCGTAAACGGTGCGTCGTAGCGAAAAAATAACGAAATTTTTCAAAGCCTAAGCGTAGTCTAGTTCACAAGTTGAAAAAAGTTGAATAGAAATAAAGCTCGCAATGACCTAGAGAAAAATGTATTTTAAGGATTTTACAGCAAGATCCCGTTAAGAAAAAATTTTTACCTTAATTTTTGGTAAAGTTATGCAATTGTTAACCAACAAATAATTTACGGATTTCTGCTTTCACAAATAGTTACGTAAAAGTTTAAATAATTACATTAAAATTTTTTTGCCTCGTGGAGCCCTTCTTATATATATAAAATTTTTTTATTGTTATTTCTTTCATATTTCTTTAATTTTTAACTTTAAGAAATTATAATAAATACTATACTTAAGAATATACTATACTTAAGAATATTCTGTTGTAAAAGTTTATAATATAAAAGTTTTTTAGTCGAATTTTCTCCGAAAAATTAGACTTATACAGTCTATACGATAAGAGCTGCGAGAGGCGAGACCAGGGGCGCTATCCGTTTTCGGACCCGTAGAACACGATTATGTAAAAAAAAAAGATGTCTGATATATATATATATATATATATATATATATATATATATATATATATATATATATATATATATATATATATTTTCCCGCAACTTTTAATATGTGTAGGGCCCCCCTATGGAAGTTAAGAGATGAAATTTGGTAAGTGGGGCTTATTCCGATGCACAACAATACTATCAAAGTGGGGTCAAATTTTGGGCAAATTTTTTTTCGGACCCGACCTTTAAGGGGGTGGTGGGGGGGCGGAAAAGCAATAAAACTTTTCCAAATCGGTTTTAAATAATGTTTCGGTCAATTATCTACAACATATCCAAAATGCAGCTTCCTAGGATGATATGGTGGGAGTAGAGGGGGGAAAAAACGATTTTCGCTGGATCTAACAGGCCCCCAGCCCCCCAGAATTAACGTAGAGGGTTGAAATTTGGTGTGTTGATAAAGTTCGTACCTAGGTTGTGCTTTTTGGAGGTTTTAATATTTTACCCCCACCCCCCTCATTTTTAAGCTACAATTTCATGCATTTTCGACGTTTTCGAAGTTTGTACCACTCGCACAGGTCACCCGAATAAACCTAGAGGGCTGAAATTTTGTATTCGGATTGAGTTAGTATCAAGGGGGTGCCTTTTGGGGGTCTCGACATTTAACCCCTACCCCCACCATTTTTATACCCAAAAGAACATGATTTTTCTTGTTTTTTAACAGTTTCGTTCGGGTCAAAATCTCCCCAAATAAACCTAGAGGGCTGAAATTTGGTATTCGGATTGAGTTAGTATCAAGGGGGTGCCTTTTGGGGGTCTCGACATTTAACCCCTACCCCCACCATTTTTATACCCAAAAGAACATGATTTTTCTTGTTTTTTAACAGTTTCGTTCGGGTCAAAATCTCCCCAAATAAACCTAGAGGGCTGAAATTTGGTGTACCGGTTAAGCTAATAGCCAGACACTGTTTTTTGGAGGTTTCAACTTTTAACCCTTACCCCCACGATTTTTACGCCAATATTTCCTTAATTTTTTTGCTTGTTTTCTAACACGTCTAGAGACTCCATAAGGAAACCTAGAGGGCTGAAATTTTGTACATGTATTCAGTTAGTATCCAGCTAGTACCTTGTAGGGAGTCAACATCACTTTTCCCCCCACTTCTCCCATTTTTACATCGGAATTGAATGCTATTGTTAAATGTGTTTTAAAAGCATTATGTTTATTCTAAATACAAGTAGGCGAATAGTAATTTTAAAAAATTTAAAAAAAAGTGAATACAATTTTTTAACAAATGAAATACATACATATTAAGTAATTTGCAAATGTTATTAAAGTCACTGTTTATTTATTTATTTAATTATTATTTAGGAATTTTGGATTTTTATTATTTATAAAATAGAAATTTTGGATTTTTTTGGAAAGAAAAAATATCTTCATAAAAGCCTTCCAGTTTACTATTTAAGTTCCTTTTTTAATATTTAAAAGTAAAACACAAAGGCAATTGGCGGATAAGCATGGATAGAAATGCCCTCGTACGAATTGTTTTGGCTTTTTCCCTGTTAACTTCTATCGGCACAAAATTGAAATTTACTGAGATTCAGCCCTTAAAAACTTAAAATCTTTTTATAAAGCCCCGATCAACCGGACACTCATTATCAGTTTTGAAACCACCAAAATTACAAATCGCTTGTGGAGTTTCAATTATATTTCGCTTGTAGACACTCAATACCGAAGAAATAATTTTTTTTTTTATTTTTTTTATTTTTTATTTTTTATTTTTTATTTTTTTTTTTTGAATGAAAAAATATCTTTATAAAGGCCTTCCAGTTTACTATTTAAGGTCCTTTTTTAATATTTAAAACTAAAACATAAAGGCAATTAGCGGATAAACATGGGCAGCAATGCCCTCGTACGAATTGTGTTGGTTTTTTTTCTGCTACCTGTTTTCGGCACAAAATTGAAATTTACTGAGATACAACCCTTAAATACTTAAAACCTTTTTTTAAAGCCTCGATCAGCCGAACACTCATCACCAGTTTTGAAACCAACAAAATGACAATTCGGTTGTAGACTTTCAATCACATTTCGCTTGTAAACATTCAATACCGAAGATGAAGGGGGAAATTCGACTACCGTGATGGGGCTCCGCTGCTCACGGCGTTTTATTTTGTTTATTATAATTTCTTAAAGTTAAAAATTAAAGAAATATGAAGGAAATAATTTTTTTATCTACCCATGACAGTAAATAACATTGGTTGCAATTTTTTTAAGTATTTGTTAATAAATTTTTTATAAACAAATGGAAAAATTTAATAGTTTAAAAAAAATTTTCTTACCCGTATGTTGTCATGAAAGAATAATAATTTTTAAACAAAAAATTTTTCTTAAAAAACTTTTTGATTGTATAAATTTTTTTTTTATAACACCTGCTTCTAAAGTTCAATATTCGAGCGTTGTGTAGTGGGCGTAAAGAGCAGTTTTTTATATCATTGTAAAACAAATGACAGTAACTGTGCGCGAAAGTACAAGTGTGCGCGAAAGTACAAGTGTGTGCGAAAGTACAAGTGTGCGTGAAAGTAGCTAAAACTATGCGAGAAAATAATGATATTCATTTATCAATGATAATCATATTCAAATTAACATGGAAACGATCAACAAATTAATAAAAAAACAACAACGTTCTACAAATTAATAAAAATTGCTTAAAAATAATTAATTTTTTTCTCTCTATTAAACTTTAGAAGCCGTCGTTATAAAAAATTATGTTCGATACGTATGCGTAAAGAGAGGTATCCGGTAGGCTTAAATTGGGGCACTCGCTAAAGGGACTGACGTATACACAACGAGATCTCATGCGCTTACGCACTCGATCTCGTTGTGTATACGTCAGTCCCTTAGACTCGTGCCCGAATTTAAGCCTACTAGAATACCTCTCTTTACGCATAATATGTATCGAAAATAACTATTTTTAATATTTTCATTGTTAAAATAATTAGTTAAAAAATAATTTTTTTCTTAAAAATTATTATTTGCATTTCTCAACACGGTAACTAAAAAAAATTTTTTTTTAAGAATATTTAAAAAAATAAAAATAAAAAAAAAAATTTTAACAATCAAAAATTTCTTTAAGAAAAAATTTTTTTAAAAAAAAAATTATTCTTTTATGACAACATACGGATAAGAAAATTTTTTTTTTAACTATTAAATTTCTCCATTTGTTTATAAAAAAATTATTAATAAATGACGTAAAAAAATTGAAACCAATGTTATTAACTGTCATGGGTAGATAAAAAAACGTCAAAAAAATAAAATTGCTAAAAAAAATTTGTTTTATTGTTATTTCCTTCATATGTCTTAAATTTTTAACTTTAAGAAATTATAATAAACAAAATAAAAAAACTTTTATAAACCTTACCACATAATTCTCTTAAGTATATATATAAGAAGGGCTCCACGAGGCAAAAAATTTTTAATGTAATTATTTAAACTTTTACGTAACTATTTGTGAAAGCAGAGATCCGTAAACAAAGGGACAAACTAGGTGGTCTATGTCTCTGTTCTACTTGTAATGAGTTTGTGACGTAAAATCTCCCCCACCATGTTGTGTAGGTACACACCGCTTGCAATTGTGTTAGTTTGTTGTTTGCCTTTGTGTGCGTATTCACACATACCACCACAACACACGTATTATGGGACAGACCAAGCTGTCCAATTTAAGTAACAATGGTAACATTGTTAACACAATGCAGTGTGCGTTCGGCGACGGACACTGACTGACTACCTGCCTTAAGCTGTGACTGGCATACAAATGACTCCAAGCGAATTACACTTTTTTTATATTAGTTGGCTTCTAGTGTTCTATGTCCATAAATTATTTATTGGTTAACAATTGCATAACTTTATGAAAAATTAGGGTAAAAATTTTTTCCTAACGGGATCTTATTCTTTGAAGTGTTTTGAATACAGCATAATTTTTTTAAATTTTAAATTAACATTTACTACTATAAAAAAAAGTTATTATCGGTGGTATGCTGTTTTCAGCGTCGCGTCGCTGGGTCTGTGCTAAAACTGGCGCGCGGAAGCCGATTTTCGACATTAAATTAAAATTAGAAATAATGGAAGTAGAGTTCCGCGAGTTAGGACTTTTTTATTGCAAATTTCCTCCTCTTTAAGAATCTTTTTGTTTCATTTCTTAGCTATTAATAATTTTTAAGTTATTAGTGAAGCCTCGTTTTTTTCCATCTCATTTTGTTAATAGAAATTGCAATTTTTTGTGCGGTAAAATCCTTAAAATACATTTTTCTGTAGGTCATTACGAATCGAGTGAGATATTGGTCATACTTTTAAGAGCTTTATTTCTATTTTTCACGTTTTTCAACTTGTGAACTAGACTAGCGGAGTAAGTTGTGGGTATTCCGAACATATCCGACTGAGATAAAATAACAATTAACATATGTGGCTACACTGGTTATAGTTTTAAACTAGGCTACAAGTTGAAAGATTTCTTATGAAATATCTTTTGGGTAGCTAATAAATATAATGTTGATTCGATCATTTACCCAACGTAGGACAATATTTATGGAAAACACCGAATTCAATATATCGAAATATATCTGGACTTCTATATAAACTATATAAATTTATTATTTTATTGAATTCGTTAGAATTTTTGACTGTTTTCCATAAACGTTCTTCTTAAACGTTGGGTAAATGGTCAACTTTTGAATCAACAAAAAGATTTCTAGCATTTCTACAAGTCTGGGAAACAAAACTGGGCGTCGTTATCGCATAATTCCGTGAAGTTTGATAAATCGTGCCCAGAAGCCCAGGTGGTTGTAGTTTGCGCAAAAGATGAGGGGAGACGTATGATGTGATTGTTGGTAAGGGAGGAATTTTTAAGTTACTGCCCCCCCTCCCCACCTCTTGTTATCAAAGAGGGGGTTTCCATTTTCAAGTTCGATCCGAGGCGCCACTTTCAGGCCTGGCCAAGGGCGTCACTTTCAAGTTTTGCCAAGGGCGCCAGTCACCTCAGTTACGCCACTGCCAAGCGTGCCCCCAGCTTCGATCCTTACGCCAGGCTTGTTCAGCTTGTACAACAGCGACATCTTAAAGGTGCCATTCAAAGTCCAGATCGCCCTGTACGCTGATGACACTGTTGTTTTCATTAAGAAGAGCGAACCAGTCGACTGCTGAAAACGCGCAAAGTACCCTCCACGGCTACTTTTAGAAGAACTACATCAAAGTCAACCCCAATAAGAAGGAAGTGACCATCTTTACACACTTCGGTTGCTTCCACGTTTACGACTTTGACTCCCGAATAACAACATAACCCATCATCAAATATCTCGGTTTGTACCTCGACCGTAAATTCTCATTCAAGACAGCTGTAATACGACAGAGCCTGCCCTTGATCATATTTTGTCACTAACATCACATCACCTGGCCAGATGCCGTCTGCACCACAACGACCGGATATTGACATGTTCCTGATTTCAAAGACATTACCTAGCGGAGTAAGAAGTTCACGTTGCCGATGGATATTTCTCCACCGTGACTGCCCTCGACGTTGGAGGGAAGACAGAAGTATGAGTGTGGATACAGTAAGTAGAAAGAAATTGAGTGAATAAGTGTTTAGGTTAAGTTAGATTAGGTTTTTTATTCATGTTGAAAGGTTTATTGAAAATTTTCCTTTCTATAGTCACTAGTATTTAAGAAACTCAGGTATTATAATTATTTAGAATTGTATCTACATGTTAGGGCTAAGCACTAGAGTATAGATAACTAAAATTAAGAGAAGTATTATAATCTACATACAATTTTGTAAAATATTGTACACTAGCGAGTTACGTTGTTTAAAAAAAATTGGAGAGACAAGCCTACCGACACTGTCAAGTTCCCACTGGATGAACTTAAAGACTATTGCACATGAATAACTTATTTTTAATTCACGGGATTCCTCCTGATAGAGGCTTTGTCCCTTGCACCACACTGGGGGCTCCGCTTTCTGTACCTTAGGGTGGGGGCTCCATCCTTATCAAACAAATGATAACATCATTTGTTGTCAAGATAGACAAAAAATATTTCACAAAATTTTTCTTATTTCGTTTTTCTGTTTAGCGTTTTTTTAATTTTTTTTTTAATTTTATAATAATTTTTTAATTTCGCATCTAACAAAATCAGTCCGGAGTTGATATCATCATTTGTTCTCGAGATATGCGAGACCAAAAAAAATTCACGAACGAACGAACAAACTAACAAACGCACATACAGATATCACGCTAAAAACGATGGATTAGGATTCTAGTGACCTTGAAACGTGGAGATATGTCCCAATTAGCGATTCGTAAAATAGGACCCATTACAATAACCTACAATCGGAAGTTATACATATATTTCGTATTTCGTACATAAAAAAATTGTTTATGCAAAATGCTGTACTTACATGATTGTGTTGTCAATGTTATAATTACACATTAAAATTATTTTATATTGTATAAAAATAAAAATTATTGGTAATTAAAAAATAACAATAAAAAAGTTTGTTTAAATTATAAAAAATTTTAATATTTAATTACTTGATTAATACCTGCTTAACCTAATATTATTTCATCAGTCCTTTCATGAAACTTCAATAGAAAAATGAACATTTGTGTATAACAACAAATTTTTTCATCTTAAGTAAAATTCGAAGAAATTTAAAGATAAATAAAGAGTTCTCTCTTAACTACGGAAACATTGCAAACGACAATTTGTTAAAATTCAGCTTACGTTAATAAAATATTTAAAATATTTATTCTTGGAAATACGGGCCGAATTTGACTTTACCCTATTTGATGATATTAAATTTTAAACTGAATACTGTATTGTAAATATGTACATACTATGAGGCAAAATGTACCGAATACAATATTTGCTGCGGAATTGTGAATGTAGCAAGCAATATAATATATATATATATATATATATATATATATATATATATATATATATATATATATATATATATGTGTGTGTGTGTGTGTTTGCAGAACTCCCTAATTTTAATTTATTAAAATATCATCCACGCACAGTCAGTCAACCATTCTATTATGTTATGAATAACTTATCAATTGTGTTTCTTCTTCCTTTCCTTGATATGTGCTTGTTCGTTTATTGAATTGTCTCTTACATACGTATACATGTTATAAATAAACAAATCGGCACCTCATACCCTGCACTGCATCGCACCAACACCATCGTGTGACACGTCAAGCTTTGTAAACATGTTATATTATTTGGATGATGGCAGAAAAATTGAATGTCAATTTCATTATGTACCTATATGTGTATATGTGTTATTTAAATAAAATAAAAAGAAACTGCATTTGTGAAACTTTGTGAATAAAAGTTTTATATAGATTAAGAAATTTAGTTCTTTCTAAATGATTGGATTTTGGGACAAAACTTTTGAAGAAACAAAATTAATGTAGAAACACATCTACAGCTCTCTCTTCTTACACGAGCTGTGTCAACATTCTACCGTCGATGACAACCGTCACTGCCCGGCTGCAAAAGTACTTTACCGGTCCGCAGAAAGATAATATATGTGAAATTATACAATTTTTATTTGAAATCAGTCAACAACAAAATATATTTTAGTGTTGTTATTTATCTACTTCTGCAATACATATATTTCATATTACATCGTCATTTTTATTTAAAGTTTCAATGGATAGTTGTAGAAACATATTTAACAGTAGGGTCACATTTTACTCACAAGGAAAGGTACCCAACTGTATCTCTCAAAAACTTTTGAAACTTTGGCGGATTGTAGATCTTACTAAAAGTAATCACGAGCCATATTTCATTTGTGCCCATAAGCGGTTTAAGTGGGTGAAATTCACCCCTGAAAATTTGGGTTTTTTTCAATTTTCTTAAATATCTTGGAAATGGTAAGAGCTTTGGTAGGGAAACTATATATATATTTGTAAATGGCACTTTAAGATCTTTATTATGATACCAAAATTAAAGTTATAAAATCATTGGGGTTTCATCCACCACCCCCAACCCCTAATTTTATCAGGTATATTTTGGTAAAAGCGGAGGCTGTTATCTGTAAATAAAAGAATTTTTAATTAATATATTTTACATCACACTAGTTTATTTCTATTTGCATAAATACACCCTTTGCTAATATTAACTTGGGGAAAATTTTAACTTTTTGATTTAATAATGAGCAAAAATATGGTCAAAAAATCTCGTATTTTTGTAATGAATTGTTACAAACTTACGATATATTTTAAAATACATAGTTTAGAAAGAAAAAATACACTGGAATCCCTCCCCTCTCCCTGCTTTACTGATATCTATACAAATCATATTTATTTATTTACTTATTTATTTATTTTTATGTATCTATACAATTTTCAATATTTTAATCTCTGGAATCTATGGATTTCGACTCTGGAAACAACTCATCAGAGTATTTTCGGATAATGGAATTCTAAATGAGTATGAGATTGATTTACATCGCCATAACAATATTCTCTAGCTCACAATCAATTTTCGTCGCCTTGTTTTCAAAATTTGTTCAAGTATGGATGGTATAAAAGTGGATATATTGACCAACGACCAGAAAGATTTGAAAATCCTGTAACATATTGCTTTTTCAAAGAAGAAAGGGAAGCACCAAAGTGTAGTGTATGTGGTAATCACGCTTTTATAAGATGTGCATGGTGTGGACAATATTTTTGTTTTGAATATTTTTATGAACATTATTGTGTAGATTACGAACCTTAAAATATTGAAAATTGTATCGATAAATAAAAATAAGTAAATAAATAAATAACATTTGTATTGATATCAGTAAGGCATGGCGGGGGGGGGAGGTTGCAGTGAATTTTTTTCTTTCTAAATAATGTATTTTAAAGTATATCGTAAGTTTGTAACAATTCATTACGAAAATACGAGATTTTTTGACCATATTTTTGCTCATTATTAAATAAAAAAGTTAAAATTTTTCCAAAGTTAATATTAGCAAAGGGTGTATTTATGCAAAAAGAAATAAACTGGTGTGATGTAAAATATATTAATTAAAAATTCTTTTATTTACAGATAACAGCCTCCTCTTTTACCAAAATATACCCGATAAAATTAGGGGTTGAGGGTGGGAGATGAAACCCCAATGATTTTATAACTTTAATTTTGGTATCATAATAAAAATCTTAAAGTCTCGTTTACAAATATATATAGTTTCCATACTAAAGCTCTTAACATTGCCAAGATATTTAAGAAAATTCAAAAAAACCCAAATTTTCAGGGGTGAATTTCACCCCCTTAAACCACTTATGGGCACGAACGAAATATGGCTCGTGATTACTTTTAGTAGGATCTACAATCCACCAAAGTTTCAAAAATTTTTGAGGGATACAGTTGGATACCTTTCCTTGTCAGTCTCGGAGTTGAGATTTTTGCGGTCCGATCTACACCTAGCTGTTATATTAATTAGAGTGCTTTGCCTCTCACCAGTGTAATCGTTTCGCCTTGTCGCGTGTTCGAAATTATTACTATAGTTTAGTCTACTGCACTTATTTTCACTTCTGGATGATTACGCTTATAAAAAAAATCTTGTCATTAGGTATCAAATAAATCAGAGATTTTTTTTAATAATTTTTCTTACAAGTCCTCTCGAATCTGTAACCTGATCGGCTTAGCAGGATTTTCGGTTATAATTGTTCCTAGGTAACTAATGATAGTATATTACTTACCAAGCATTGTAAACGTTATTTCTGTGACATCAGATGCAGTTTGAGAATCCAAGGCTAAGAATCGAGATTTGTTAAGCCGCTATGGTCACAAAAAGAAACTTACGGGTGTATATTACCAAGACGAATAAGTCATTTTTTAACCAAAAAAATAATGATTAAATTTAAAAAAATAATTGCAATAATAATAAAAAATAATTAAGTTTTCTGAAAATTATATTTTCATAAAAATGAATAATAGGTTTCTATTTAAGCAACTATATCCATAGGGAAATATTTACTAATTAACGGTAAGCGACTATTTACTTAGGAACGTAAGTAAACTTTTTTATCTGTTATTTTTGTAAATATATTAATCAGAAAATAGAATGGTAAATGTTGCCTATACATACGTCAAGTTTACGATTCAAGTGGTTGAAAAAATTATATATGTACCTAGTAGGAACTTGCTGAATGAAAAAAAGTAAATAATGTTTGAAATATTCAGTTACGATATTATACTGTGTACTTGTATCATGTACTTTTTTGTGGAAAGCAAGTAGGTATCTAATGCTGCATAAGTGCAGTAATATTTTGAAATGTACAAATTTAAATCTAGATATCGATTAAATTATTGAAAATGAACAATAGTGATCAAATTAAATATAAATGTAATTTAGAAAACCGATAATCATCAACTGATAATTGTTGCATGATCTTATATATGACCGGTGTACTGGCACAAGATTGCCGTGAAAATGTAAATTTCCTAATTGTGGAAATTTTAATTAATTGGCATGTAGTTTGCCGTGTGAAATATAAAAATCAAAATTATTTCTATTGATTGAGCTTTCCTAGCAACTAAAATAATAAAAGAAAAGTCAGTCTAATACTGACATTGGAAGCAGATATTTGTGTTTTTATTTCGTAAAGATATCTGGAGTCAGTTTCGTAATAGCCGGCCCGCATAGAATTATTCAAGGTTTTATCGTGCCATGACTGAAAAGACGTTGAGAAACGTTGCTCTATTGTGTAACCAATGTTACACAATAGAGATACTTAAAACTATTTTAACTACTTAAAAACAAAATAACTAAAAATTAGGAACTTTGTCACCGATCATGAAATTTTTCACAAAAAATTTGGAATATATTAAACAAACATAGAATTTAGTTATTCTAACATAACACGATTGACAAGTGTTAAATTTTGAGATTATAACTATAGACTAGTGATGCGACTCGAGTAGGATTTTGTGACTCGAGTCATTCAAGTAATTTTGCTACGTTACTCGAATTGTACTCGAGTTTTCGAGTCACTCGAGTTAACTATTTTACTTCCTGCAACTCGAGTAAGATTTTTTTAAGCATTTTTAAATACCTTTATTGAATTAGTAATATGAGACATACGTATACATATATTATTATATTATTATGTATACGGGCATTTCTTTTTAACAATATATTGCTAACTGAAATTTGTTTGTTAAAATTCGGTAACGGTAAAAATTTGAATTTCACTTGTTAAATTTTGTATTTTTATTACAGAATTACTGGAAGTCTGTTTGAAAATAAAACATAATAATAGTGTTTATTTAAGTTAAATTTAGTTGTAAATTATTTAAGGAAAGTTTTTTTTTTTTCATAAATTAAAAATAATTTTTTCTTTGTTTGTTTAAATATTTTAGTTGTTCTTATTTAAATATTTCAATTTTATTGACTAAAAAGTGGAAAAAATCAGGTTATCATTATATTTAAGTCAATTATCGGTATAATCAATTATACTTCGATTAATATACCAATTATAAATCGATTACGATTATTAGTATATAATCGATTAATCGATTGGTAAAATAATCGAATCGGCACATCATTATTATACACCAATACTTTACTAGTAATATTCACGAAAGCTAAGTTGAAAATCACACGTATGTCACACTTTCATAAAATAATATTCAATAGTTCAATCAACCTAATACCTATTTATTGTTATCGTACCAAGTGCAAGTTTCAACCCGTCTCTTTGTTACTAGTGAAGTAATATCTGGCCCTAACCGAGTCTACTCGGTGTGCCGAGTTGACTCGGCAACTCGAGTGCAACTGGACTCGAGTAAAAATTTTTTTTCATTCGAGTACGAGTTTGACAAATTCATTCGAGTCACTCGAGTCAACATCACTCGAGTCGCATCACTAGTATAGACTACAGGCACGACATTTATAACTAAAAACAGGTCTCCTCAACCACCTCGTGTAACTCTTACGGCAAGCGATGCATCTCTCTCTGTGGTGTATCGGTTTACGTTTTTTTCTATGAACATATAATTCAACTTTGAGATGTGACTTGTCAAGGTAAATTTCAAATTTTCAGGAATAATCGACCACACATTTTTTGGATACATTGGCTCTTTTCCTATTCGAAATAGATGTCGTTAACAAAAGTCTTCAGCTCTGAGAGAAAGTAACATACAGAAAGTAACTGATAGTAACATTAAAAAATATTCCGTTGAGGTATTTATTAATCACTTGTATATAAGTAATACATTGAATATATAGGAGAAAAACTAGTGACATATGATTTTGTATGAATGAAAGATCATCAGGTCGTTTTCATCGTTTCCCTATGGACACGTCAATGGCGCCTGGTGATGAATGAGAGGCGCCGGACATTGTATAAAATATATAAATATGAATGTATTTGGTATTTGACCGTGTATAGGGTGGATTGACTAGGGTGTTGATCAACGGTGGGCAAACTTTTGTATGACACGGTCCAAAATCAATTTTAATTTTCGTCCACGAGCCGTAGTCATAATCGACGTATTTTTTTTTTCTTAATTGTTAAAATGAAGATTTTGACAGGTGCATCACGCACACTTTTTACCCGACTGCACCAGAACGAGGGTAATGTGTTTAAGAAGTATATATCGCGCATTTTCTGTCTCAACCTCGTATCTGAAAAATCCCAATTTTTGGACACACAAACAAATCGTATTTAAATCTGTATCTTCATCACTATGAACTTAAGATTTATGCTAATTACACCCATTGATGTTGGCTACCTATATATATAAATATATATATAGATAAGTATATGTATAAATATAGTATTTAATATGATTTTTGTGTGTCCTAAAACATGTAGTTTTTGATATACGACGCTGAGACAGAAAACGCGCGATATGTATCCTATGTCTGTTCCTGTGGCGTAGCCTGCAGCCTAAACGGCTTGACGGATTTTGGTAAGGCAGATGTCGTTGCATTCGTCTTAATCTCGAGAATGCTATAGGCTACATGAAATGTCAAAATTCATCCCTTAAGTAGGGGATGAAAAATTTGTATAAAAAAATGTTGAGTCTAAAAACGTGAAATTTTGGACAGGAGTACCTTATGTAACGTAGCAGAGCACCAAGAAGAAATTTTTGGAAATTAATCCTCTAAGGATGTAAAATGGGGGATGAAAATTTATATAGCAAACCACTGACTCGAGAAACGTGAAGTTTCATACAGAGATCCCTTAGTAACATAGCTGGGAATTAACAGGGAGGATTTTTGTAAAAATCTATCCGCTAAGGACGCAAAATAGGGGATGAAAATTTATATAGAAAACCACTAGGTTGAGAAACATGAAATTTTGCACAGAGGTTTTTTTGGTAACTTAAGCAAGGACCAAGAGTGAATTTTTGAAAATTCGTGCCCTAACGGGCTAAAATAGGGAATGAAAATTTATATAGAAAACTTTTGAGCCTAGAAATGTGAAATTTTACACAGGGGTTTTTATATAACGTAGGTGATCACTAAGAAGGGATTTTTGGAAATCTGTCCTACAAGAGTGTAAAATAGGGGATGAGCAATTGTATAAAAAATCATTAGGTTTAAGAACGTGAAATTATCCACAGAGGTTTCATTAGTAACGTAAGTGAGCAGGAAGAGCAGATTTTTGATAATTCATCCCCTAAGGCGGTAAAATAAGGGATGAAAATTTATATGAAAGCTAACTTTTGTCAGTAAATTCGTCTGGGGGGGGGGGAGTTGATAACGACATAGTGTGTACAACTAGTCAACTTACAACGAGTTGACGCGAAACAAGCCGCGGACAAAAGCTAGTAATTTATACTGCCAGCCGCTGTAATCTCGTATGCGTACCTATATATTTTTTCTTCATTAAACAACTTTAAACAGACCTAAATAAAAAAAGTTAATTAAAAAAATCAAAAAAACCGACTGCGTAAAAATCAAACTAAAACGATGAAAACAAGATGAAATAGAGAAAAAGAAAAATGAATAAAAAAGTAAAGCAGTCCAAGGCATAACATTGTACCAAATAAAACAGAAATGTTTGATGCCTCCGACTGCTTTACTTTTTTATTCATTCTTCTTTTTCTCTATTTCATCTTGTTTTCACCGTTTTAGTTTGCTTTTTACGCAGTCGGGTTTTTTGATTTTTTAATTAACTTTTTTTATCGAAAATCTCAATAGTATTTGAACAAAATTTTGTCAAAATTTCTTCAGATTTTAATTTAGGCCCTATTTGGTGGCACTGACGGACACTTTTGACCATACGTTCATTTAAATTTGATATTCTGAAATATCATTCTGCCCGCACAACAACTCTAAAGTAATTAAATTCATATTTCTATAACAGTACCATATTTAGCGTAGAATTACTTTTAAATTTTACCAAATATGACTTTTTTAGTAAATGTCACAGAACACCTTCATCCACTTACTTGTCTTTTCCACTAAATAAAAACTAGCAATATATCCTTTGTCTTACAATAAAATTGGAATGACCTTTTGTAAATTTCGTTTTGGAATTCTTACTTCCTAAACACTGAAAGTACTGTTTTACTTGATGCAATTAGACAATCTTGTAGGCTAAAACTTCCAGATTCGGAAATGTAAAAAACAAAATATGTCAAAATTGTCAACAAATTTTGGATCAAATTAATACGTATAATTTTCCCTATAATCAATGTATATACTTACACATATTTAAATATATTGTACCTATGATTTCCCCTTCCGTTCTTTTCCCTACATTCCTACCTATTGATTTCTCTTTTTTCATTTATCACCTATACCTGATCTCTATCATTTGTTACGTGAGTAGGTTACCTTCGCTTATTCTTCTTTTTCGATTTTTTCTTTTTTTTTTTAACGTCATGTATAACATCTGTTCAACGCGAGTTGCTTGTCTCACTGTGACAAAATGAGAATGGGATGCGCAAAATGGGACTCAGTGGGGTGGGTAGGTATCGGTGAAATGATAATAAAATAACTTATCATCAAAGAGACATTTCATTTATATACATAAATTTATACATAATATATTTTTTTTCATTTGCATTTCCAGCCAATTTCAATATCTTGTTCATTTTGTTTTTTATTAGATCATTTTATATAAAAAGAATTTCTTTATTTAAATATAAAATACACACAAAACGGGTGATTTTAAATTGATTTAATATGACTTGAACTAAAGTTCATTTTGGGTATAATATTATTATTATGATTTATTAGTTAAAAAAAAACGCCGTGAGCAGCGGAGCCCCATCACGGAAGTCGAATTTTTCCTTTCATCTTCAGTATTGAGTGTCTACAAGCGAAATGTAATTGAAAGTCCACAAGCGATTTGTCATTTTGGTGGTTTCAAAACTGTTGATGAGTGTCCGGTTGATCGGGGCTTTAAAAAAAGGTTTTAAGTTTTTAAGGGATGAATCTCAGTAAATATCAATTTTGTTCCGATAGTAGTTAACAGGGAAAAAGCCAACACAATTCGTACGAGGGCATTCCTACCCATCCTTATCCGCCAATTGCCTTTGTGTTTTATTTTTAAATATTAAAAAAGGAACTTAAATAGTAAACTGGAAGCCTTTTATGAAGATATTTTTTCTTTTCAAAAAAATTCAAAATTTCTATTTTATAAATAATAAAAATCCAAAATTCCTAATTTATAAATAAACAGTGACTTTAATAACATTTTTAAATTACTTAATATGTATGTATTTCATTTGTTTTAAAAGTAAATTCACTTTTTTTATAAATTTTTTAAAATTACTATTCACCTACTTGTATTTAGAATAAAAATAATGCATTTAAAACACATTTAACAATAGCATTCAATTGCATTTCAATAGCATACTAACTGAATACACGTACAAAATTTCAGCCCTCTAGGTTTCCTTAGAGAGTCTCTAGACGTGTTAGAAAAAAAGCAAAAAAATTAAGAAAATATTGGCGTAAAAACCGTGGGGGTAAGGGTTAAAAGTTGAAACCTCCAAAAAGCAATGTCTGGCCATTAGCTTAACCTGTACACAAAGTTTCAGCCCTCTAGGTTTATTTGGGGAGATTTTGACCCGAAGGAAACTGTTAAAAAACAAGAAAAATCATGTTCTTTTTGGTATAAAAATGGTGAGGGTAGGGGTTAAGAGTCGAGACCCCCAAAAGGGACCCGCTTGATACTAACTCAATCCGAATACAAAATTTCAGGCCTCTAAGTTTATTTGGATGACCTATGAGCAAAGCATAAAATTGTAGCTTAAAAATGAGGGGTGTGGGGGTAAAATATTAAAACCTAAGCACAACCTAGGTACGAACTTTATCAACACACCAAATTTCAACCCTCTACGTTAATTCTGGGGGGCTGGGGGCGTGTTAGATCCAGCTAAATTCGGTTTTTCCCCCTCTACTTCCTCCAAATCATCCTAGGAAGCTGAATTTTGGATATGTTGTAGATAATTCGCCGAAATATTATTTCCGTTTGGAAAAGCTTTATTATTTTACCGCCCCCACCACCCCCTTAAAAGTTGGGTCGGATCAAAAATTTTCCCAAAATTTGACCCCACTCTAATAGTATGAGGTGCCTCGAAAATGAACCCCACTTACCAAATTTTATCTCCTAACTTCCATAGGGGGGGGCGGGCCTACACATATTAACAGGTGGCGGGGATACATATATATATATATATATATATATATATATATATATATATATATATATATATATATATATATATATACATCACACATTTTTTTTTCTACATATTCGTGTTCTATGGGTCCGAAACGGATAGCGTCCCTACTCTCGCCTCTCGCCGTTCTTGTCGTATAGACTGTATAAATCTAATTTTTTCAAGGAAAAATTCGACTAAAAAGTCAATAAAAATTGTTAATTGTCGACACAGTTAAAGACGTAAAAAAAATTTGCCCTCTCTAAATATATTTCATTGTAAATCAAGGCACTATACAGGATGATCTTATATATGTATGTACATAAGTATTTAAAAAGAAACTAAAATTTATACATTTACAACTTCATAGAGAAAACATAAAAAAGAACACATACTATGTACCATTGTTTAATGATAAAATTTGGGAGACAGGTCTACCCACACTCTCAACTTCCCATTGGGTGTCCTTAAAGACTAGAGATTACTGTACATAAATAATTCTTTTTTCATTTCAGGCGACTCCTCCCCTGAGCCCTTGATAGAAGCTTTACCCCTTGCTCCATACCGGGGGCTTCGTCTTCTGTACCTAAGGGTGGGGGCTCCACCCTTATCAAACAAATGATAACATCATTTGTTCTCAAGATATGCGAGACAAAATGGGTGTTTCATTTTTCCAAAGATGTGGTTTTCATATGACTTTGCTTACGCCCCGAGTCTCAGTGATGTAAAAGACATATATGCCAAATTTCAAGAAAATTGGATAATATTTAGGGGTTGCACACATTAATCACTTTTTTCTCTAACTAATGAAATTGCTAATATTGCAGTACTTTGTACTAATTGAATTCTCATGTACTAATATATAAATAATTTTGAAAGGAGTGTCTGAGAAGTGTGCTGTAGAATAGAATCAAGTGGTCTTAACTTTTGGGAAGTTCCAAAGCCTGTGGGCTTCATTTGACAAGGAGTCATATACGACAATACTGGAAGAAGAAAATCGCATTCAAGGTTTTCTAGAAGAATAACAAGTCGAAATGTTTAACTACATTAAAAATGTCTTAAAAAATGGAAGTTATCTAAAAGAAGACTACAAAAGATTATTACAACTCTCATTCCTGTGCCTCGGTGACTGGTCTAAAAACGACTTCAATTTCAGGACCCCAGTGGCTCTACATCAAGCATGGTGGATGGTAAAGGCTAACTATGCACTTAAAATTGTCCTTTTCACTAAACTTCATTCAATTTTCAAAAAGCTGAATATTCTTTCGTGATAATTAACCCTTTCGCGACATGCAATTTTTCTATTAAGTATGCCCATAACACGGGCAGTTTTCGAGGTTTGCGGAATCGTACGGTCTTCTAAAGTACAATATAAATTTGGGAATTACATACTTGTAAAAAAATACTTTTTGAAAAAAACTTCTTTATTATAAGTCGGATAAATACGGTCTTCGACTATTTGTCACATTTTTTTATCACGGGAATATACGGTCTTCGGTGCGAAAAGGTTAAAGGAATGAAACGTGTTTCACATTTTGTCAGCTTCATATAGGTTTGGGTTCAGTTTGAGCACGAGGCAATTGTGAGTCGATGGACTCCAAATAATTATTTGGATACGCTAGTTTCTGAGCACTTACAGATGTAGATATTAATAAGTGCTCTCATATTTGCTAATCATCTAAAGCATCTTTCGTATTTGCTAGAAACAAACGTAAGATTGTCTTTTGGATTTTTTGGACGGACGTTTTACTCAGACTGATAAGTAAAATATGACTAAAAATTTAGAAACCAAACCTACAAAGAAAAAGGAAATGAAAAGATTAGAGCCATGTGAGGGTCTAATCGGTCAGGGACGAACAACAGAACAATTTTTTACAATACTTTTACAAAACTGATCAAAGTGTGCAACCTCTAAATATTAGCCAATCTTCTTGAAATTTGGCATATATATTTTTTATATCACAGAGACTCGGGGCATAAGCAGTCTGCAAAAATTTTACATTTTATTTTTTTTCCTTACAAAATGAAACACCCCAATATATATATATATATATATATATATATATATATATATATATATATATATATATATATATATATATATATATATATATATATATATATATACACATATATATATATATATATATTTTTTTTTTCCCCGCTACCTTTTAATATGTGTAGGGCCCCCCTATGGAAGTTAAGAACTCAAATTCGGTAAATGGGGCTCATTCCGATGCACAACAATACTATCAAAGTGGGGTCAAATTTTGGGCAAATTTTGGATCCGACCCAAAATTTAAGGGGGTGGTGGGGGGCAGAAAAGCAATAAAAATTTTCCAAACCGGTTGGAAATAATGTTTCGGTCAATTATCTACAACATATCCAAAATTCAGTTTCCTAGGATGATTTGGATGGAGTAGGGGGGAAAAAACGATTTTCGCTGGATCTAACACGCCCCCAGCCCTCCAGAATTAAGGTAGAGTGTTTCAATTTGGTGTGTTGATAGAGTTCATACCTAGGTTGTGCTTTTTGAAGGTTTTAATATTTTACCCCCACCCCCCTCATTTTTAAGCTACAATTTCATGCTTTTTTGACGTTTTCGAAGTTTGTACCACTCGCACAGGTCAGCCGAATAAGCCTAGAGGGCTGAAATTTTGTATTCGGATTGACTTAGCATCAAGGGGGTGCCTTTTGGGGTCTCGACTTTTAACCCCTACCACCACAATTTTTATACCCAAAAGAACATGATTTTTCTTGTTTTTTAACAGTTTCGTTCGGGTCAAAATCTCCCCAAATAAACCTAGAGGGCTGAAATTTTGTGTACAGGTTAAGTTAATAGCCAGACACTGTTTTTTGGAGGTTTCAACTTCCAACCCTTACCCCCACGATTTTTACGCCCATATTTCCTTAATTTTTTTGCTTGTTTTCTAACACGTCTAGCGACTCTCTAAGGAAACCTAAAGGGTTGAAATTTTGTACGTGTATTCAGTTAGTATCCAGCTAGTACCATTTAGGGAGTCCACATTACTTTCCCCCCCACTTCTCCCATTTTTACATCCGAATTGAATGTTATTGTTAAATGTGTTTTAAATGCATTATTTTTATTCTAAATACAAGTAGGCGAATAGTAATTTTAAAAAATTTAAAGAAAAGTGAATATAATTTTTTAACAAATGAAATACATACATATTAAGTAATTTAAAAATGTTATTAAAGTCACTGTTTATTTATAAATTAGGAATTTTGGATTTTTATTATTTATAAAATAGAAATTTTGGATTTTTTGGAAAGAAAAAATATCTTCATAAAAGCCTTCCAGTTTTCTACTTAAGTTCCTTTTTTAATATTTAAAAATAAAACATAAAGGCAATTGGCAGATAAGCATGGGTAGGAATGCCCTCGTACGAATTGTGTTGGCTTTTTCCCTGCTAACTGCTATCGGCACAAAATTGAAATTTACTGAGATTCAGCCCTTAAAAACTTGAAACCTTTTTTTAAAGCCCCGATCAACCGGACACTCATCATCAGTTTTGAAACCACCAAAATGACAAATCGCTTGTGGACTTTCAATTACATTTCGCTTGTAGACACTCAATACCGAAGATGAAGGAAAAATTCGACTTCCGTGATGGGGCTCCGCTGCTCACGGCGTTTTTTTTTTAATTTTATAATAAAATACTGGCGCTTTTAACATCGAGGAAGTTTCTTAGGCCATTATATAATAACGTTATGGTAAAAAATCCATGTAATCTATGTTATCTTAATAAAGTTAATTCCGTTTTTTTTTACCACAAAAACAAACCGCTAATCCGAATTTACTGAAAACTTTATCCGGTCTTCATTTTTTGATTACGCATCTAATGAAATTAGTCCGGAGTTGATATCATCATTTGTTCTCGAAATATGCGAGACGAAAAAAAATTCACGAACGAACGAACTAACTAACGCACACACAGACATCACGCTAAAAACGATGGATTCGGATTCTAGTGACCTTGAAACGTGGAGATATGTCAAAATTAGCGATTCGTAAAATCGGACCCATCACAATAACTTTCTATGGGAAGTTAAAAATCACACGACAAAAAATACGTTTTATTAATTATCAAACTTATTATACATATTAATCGTGGTCAAAACAGCTACATTAATATAGTATATTGTACTATTAGTGGGAAAAGTGACTTATTTCTCACGAATATGACTTTCTGCACGATGCAGGGTGAGTGCAACAATTCATAGGAGTGAGAAATAAGCTTTTCCCACGTACTTTACACTATACTTTTTCTACGACCACGTTTTTTCGTAAAATATAAGTTCACAAATATTTAATTAAATAAATAGAAAATTTTTTTTTATTACTCATGCGGGAGAAGTATTAACTTGGCGCACACATCTCGCAAAATAGCTGTTTATCCACTGTACTCTTCCCGCATATTTTTTTGCGTGCGGAAAGTAAACTTTCCACACGCAAATTGACAATAAAACACGCAAAATTTAATGAAATCACGCAAAGGCGCCTCCTGATTTTTCATTTAATAAATATGTCATAATTATTTCTATAGAAACCATCAACAAAATAATTTAAACAGTATTTAATTCAGAAAAAAAGACGAACATTCAAAAATATTATTTTAAAAAGTAATAAAAATGTCAAAAATAGTAATAATAATAGAAAAAAGTGTGTGAAATTCGTAATAAAAAATAGTATATGCAACTCGTGCGGGATTGTCGATTGCCTACTCAAGCGAATGAGCGCACGAACTTAGTGAGTGCGGTCAACTTCGCTTTCGTGGGCAATCGCCAATTTCCCGCACTTATTGCACAATATACTATTTATTAATTTATAACGTCAGTTGTAAGATGTTCAAATATTTGCCAACGCATACTTTGAAACTATGGAAACAACAATCAATAATCAACATAATATGATGTATATTTTTCTATTCCTGTTGATGAACACACTCTTTACATATTCGTTAATTACTAAGAAGTTTGGGCATTATTTAAAGATATGGAGGAATGGTCATTATTCAATACCTTTCGGCCAATGAAACCACTGTATTAACCATTATTCAATGGCTATGCGATTGTTTTGTGAATAATATATCTATACTCCAATTTTCATTTTTAGACAATGATGTAATAAAGAAGCTCGAGTGACGTCATATGGATTTTAAATCAATAATTGAACACAAAATTTTTGATACTCCTTAAAAAATTCTTTCTCGATTCCGTACTATGTGTTAGAAAAAGATATTAATTATAATAATGTAATCCAATCTCTTCAAAAAAAAAAAGAAAAAATTGAAATTTGAATGATAATAAAAATAAATAATTTTTAAGATGCGACCTACGCCGTTACCTATTTTCAATAACACTCCAGAAGAAGACGTAATTATAATGAGTTATCTGTCAAAAGTTACTTTTAATAAGATTTTCAAATATTTTGAATATTGATACAGTAAAGCTCAACGTAGTGGTAAACTATTAATTAGATTTTGCCGTAAAAATGGTTCAAAAAGTTACAAATTATAGCTATTTAATCACAAGAAAATCAACCAAACTTTTCAATCTTATCTAAACTTTTTCTATCAATAACAGCTCATTTTATTTTAAAAATGTTTATTGTTTAAGCTTATTGTACTTTTTCACTTCATATAGTAGTGTACTTGTAAATAGTTTTAGAAACTGGTTTATTTACTACAATTCAAATGTTTTAATGAATTTCCAAATGAAAAATTCAGCTATTACTCATGATCATTCTCGTGGTGAGACTGGAATTCGGGGCTATAATGGAAATTTATTTTGAGGTCTCTAGAAACCGAATATATATATATATATATATATATATATATATATATATATATATATATATATATATATATATATATATATATATATATATATATATATAAACTATTGATTTAATCAAAAAATTGTTCAAATAAAAGTTGTAGCCACTGGCGGGGGACATTGTTTGATATACTTCGGAGCTTTATAGCTCTTGTGGTTTTCGAGATACGATACAAACTTACTCTTTTTTAAATGGAATGGTATACTTATTTGTTGGTAAAAATTATTCAATAAAGTAACAAAAGTAAAAATAAAAAAATAAAAATTTTTATCTTAAGTTTTTTTTTCAAATTTTACAACTTTCGCGCTTAAAAGTGGATAATAATTGTAACAGCTAAGCAGTAATTGTATTTATGCTACGTAAATGGCTATCTAGTTAACAACTCGTGGATTCTACACCTCGTGTTTCCAGGTAGGTAAAACAGAAACTTTTAACTGATTTGAATTTATTTAAATATGACCATTTGACATGTAGAAACATAGTTCTATATTTTGCATATTTATTTTCGACAAAAATTATTACTTTCGTTTGCGTAATTTTAATTTTAGTTTCGTTATTTAAAAATAATGATCGCTTTTAATTTTAAAAATATTATTTTTTAGGCCGGTGTGATATGAATTATTTGTCAGGTTATGCAGATATAAAAGCACTTCGGTGCCCGTACATTTTAAGCAAGGTATTCAAACAGTACTATCTGTGCATCTACGGATGCTTTGCTTTCAAGTTACGGACGGATTCATGCTTCTGTATCACTCACACCAACACTCACATTAACCCACTCTTAGGTCCTTGACATTTTCTTCATGCCGAACCCCCTTTTTCTTTTCCCATGGCTGAAATTACCTATGGAAGGCTCTGAGGCGTTGGGGCGTCTCTCACGTAAAAGATTTTCACCACTACTTCTGTCAAAATTTCCTCTAAAAACAGAGTTGACGAAGAAAAAAGAAAACAAACTTATTCTTTCTATTCTACTTCTGTTTTGAAAAGTTCACTATCATTTTGTGCAGCTCCTATCGATTGTGTAAATCTTAAATATTGACTCAAATATTCAAAATAGACAGGTCTGTTGCAGGTGACGCTAGTGATTTAGTAAATGTCCGACGCTCTGCAAGCGTTAAGAGTCAATTATAGATAAAATATTTTTAATAAAAACTGTATTTTTTTTTAAATAAACTTTATTATTTTGAATAAAATTTGTTTCATTACAACATTTGTTTGAATTACAGAAACCATTTGTGTCTTTTAAAATACAGAATAAATTTTTTCATAAAAATTTGGAATTTGTATATAAGTAAACAATTTCTATCGACTGATTTTCTTCGAATTTGATAATATTTTTTGTTTTAAATACTCTTTTTTCATATTATAAAACTGGGACAAAAAAATGACAAAAATTTTATGTTGCTTAAAGTCATTGTTGTTAAAATAAATAAACTATAAATAAATTCGCTACGTGCGTGTTTGACGTGCATTAAATTAGGGTTGTTCTTGTTTTAACTAACAACTCGTCCAAAAATTTCTAATTGTTGACTGGTATATGTGTGCATATATGTGCGCGTCATCAAGATCTAACATTATACCAAATTTTAAATTTCTGTGCGTGATGAATCCGCAAAATTTGGATTTTGTAATCGTTTCAAAGGAAATTATGAGAATGATGAACCGTAATAAACAAATATACTTAAATTTCTTATATTGTACTTATGGTACCTATATTTTATCCTAAGAATTGTAATGAACTCTGGCTGTTGACTGCGAAACGCTGACATAATGCGTGTTTACCACGCACTTGGCGAAGTTTTAATTATTTTCTGATTTACACTATTCATATAAGTACAGTTTCTATCCCATTTTTGTGTCAAGGATATATGGTCACTGATACTATAACTACTTGTTAAGAAATGGTTGAATGCAATTATATTAATCATAAGATATCAACCAATTTGAATATCATCGTTATGAATAATATATAAGTTTGTCAATCCAATACGATAAATATAAAAAAATTCAAATTGTGAAACCTATTGGCGCTACCAGTTTATTATCATAATAGGGTGTTTGTCTCAAATCAAAACTATTCTATGATAGATGCTTTATTTTTTCGTATTAATTATTGTAAAAATCGTCAGTAATCAACCTTTCAATTTTAAATGAAAAAATTGCGGAAATAACGGCTTGAAGGCCAACCAGACGTCAGTGTCAATCTTTATAATTTTAAAACATATAATTTGAATTATGGTTGATTAATATTGTTACTGTGTATGCAAACTGATAAAAATATTGAAAATTAAACATAATTCGTCTTCATCGACAAAAATTATTACAATCGACATTTTGTTTACAAATTGTGATGTCACCTTGAGTCAATGGCAAGTTTTCAATTATTTAAAATATTTGTAAAATTAACAATTTCTAAATTTTTAAATAATTACAAAATATTTTTTAATTTCATCATTAAAATCAAACATATTTTATGATAATAAAATAAAGTATTAACAAAATTTCAAACATAATCAAGTACCCTATTATTATCTTAGTTTACTTAATGCAAAGCAATTGATTTAAACTGACCGCATCGTGTCGCGTATCGGATCGGTAGATCGGTAACAACAGAGAATAGATAGAAGCAAATGAAAACGACATACTTACAAATAGCTAAAATCGTGACCATCAATTAATGATTGTAAAAAATCATTATTTTGTAATTTAAACGTTCAAATTAAAACTAAATAATTGTGCTTGAAGCGATCGTGATCAACCCACTGTTGTTTGCTGACGATATTAATTTGAAAGATTTTTTTTTTTTTTTGTTTTATTGAAATAACTAATGATTAAATGTCAAATTGTTGTCAGATCATTAACAAAAGTCTGCCTCATTCATTCATCCACAATATTTCTTTTTTTTTTTTTTTTAGATCGGATGCGCTTCTGAAATTTTTCGCAATGTAATTCTTATGCTTACTCTTTCTTTGATTGAACACAACAAATGTTGGTCGATGTCACCCTTAATATTTCAATACAAATTAAAACGTCAACTCTCATCAAACGAAGCGGAAATATTTAAGGGCCATCATTATTCATATCAAATTTATTTCATTTCATTTCACTTTTTGTACATATAACATTTATTAATTTATTCAAAACACTTCTATGTGTACTGTTTTAAATAATAATAATAATAATAATAATAATAATAATAATAATAATAATAATAATAATAATAATAATAATGGTGGTGAGGATACCTATAGCAGCTGCCCTTGGCACCCGTGAGGGATATTTATCCCCCATTGGTGTCAAGGAGGCTAAGGGTTCCAGGGGTAGTTTATGCGCAATACAGTAATCTTCGGATTCCATTAGCCCCTGACTACCCAAGATCGGCACCGTTCCTTCTCGAGGTACCACCGTTTTCACAAAAGATGCCGGATCTAGAGGAGAAATCCTCGATCGTTTTTTTTTTTTAACCTTCGTTTTTATTTCTTTTCGTTTTTACTGTTTTTTGTTTTCGTTATTTTTATTTCTTTTTGTTTCAGATTTTCTTTTATCTTTTGTTTCTTTTTTGTTTTTGGTTTTGTTTTGTTTTCGTTTTTTCAATGTTGTCCCAACTTAAAATCATCTTCGGGACCCACACTAGCTCGTGTGTGGCTTAGCGGCGTTGCCTGGAAAAGGGGATCCTGGTGACTGAGGGAAGCCGTTACTTGCGAGTACGGCGGAACAACACGTCACTTCGGCCCTGGCTTCAGGCATAGACCGTGGCTGCGGTTATGCACCGGCCGCAGTAAATTCGAGCGCCCCGAGGTCGTGCGTGTCACTGGGGCAATGGGCTTCGTCCCTAGGGCCCCTCATTCCCGTATCCCTGGCGTGGGAGTTCCACGTCCCTTATGAGGCTCCGTGGAGGGTGGGGAGCGGGGTGGGGGATTTTTTGTGTTACGTCATATGGAAACTCACAACTCATCTCAAAAGGGCGAGTCCGGGCCCTCGAAACCGGACGCGAACCCAGCTCCACCACTTACACCCGGTGTGAGCGGTAGTAGCGCCGAAGCACCGAGCCAGGCTGCTGCTACCTCAAATGTAACCCCACCACAGTCCGGTGGTGTGGTTACTAAGACTACGGGGGGTAACCCTCCTCCCTCAAAAAAGCAAACAAAAGGGAAATATCGCGGGCGTCCAATGGACACCCCAAGACTGGAAGAGTTTTTAAAATTTTTGATTGTTAAGCCGACAGAAGCGGACTTCAGTAAGATAAGTCCCTTCTTGTTGGCGAAACTAGTGAAAGAACATATTGGGCAGGTTAAGGATGCCAAACTATCGGGCAAAGGGTTGCTCGTGGAGGCATTCTCATCGGCACAAAGTGAAAGAATTCAAAAATTAAACACGTTAGGGCAGTACGCGGTGGAGGTGACCCCTCACGGAGTATTAAATTATTCCAGAGGAGTAATTATGCACCCGTCCTTAGCGTACTGCACCCTCGACGAGATAGTGTCGGAGATGTCTCCACAGGGGGTTATAGAAGCCAAAAGGCTGAAGTTCAACAGGGGGAATAAATATCCTGAATCCCCCTTGATACTACTGACATTCAATAAAACAACACTGCCGAAGGAAGTAGTAATCGGCCTATTTAATAAAGTGGACGTGCGTCCGTACATACCAGCACCCATGAGGTGTTATAAATGCCAAAGGTACGGCCACGTCTCACAAAAATGTAGTATTGAGCAACAGATCTGCGTGTGTGGAAGGCCGTTACATGAAGGACGGCCATGTGACGAGCCTATCAAGTGCATAAACTGTGGGGGCAATCACTCGGCTAAGTCGAGGAATTGCCCCATCTTTAAACAAGAATCTGCAATCCAAGAGCTGAGAGCCCTGGAAAGGTTAACTTATCCAGAGGCAAGACGAAAGCTTCTAGGCAATACGCCTCGTTGCTCAGCTCTTGAAGGATATGCACGCGCTGTTGCGGCCCCCGCCCCTACAGCGGCTGAGAAAAAAAGTGAGATTCATGAAATTAAAGAAGCCATGAGACAAATGCAGGTGAATATGCAAAAAATGCAAGAGTGTCTCATGCGCTCTGTGGGTGTAGCTGGTCCTACTCCCACATCAGCCGCAGCGCCAGCCACGGTCCCTGAGACGAAAAGAGTGATAACGACCACTCCTCAGGGACCAGTGATAAGAAATGTGACGTCTTCTCCAAAGAGAAAGTCACCGAAGAAGTTATCGCCAAGGCGAAGACGTCGCAGTGAGGGGGAAACGGATGTGGCCCACCAACGGTCCCCGAAAAAGGGACCAACCACATCCACCTCGGAGGCAGAGTCAATGCTGCCTCCACAAACGACGGCGCCATTGCCTCAAAGGCAAAAGGTGCCGTCCCGACCGGGCACACCAACCCGCCCGGTCACCCCCCTCCCGAGTCGCTCAAACACAACACCAGCGAGTGACTCGGAAATGTCAACCGCGTCGGTGCGGACAGGCGTTAAACGCCCTACCACCGACGCGTACACAAATACCTCGGCCACGGAGTCTGATAACTCCGATGCCGAGGTACAAATCGTTAAGCGAAAAAAAGGCTGGCCGAAGGGGAAACCTAGGAAGTAGCCACACTTCCTAGGAAGCAACGCTACGTAGTAACGAAAATGGCTATCGTACAGTGGAACTGTAATGGTGTTAAGCACCATTACTGTGAATTGCAGATGCTTCTGGCTGAGCACACGCCCATGTGCGTGTGCTTACAAGAAACACACTTAAAGCCGGCGGAACAATTTTCTATGAGAAACTACCACATCCGCCGGCACAATGTACAGCCAGACATCAGGGCGAGGGGGGGTGTTGCCATCATAATCAGAGATGGCGTCCCTTTCAGGGACCACCCGTTAAACACCCCCCTACAAGCTATTTCAGTACAATTTTTAAAACCGCCCCAGTTCACAGTATGCTCGGTCTACCTACCAGACTTCGACTGGAATGTCGAATCCCTGACCGAGCTTACCTTACAGTTACCACGTCCATTTTTGTTACTAGGAGATTTTAATGCTCACAGCCCCATGTGGGGCTGTAGCACAAGAGACGCCCGTGGAAGACTCATAGAACGGTTTCTAGACGAGTCTGAAGCGGTCTTATTGAATTCCGGTCAAGGTACTTTCATTAACGCAAGAACCGGTGAGCTGTCGGCTATCGATTTATCACTTGGCTCACCGGTCATGGCACACCGTTATGAATGGACGCTGGCGTCTGATTCATACGGTAGTGGCCATATACCTATTATTTTGAATAGTACCACGCCGATGACTCCACAATCGTCTTCACCGAGATGGCGTCTCCGTCAAGCTGACTGGGACATGTACGTTGATTCATTCCGTACACCCGAGCTGACTGGAGACGTAGAAGATGATGTGGAGCAAATGTCCTCCAGTGTCATTGAAGCAGCATACAAGAGTATTCCGAAGTCGTCCAGCATTCCACCCAAACGTCACGTACCATGGTGGAATGAAGTAGTGAGTGTAGCAGTTGCAGAGAAAAAGCGGGCGTACAACGAACTCAGACGTCGCCCCACGCAGGAAAATGTGATAGCCTACAAGCGTGCTCAAGCACGATGTAAAAGAACAATTAAAGAGCAAAAGAGGCTATCATGGGAGCAATATGTTTCGGCCATTAATACCTCCACTTCAACTTCGGAGGTATGGAGAAGAGTGAGGGCCATTACAGGGAAATTCTCCCGTTCACCAATGCCCTCTCTTCTCATCGTCGACGGTCGGAACATCACTGAACGCGCAGAAATAGCTAATTGTTTAGCTAAACACTTTGAGCGCGTCAGTGGCTCCCAAAACTATGACCCGGACTTCTTGCGGATCAAGATCGAACACGAACAAAACGATCTTGATTTTTTCTCAGATGAATCCCTCCAGTACAACCAACCGTTTTCTATGCAAGAATTACTGGAGGCGCTTCGGGGATCTGGGGATACTTCCCCTGGACCTGATGAGATCCCCTACGCCATGATCCGGAACCTGCCTTATCCTGGTAAGTGTAGGTTACTGGATCTGTATAACGAAATTTTTAGGCAGGGCGTTTACCCTTCGCAGTGGCGAGAAGCTACCATCATTCCGCTGCTAAAAGAGGGCAAAGATTCATCGCAACTAACTAGCTACCGTCCAATATCCTTGACTTGCTGTTTCAGCAAGGTATTGGAAAAAATGGTGAACAACCGTCTCGTCTGGTGGCTGGAATCCCACAACCTTATACCTAAACATCAATGTGGGTTCCGCCGATACCATTCGACTACGGACCACCTTGTTCGCCTCGAGAATGCCATTCAAGACGCGTTTCTCCAACGAAAACACCTTGTGGCCGTGTTTTTCGATTTGGAGAAAGCTTATGATATGACCTGGAGGTATGGCATTCTCAAGAAGCTGCACGACTGGGGTTTAAGAGGTAACCTCCCTCAGTTCGTAAAAAGTTTTCTGACTGACCGTTCTTTCCGTGTCCGGGTAGGTGACACTGAGTCTGAGGCCCACTCCCAGGAGAATGGTGTTCCCCAAGGCTCCACCATTAGTGTCACCTTGTTTTCCATCGCAGTCAGTCATATTGCAGCTTCAGCCCCAATTCGTCGTTGCTTGTACGTTGATGACCTCACCATTTTTTATGCAGCCGACTCCATCGAGGATATCCAAGAACGGCTGCAACAAGGCATCAACGAAGTGGTGACTTCTGCAGAAGCTCTTGGTTTTCGCTTCTCACCTCAAAAAACATCGGTGGTACACTTCTGCAGAAAGCGCAACGCACATCCGGATCCTGTCCTCACTTTAAAAGGATCCAATCTCCAGTGCGTTGATAGCGTCAGGTTTCTAGGACTCATATTCGACAAACAACTTACGTGGCGCCCACACCTCCAAGCCTTAGCTGCGAGTTGTCGCAGGACAATCAACATGCTTAAGTGCTTGGCTGGTGCATCGTGGGGTGCGGGCCGGGAGTCGTTGCTTCGCCTGTATCAATCGCTAGTTCTGACTAGGATTGATTACGGCAGCATTGTTTACTCCTCCGCCCGGGCGTCTGCGCTTCTACTCCTAGATCCTGTTCACCATGCAGGCATACGACTGGCTACGGGAGCATTTCGAACGAGCCCTTCTATGAGCCTCTGCGTAGAGTCGGGCCTTCCTCCGCTGCGACTGAGACGTGAGCGTCTCTTGCTCAATTATGCAGCGGGGGTATATGCAACACCTACACATATAAACTACCCGACTCTGTTCAGATACCGTTTACAGGGGCTCTACGGTCGACGTCCCACCATAAGTCGACCAGTGGCCGTTCGAACGCAGGAGTTATTAGAGAGTCTGCACTTACAGTTCGCCAAGGTACTTCCCAAACGTTCTATGGAAGTACCTCCTTGGCTGATCCCTAAAGTAAGGTGTCGTTTCGACCTGACTGGTCTCAACAAGGAGGAGACCAGTTCATTCGAATACCGATCCCGCTTCTACGAGATCATTAGCGAACTTGACTCTCTCTGCATATACACAGATGGTTCCAAAACAGCTACGGGTGTGGGAAGTGCCATCGTCATTCGTGACGATCCTCACGCCTGGTCATTTCCTCCCCAGGCCACTGTGTATACTGCGGAATTATTTGCTATTCTGCAAGCCCTGCGATTCTGTCAAACATCCGAAGACAGCGCATTCCTCATTTGTTCCGACTCGTTGAGCGCGTTGCAAGCGATCTGCCACTCTCATACCATCGATCCACTGGTGCAGAACATCCTGACGTATCTCTACATGCTCCGCCAGAAGTCTATCACCTTCTTCTGGATACCCGGACATGTGGGGATACCTGGCAATGAACTCGCCGACCAGGCAGCACGTCATGCAGCCGAAGTCGGTGAGCCACAGGACATTGCCATTCGCCCAGAGGATCTGAGAGTGAGCATACGATCCGCGATTGATCATAAATGGCAACGTGAGTGGAACAACCTCACGGCAAAGCTCAGACAGGTGAAACCTGAGGTCCGAAGAACTCCGGCACCTGTAAATCTGAGCCGGCGAGAGAGTGTGGCCCTGACGCGTTTACGCTTGGGCCATACGGCGTTAACACATCGTCATCTTCTCGCCGGTGAGGATCAGTCAAGGTGCGCCGCCTGCGGGACGGCGCTGACCGTGAGGCATATAGTTGAGGAATGTGTAACCTTTGAGCCATTGCGCCAGAGGTTGCAGCTCCCCAATAATGTAGCCGAAGCTTTAGCTTACGATGCAGTCTCTGAAAGAAAGATGCTTGAATTTCTCCGAAATTCGCATCTTCTTCAGAGACTTTAGGGGCATTACATCTCTGAATTTTACAAAGTCGTCTCTTTTCATCTCCTCCGATAGAATTTTAATTACAGTCGATTTTAATTTATGTGTTTAAAAAAGTATTGTGTGTGTCTTAATTTATTTATTTATTAACGATACCCTGTTCCAGCTGGTCTGGCAGGGTACTTTTAGTCTTTTGTTATGCCACTAAGGACCTTTACACCCTTAGTGGTACTGTTTGTTATACATACCTGTTTCTTGTTTCCGTTATTGTTTTTTAACGATGTACCACCGAGGGCTCTTTACACCCGAGGTGGCACATCATTTGTTCCTTTTATCTGTGATATTTTGTTATGCCGCTGTAGGCCTGTTGTTATGGCTCTACAGCGGTATTGTTTTAACTCCTTATTGCGTCACTGGTGGGCCTGTGGCTCCCCAGTGACGTAATAAGTTTTATCTGTGATTTTACTGTGATTATGTCTGTGATATTAGTGTATTTTTAGTCGGTTCTCTCCACTCCGGGGCCTTTTACGCCTCGGAGGGAGTTCCAGCGATGGCTTCCAGGCCTTGGTGACCGGACGCTCTGTCTAGTACTTATCGTACCGTCACCAAGGTCTGTCCACTCCTTTTAAGCCCTGGGATGGCAGGGCTCATCGTTGGTTTTTATTATGTGTATGTTTGTCCGTTGTCTAGTGCATTTATGTGTCCCTGTCTTTACGTGTTGTTTTTATTTTATCGTGTCTGGCGGCGCATGCCCCTAGTTGGCGATGCCGCCGGGTGCTGCTGGCCGCGCCATCCACCGGCAGCAGTTCCCCAATTTTAATTAAAAAAATAATAATAATAATAATAATAATAATAATAATAATAATAATAATAAACGCCCTGTGGGTGGGGGCTTCACTCTGCAGAATTTCCCCACAGTAAGTCCTGCTTGTCGTAAAAGGCGACTAAAAGGACAACCCATTAGGATGGAGCATACAAAAAAGAAGCCTCGGAAAAATGCCGGTGCCGGTGGAGCGACCGGGCGCATCAGGGTCACCACTGAATGTGACAGTTTAGATCGCGGTGACGACAGACTGGGTTCTAGGCAGCCACCTGTCAGCTGTAATAACACCTTCAGCCAAAATACTACTGCCCTACTTACAGAGCCCCCAACACCTTTGGCTCAGCCGACTTTAAGTGTTTCCTCGGAGCATTCTTTGGGGACCACTAAAGCTGGTAAGAAGCGTGTGCGTATGCAATGGACAGATGAACTGAATGAATTCATCGTACGCACATACTTCCAAGTTACTAGACTTGAAACGGACAAAACTGGTTACCGTACGAAATTACATCAAGAGTTCGCGCGCACCTACCCTCACCTTAGTCGCGTCACTGAACAGAGACTGGCAGACCAAAAACGTATCATTTTTACCAATAACCTTATCCCTTCCTCCCTCATAAACACGATTAAAACACAAGTCGCACATCAAATTGCTCAAAGTGAAGAAAGTCAGGCCGACGACGGCCCACCAGAAATGGGTAGCCCCACACAAAACGACACTCAACAACTTGTCGATAATGGGCCTGACCTCCATGAAACAGCAGTAAACGACACCCTACTGCAAAAGATCGAACTGGAATTTAACACAGCGCTTACTGAATTTGAAGGGACGGACCCCACACATAGGTACTTGTTGCCTAAACAACACACCTCACGTAGATTGGCTGAGATCGTTGAGATATTAAATAATATAATACTGCCTAAACATGTAGAAACCTGTGACAATTTTATCGAGTTACACACAGCTATCTATTGTGGAGCCGTTGCAGCTATACGTTGTAACGGGTTCGAAGTAACACCACCTGTAGCGCACAACTCGAAGGAACACAAAACTCCTGCCTGGGAAACACGATTGAATAAACGCATCAGCAACATCCGATGCAACCTCGGTAGGATCACCCAATACCAACAGGGTACGAGGTCCAAACGGCTCAACAAACACATACACGACATATTACGCAAACACACAGTACACACACAATACGAGGAACCCAATAAAACACTCACAGAGATCAGAGATACGTTTCACCAAAAATTAACAGCACTAGCGAAGCGCTTACGACGATATAAGACCAGTACTGAACGCAGACGACAAAACCAAGCGTTCAGCAGAAACGAGAGACGGTTTTATCAGTCTCTAACGAACACGGTAACTGACAGTAATGGTCTACCGGAGAAGATCACACTCCATAGTTTCTGGGCGAATATATGGTCCAACACCATTGACCATAATGACAAAGCCAGCTGGATCGATACAGAGTGCAGGAATAACGAACATCTTCCGGAGATGCCCTATACGGACATTACTACAGAGGACGTCTCCAGAGCTTTACAGAGATCGCATAACTGGAAAGCACCTGGCATCGACAACATACAAAACTACTGGCTCAAACACTTTACATCAACACACAAGTATCTCGCTGAACACTTTACACTATTTATAAGAACACCAAACCTGACACCGAAGTTCCTAACGCAGGGTATCACATACATGAAATCTAAAAACAGTGATACAAAAAATTCTGCGAATTATAGGCCTATCACCTGCTTGCCTACAGTGTATAAGTATTTGACGTCCTGTCTGGCAGAAAAGATCAATGAGCATTGTCAGATTAACACCATACTGACAGAAGAACAAAAAGGATGTCGAAAGAGGTCACAAGGCTGCAAAGAGCAGCTTCTGATTGACTCCGTAGTACTGGAACAAGCGAAAGGGAGAAAACGTAACCTGTACACAGCGTTTATTGATTATAAAAAGGCATTTGATTCGGTCCCGCACTCCTGGTTACGGGGAGTATTGGAGCTGTACAAAATACACCCAAGTATCGTGAACTTCCTTGGAACGATCATGTCCGACTGGCGAACGACCTTACATTTAAGTATTGGTAATGAAAAAACAACAAGCGACCTTATTCAAGTAAGACGCGGCATATTCCAGGGCGACTCATTGAGTCCATTATGGATTTGTCTCGCAATGAATCCACTTTCTCGCCTGTTAAATGAAACCAAATACGGTTACAATGTAGGTACGCAAACGAATTCGTGCCATACCATTTCACATCTAATGTACATTGATGATATTAAGATCTATGCAGCTACTAAACATCAATTACAGCAGCTGCTGGGACTTTCTAAGGAGGTTTCGCGAGACCTCTGTATGGAGTTCGGAATCGATAAATGTCGAACACAATGTCGTTCTGGAGGAAAACGAGATGCGGTCGTATTCGAACTCGAACCAGAGTCTGTTATGCAGCCCATGGACGAGGGAGAGTCGTACCGGTATCTCGGATTCAATCAGGACGAACGTATAGATCACAGCGCTGTAAAACAACACCTGATGCAGCAATACCTAACGCGTGTACGGAGATTACTGAACACCCACCTTGATGGAAAAAAAACCATCAAAGCAATTAACACCTACGCAGTTCCGGTACTAACATACTCATTTGGGGTAATCAAATGGACGCCTACGGACTTGACAAACATCGAGATCAAGACCCGCGTCCTTATGACCAAATACAGAATTCATCATCCCAAAGCAGCGATAGAACGATTGACGCTGCCAAGAGCCGAAGGGGGTCGAGGTCTTATAGACATAAGGAACACGCATAATATACAGGTTCATAACTTGCGAGAATACTTTTACACCAAAACACACACATCACACTTACACAATGCAATAATCCAAGCCGACAAGGCATACACACCATTAAACCTCTCACACACAGAAATGCCAGATAGTTTTTGCCGTTTGGTCACGAAGAAGGACAAAATTCAGCAATGGATTCGGAAGCCGTTACATGGGAGACATCCACATGAACTTAATCAGAGTAACGTCGACAAAGCAGCGTCGCACGCCTGGTTGAGTCAAGGAAGTCTTTTCCCGGAGACTGAAGGATTCATGCTAGCTATACAAGATCAAGTAATTCATACAAAGAATTACTCAAAATACATACTTCGTGACTCGTCAATAACATCTGACTCATGCCGGAGGTGCCATTCCAAACCTGAAACGATCCAACACATCACAGCTGCCTGTACTCAGCTCGCTAGTCCGAATACAAACACCGTCACGACCAGGTTGGCAAAATCATATACCAGAAACTAGCGGTTAAGCACCACCTTATAACCGATAAAACACCTTACTACAAGCTCACACCAAAAGTAGTAGCGGAGAATGACTCCTGTAGACTTTACTGGGATCGGTCGATTATTACAGATAAGACCATAAATCATAATCAACCAGATATCACCTTCGTAATGAAAAACACTAAGACAACCTATCTGATCGATATTGCGGTTCCAAATACACACAACTTACAAAAAACACACGCAGTTAAATTGGATAAATACACTGACCTCGCAGCCGAAATAAAACAACAATGGCGAATGGAACATGTCCACATCGTTCCAATAGTGCTCAGTGCCACCGGGGTCATTCCACACACACTACATAATAGTTTGAGCCTCTTGGGTCTCCCAAAATACACATATGTCACTATGCAAAAGGCAGTGATCATAAACACGTGTCGTATAGTACGGAAGTTCCTCAGTAATACGAATCCGACTGCGATATGTGAAAGCACAAGACCTGCTTCTACTCCATCTGAGCCATCTACAGTGAGCGAACAATACACTGACACTCATCTTACAGACACACAACACACATACATAAACACACAATACACTAACACTGAAAGACAAACACTTAACACACATACAGATCCAGATTCGTCTGATGGAGAGGGGGAATCGAACAACTGCCGCACTGTTACTGTTACCGCTCTGGTGCACAATCCTCCCCAATTCAATAACACACAAGGTCCGTCAACCTCTATACCATCTAAACGCGCAGTTCCAGGAACACCCGATCTTAATCAGCAATTTGATGAACCAGAAAACATCTACACCAAGAAACGTAAAATAGAAAGACACATCCACACACATACACAAACACACACACACAAACACAAACAGTCCTTTCCCTTCCCTCTGTCCCTACTCCTACCTACCATCTGAGGACACGAAAACGAACTAGGCTTTCGCAGCCCTCTGTCATTGAGCCAACATCTACGCTCCCACAAAAGTCTCGTCGTACGAACCAGTGTACACCAAAATAGACGCATAACACCTCGTTTCAAGCAACAACAACAACAATATAAGGAGTGATGTGACAAACCCGTCCGTGAATGTACTACGGTACTTTTACGGATTGGTTTGGTACATTACCCTTCCACAGAGCCTAATACCTTGCATAATGCCGGTATAGGTGAATGTTACCCAGTACTGTCCTACTGAGTAGTGAGCGCCAGGTTGGCGTAAAAGTCTATAATAATAATAATAATAATAATAATAATAATAATGCTGGGCTAAAATCCAACCTTCACGTCCCCGTTCGTGCCCGGCGGGCAACTGTTAGCTTCGGCTAGCAGGCTGACGAGGCTCTGGTACTGTGTTTCGACAAGAATGATCATGTGGAGGGGACGATGTTGTATCCCCCGAGTGAGTGTTATGCCTGCGTCAGTTTTATTTGGTTTAATTGGTACCTTGACCGGAATTCAACGCGTCGCCAGTGCTGCATACGCCTGGAGTGGACGGACCGCTTGAGACGTGATCTGCTCACGTGCCGCGCACAAAGAGAGCCAAATGAGAGAGGGTACATGGCAAGGATGCACGCCATATGGTGCCAGATGCATCCCGAACACTCAAATTTAACGTCACAAAACCTGCGTGACCATGTAGCCCGAATTATAAAATTGAAAATACCTACTGGACATGACGATAATCGAGAAGCTCGCGAAGAAGCTAGGGTTGCTGAAACTGCGGTGGTGGAGGTTGAACAGGATTCTGCGGTCAACGGTGAGAGCTCGACCAATAACATCATCGAGCGAGATCAACCGGTAACTTATGGTGAGAGCATAGTTACTGAGGCACAGACGGACTTGTTAAATTAATCCAACACAAATACTGTGCTAGAGACTAACACCAGAACAAGTTCAACTTCCACACAGAATGATGCCGATCTAAATAAATCCCCTTCTGTCTCAGACAATTTAAGAAAACAATTTCGCGATCTTCTCGACACTGATTTAGACTTTGACAAACGACCACGTCCCAAATACCGACGGACGTACATAAAGGGCGAACAACTGACCCTACTAAACGAAATTTTGGACGATCATCTATCCCCATCCAGTGATCTCACCGACGTCGACAACGCAGTATATGCAGCAATGCGTGTCCTGACCCCATGTACTAAGCAGCAAAAGACTACGGAGGAGTAGGCACGTATTCGTATTAAATAAATTGACACCAAGGTGAGGGCACTACGACAGCTGGTATCGCGTATCCAATGTGTGATAGAATATATTCAGACTAACAGGCGTTTTACGCGAAAGGTACGGGCTTTTGCCAGAGAACTAAGGTACCGCTATCACACGATAAATTTGGGCAATGTGTTGACCATCAAACAGACACATTTGGATAAGATACGTGCATTGGCTCTGGCCAAGAAGAAAGTAGCCCGGTGTGAGCGGTGTATTCGGGAAAATAAGATCTTTAACTCGAACGCTTCACCCCTGTTTGCATGTAAAAGCCCTGTCGTGGAACAACCACCAAGGGTCGACGCAATAGAGGATTATTGGCGGGGGATATATGAAACGACTAAAGAGACTGACTTGGACTGTATTCCCATCAGCCAGTTTAGATGGTACTGCAAACAACAGCTTGGCAAAGTGCCATCTCATACCATTATAACATCTGTTGATAAAGAGGAAGTCGAACTTGCTTTCAAAGGCAAGGAGAACTATTCGGCTCCGGGCATTGATGGAATAACGAACTTTTGGTGGAAGAAGTTCACTAGTACCCGCTGCCACCTTGCCCGTATATTCTCAAATTGGTTATTTAACTGTGAGCCAATACCATCGTGGCTCGCTGAGGGAAGAACGGTCCTAATACCGAAAAAAGGAGACCTATCACAACCACACAACTACAGACCGATAACGTGCCTGAACACTGTGTATAAAGCGTTCACTTCCATTCTATACGAACGCATCTTGAAGGCGATTGAACCAGTGTGGAGTTCGATCTATGAACAACGAGGTTCAAAGAGAGGAATGTCGGGTTGCAAAGACAACTTGCTGGTCGACAGATGTATCTGTCAGGACGCTAGACAGCACAAACGCAACCAGAGCATGACCTGGGTGGACTAACGGAAAGCATTTGACACAACGTCGCATGAGCTCATTATCTATTTGCTCCATTGTCTGCGAGTCCACCCCGACATTATTGAATGTATTGAACACCTTTTGCCGCTCTGGAAAACAAGGTTCACAATAACATCCGGTGAACACGTTGTGTCAACGGAGTTGGTGACATACAAACGAGGCGTATACCAAGGAGACAGCCTCAGTCCACTTTTGTTTTGCATCTCGCTGTTGCTCCTGTCAATCAGCCTGAGGGAGGAACCCGGCTACTTGTGTGGCCCGGTAGGAAATCGCGAGCATAAAGTCACACATTTATTTTATATTGATGACTTAAAACTGTATGCTTCGTCAGAGAGTGATCTCAACTGCGCTCTAAAATTAACACACGAATACACGCACGTGATTGGTATGGAGTTCGGACTAGACAAATGCGCGGTGGTGCACTGTAAGCATGGTGTAGTTCCGAATTTTGATTCACACGCCCAATTAGTGGATGGAAGCATCATAGAACATCTTGATGAAGGATCGACCTATACGTACCTTGGTGTTGGCGAAAGTCACATCCAGGACGTGCAGAACATGAATGCCGCCTTTAGTAGTAGATATAAGCGCCTTTTCCGACAAATTTTGAGTTCCGAATTGTCGGCGAAGAATAAGATCAGCGCCACAAATATGTTAGCCAGACCCATCCTTTTATATATTTTTGGCTCAATTAAGTGGAATGTGAATGAATTGGAGGAACTAGACCGAGACACGCGAAAAATAATGAATATCAACCGTAGTTTGCACCCACGCGCATCGACACAACGACTTTACCTCCCACGAGACCAGGAGGGGGGGGGCTCCTGTCAGTCGAACGTTTACATGATCGTATAATCTTAGGTACAGCTTGTCGTGTACTTAACAGTTCAGACCCGCTCTTGCAACTCGTCAGGGACCACGAGCTTGCTGGCGTTAGCGCATTTTTATTCACAGCAGCGCAACGTGCCGCCGATATCTTGGACTTAGCCTTCGATCTATAAGTTTCTATCATAGCTCGAAACCAATAAGTGCTATAATGCTATAAAGCTTCTGACTATAGCAATTGGTTGCCCCCGTCGAGATCTACAACTCTTATATGAACAATTTTTCGATTAAATTAACGGTTTCGCTAACATCAAAATGGCAACTCTCGAAAAACTCTCTCTCTCTCTCTCTCTCTCTCTCTATATATATATATATATATATATATATATATATATATATATATATATATATATAGGGTAAGTACGGGAGAGATGCCGCAGTAACCATAGTTCGTCGGTTGATTGACAGATAGAGCTATTAATGGATTATATCCTTAAAATAATTTACTTATTTAAATTGTATATGGTAACATTTTTGATTAATCCATCAGTTTAGTAATTATTCAACTTTTTATTATTGAAAAGTATTTTTTTTAACATTAAATTTTATCGTGCATGTAATTCATTAGAATTTAGGAATGTATATTTCATTGTTTTAATGAAAATGAGTTTTGTTATTAATTTAGGTATATTTTAAAATTACTGTATAAAATTTTAGGTTAGAATTCCGCACTCTGCTTGCTACAGCAACATGCGGCATCTATCCCAACAAAAAGGAAAGATGCCGCATTTAAAGTTGGTATAGATGCCGCATCATATTGAATCTTAAAAACATAGACTTATACCTTAATTATGGAATTTTTTTGGACTGTAAATTATGCCATGTAAATACAAAAGATCCATTAATGGATCAGGAAGCGCTCTCATATTAGTAAAGATTACTAAAATAATGATGAGTGCCTGTGTATTGAATGTTTTGAAAAGTACTCAGAAACAAAAAAAACGCCGTGAGCAGCGGAGACCCATCACGGAAGTCGAATTTTTCCTTTCATCTTCGGTATTGAGTGTCTACAAGCGAAATGTAATTGAAAGTCCACAAGCGGTTTATCATTTTGGTGGTTTCAAAACTGATGATGAGTGTCCGGTTGATTGGGGCTTTAAAAAAAAGTTTTAAGTTTTCAATGGCTGATTCTCAGTAAATTTCAATTTTGTGCCGATAGGAGTTAACAGGGAAAAAGACAACACAATTCGTACGAGGGCATTCCTACCCATGCTTATCCGCCAATTGCCTTTGTGTTTTATTTTTAAATATTAAAAAAGGAACTTAAATAGTAAACTGGAAGGCTTTTATGAAGACATTTTTTCTTTCCAAAAAAATCCAAAATTTCTATTTTATAAATAATAAATTCAAATCCAAAATTCCTAATTTATAAATAAACAGTGACTTTAATAACATTTTTAAATTACTTAATATGTATGTATTTCATTTGTTAAAAAATTATATTCACTTTTTTTTAAATTTTTTAAAATTACTATTCGCCTACTTGTATTTAGAATAAAAATAATGCATTTAAAACACATTTAACAATAGCATTCAATTCTGATGTAAAAATGGGAGAAGTGGGGGAAAAAGTAATGTGGACTCCCTAAAAGATACTAGCTGGATACTAACTGAATACACGTACAAAATTTCAGCCCTCTAGGTTTCCTTAGAGAGTCTCTAGACGTGTTAGAAAACAAGCAAAAAAATTAAGAAAATATTGGCGTAAAAACCGTGAGGGTAAGGGTTAAAAGTCGAGACCCCCAAAAGGCCCCCCTTGATACTAACTCAATCCGAATACAAAATTTCAGCCCTCTATGTTTATTCGGGTGACCTGTGCGAGTGGTACAAAAAACAGTGTCTGGCTATTAGCTTAACCTGTACACAAAATTTCAGCCCCCTAGGTTTATTTGGGGAGATTTTGACCCGAACGAAACTGTTAAAAAACAAGAAAAATCATGTTCTTTTGGGTATAAAAATGGTGATGGTAGGGGTTAAAAGTCGAGACCCCCAAAAGGCACCCCCTTGATACTAACTCAATCCGAATACAAAATTTCAGCCCTCTAGGTTTATTCGGGTGACCTGTGCGAGTGGTACAAACTTCGAAAACGTCAAAAAAGCATGAAATTGTAGCTTAAAAATGAGGGGGGTGGGGGTAAAATATTAAAACCTTCAAAAAGCACAACCTAGGTATGAACTCTATCAACACACCAAATTTCAACCCTCTACGTTAATTCTGGGGGACTGGGGGCGTGTTAGATCAAGCGAAAATCGTTTTTTCCCCCTCTGTTCCCACCAAATTATCCTAGGAAGCTGAATTTTGGATATGTTGTAGATAATTGACCGAAACATTATCTCCAACTGGTTTGGAAAAGGTTTATTGTTTTTCCGCCCCCCACCACCCCCTTAAAAGTTGGGTCGGATCCAAAATTTGCCCAAAATTTGACCCCACTTTGACAGTATTGTTGTGCATCGGAATGAGCCCCATTTACCAAATTTGAGCTCTTAACTTTCATAGGGGGGCCCTACACATATTAAAAGGTAGCGGGAAAATATATATATATATATATATATATATATATATATATATATATATATATATATATATATATCAGACATTTTTTTTGTGCATGTTCGTGTTCTACGGGTCCGAAAACGGATAGCGCCCCTACTCTCGCCTCTCGCCCTTCTTGTCGTATAGACTGTATAAGTCTAATTTTTTCAAGGAAAAATTCGACTAAAAAGTTGAATAATTACTAAACTGATGGATTAATCAAAAATGTTACCATGTATATTATTTTGGTCATATACATTCATATGAAAGGATTGTAGTTACTGAATATTTAAAATACATCAACTTTAGTATCCGGAATGTGATTCCCATTTGCTATATCACAACCGCAGTGTCAGATATTTATTGCAATGTTCTTTCAACTCAATAAAATTCTCTTAAAAAGAAAATAAAATACGTAGATATACACAATATATTTATAATTGTACGTACAACTTTATGAACTTTTGTAAAATAAACACAAACGTTCGTTCAGTTCAGAGATACATCTACAAAGATAAAATAATTGATTTGCTTATAAATGGTGTACAATGACTTTGAATCAATGAACTCCTGTGCGCGACGTAAGCGATTGAAATAATAATAATAATAATAATAACAAAAACGTGGGACTTTCCTATTATGCATACTACTATAATACATAATTATTATTCGAATCAAAAATAACGACTGTCGGGTACATACAGTCGTGCTAATATTATTATTAGTCCAGGTTCAGAAACAAGTTGAGTGGCTAAAATTTTTCGCACGGCATTTGTTTCCATAATCTTCTTGTTTTATACCTACATAGTACTTATGGTACTTATTATAAAAGTTCATGTTGCCACTTGGCAAACTGGTTATATATTCTTTAAGCCGAAATTGTTTTTACAAATGAAAAAGAGTAACATACATAGCATGCTCCCATATCGCACGCCCCCATTTAACAATTTCGTCGCATACAAGATGTGTATAATGGCACCCCTCCGTGTTTTAAAGCAAATATGTTTGAATGTGTTAGTGCCTAAGTAATAGTTTGTAACAGTAAATCATACAAATATATAAATCAGAAACATTGACGCCCGTGATCTTTGACTTTCTCATTTAGCAATTCGGTCCCAGTGGATTGCGTAATGGGAGTTTCCTATGTATTTGAATTTTTCCATATTCTTTGGTACAATACCAACAATTAAGGCTACTCTTTACTTTTTCTCATAAAACTGACATTATACACATATTAAAAGTTATACACATATTAAAAAATTTACGATTTTGCTTGACTTCAAATTGTTGTATTAGCTATAACGTAAAAACCCCGATACCTGAACACTATTTTTATGTGTGTCATTAAAGTGGCTTATAAAAATTAACAAATAAATTAAACACCCATTTATTTTTCTTAATAAGCATGAAAGAAAGTGTTTTTAATCCAATGAATATGTTTTTAAAAAAATACAACCCAAAAATTTTTATTTAGTAATGTTTTTCATTCAAAATCCCTTTAAATTTATATCAATAGTTCGGAATGCTTAAAAGACACACGTGGAATATATAACATAGAGTGACATCTAGTAATACATAGAATGTCAAAGTAGGAAACACAGAATGGTTTAAATATTCGGTGAAATAAACGATAAAAATACTGTATTTTGTACAAATACAGTACGATTACGCTCCGAAATAAAAAAAAAATTTTCAAAATTTTACGATTTTAAAGCAGTAAGTAAATATTTTAGACTCAAAAAGAAATTAAAACTATTTATAATATAAACTTTTAGTTGAAGGGTCTCAGAAGGAAATGAGGATTATCCACTTAAAGTAAACTTGAGTAATTTAAATTTTTATATTTAAAAGTTAATAACTTTTATTATTCATGGAAAAAAACTATGCAAAAAAACACTTCTTAATTAATATAATTAAGCATAACTGACTTTATAATTTTTAAAATTTCAAAAAAATTAAAATTAATTAATAACTCAAATAATTCTGGTTGAAAACCAGAAACGTCCAAACTTCTATATTGCGCACCAAAAAAAAAAAAAACGGCAGGAATTTAAAATTTAAATTCTTTGTTTTTCCTGGGAATGAGGTAAATTAATTAATTAATTAAATAATTAATTAATTAATTAATTATTTAATTTATTTATTGATTTAAATTCAATTACAAAATTTCTAAATATATTAATGGAAATATGTGTCTTGTTTATAGAAGTCATAACTTTTCCCAATTTCCTGATAGCAACAGAACACTCTTTTCTGAAGAAATCTGTCCGACAAAGTGTTGTTGATTTTTTGGTAATTATTGATATTGGTAATTATCTCCTAGTTGTGATGTATAGCTAGGAACCAATGAAAATTGTACTGGACGGAGGCGTAACTGCAATCGAGCAAGTGGAGTAGTCGCTCCAGGGCGCGCGACACAAAGGACGCAATAGATAAAAAATGCAGGCGTAAAAAGGAAAAGAATATTTTTACTGGAAAAAATAAATTGACTTTTTTATGCCTGGCAGTCTCATTTTCCTGGAAAGAAGCGAATTTCTGGAGGAAATAGTGATGCTTTGGTCAAATTGGCTCCAGGACGCAAAATTTGTAGTTACGCCTCTGGTACTGGACCAAATCTGTTGGATATACTGGATGTGAGGAATTTCCTATTTAAGTTTCAATGATTTCTGTATTATCTAACGGTCATACAAAAATTATTTTTAAAAAGTTGCTTGGGAAATTCTTCAAATAATTTAATTTTTCCGTTTGTGAAAGTATTGGTAATCTAGTTTTAAATTTAATATAATTATGTGTAGGATTTTCCCTTTGGATACTCACTTTTTGAATGTATCCATGATAAAATATATCAAACTGCAATAAAACTAAATTAGCGGAAACTGACTTCAGCGCAAAATCGGGCATTTTATTGCTTCAACTTTAGTCATGAATTAATAACGCAAATTCAGATATATACGTCCGAAATTTAATTTGCACCAAGTTGGTAACACTGCAAGTGCAAACTTAGGTTAAATAAAAAATGCACTACTACTTTTAATGAAAAATAGTGTTAGTCGCTAAAAAAATCGCTATCATTGTCATGCTAGATACCATACGTAAAAGAATCTAAGTATATGGCTTGATTCCGAATAAAGTACTTATTAAAAAATTTCCATATCAACAGTGAGAACTTTAGACTGGACTTGAACAACTCATTATTAACTCGCTGAAAAGGAACCTTCAAGTAACTGGTATCGAAGAAATGATAAAAATTGTTGAGTTTTAGACTAGCCATTCAAAATATATTAAAACTTCAACGGTTACATGAAGGGAAATTATTATTTTTAAAAATTTTACAAGTTGCATATTTTTCTATCAATTTTGGTCTTGAGAATGATGTTAACCGCATTAAAGCATGTTGAGATAACCAATTTTTCTCCTTTTTAATCGTGTCACTTATAAAATTTTTATGAATTATAGACAGGGCCGGACCTAGCCTAGGTGGCGCCCGGGGCAGGGTTAAAAAATAGCGCCCCTGTAGAAAAAATATTTCCGTTTGCCTCCCAAAAAACAGGTGACAAAAAAAACCTCCCATACCTAATTTTGGCGTCCTCTTAAATCACTTTTTGGCGCCCCCAAGACCTGCCGCCCGGGGCACGTGCCCCGGCTGCCCCCCTTAGATCCGGCCCTGATTATGGACACCTCCCGACGCATCGCGTCATACACATCTATAGTATAAAAAAAAGTTTTTGCTGCACTTGAATGTAAACACATATTTTACGGTATTCACGAGTGTTTTGTTTGTTTTTACAGCTGCACGTTCAAACTGATTTTTTATTAAAGTGGCTTCATCTATAAAACTTTGTTTTACTCTGATTTTATGTATTGTTTGTATGTTCACTATACACATAGTTTCGTAGTGTTTTTGGATTTTGGATATACACGCGTATGGTAGAAGAACATTATGTACAAAAATACACCGTATGCATTAAGTAGAATATTAATTTACTTGGCCACTGATTACGAGTATGTATTTTAGCTTTGATTCCGTATATAAGTGAAAACGCATTTGTTCAAGAAATAAAGTACATTTATGTATTTCAATTGGTATAAGAAGTGTAATAGATGAAGTTAATACATATTATATTTTGTTAAAATGGCAGTAATGTCAAACACTCATATCTACTTGTTTTGTTGTATAAATAATATATGTATATTTTATAAACGAACAAACAACCTATAATGTTTACATTATTATAAGTGTTTAGTGTATTTTTAGGCAGATGTGGTTTAATTTTACGAGCAAATAACATTTTACTACGCATAAATTTTTATTTAAATAAATGTAGGATAATTATATATATTTAAAATGAAATCAAAATTTTTGTAAATTGCAAATTAATAATTACAGTACAGTACACGTATCTTTACCATAATTTTCAATTAAAATTTGAATAAAATGAAGACGAAATTAATTTACATAGTTATATTCAACTGTTTTAAAGAAATCAACTGATAAAAATATTTGATTTGACCTATAAATAAATTTTCCAAAAACTTAAATTACTAGCAAAAAAAAAAGTGAGTAATAGGTTGAGATATCCACCAATTCCTAACTTTACCAGCCTATGTGAAATAAAAAAGATACTGTGAAATTGTTAAATATTCCACTATTGTTGATGTTGACACTTTTCTCAGTTCCAACCAAAATATGATAATAAAAAACGCCGTGAACAGTGAGGTCCCATCACGGAAGTCGAACTTTTCGCTACATCTTCGGTATTTTTCAATATTTCTAAATGTGATTGAAAGGGTACAGGCGGATTGTTATTTTGGTGGTTTCAAAACTGATGATAATTGTTGGGCTGATCGGGGCTTTAAAAAAAAGTAAGTTTTTAAGGGCTGAATATCAGTAAATTTCAATTTTATGTCGATAACAGTTAGCAGGAAAAAAACCAACACAATTCGTACGAGGGCACTCCTACCCATGCTAATCCGGCAATAGCTTTTGTGCTTTATTTTTAAAAAATACTATATAAGAACCTTAAACAATGAACTGGAACGTCTTTTTGAAGATATCTTTTTGTTCCAAAAAAATCCAAAATTTCTATTTTATAAATAAAATCCAAAATTCCTACTTTATAAACAAACATTAACTTTAATAACATTTTTAAATTACTTAATATGTATGTATTGCATTTGTTATAAAAGTAAGTTCATTTTTTTTAAATTTTTAAATTTACTATTCGCCTACTTGTCTTATAGTATAAATATAAAGCATTTTAAACATATTTATCAATACCATTGAATTACGATGTAAAAATGGGAGAAGTGGAAGGAAAAAGTAACGTGAAATCCCTAAAAGGCACTAACTGGATACTAACTCAATATAAGTACAAAATTTCAGCCCTCTAAGTTTCCTTAGAGAGTCTCTAGACGTGTTAGAAAAAAGGCAAAGAAATCAAGCAAATATTGGCATAAAAATCGTGGGGGTAAGGGTTAAAAGTTGAAACCTCGAAAAAGCAGTGGCTGGCTATTAGCTTAGTCTGTACACAAAATTTCAGCCCTCTAAGTTTATTTGGGGAGATTTCGACCCGAACGAAACTGTTCAAAAACAAGAAAAATCATGTTCTTTTTGGTATAAAAATGGTAAGGGTAAGGATTAAAAGTTGAGACCCCCAAAAGGCACCCCCTTTGTTGCTAACTCAATCCGAATATAAAATTTCAGCCCTCTGGGTTTATTTGGGTGACCTATGCGAGTAGTACAAACGTAAAAAGGCAAGAAATTGTAGCTTAAAAATGGTGGGGGTGGGGGTAAAATATTAACACCTCCAAAAAGCAGACCCTAGGTACGAACTCTATCAACATACCAAATTTCAACCCCTTAAGTTAATTCTGGGGGACTGTGGGCGCGTAAGATCCAGAAGAAATCATTTTTTCCCCTCTACTCCCTCCAAATCATCCTAGAAAGCTGACTTTTGGATATGTTGTAAGTAATTGACCGAAACTTTATTTCCAACCGGTTTGGAAATGTTTTATTGTTTTGTTGCCCCCCACCTCCTCCTTAAAATTCGGGTCGGATCTAAAATTTGACCCCACTTTGATAGTACGAGGTGCATCAAAAATGAGAACCACTTACCAAATTTCAGCTCTCAACTTCCATACGGGGGCCCTGCATATATGATCAAAAAAATATAAAATATCAGACAGTTTTTTTTCTACATAAATGTGTTCTACCGGTCCGAAAACCGATAGCGCCCCTACTCTCGCCTCTCACCGTTCTTATCGTATAGGCTGTATAAGTCTAATTTTTCAAGGCAAATTCGACTAAAAAACTGACTTTAGTAACATTTTTTCAATTACAATTACTTTATTATAACAGTTATTTCATTTTTTTTTTAAATTTACTCTGCCTACTTATATTAGTATGAAAGAAAATCATTTTGAACACATATACCATTGAATTCCGATGTAAAAATGGGAGGAGCGAGGGGCAAGGTGATGTGGAATCCCTAAGAGGCACTAACTGGATACTAACACAATACATGTGCAAACTTTCAGCCCTCTACGTGTACTCAGAGTCTCTAGACGTGTAAGAAAAAAAGCAACAAAAGGCAATATTGGCTTAAAAATCGTGGGGGTAAAGGTTAAAAGTTGAAATACCAAAAAGCAGTGCCTGGATATTAACACAAAATTTCAGCCTTCTAGGTTTATTTACGGAGATTTTGACCTAGACAAAACTGCTAAAAACAAGAAACATCATACTTTTTGGGTATGAGAATGGTGAGGGTAAATGTTAGAAGTTGAGACGCTCAAAAGGCACAGCCTTGATACTAACTCAATCCGAAAACAAAATTTCAGCCCTCTAGATTTATTTGGGTGACCTGTACGCGTGACACAAGCTTCGAAAATGTCGAAGAAGCATGAAATTGTAGCTTAAAATGGTGGAGATGTGGGTAAAATATTAAAACCTCCCAAAAACCTCCCAAAAGTACATCCTAGGTACGAACTCTATCAGCATACATCATAATGTATGCTGATAGAGTTGTATGTATCAGCATACAACTCTATCAATCATCTACAATATAGCCAAAATTCAGTTCCCATGGCTGATTCGGAGGGAGCAGAGGGGAAAAAAGTGTTTTGGCTGGATCTAACACGCCCACAGCCCCCCCCCAGAATTAACGTAGGTGGTTCAAAGTTTGTATGTTAATAGAGTCCGTACCTAAAATGAGCATTTTGGACGTTTTAATATTATATATATATATATATATATATATATATATATATATATATATATATATATATATATATATATATATATATATATATATGTATAATATATATATAATATTATATATATATATAGTTTTAATATTATATATATATATATATATATATATATATATATATATATATATACTGTCCTACGGGTTCGAAAACGCCCCTACTCTCTCCTCGGCCCGCTTTTATCGTATAGGCTGTTTTAGTCTAATTTTTTTCTACTAAAAATTCGACTAAAAAACATAGGTAATAAATTTTGATTGTTGCTCCAATTACTATCTGTCAATGTTAAAATCCAAATTTTTTACCGTTTATACTAATTATAAGATCCTGACTTCAATAAACCTATTGCAAGTATTACTTGAATTAATGCGCGAATAAATAATTGTAATTATTTTTAAACATTTTTAAGATTATGCAATTTTTTATTTGGTAAAATTACCTACATAAGTTTTATAGCTTCTGAAATATTGACTAAAGATAATTCAAGATTGCAAAAGATAATTTAACTTTCACGTTTAAAACTATTTGTAAAAGAAATAGGTGTTATTTTAATTGTATTTATAGTTATTGTACAGAATATTGTGATTTCAGACAGACGTCCACGACGTCCACTTTGAAAGCGACAATTACCACTGAATGTATTAAAGTTGACTTTGGAGTTATTCGTTACCTATAAATAAACATACCCTGTCTCCTTATGATATAAAAAAGATGTATCTATAATATTTAAGCTAAAAAGGGACTTGCGTAAATGGAGATCACAATTTAGTAATAATCACTCTGTGTATACTATAATATTGATGGCTGTTCATATTCAAAATCTCAATATTACAAACTTCCATCGATTTTAAGCCAAAATGTTTTATAAAATGTAAATTAAATTTTGATTACATTCAAGTACATGTAATTTTACAAATTTAATATTGTTATTGAAGAAAACATTGTACAATATGCAAATTTGTATATGTATGCAAATTGTAAATATAAATTATTATCATTTGTGGTTTCCGAAGCAAAGGTAAAACTGTTGGCAAATTATACCATTTATGTTAATTATTATTATTGATTTTACAACACGTGTGAAACAAGACACATGCTATCCATAATAATGTATATATAGATTCATACATACATATATAATTATCATAATTAATACAAAATATTTAAAACCGTAAAATAAATAATTTCAGTGCTCTCAAAAAGCAATGTCGCGTTATTGTTTTGTGTATTATTCTCCGCATAACGAGAAATAATATAACTGATAGTTGAAACTTTTGATATTTATTGAATGTACCACAAATAATCGACGCAAATCGTATGATTTCACCCCTATAATTTATGTCAAAAGAATTGTCAACACGGGAAGCTTAAAGGGTTGCTATTGATTTTGTTAATATTATTTAGAAAAAAGTTTTTTTCCTTTTTTTAAACTGTGATGATGATGTGCATTAAATCAATGAGTGAGTACTCATGTTAGCATGCGTGTATACAAGAACAAGTTTCCTTCCGTTCACGTGGCTACAACCACTTACGTACGGACTGACTCGTGCTCTTTGTGTGAAATTTTTGTAAGATGTTTAAAATTGTAATTTACTTGTTGAAAGTTATTGCAACGATAAAATAGGTAAATGTAATAAAATGTAAATTACACTTTATTTACGAATGAGTTATGAAAGAGTTTAACGACGTGTATTAGATGGTTTTATGAATTTAAATTGCATATCTGACATGATTTCCCTCTAGATATGGTAAACACTGAATATTTTGTAGTAGTTCCCTACGCTCCCTACACTTTCACCATAATATTATTGAATTAATTTTGTGGACTTTTTGATTAACCCTTTCCAATCTTTTTTTTGGCTAAGGTGTTACCACCACGTCTGAATTAAATCGAATCTGACATACATCCATCTTACTTCGACACTAACATGCCACCTATCCTTCAATATTGAAAATTATTGATTTTGGAATTATTATTAAATCAATTATAAAGTGCCATCTGTTAAATATCAAAATAAAATATTTCTATTGTACAAAATTCTAAATACAGAAGAAATTTATTTGGATAAATATAATTACTATAGGGTAAAAGCCCCCTTTGTGGAACGGTATCTAATTATGAACATTTACATATTAATGAAGTTATCTCTGAAAGAAACGTCTGATAACAAAAATTATTATTAATAGAATGATTGTTTTTCAATTTAAATTCACCTCACATTTAAAGTTTCCTTACTTAATTAAAGAAATAAATATGTAAATGTCAAAACTGTTCCAGTATTAGATACCGTTCCACAAAGGGGGCTTTTACCCTATAGTTATTTAATCAAAATTCATATTTCTTATGTTTACACAAAAACAAATCATACGATTATATAACGTGTGTATAACATGCAATCTAATGGCTAAACATGGAACTAACTCAAAATAGGTCGGCAATATAGATTCCAGGGAATAATAAAACTAATAATGGAAAGAAAACTATCAAAACGATGTCGGATGTTTCCTACAAAGGATAGGAACGGAAAAAAGACAATGTCGGAAGACGTCCGACACATGATTGGAAAGAGTTAAGGATTGTAGTGTCGGTAAATCAGTTTACCAGTTTGTCAGTAAATCATAAAATGCCGCAGAATTTTTACTGTTAATTCGCTAATTTTTTATAAGTTAAATAAATAATTTGGTAAGTTAAAAATAATATATTTAAGAATTTTTGTAAGTTTATTTCATAGAGGAATGATTAAGGGATTGAACATAAATGTACACAATCAAATTACTACCCATAATAAACAACGATAGAATAAAATCGCACAATGTAATGATCGATTTTGAAACGCATGTAAATATAATAAAATGTTCTTTTCATATTTATTTACATTATATATTTAAATCAACTGTACTATACATTTTGCAAAACAATTAGACATTATGTTAAATGATTAAATTTTAAGAATAGGTAAATTTTTATTATAGTTGTACATATCTATATTTTATAATTCTCTTATAAAATTTCAAATTTTTTTTTTTAATAAACAATAATAATGGGCAGTTTCTTTTCGGAAGAAACTGTAGATACCCACAAAGTTGTTGAAAATCAAACAGATAAAATGATCGAGAACTATTGTAGAATTTTCCAAAATATTCGAATATGTACTATAAGGTAACACGTATTCAAAAATGCATCATCGAAATTATGTCAATCTATCAGATACAAATGCTTTACTTTTTTGTCATATTTACTCATAGTTTCAATACTTTAAAAAAATATCGGTAAATTACCCGTAAATCGATTTTGCTAAAAAAATATACCGATTTAATTGTAAATGAAAAATTACAATCCCTGTTTTTGATTAATACCTAGAAATGACAATTATTTAGGATAAAGTGTCAGGATCTGTTAAGTGTATAAAATCAAAATAAGATCTTGAAAATGGAAAAAGGAAAATTACCTAAGGCCACAACTAATATTTTAGTTCAAACCATATAGGTGAGCTAACGATTTGTCTAAGTAGTTTTACCGAAATCAAAATGAATATTACGAATATACTTTGACTGCAGTCACTCATTTCAAATTTTTTAAATCCTTAACTAAGTTTATTTAAACTAACAAAGATTAAAAGATAAAACAAGAATTATTTACGTATGTATTTTTTTTAGCATTGTTTACGGTTCCACCATACTTTCCATTGAACACATAGTGCAGGTTGACACGTGTTTGATTTAATTATATTTGTAGAAAGAAAATCCATATACGCAACAATGCAACATACAAAGCGAGTAAGTAGCTACAAATAAAAATGTAAATTGACGAAATGATGGATTGTCGTTGTTTTTTATGCGTAAAAATTAATTTTACAGCAGTAGCAAATGAAGGATTGCTTATTGTGTGTTAGGACTTTTGTGTCATTTTGAAAGATGACACACGACCAGAAGGACTATCTGATTATAGTACATAACAACTTCAAGTGATTAACAATACATACTACCATCTACTATCACATCTATACATCTACCTACAGTAGATCTCGCTTTTAACGATGTTATACCTAGAATTGCTAACCAGAAAAACCAGATTCTAAGCAAATAATAAAGTTCACTCAGGAAATGTGAAACGACTGTCGTCGTCTTCCGGCTCCCACTTTTCACACTTCTCAATCTTGTCACAGATCCGCGACCAGCCTCCGATATCTCATTGCATCTTTGGCCCCTTCACTTCAACTTTTTCGAGGTTGGCCCTTCTTCCGCCTTTTTATAGGTGTCCATCTAAATATTAAATTGGATAAACGATGTTCCTCCATTCTTTTCACATGCCCATACCAAATTAACTGTTTCAACAGTTTCTATAATGTTTTTCTCATTAGCTATCCCCAAATTCCCTTATTCTTTTTAGTTCCGAACCATGTTACGTTGGGATAGTTTTGTCGCTCGTCTCAGAAAGTCAATTTCAGTCACCATAAGCTTATGTTTGGTACTTTCTGTTAGTTACCAGACCTCCGAACCATATCTTAATATGCTTTTTATAATAGACTTGTATATTTGCAGTTTTCGATTTCTGATAATAGTATTACTCTACAAGATGAAATTTAACGCATTTATCGCGCTTTTTTTGTTTGGATAATTCGGGACTCTAGTTCGAATCGAGATCTTGTGTGCTAACATATATATATATATATATATATATATATATATATATATATATATATATATATATATATATATATATATATATATATATATATATATATATATGTATATAATAACTACAAGAATGATATGTAGATCTGTTGGTGAAATGATATGTGGATCTACATATGTAGATCTTACATTTGCGTAACTAGTGCCAAGTTTTCACTTTTTCTGTAAAAATGCCCAATTTACTCAGGAAAGGTGATCATGTAAATCATGTAATTTTGATGTTAAACTCTACCCTTATTTTCAATTTATGAATTAAAACAGAAGATGAATAAAAATTCGCTTTGCAACCGATGAGTAGAACAAAAGTGTTTTATTATGTAGTTTGCACATCGAAACGGTGAAGCTTACCTAAGTAAACCAATATTCATTTTTCCTTATTTTAAAACTTTTTCTTGGATCGCCAAATATTTTAGTATTTATAATTTGGCCTACTAACGCACAACTTCACCAAACTTATTTGTATAATAATTATGCAAAGAAGTTATACAGGAACTATTTCTATATTGAAACTCAACTGCATAAAGAGGAATGTATGAATGTAACTAGATGAATAACATTTCAATTTTATTGTTTTATATTTTAAATAGATTTATACTAAAACATAGATGACTAATATTTTCCTTTGCAGTGTCAATCAATCCTAGCGCGGCTGCATACCTGGGCGATACGGTACGTACAATACGATATGTACGATATACGATAAAATTGACACACAGCCAAACCATACGATATCGTATAGATCGCATCGTAAGACGATACGACATATCGCGCGTTTTCTGTCTCAACCTCGTATCTGAAAAATCCCAATTTTTGGACACACAAACGAAACGTATTTAAATCTTTATCTTCATTACAATGAATTTAAGATTTATGCTAATTACACCCATTGATGTTGGCTACCTATATATATATATATATAAATATATATATATATATATATATATATATATATATATATATATATATATAGATAAGTATATGTATAAATACATTATTTAATATAATTTTTGTGTGTCCTAAAACATGTAGTTTTTGATATACGAGGTTGAGACAGAAAACGCGCGATATACGATACGTGTCGTATTATACGTATTGTAAAAGTTAAGTGTGCAGCAGGGCACAGGATTGGAAACAATGATATTGATTGTATTTTCAAATTTTAACAAATTTCTCTTTAAAAATTTTTGTCCTTATATTGATTTTGATGTTATAGCTACAATAAAATTTCAATATATTCATAAAGTATGATCGTTAAACTTGAAACCGCTGTTATATTCGAAGTTAAAATAACCGAATATATTTACCATAATATGTATATAGAATTCATAATGTACTTTCAACGGACTGACAAAAAGCTTTTACGTTGTTCCATCCGAAAAGTCATTATAACCGAGATCGTTATAAGTGAAATCCACTGTAGTTACATTTCAACTAAATATTTGAAAATGAAATAAGTAATACGATTATTATAGCTGACTTTGATTTATCATTTCCAGCGTATGTATGACTTGTAATTTTCTTTTGTTTGACAACGAGTAAAAGAAGTTTCGGTTATTTCTTTTAGTCAATCAAGGGGGGTGAATTATTTCTTTTGTATAAAACATACGTAAGTACATATGTATGTACATATACAGTACGGACTTGTAAAATAGGGACCCTTTTATAATTTAGTTAGTTACATACTCACAATTAGTCTTTTTAACAACTAAATCAACTTTGTCGTTTATAAGATTGATTTCTTTTAAGACACGTTAATGATTTTCACTCTTTTTTATTGCGACGGTACTGTTGTTATATTATATACAATTTTTTTTTTTTTTTTTTTATATTTGATTAATAATTTGTAAATATTCGTGTATTATAATTAGTGTTCGAAATCTTGCGGTGCTGACAGGACCGTACTTATATTTTCAAAACTTAAAACGTTAAAAAATCGGGCTAAATACATTTTTTTTTTAAAAAATTGTATCGGTATATTCTCTATTAACCATCAGCTGTTAATAAAAATTAGTTTTAAGTTACAAAAAAGCGTTATTTTAAAAAAGTACAAAAATTTTAACTTTTTTTAAATTAAAATTGTTGAAAATTTGACTGACTGACTGTAACTTAAAACTTGTTAATAAAAAAATAAGCTGTCATTTAAAAAAATATTTTTTGGAAAACATAATAATGTGTTGTCTCTCTCACATTTTACTGGAAGAAAAAAGACAATTGATACACATAAATCATTCACTGGTTACATCAAAACATACCTTAACACAATACATAAAATTAAAATCGGACCAAGCAAGTTGTGACAATAAATGTATACACGCATATCTAAAATATATTCAAAACATATCAATATAAGAGGATATTGTCCGTATATAGGCATCCATAATTACCTGTTGTATATATTTAAAATCGCATCAAAATGTTTTATCTAAAATAAATAAACAATTTTTATTACCTTAAAAAAATAAAGACAATACTGTCAGCACCGCAACCTCTTCGATCACTAATTATAATGGACGTTTTTTAATACAACATGTCACGTCATACGAAAATCAATTCACTTTTTTTTTTCTTTTTAGTAACTATCTACTTTTAGAAAAAAAAAATAAATAAAAAATAAAATAAAATAAATTTGTAACTAAAGAAATTTATTATTTATAATTTTAATAAATTATATGCATAGGTGCATAGGTGATACATAGTCATTAGCCACTTGGTTTATTTTCTTTTTAACAATTTCATAAATATAAATAATGAATTTTATAATGGGTCAAAGAAATATCAAACAGTCTTATTTAATATTGCATTTAGTATATTATAACTACCTACTATAATCAGGGCCGGACCTAGCCTAAGTGGCGCCCCGGGCAGGGTTAAAAAATGGTGCCCCTGTAGAAAAAAAATTTCCTTTTCCCTCTCATAAAGCAAGTGAAGAGCAAAAAAAAAAATACGTCACATACCTAATTTTGGCGCCTTTAAGACCTGCTTCCCGGGGCACGTGCAAAATTTGGCGCCCCGGGCGGTCGTCCGGCTTGCCCGCCCCTTTATCCGGCGCTGACTATAATATTATATGGATTTAAAACAATTTTATTATATTTGAAAATTGGAATAAAATATTCACTTTCCTTTCTTTCCCTTTTTTTATAATTAATGTTTTTAAATTTAAAACTACATTATCAAAAATTGTAGAACGAAGCTAAAACTGATTTTTCTTTTCTAACGGTAAAGAAACCGGATGAGGGCCATAAGTGTGGAATTTGGCTCTAAGAAATTTTAAGTTTTAATTACCGTATCGGCAAGGTTTGCTCATAATAAACAATAACATTCCTACCGCAGCATCATGTATAGCACAGGTACAAAAATTATCACATTTTGAATTTCAATATTTCGCAAACGGAATTTCAAAATGAAAAATGGTAAAGGGAATCTCAAAATTACTTTAAAAGCCCTTTCTAACGATATCTTTCATAATGCGATACGTCAGACAAAAATTTTCATTTCCACTTTCCAATACCACCTAAAAGTTTTAAGATTTTTTTTTCTAATATTTATTAACCCTCAAGGAAAGTATCCTCGTTAATTTGAGATATAGAAGCACGCGAGTATGGAATATCTTGTATTTAAAATTCCATATATTTTTGATTGTAATAAATAAAAATCATTTTTTTTTTTTTGATTTGCTCATTTAAAACGTAAAAAGAAATGGTGCCCGTAAAAACGTTAAAAAATTATAACTTTATTATATTAATGAAAGATTATAGCTAGGTCTGTATGGGCAATGTACCCCCAATAGCAATTCATATTAATAAGTGTACTAACGATATGGTGAGGTTATAAATAATTCATATTTACAACCTTCCCGACCAAAATCGAGTAGTTACGGAGATAACTAAAAAAGTATCCAATAATGACTGCTTTTTTTCAGAAATTTTTTTCTCGGTAGCTACACGCTATAGGAAAGTAATTCCAAATTCACATGAAGGTAAATACCATAACTTGGGATAAGTTTGGCCCATTTTTTGTTTTTTTACGTAAACTGCCTTATATTTCTCATATATATATATATATATATATATATATATATATATATATATATATATATATATATATATATATATATATATATATAGCTGATTTCCTTTTACTATTTGCTATTGAACTCTGCATATTTCGAAGTATATATTGACTTGTTATTTTAAACTCAGAACTTATTTATTTTCATGTTAAGATTATCTAAAAATTTGGGACAATCTTGTCTTTATTTGGGATAACATTGTCCCAAATATAAAATGCCATAGTAATTACGGCCAAATATGATTTGGAACAATGTTAGACACTTTTAATTATGGTTGTACGTAAGTAGATAGTGTCTAATAAGTTGGGGATCAAATAAAGTGAAACTTAACATTTTACAAAAAGTAATAAGTATGTATTTTCAAGATATTTCTTTTATATAAATATACATGTTATATGATACTCTTTGTTTAAATACTAAAAATGTCAACAAAATTACTATGTCATAAACACATCCAGTTCTCGTACGATGAACTGATTTCGTTTTGAAGCCATTTTTGGTGGGGGTATTTTACAGTAGTTATAAGAAAACGTGTCTTTCTTTTCGGGTCACCCCCAGCATTTGAACTATTCCTCCATGCATTCAACCATACGGCCATTGCTAGTAAGACTTACATTCCTTTCAGGGTGCTTTTGTTTATTACAATTCACAACCACAAAATTGTTAACGACAAACTCCGACAGGTCGATAAAAACTGAAGAATTGAGAGGGCGAAGGGGGGCTTCATGATCTTGAATTCAATCTTCAAGATCTGAGTAGGTCTCATTAATTCCATCAAACTCTATGTTGGGCCAATCTTGCCCCAATACTAGGACGCAAGTTACCCCAGTTTACAAAATCACATTTTACAAATAAACAAGGTAAGTATCAGAAAAAACAAACTTAAAATACTTTGAATATATATTAAATGAAAGTTGTTATACACTTACCAACCAAAAATCTTAAGTAGTTCTGGATGTGTAAACAAAAGTTAGTTTGCAACAAAACATTCACAAGAAGTAACGGTGAAGTTGGAGCAGCACTGAGCAGTGGCAAAAGATAGAATTAATTCAATCTTAGCATTCGAGTATAGTCAGTGCTGCTACCTGCCATTGCCACAAGAACCAAGTTGATAGCTGTATTTGCTAACTAATAGTAAATCAAACTGTCTTTTTCCAAGGTTTGGGCCAATGTTACCCTTGAGGGCCAAACTCACCCCAAGTGATGGCACTCTCGAGAATATTACACATACATATTTAATAACATCTGAGACCGCGTTTTTAAGAATAATAACAAGAACTAAATCCGATTCAATATTAGTTTTATAGGGTTCTTATTGAGTGACTACTTCTAAAAAACTAGAGTAACTGTATCTTAAGGAGGCTCACCAATCCAGAGATCGAAAAAAACAGGTTTTCTCACGATTTTTTTAGAGAAATTGGACAATGAAAACAAATAACAAATGATATCAGTTCTTTTATTAACTACTAGCTGCGACCCGCGGTTTCACTTGCATAAAATTATCTTAATTATTGGTCAAATGATTGGATCAATTTTAAATTAGATATTCGGAAATTCTGTATAACATCAATTATTTATATTTCAGTAATAACAATCTTCATATTTCAATAGCATGGCTAATTTCCGTACCTTTATGTACCTAGATACCCGTATCAATAGGTTGTTTTAAGAGTATTTCCATTTTAGGCCTTGCTTGGGGCATCAAGACCGTAGGGGACAATTTTAATATCACAATTAATTTGGGGCTTATTTGATAGCCTTAACGGACAATTCTTGGCCCCAGGTTCATTCAAACTTGATATTCAAAATTCTGAGCATAATTCTCGCCTAGTAACCCTAAATTAGCCATATTCATATTTCCATAGCATATTTAATTTTCATAAAATATTGTCAAAATCCAACCGTTTAATCTTAATCCTATTAGATAGTGCTGGGGGTTAATTTTGAACTCACTTCACATTTAAATTAAATATTCTAAATTTTGTTATAAAATCAGTTTCTTCTAGTGTTCCGCTCCGTTCGTCCAATGATCTTAAAATAGATATATATGCATACATATTTATAGTGTACAGTAGAAACTCGATATTTCGTCACTCTGTATCTCATCATATTCTATAACAATTCGTCGCTCCTAAAAAAATATACGTAGTGTAGTTGTTTTTTTAATTAACTTTAGAAATTTAAATAGAAAAAAATTAGTGTGTCGTACCTAGTTGTAAAAATTCCATTAAATAAAGAAATACTCAAAATAAAGGGATATCTTTCTTTAAATAAGTAAAAATATTTAATTAATTTTTCTTTTTGTTTTTCATTTTGAGACATATTTCATAATTAGTCTATTTCTGTAATTCATCGCCCCCCCCCCCCGGTCTTGAGCATGATGAATTGTCGAGTTTCTACTGTAGCTATTTAATTTTCATGCCTTGAGACTTTCGGTAGACACCCATACTGATAACTTTAGAAGCATTTAAATTTCGAAACTTTTTTGAAGTCCGAGTGTTTTGGAGAACATTTCTGAACCTACATTAATTCGTCCAGCCATTAATTTATTGCGTTTTGTATTACTCCAGAATCCTAGGCAATAGTTTTAATCTCATTTAATTTTTTCAAAATATTAATATTGTTCAAGTAAAACTGAGTCAAGATTCGCCGTCTTTTTTAGATCATTTTTGAGTCTCCAGCACTCTAGGAGGTCATTTCAAATTCACAATCGTTTATTTCATGACCTCTGTAATGTTTGAGCAAAATTTGATCAAGATCCATCCATTCTACAGAGCTTTCATTTTTTAGGATCTCAATACTATTTCAGCAAAATCTGGTAGAGATTCGTCCAGCCGTTTACTTTAGAATAGTCTATATTAGAACATAGGGTATCACGTATCCACCAGTCAACCAATTTTTGAAAGTTGCTCTGCTCGTCAAACGACTCCAGCGTAGCCGTATTCTTATTTCAGAAATATAGGTACCTAATTTTAACAGCTTGTGACTTTTCTGTAGACAACCATACCTTTTGAGATTTTTAGGAGTGGAGTACTTTGGTCATTTAGTTTTCCGTAATTTTTATTGCTTCAGACTCCCGGGGATCAATTTTAAACTGACGTTTATTTATTCAGAGATTTTAAAAGGGTTTAACTAACATTTGGTCAAAATTCATCAAACCATTTATTTGAATTTTTTGAAAATAGTATTTTGTACAGTAAATAAGTAATTTCATAGTAGTCATAGGTAAGCATATTATTGGTGGTATATATAGAAATATTTATTAAAAATACTTAAAAATTACAAAATTTATTTTTCTGTAAATACTTAGCAACTAACGAATTTGTATGATGTTTTGATAAATTGGCCACAGATTGCTGTATATAGTAATATAAAATTGATAATTTTTGGTTTTTCGTAAATTTCGACGGTTATACAAAAAATTTTGCAAAACCCTTTTTTAGCGAGCGCCTACGAGCCAATACGGACCCACATGTCAAATTTCAAGTTTGTAGGTATTATACAGATTTCTTGATGTATGGGTCAGTGGTATTTCGCTTTTATTATATAGATTCAAGATTACAAAAATATTTTTTTTTTCTTTGACGTATATTGATCAATATATATACATAATATAGTTAAGTATCTAAATAAAGGTGCTTCCACTTGTGACAAGATTTTGAAGCTCAGGTTATTGGCGGAACGAGAATTAGCAATTTTGCATGTATAGAAACAAAATGGCGGCAGTTTAAAAAAAAAGTTTCTGAAATTTTGCCATTTTTTTGGGGTTTAAAATGGTTATAAAATAGCCATATTTTATCTAAAAAATCTGGTTGTGGTTTCGCCAATAGCGAAATGTGTTGTAAATATTCTGTCCAAATTTGAGTTAATTTAGATGAATAGATTTAGAGTAATCTTGACACAGTGTCGAAAGAAGTCATTTCAAGAAAAACGCGTTTAAAATGATTTCTGATAAGTATAGCTGTAAGAAAGCGCAAAAACAGAGACATCGATTTTTTGAAATTTCTGGACTGGTGAGGCCCCTTAAGGTACTTTATTACGATCATCTAAATTCAAGAGGTGTAACATAATAAAAAAAAATATTTTTTACTCCTAACATCACCCCTCTAGTAGATTCGACCCTGGACTTAAACATGTTAATCGAAAGTGTGTCTAATAAAGTGTTTTTTTTCTATCTCCAATAGTTTCGACATAGTTAAGGAAATCGCAAAAATGATATAATTGAAGGGCTTTTTGCAAGATAATGATAAGCCACATTTTCATAGAATACTTTTTTATTACTTTGTTGGACTAAGCAAAACCATGACAAGCCACAGGATAGTTTGGTACATATTTTGCTAAGAGATGGCACCTTTGCTCCTTAAATCACATTGTTGCAATTTCAAATTTTCAGTTAGGCCCGATTTACATCATCACTCCACTCTCACTCCGATATCATTACGCTCCCGATTCGATATAATCTTGTTGTGTTCACATTACAGTGCTGATATCATGCTGGTACCCATTCGTTCTCTATTCACATTATAATGCCACTCTGGGTACACTCCCAGTTCAGTCTGAGTTCGATACAAATATCTTTTCATAACAACTGAATGCAAGCGGAGTGGAGTGGAATCAAAAAAGTGTTTACACTATAGGTACAAGCCATAACAAGTCTGATATCGCTTCAATAAAATATTACCTGAGTGGTATTGATATTGGAGTGGCATTGAAACGGGAGCGAACCGCGACTGATATCGAGCCGATATCAGAGCGATGATGTGAATACACTCATTGTCTATTGTTTAAGAATATTTTATCGAACCTGGAGCGGAGTGATATCGGAGTGAGAACAGAGCGTTAATGTAAATCGAGCCTTAGTTGATTGATTAAAATGTGATAAGCCACATTAAAATGGTTGCTATATGAATACAGCTACCCTTAAAAATGCAAATATGAGTGAAAATTTTTTTGGTTATAGTGTTGTACCATCAAACATAAATCATCGAAAACAATTCAGGTAGGAATTTTTTTTAATTTTTGTGGCTTAGCATGTTCTTAAACAAGAATTTACTGAATCGTATGACAAAAAAAGTGACAAACCAGGCGGTTTATCACTTTATTGTGGTAATTTTTTTTACAGGTTGTAAGTAAAACATTGTAGACAATCTTGAATTTATATGGCAATATTTTCAGGATGAAACTCAAAAAGAAAGAAATATTTCCGACTCGAAGATAAGAAGGAGTGTCGAACAGCCTCCAGAAGAATGTATTCCAACCAGACGGAAACTTCGGAATGAGAAAAATTATGACCACGTAAAACGAAAAAGGAGATGCAATTTAGGAAACCAATATAATTATATAAAAAAGAGCCAAACAAAAAAATTCACAAAAAAACAACTCTAAGCCACTAAAAATAGCAAGCAATAAACTAAAGAACATTCAGTCACTATCATTACTGCCATATATACCGCCGATTTACCACTTCTTTTACATTAACAATCAGTTAAAGCCAACCCTTGATTTACAAAACGCAAGTGTAGATGTGGAAGCTTTAGAAGATTAAATTTAAAATATGACTTTCATATAAGATCTTTTTTAGTAAAATTTTTCAACTGAGAAAATTAGACTTATACAGCCTATAGCTTCTTGAAGGTGCCAATTGTCTATTATTTACTGACCACTATCGTTTAGAGACTTAAAAAAAATTCTCTGTCAATAGGAACAGATAACTCAGACTTAATTTTAAATTCAAGATGCGTAGATGTAGTTGAGATAGAGCAAACGCAAAAAGGGAATTTTTATATTCCAATTTTCAATTTTTTATAAACTTATCCTAGTTAAGATCAATCCTTCAATAAAACTGATTGTGAAATTGGTAGTTATAAGGGGCCTATAGACGGTCAAGTTAGTTGAAAAAGTTGTTGTCAACTTATAGTGTTGACGACAATGTTGAACGTTTGTAGGCTGGTTGATGGTTGATATTTCATGTTGAAACAATGGTTGAGATGAAACTGATAACTTAGTTGACAACAAGGTTATTGTCAACTAACTAACAAGGAAAGGTATCCAACTGTATCTCTCAGAAATTTTTGAAACTTTGGTGGATTGTAGATCTTATTAAAACAAATCACGAGCCAAATTTCATTCGTGCCCATAAGCGGTTTAAGGGGGTGAAACTCACCCCTGAAAATTTGACTTTTTTTCAATTTTCTTAAATATCTTGGAAATGGTAAGAGCTATGGTAGGAAAACTATATATATTTGTAAATGGCACTTTAAGATCTTTATTATGATACCAAAATTAAAGTTATAAAATCATTGGCGTTTCATCCCCCACCCCCAACCCCAAATTTTATCAGGTATTTTTTGGTGAAAGAAGAGGCTGTTATGTGTAAATAAAAGAATTTTTAATTAAAATATTCTATATCACACCAGTTTATTTCATTTTGCATAAATGCACCCTTTGTCAATATTAACTTGGGAAAAATTTTTGATATAATAATGAGCAAAAAATGAACAAAAATATGGTCAAAGAATCTCGTATTTTAGTAATGAATTGTTAGAAACTTAAGATATATTTTAAATACATAATTTAGAAAGGCAAAATGGGTGGCACCGCCCCCCCTTCCCATGCTTTATCGCTATCTACATAAATCTTACTTATTTATTTATTTCTATTTATCTATACAATGGGGTATTTGACAATTTTTTAAAAACCATCTTAGTGTGTTTATTACTTCTTACTAAACTCATAATACACATTTTTAAATTATTTTGTACTATATTTTTAATAAAAATCACGGATCAAATTTCAGTTTTTAAAAAGATCGCCAAAACGATGCTTTCTGTGACGTCAAATCATATAACGTCATTGGCTCTAAAACATTGAGTAGTAGTAGTAGGTCTAGTAATGAAAATTAATAATTAAAATTTTTTTTCATAGTTACCAAAAAAGTAAATAGTTTTTTTCCTAACTACAAATATAATACCTACATATTCGAATGAGCTTGTGACGTAAGCTGCTTTTGCTTGATGTTTTTGATTACGTCATTTTTAACGTAAATTTTGTAATTTTATTTAATTAAAATTTTTATATTTTTGAATGAAATAACTTGTAAAAAAGCAATATTCAGTATCATTATGACTCGAGCAATTATTTAAAAATCAAAATAGATATTTTTTCAACTACTGTCAAATACCCCATTGTCAACATTTTAACTTCTGGACGTCTATGGATTTCGACTCTGAAAACAATTCATCAGATTATTTTCGGATAATGTAATTCTAAATGAGTATGATATCGATTTACATCGCCGAAACAATATTCCTAAACTTCAGTCTCTAGCTCACAGTCAGTTTTCATCGCCTCGTTCTCAAAATATATTCAAGTATGGATGGTATAAAGGTGAATATATTGACCAACGATCAGAAAGATTTGAAAATTCTGTAACATATTGCTTTTTCGAAGAAGAGAGAAAAGCACCAAAGTGTAGTGTGTGATAAACAATCGCTTTTATATGATGTGCTTGGTGTGGACAATATTTTTGTTTTGAACATTTTTATGAATAATATTATTATTATTGTGTAGATTACAAACCTTAAAATATTGACAATTGTATAGACAAATAAATAAAACCGAATAATTAAGTAAATAAGATTTGTATAGATACCGGAAAAGCATGTGGAGGGGGCACGCCCCTCCACTCGGTCTTTCTAAATTATATATTTTAAAGTATATCGTAAGTTTGTAACAAGTCATTACTAAAATACGAGATTCTGTGACCATATTTTTGCTCATTATTAAATCAAAAAGTTGAAATTTCTCCCAAGTTAATATTAACAAAGGGTGTATCTATGCAACAAGAAATAAACTGGTGTGGTGTAAAATATATTAATTAAAAATTCTTTTATTTACACAAAACAGCTTCCTCTTTTACCAAAAATACCTGATAAAATTATGGGTTGGGGGGGTGAAGGATGAAACCCCACTGATTTTATAACTTTAATTTTGGTATCATTATAAAGATCTTAAAGTACCATTTACAAATATATATATATATAGTTTCCCTACCAAAGCTCTTACCATTTACAAGATATTCAAGAAAATTGAAAAAAACTCAAATTTTCAAGGGTGAGTTTCACCCCCTTAAACCACTTATGGGCACGAATGAAATATGGCTCGAGATTTATTTTAATAAGATCTACAATCCACCAAAGTTTAAAAAATTTCTGAGAGATACAGTTGGATACCTTTCCTTGTAAGTTGATCGCCTGTAGGCCCCTTTATATGTAAGAATCAATACAACATTTATAATATTATTCTGTATGTCTAACATTATCTATTTTTGATTAATTAAAGTGAAAAGTTGGATAATATGTCGCACAGCGATTAACATGTAAAATCTATGTAGATTTAACATCGAACAAGACTAACTATTCACTTTCAACTGAAAACGAAAATGTAAACACATATAAAATACGTATGTTTGTATATACGCTGCGGCTCAGCAAAGCATTTGCAATCTAGTTTAATGCAACGAACCGAGACGCTGTAGCCTACAAGCCTGACGAGATGAGGGGCAGCCAGAGTTGTACTCTTGGGTCCCGGGCTACGACGTCCCTTTGTTTGCTCTGTCACTTATACTATTGAACAAAAATTTTTTTTGAAGAAAAGTTTTCCCCGAGACTCTTTATTTTTGTCCACGACCCTAATAGCCTATCCTGAAGTTAAATCATGACAAACAACTAAAAAGGTGCATATATGTGTTCTTATTACGTTGGTAATACATATACATAACATTATTCAACACATTACTTTCCGTAAGTTCTCTGTTCGTAGCATATAACTTCGATCCGAATTGTTTTGATGAGCCATAAGATATACATTGTATGTATAGTACACAGTATTGCTTTAGTGTCGAATGAGCATTGCTTTAATGAAATCCTCATTACTCATTAATTTTATATTGATAGGTATTTTATATATACCTATTGGCACAAGATGATGCAACATTTTCAAAAATTTTCAAAATAGTTTAAATTGTAAACTTACTCAGAGAATCTACTACAAAGAAAATTGTTGCTTTTTTATATTTTCTTGAGATTTTTTGTAGCTACCTGGGAATCACAAAGTTTTATGTGTTCTTGTAATTGGATGTAGGAGAACGCAAATTTAGTAGGAATGACCGTTTTTCAAAAATATAGGTATAAATCTAAAATCGCTTGTAACCGCTCAAAATAACCGATTTTCGGTTTTTTCTACGAAAAACAACAGTTATTAGATAAGGATAACTGTATATACATTCAAGCTAATGGGTAAAGACTCGGACTGGTGAAAATGGAAATACCTCTGTCGCAGCATCTCCCTAACATAGTGATTTCCAAAGATTGGACACTGGGGGATCTCATCCACAACTTCTATCCATCTGAAAGAGTTTAGCTCTCTAACAGTGAAACAATTTTCAAAATCGGTTAAATAGTTAATTTTTAGCGCTTTTGGGTCTCCAGAACCCTGGCGGACCTCTAAGGGTATATATCGTAATTATATCAAAAGCCCTTACTATCGCACACATCATTTTGAACCTCGGCCCCAAAGGCAGTTTTGCAATTGAAACCTCGCTATACCCTTTCTTAATTTTTATTAAAAGCTAGTTCACTTACCAGGGAATGTATCCAACTGTATCTCTCAAAAATTTTTGAATTTTTGGTGGATTGTAGATTTTATTAGAACTAATCACGAGCCATATTTCGTTCGTGCCCATAAGTGGTTTAAAGTGGTGAAACTCACCCTGAAAATTTGAGTTTTTTTCAATTTTCTTAAATATCTTGAAAATTGTAAGAGTTTTGGTAGGGATACTATATATATTTATAAATGGCACTTTAATATTTTTATTATGATACCAAAATTAAAGTTATAAAATCTTTGGGGTTTCACCCCCCACCCCAACCCCTAATTTTATCAGGTATTTTTTGATAAAAGAGGAGGCTCTTATGTGTGTGAATAAAATAATTTTTTATAAATATATTTTACATCACATCAGTTTATTTCTTTTTGCATAAATACACCGTTTGCTAATATTAACTTGGGAATAATTTTAACTTTTTGATTTAATAATGACCAAAAATATGGTCAAAGAATCTCGCATTTTAAGAATGAATTGTTACAAACTTACGATATACTTTAAATTAAAGTACATAATTTAGAAAGAAAAAATATACTGATATACTGCACCCCCCCCTCCATGCTTTACTGACATCTGTATACATTATTATTAATATTAGTAAATAAAACACTTTACTTTGCAAAATACCACTTTTATTAAATATAAAAACTCTTGTGACATGTTTCGGTCAATATGACCATTCTCAAACGCTTGAGAATGGTCATATTGACCGAAACATGTCATAAGAGTTTTTATATTTAATAAAAGTGAAATTTTGCAAAGTGTTTTTATTTACTAATATCAAATATGGAATACCATAAAGTAACCTCAAATCTATTAAATATACTACTATTAAAGCCACATGTTCAGTATATTTGAGGATACTTATGGCAAATATTCCTTTTTAATTATTTTTTAAATTATTCATAATTTTTGTGGATGTTTGGGAAAGTAAGTTATTTATACTGGTTCCGGAAATTCTTTTTTCTGGTTATGCCTGGATGATTTAGATTCTAGATTTTTAGCAACAGATTCTCAAATTCTATCCAAAACGATAACAGAAATATTTAAAAGACTCATGGACCTCGGTATGTAATACACTATTTATGTATATATCGCCTAATACTATAACATACGAGTACTCATATGTGAGGAGAAATACATATTGCATATATCTTCCTATATGTACAATTCTTCTAGTATATTTCAGCAGCGCATATCTATCGTTGTATTTTATGAATCTCTGGAGAAATTAACTTAGTGTTTTAAATGGGTCTTCTCATCAAGATAAATGATTATCAACGCGTCGGATTCTCCACTCATTATCACGCTCGTTACACGCTATGCACGACACGCTATCCTATTCTATCTTATCAGCTAAGCTACGTTCATATTCGTATTATGTATCCATACGTAAATCTATTCACGATAGCTCTGTGGTAACAATATACGCCTATTAACATATACAAGCACACAGATAGCTAACAGCATAGTTTAAATATGGATTTGAAAAATTTGTACACTAAAATTATATTTTATGGTACGTTTGCGTTGGGTATTTCAATAGTTGTACAAAATCAAAATCAAGTTTTCTTATATTACCTTTCTTTTTCAAAAAATATTTCTTATGCAATATTGTTTTAAATAAGTTTAGAAAACGTTCTAAACGCATTAAAATCTAAACTTTCTATTATTTGCATTACTTTTTTTGATTATAAAGTATGGAAATTTTAAGCAGTCTAGCAGTACCGGAAGTATGTTGTTCTGCTACAATTTAAGCTAAAATATTTTTGGCCATCGTTGTTAAATGATTCGTATTTTTATTATGCATTTGAAATATAAAAACAAATGAGATACATAATGTGAAACGGCGCAGGTGCTTACCTAATTGGAACTATCTCACTTCGATTCCTACTGTGCACTAAATTTGCACTTACGTTTGCGATAAATGCGTATGCTGTATGCACGTGACTTTTAAGGTGTATGTCGCCAGCTCGACCATCATGAAAATTTGACATGAAAACTGCATTACGATTTAATAGCTAATTTATACTATTTCGTACCCCAGCATGAAGATTTTTACTAGTAAGGTGATGGAACTGTTACCTGAAAAATCAGCTCAGGTATAAAAAAGAAATAAGGGAGACCTTAAGAATATCTTGGAGAGCTTTCTGTGCAAATGATGTAGCTACGGAACCCTAACGAAAAACTAGCGACACCCTTCACACCTTTTGAAACAACAACTTCCTCAGAACTAGAGGCCGTTGTGCTTCTGTTCGGAAAGCCCTTAAGCTTCTATTCGGGAACCAGCAATTAGTGAAACAGTCATACCGCCGATGGTTAACTATATTCCTCATAAACGGGAATGAGTGTAATAATAATATTAATAATAATAACAATAATAATAATAATAAACCCCCAGGGGCTTGTTGTAACACCCGGTTGCTTCGGTAGTCGGTTGCTACGACAATTCGGGAAGTAGCGCTCCCGGGTCCCCGAGCTAAGGCCAGGTACTTTCTGGTACCTGGTGCGTGGAGTCAACCAGCGCTAAATGGTGGTCTCTATTAACGGGCTAACTACCCCTAACAGGTTTTTTACTAGTTCCTAACGCTAATAGAACTAGGAAGGCTGGTCGTGCCGCGGGTCTCTCGGATGGGCCCGCACAAAAAGGCGGAACCAGTCAAAACTCATCTTCTCGTCTCGTTCGACTGGAGTGGACGGACAGCTTGAGACGTGATCTGCTCACGTGCTGCGCACAAAGTGAGCCAAATAAGAGAGGGTACATGGCAAGGATGCACGCCATATGGTGCCATATGCATCCCGAACACTCAAATTTAACGCCACAAAATCTGCGTGACCATGTAGCCTGAATTATAAAATTGAAAATACCTACCGGACATGACGATAATCGAGAAGCTCGCGAAGAAGCTAGGGTTGCTGAAACTGTGATGGTGGAAGTTGAACAGGATTCTGCGGTCAATGGTGAGAGCTTGGCCAATATTAACATCACAGAGAAGGATCAACCGGTAACTCATGGTGACAGCATGGTTACTGAGGCACAGACGGACTTGTTAAATCAAGCCAACACAGATACTGTGCTAGAGTCTAACACCAGAACGAGTTCAACTCCCACACAGAATGATGCCGATCTAAATAAATCCCTTTCTGTATCAGACAATTTAAGAAAACAATTTCGCGATCTTCTCGAGACCGATTTAGACTTTGACAAACGACCACGTCCCAAACACCGACGGACGTATGTAAAGGGCGAACAACTGACCCTACTAAACGAAATTTTGGACGATCATCTATCCCCATCCAGTGATCTCACCGACGTCGACAACGCAGTATATGCAGCGATGCGTGTCCTGACCCCATGTACTAAGCAGCAAAAGACTGCAGAGGAGAAGGCACGGATTCGTATTAAACAAATTGACACCAAGGTGAGGGCACTACGACAGATGGTATCGCGTATCCAATATGTGATAGAATATATTCAGACCAATAGGCGCTTTACGCGAAAGGTACGGGCTTTTGCCAGAGAACTAAGGTACCGCTATCACACGATAAATTTGGGCAATCTGTTGACCATCAAACAGACACATTTGGATAAGATACGCGCATTGGCCCTGGCCAAGAAGAAAGTAGCCCGGCGTGAACGGTGTATTCGGGAAAATAAGATCTTTAACTCGAACCCTTCACGCCTGTTCGCATCTAAAAGCCCTGTCGTGGAGCAACCACCGACGGTCGACGCAATAGAGGATTATTGGCGGGGGATATATGAGACGACTAAAGACACTGACTTGGACTGTATTTCCATCAGCCAGTTTAGATGGTACTGCAAACAACAGCTTGGCAAAGTGCCATCTCACACCAATATAACATCTATTGATAAAGAGGAAGTCGAACTTGCTTTCAAAGGCAAGAAGAACTATTCGGCTCCGGGCATTGATGGAATAACGAATTTTTGGTGGAAGAAGCTCGCTAGTACCCACCGCCACCTTGCCCGTATATTTTCAAATTGGTTATTTAACTGTGAGCCAATACCATCGTGGCTCGCTGAGGGAAGAACGGTCCTAATACCGAAAAAAGGAGACCTATCACAACCACAGAACTACAGACCGATAACGTGCCTGAACACTGTGTATAAAGCGTTCACTTCCATTCTATATGAACGCATCTTGAAGGCGATTGAACCAGTGTGGAGTTCGATCTATGAACAACGAGGTTCAAAAAGAGGAATGTTGGGTTGCAAAGACAACTTGCTGGTAGACAGATGTATCTGTCAGGACGCTAGACAGCACAAACGAAACCTGAGCATGGCCTGGGTGGACTATCGGAAAGCATTTGACACAACGTCGCATGAGCTCATTATCTATTTGCTCCATTGTCTGGGCGTATACCAAGGAGACAGCCTCAGCCCACTTTTGTTTTGCATCTCGTTGTTGCCCCTGTCAATCAGCCTGAGAAAGGAACCCGGGTACTTGTGTGGCCCGGTAGGAAATCGCGAGCATAAAGTCACACATTTATTTTATATGGATGACTTAAAACTGTATGCCTCGTCGGAGAGTGATCTCAACTGCGCTCTAAAATTAACACACAAATACACGCACGAGATCGGTATGGAGTTCGGACTGGACAAATGCGCGGTGGTGCACTGTAAGCATGGTGTAGTTCCGCATTTTGATTCACACGCCCAATTAGTGGATGGAAGCATCATAGAACATCTTGATGAAGGAGCGACCTATACGTACCTTGGTGTTGGCGAAAGTCACATCCAGGACGTGAAGAACATGAAGGCCGCTTTAAGTAGTAGATATAAGCGCCTTCTCCGACAAATTTGGAGTTCCGAATTGTCGGCGAAGAACAAGACCAGCGCTACAAATATGTTAGCCATACCCATCCTTTTATATACTTTTGGCTCAATTAAGTGGAATGTGAATGAATTGGAGGAACTAGACCGAGACACGCGGAAAATAATGAATATCAACCGTAGTTTGCACCCACGCGCATCGACACAACGACTTTACCTCCCACGAGACCAGGGGGGGAGGGGGCTCCTGTCAGTCGAACGTTTACATGATCGTATAGTCTTGGGTACAGCTTGTCGTGTACTTAACAGTTCAGACCCTCTATTGCAACTCGTCAGGGATCACGAGCTTGCTGGCGTAGGCGCATTTTTATTCACAGCAGCGCAACGTGCCGCCGATATCTTGGGCTTAGCCTTCGATCCGCGTAATCGCGACGGTGATGATAACATTCTCTCACTATCACAGTCGCGCCAAAAGTCGGCAATCAAGAGAGCCGAGCAACAACATCTGCTCAATAAACATCGCGACAAAGTTCACCAGGGTATGTTCTACCGTCATCTTGACAACCTTGGTCTTTCGAGCGAACTCACTTGGACTTTCTTGAGAGCTAATGGACTTAAATCGGAAACGGAGGGCTTTATCATGGCAGCTCAAGATGGAGTGTGGAACACTTTAACACACCAAAAATATGTGATGGGTAATAAAGGGGTTTCGAGTACCTCGTGTCGGGCATGCAAAGCATACCCGGAAACCTTAATGCACCTGACTTCAGGTTGTTCTTATTATGCTAAATCCACCTATATCCATCGCCATAATGCAGCGTTGCGTGTGCTCTACTTTTATCTTCGTCATCATTACGAAGTTGACAAAACACCAGTCTTGCCCTACGATCCTGCGGAAGTAGAATCCTTTGTTGCCAACCAAAAGTGCAAGATCTTTTGGAATATGCCGGTTGCAACTACCAGGCAATTGAACGCCAATAAGCCTGATGTTGTGCTCCAAGATTTAACATCTCAGACTATGTATGTTATCGAGTTCTCTGCTCCGGCGGAAACTAACATAGTCGAAAAGGAGGAGCAAAAAAGGATTAAATATCAAGATCTAATACATGAACTGCGACAACTGTACCCGGGCTATACTATCCGCTTGGTCGTACTTATAATCGGATGTCTGGGGGGTATGCATAACTCCTTTGTGCGCAATCTTAACATCATTCCGGCTTGTAGATCTCACGCCAACATGTTAGCGGCGTCAGTGCAAAAAGCAGTTATTATCGGGACGCTCCGCACGCTTCGGTCTCACGAGACGACTTTTTCCGGGAGTTCATGAACACCTTTGAACCCCATGCCCCGTTTAGAGCGGGTCCTCGAACATCCATTGGACCTGCCCTCGATTCTCCCACTGTTATGGTTTCGCAGCGAGGTTCGGGGAGTTATTAGGTAGGGAAGACCCGGAAGGGGATGCTGTATGACGGACATTACGTACCTGACCTAGAAGTACCTGACCTGGTACGCTGCACGGACACTTTTTCCTCCGCCTGGGGGTTTTTGAAGTGCAGTCGCGTTTTTCGTTAATTTTTCACGATAATAATAATAATAATAATAATAATAATAATAATAATAATAATACATCAATGTGGGTTCCGCCGATGCCATTCGACCACGGACCATCTTGTTCGCCTCGAGAATGCCATTCAAGACGCCTTTCTCCAACGAAAACACCTTGTGGCCGTGTTCTTCGATTTGGAGAAAGCTTATGATATGACCTGGAGGTATGGCATTCTCAAGAAGCTGCACGACTGGGGTTTAAGAGGTAACCTCCCTCAGTTCGTAAAAAGTTTTCTGACTGACCTTTCTTTTCGTGTCCGGGTTGGTGACACTGAGTCTGAGGCCCACTCCCAGGAGAATGGTTTTCCTCAAGGCTCCACCATTAGCGTCACCTTGTTTTCCATCGCAGTCAGTCATATTGCAGCTTCGGCCCCAATTCGTCGTTGCTTGTACGTTGATGACCTCACTATATTCTATGCAGCCGATTCCATCGAGGATATTCAACAACGGCTGCAACAAGGCATCAACGAAGTGGTGACTTCTGCAGAAGCTCTTGGTTTTCGCTTCTCTCCACAAAAAACATCGGTGGTTCACTTCTGCAGAAAGCGCAACGCACATCCGGATCCTGTCCTCACTTTAAAAGGATCCAACCTTCAGTGCGTTGATAGCGTCAGGTTTCTAGGACTCATATTCGACAAACAACTTACGTGGCGCCCACACCTCCAAGCCTTAGCTGCGAGTTGTCGCAGGACAATCAACATGCTTAAGTGCTTGGCTGGTGCATCGTGGGGTGCGGGCCGGGAGTCGTTGCTTCGCCTGTATCAATCGCTAGTTCTGACTAGGATTGATTACGGCAGCATTGCTTACTCCTCCGCCCGGGCGTCTGCGCTTTTACTCCTAGATCCTGTTCACCATGCGGGCATACGACTGGCTACGGGAGCATTTCGAACGAGCCCTTCTATGAGCCTCTGCGTAGAGTCGGGTCTTCCTCCGCTGCGACTGAGACGTGAGCGTCTCTTGCTCAATTATGCGGCGGGGATATATGCAACACCTTCACATATAAACCACCCGACTCTGTGCAGATACCGTTTACAGGGGCTCTACGGTCGACGTCCCACCATAAGTCGACCAGTGGCCGTTCGAACGCAGGAGTTATTAGAGAGTCTCCACTTACAGTTCGCCAGGGTGCTTCCCAAACGTCCTATGGAAGTGCCCCCTTGGCTGATCCCTAACGTAAGGTGTCGTTTCGACCTGACTGGTCTCAACAAGGAGGAGACCAGTTCATTCGAATATCGATCCCGCTTTTATGAGATCATAACTTGACTCTCTCTGCATATACACAGACGGTTCCAAAACAGCTACAGGTGTGGGAAGTGCCATCGTCATTCGTGACGATCCTCACGCTTGGATACTTCCTCCCCAGGCCACTGTGTATACTGCGGAACTATTTGCGATTTTGCAAGCCCTGCGATTCTGTCAAATATCCGAAGACAGCGCATTCCTCATTTGTTCCGACTCGTTGAGCGCGTTGCAAGCGATCTGCCACTCTCATACCATCGATCCACTGGTGCAGAACATCCGAACGTATCTCTACATGCTCCGCCAACAGTCTATCACCTTCTTTTGGATTCCCGGACATGTGGGGATACCTGGCAATGAACTCGCCGACCAGGCAGCACGTCATGCAGCCGAAGTCGGTGAGCCACAGGACATTGCCATTCGCCCAGAGGATCTGAGAGTGTGCATTAGATCGGCGATCGATCAGAAATGGCAACGTGAGTGGAACAGCCTCACGGCGAAGCTCAAACAGGTGAAACCTGAAGTCCGAAGAACTCCGGCACCTGTAAATCTGAGCCGACGAGAGAGTGTGGCCCTGACACGTTTACGCTTGGGCCACACGGCGTTAACACATCGTCATCTTCTCGCCGGTGAGGATCAGCCAAGGTGCGCCGCCTGCGGGACGGCGCTGACCGTGAGGCATATAGTTGAGGAATGTGTAGCCTTTGCGCCATTGCGCCAGAGGTTGCAGCTCCCAGATAGTGTAGCCGAAGCTCTAGCTTATGATGCTGTCTCTGAAAGAAAGATGCTTGAATTTCTCCGAAATTCGTATCTTCTTCAGAGACTTTAGGGGCATTACATCTCTAAATTTTAAAAAGTCGTCTCTTGATTCTCCCCCGATTGTATTTTAATTTCAGCATATTTTAATTTTATTTGTTCAAGAAATTTTGTGTGTTGTCTTAATTTATTTATTTATTAACAATACCCTGTTCCAGCTGGTTTGGCAGGGTACTTTTAGTCTTTCGTTATGCCACTAAGGGCCTTTTACACCCTTAGTGGTACTGTTGTTATTTATACTTGTTGTTTTGTTTTGTTATTGTTTTTTAACGATGTATCACCGAGGGCTCTTTACACCCGAGGTGGTACATCATTTGTTTTCCTTTGTCTGTGATATTTTGTTATGCCGCTGTAGGCCTGTTGTTATGGCTCTACAGCGGTATTGTTTTAACTCCTTATTGCGTCACTGGTCGGTCTTTGGCCTCCCAGTGACGCAATAAGTTTTATCTGTGATCTTTTATTGTGATAATTTCTGTGATATTTGTGTGTTTTTAGTCAGGTTCCTCCACCCCGAGGCCCTTTACGCCTCGGGGGGAGTCGCAGCCATGGTCTTCAGGCCTTGGTGACCGGACGCTCTGTCTAGTACTTATCGTACCGTCACCAAGGACTGTCCGCTCCTTTTAAACCTTGGGATGGCAGGGCTTATCGCTGGATTTTACTTGTGTATGTTTGTCCGTTGTCTATAGCATTTATGTGTCCCTGTCTTTACGTGTTGTTTTTTTTTCATCGTGTCTGGTGGCGCATGCCCTTAGTTGGCGATGCCGCCGGGTGCTGCTAGCCACGCCATCCACCAGCAGCAGTACCCCAATTTTAATTAAAAAAAAAAAAATAATAATAATAATAATAATAATAATAATAATAATAATAACTGTTACCGCTCTGGTGCACAATCCTCCCCAGTTCAATAACACACAAGGTCCGTCAACCTCTGTACCATCTAAACGCGCAATTCCAGGAACACCCGATCTTAATGAGCAATTTGATGAACCAGAAAACATCTACACCAAGAAACGTAAAATAGAAAGACACATCCACACACATACACAAACACACACACAAACACAAACAGTCCTTTCCCTTCCCTCTGTCCCTACTCCTACCTACCATCTGAGGACACGAAAACGAACTAGGTTTTCACAGCCCTCTGTCATTGAGCCAACATCTACGCTCCCACAAAAGTCTCGCCGTACGACCCAGTGTACACCAAAATAGACGAATAACACCTCGTTTCAAGTAGCAATAACAACAATATAGGGAGTGATGTGACAAACCCGTCCGTGAATGTACTACGGTACTTTTACGGATTGGTTTGGCACATTACCCTTCCACAGAGCCTAATACCTTGCATAATACCGGTATAGGTGAATGTTACCCAGTACTGTCCTACTGAGTAGTGAGCGCCAGGTTGGCGTAAAAGTCTATAATAATAATAATAATAATACTAAACGCCCTGTGGGTGGGGGCTTCATTTTGCAGAATTTGCCCACAGTAAGTCCTGCTTGTCGTAAAAGGCGACTAAAAGGACAACCCATTACGATGGAGCAAATAAGAAAAAGGCCTCGGAAAACTGCCGCTACCGGTGGAGCGACCGGGCGCATTAGGGTCACCACTGAATGTGACAGCTCAGATCACGGTGACGACAGGTTGGGTTCTAGGCAGCCACCTGTCAGCTGTACAACACCTTCAGCCAAACTACTACTGCCCTACTTACAGAGCCCCCAACACCTTTGGCTCAGCCGACTTTAAGTGTTTCCTCGGAACATCCTTTGGGGACCACTAAAGCTGGTAGGAAGCGTGTGCGTATGCAATGGACAGATGAACTGAATGAATTCATCGCACGCACATACTTCCAAGTTACTAAACTTGAAACGGACAAAACTGGTTACCGTACGAAATTACATCAAGGGTTCTCGCGCACCTATCCTCACCTAAACCGCGTCACTGAAGAGAGACTGGCAAACCAAAAGCGTGTCATTTTCACCAATAACCTTATACCTTCTTTCCTCATAAACACTATTAAAACACAAGTCGCACATCAATTTGCTCAAAGTGAAGAAAGTCAGGCCCACAACGGCCCACCAGAAATGGGGAGCCCCACACAAAACGACACTCAACAATTTGTCGATAATGAGCCTAACCTCCATGAGACAGCAGTAAACGACACCCTACTACAAAAGATCGAACTGGAATTTAACACAGCGCTTACTGAATTTGAAGGGACGGACCCCACACGTAGGTACTTGTTGCCTAAACAACACACCTCACGTAGATTGGCTGAGATCGTTGAGATATCAGACAATACAATACTGCCTAAACACTTGGAAACATGTGACGATTTTATCGACTTACACACGGCTATCTACTGCGGAGCCGTTGCGGCTATACGTTGTAACGGTTCCGACGTAACACCAACCGTAGCGCACAACTCGAAGGAACACAAAACTCCTGCCTGGGAAACACGATTGAATAAACGCATCAACAACATCCGATGCAACCTCGACAGGATCACCCAATACCAACAGGGTAGTAGATCTAAGCAGCTCAACAAACACATACACGACATACTACACAAACACGCAGTACATACACAATACGAGGAACCCAATAAAACGCTTACAGAGATCAGAGATACGCTTCACCAAAAATTAACAGCACTAGCGAAGCGCTTACGAAGGTATAAGACCAGTACTGAACGCAGACGACAAAACCAAGCGTTAAGCAGAAACGAGAGACGGTTTTATCAGTCTCTAACGAACACGGTAACTGACAGTAATGGTCTACCGAAGAAGAACGCACTCCATAGTTTCTGGGCGAATATATGGTCCAACACCATTGACCATAATGACAAAGCCAGCTGGATCGACACAGAGTACAGGAATAACGAACATCTTCCGGAGATGCCTTATACGGACATTACTACAGAGGACGTCTCCAGAGCTCTACAGAGATCGCATAACTGGAAGGCACCTGGCATCGATAACATACAAAACTACTGGCTTAAACACTTTACATCAACACACAAGTATCTCGCTGAACAATTTACACTATTTATAAGAACACCAAACCTGACAACAAAGTTTCAAACGCAGGATATCACATATATGAAATCAAAAAACAGTGATACAAAAAATCCTGTTAATTATAGGCCTATCACCTGCTTGCCTACAGTGTATAAGATTTTGACGTCCTTTCTGGCAGAAAAGATCAATGAGCATTGTCAGATTGACACCATCTGACAGAAGAACAAAAGGGATGTCGAAAGAGGTCACAAGGTTGCAAAGAGCAGCTTGTGATTGACTCCGTAGTACTGGAACAAGCAAAAGGGAGACAACGTAACCTGTACACAGCGTTTATTGATTACAAAAAGGCATTTGATTCTGTGCCGCACTCCTGGTTACGGAGAGTATTGGAGCTCTACAAAATACACCCAAGTATCGTAAACAACAAGCGATCTTATTCAAGTAAGACGCGGCATATTTCAAGGCGACTCATTGAGTCCATTATGGTTTTGTCTCGCAATGAATCCACTTTCTCGCCTGTTGAATGAAACCAAATACGGTTACAATGTAAGTAGCAAACGAATTCGCGTCATACCATTTCACATCTGATGTACATAGGTGATATAAAGATCTAAGCAGCTACTAAACATCAATTACAGCAGCTGCTGGGACTTTCTAGGGAGGTTCCACTGTATGGAGTTCGGAATCGATAAATGTCGAACACAATGTCGTTCTGGGGGAGCGCTGTAAAACAACACCTGATGCAGCAATACTTAACGCGTGTACGGAAATTACTGAACACCCACCTCGTGATGAACACCCACTAAGTTATGAACCTAAACAGGTTCATAACTTACGAGAATACTATTACACCAAACACACACATCGCACTTACATAATGCAATAATCCAGGCCGACAAGGCATACACACCATTAAACCTCACACACAGAAATTCCAGATAGTTTTTACCCCTTGGTCACGAAGGAGGACAAAATCCAGCAATAGATCCGTAAGCCTCTACATGGGAGATATCCACATGATCTTAACCAGAATAACGTCGACAAAGCAGCGTCGCACGCCTGGTTGAGTCAAGGAAGTCTTTTCCCGGAGACTGAAGGAATCATTCTGGCTATACAAGATCAAGCAATTCATACAAAGAACTACTCAAAATACATACTTCGTGACTCGTAAACAACATCAGACTCATGCCGGAAATGCCATTCCAAACTCGTTTTTTTTTTAGGATTTTTTACGAAAACAATTGATATCTATTCAATTCTATGTATTAATTGATTAATAATAAAAAAAATTCTGTCCCATGTTAATTGCATTATAATTTATATACTCTGTCTCAAGTTGAAAAATTAAAATTAAGCAGATTTACGAAGCTTATGTAATGAATATATCTTTTTTAGTCGAATTTTCTCCGAAAAATTAGACTTATACAGTCTATACGATAAGACCTGCGAGAGGCGAGAGTAGGGGCGCTATCCGTTTTCGGACCCGTAGAACACGAATATGTAGAAAAAAAAATGTCTGATATATATATATATATATATATATATATATATATATATATATATATATATATATATATATATATATATATATATATATATATATATTTTCCCGCCACCTTTTAATTTGTGTAGGGCCCCCCATGGAAGTTAAGAGATGAAATTTGGTAAATGGGGCTCATTTTCGAGGCACCTCATGCTATCAAAGTGGGGTCAAATTTTGGGCAAATTTTTTTTCTGACCCGACTTTTAAGGGGGTGGTGGGGGGCGAAAAAGCAATAAAACTTTTCCAAACCGGTTTTAAATAATGTTTCGGTCAATTATCTACAACATATCCAAAATTCAGCTTCCTAGGATGATATGGTGGGAGTAGAGGGGGGAAAAACGATTTTCGCTGGATCTAACAGGCCCCCAGCCCCCCAGAATTAACGTAGAGGGTTGAAATTTGGCGTGTTGATAAAGTTCGTACCTAGGTTGTGCTTTTTGGAGGTTTTAATATTTTACCCCCACTCCCCTCATTTTTAAGCTACAATTTCATGCATTTTCGACGTTTTCGAAGTTTGTACCACTCGCACAGGTCACCCGAATAAACCTAGAGGGCTGAAATTTTGTATTTGGATTGAGTTAGTATCAAGGGTGTGCCTTTTGGGGGTCTCGACTTTTAACTCCTACCCCCACCATTTTTATACCCAAAAGAACATGATTTTTCTTGTTTTTTAACAGTTTCGTTCGGGTCAAAATCTCCCCATATAAACCTAGAGGGCTGAAATTTGGTGTACAAGTTAAGCTAATAGCCAGACACTGTTTTTTGGAGGTTTCAACTTTTAACCCTTACCCCCACGATTTTTACGCCAATATTTCCTTAATTTTTTTGCTTGTTTTCTAAGACGTCTAGAGACTCCATAAGGAAACCTAGAGGGCTGAAATTTTGTACGTGTATTCAGTTAGTATCCAGCTGGTACCTTGTAGGGTGTCCACATCACTTTTCCCCCCACTTCTCCCATTTTTACATCGGAATTGAATGCTATTGTTAAATGTGTTTTAAAAGCATTATGTTTATTCTAAATACAAGTAGGCGAATTGTAATTTTAAAAAATTTTAAAAAAAGTGAACTTACTTTTATGACAAATGAAATACATACATATTAAGTAATTTAAAAATGTTATTAAAGTCACTGTTTATTTATAAATTAGGAATTTTGGATTTTTAGTATTTATAAAATAGAAATTTTGGATTTTTTTGGAAAGAAAAAATATCTTTATAAAGGCCTTCCAGTTTACTATTTAAGGTCCCTTTTTAATTTTTAAAACTAAAACATAAAGGCAATTAGCGGATAAACATGGGCAGGAATGTCCTCGTACGAATTGTGTTGGTTTTTTTTCTGCTACCTGTTTTCGGCACAAAATTGAAATTTACTGAGATACAGCCCTTAAATACTTAAAACCTTTTTTTAAAGCCTCGATCAGCCGAACACTCATCACCAGTTTTGAAACCAACAAAATGACAATTCGGTTGTAGACTTTCAATCACATTTCGCTTGTAGACATTCAATACCGAAGATGAAGGGGAAAATTCGACTACCGTGATGGGGCCCCGCTGCTCACGGCGTTTTTTTTATTGAATTTTAAATAAACAAGAAATTGAAATTTATGTTATCAAATCATATAATATTATTAAATATAAAACAAAATAACATAATATGTTTGTACGCACGGAAAAAAATTTTAAATGGATCGATTTTGAAAATTTTTCCACTAATAAATTATTAATGTTAGAAAGTTAAACAATTTTAAATGGATTTAAGGTATCTCATGTGAGATCCGTCAAGGTATTGGGGACATAAAAACGCCAAAAATTAATTACCCAATCGATTTTAAAGATTTTTTCACCGTTAGTAAGTTAAAATATATGAATCAATTAAGTAATTGAAGGATGTCCGAAAGGACCTTACGGACTGCCATAAGCTATATGAGATCTCTAGGACCCTTGTCCTACTGAGTACTAAAATTATTTTAGATGAATAAAGCTTATGTTGTATGAGTTCCGCAAGGGTTTACTGATCCCATAATTGTAAAAAATAAAATAACCGACCAATATTGAAAATTTTTCACTGTTACAGAGCTAAACTGTTTTAGATAGATATAGATTACGTTATGTAAGGTCCGCCAGGGTCCATAGGACCCAAAAATGTCAAAAATAAACTAACCGACCGATTTTGAAAATTTTTTCACTGTTAGAGAGCTTAATTCTTTTAGATAAATATAGATTACGTTATGTAAGGTCCGACAGCATCAGTGGGACCTAAAAGTGTCAAAAATAAAATAACTGACCCATTTTGAAAATTTTTTCACTATTTCAGAGGTAAACTATTTTAGATAGGTACAGGTTGTCTTATCTGAGATCCACAACTGTCCTGAGGATGTAAATGGCGGCGTAGAGTGCTACACAACGGGTTTTGAAAATACTTTAACTGTTAGAAAGGTAAAATATCATATATATATATATATATATATATATATATATATATATATATATATATATATATATATATATATATAGCCTTGGCCAAAAGTATTAAGCACCCCCCATAAAACATGTGTAGCTCATAAATTAGTTTAAAAATGACTTATCTGTTTAATAATAGAATGAAAGGCAATACTGAAAGTTAATTTTAAACAATTAATAAAAGATTTTAAGGTACCATAAAACAACCTGGGGCCCGTTTCTTGAAATCGTTCGCATAGTTACGTATACGAAAGTTGCGAATACTGTAGATGCGTATACGTTTTGCTAAACGTTCGCAAGTAGTTTCTTGAACATCTCATAAGAGCATTCGTTATACAAAAAGTATGCTTTTATTTTCTTACAAAAATTTTATATGACAACACCGCAAATGTAAACTTTTATCTTTTTTTAAACAATAAAAAAATGATTATTTCCTTGGTAATAATAATTATGTTTGCTAAATTTTAAATTAAGATAACTATATGTATAACAAATAATTGCATATTGTTTTATATCTAAGTATTCTGTTACCCTTGGAAAACGAGACAACGTATTAATTAATTATAAACAAATAAATAAATAATAATATGAAAATGTGGGCGAAATAAGAAAAGTGGAAATACAAGCCACGAGCGAAGAATTACCCTTACCAAAAAATAGGAAATTTTCAACCAACTTTTCTACACTAATGCTTCAAAATTCTTCAACTTCGGAACAAAGTAACTGCGTTAAAATAACCGTAGACGAAATAACCGAAAGACAAAATAATGATTTTTCTATGACATTCGTCTTCATATCTAATTTTTTGTCTATTGGGAGCTAAAAAAATCCCAATCATATCATGTTTGTATGTACTCTAACTCGAAGCAAAATCCTAATTAAGAATAAAGAAGAAAATCAATACGGAGCCCCAGTGAAACCTTAATTGAAATTCCTGATGTCGGTTCCATATTTTTTTAATGGTACATACGATTTTTATTGACAGAAATAAGTGAAAAATAGGCGTCGGAGAAGCATCACTAAAACCTCATTTTGAGGCCAAAGTAATTATTTACAATTGGGACTCCTCAAAGGTATTATATCCTTTTTAGTCGGGGAACCAAATTCTTACATAAAAGTTTTTTTTCTTTTTGAATTTTCTATTTGACAAATCAAATGCATTATTTCTGTGATTAAATAAATATCGTCGGACTTTCATTAATTTGATTCCCAAAATTTTCCCCTAATAATAACCGCTTTGGTTATAAAATTCATTATATTTTTTTTCTTTCATTTGTAGAAAAATGAAAAAATGAAATTATTCATATATTACAAAAAATAGAATTCGAATGGTTTCAACCATCCGTTTCTATGCGAACAATAAATTGCGAATACGTTTTATTAAACGTATACGTTTTTTTTCCAGAAACTCCTTTTTTGAAAAAGCGTTCGTAAATTGATAATTGCGTATACGTTTTATTTGCGAATGATTTCAGGAAACGGGCCCCTGGTCCACAAAATGTGAAATATGAAGTTTTTTTGAAAAATAATGTAATTTATTTGTTAGCCTTTTATTAACTTTCAGGATAACAAGAAGCGGCTGAGTGTTGTTCATTTGTGTAGTAGAGACAGTTTGTAATATGAAATGTCGAAACAACCAGAACTTAACACAGAAACACGAATAAAAATCCAGATTTAATATGAAGGGAAGACTCAAATACAGATTGCTAAATCTGTATTTAGCAATCTGTATTTTTTTTAGCAATCTGTATCATTAGCGACGATATGCAATGCAATTTACAATTAAAACGCCGTGAGCAGCGAGGCCCCATCACGGTAGTCGAATTTTCCCCTTCATCTTCGGTATTGAATGTCTACAAGCGAAATGTGATTGAAAGTCTACAACCGAATTGTCATTTTGTTGGTTTCAAAACTGGTGATGAGTGTTCGGCTGATCGAGGCTTTAAAAAAAGGTTTTAAGTATTTAAGGGCTGTATCTCAGTAAATTTCAATTTTGTGCCGAAAACAGGTAGCAGAAAAAAAACCAACACAATTCGTACGAGGACATTCCTGCCCATGTTTATCCGCTAATTGCCTTTATGTTTTAGTTTTAAAAATTAAAAAAGGACCTTAAATAGTTAACTGGAAGGCCTTTATAAAGATATTTTTTCTTTCAAAAAATAAAAAATAAAAAAAATAAAAAATAAAAAATTATTTTATAAATAATAAAAATCCAAAATTCCTACTTAATGGCTGACGAGCACCAACCAGGAGATTTTGTAATTAACTTAGTATTTTACTAAAAGAGTGAAAAATTGACGATTTCAATTACTTTCTATACTAATGTAGTATTTTCAGTTGTGGAGTATTTTACTAAAGAAGTATTGAAAATATTCTCTTGAGAGTAAACAATCGCTGGTGTGCACCACTCTGGAGTATAATACTACAGTAGTAAGTAAGAGAGTAATGTAGTATTTTCAGTTGTGGAGTATTTTACTAAAGAAGTATTGAAAATATTCTCTTGAGAGTAAACAATCGCTGGTGTGCACCACTCTGGAGTATAATACTACAGTAGTAAGTAAGAGAGTAAACAAAGCCAAAATATACTCCTACCCACTAGCAGGAGTATGTAAAAGAGTATCTTTAAAAAACATTGGTGACGTGCATTTTGGTGTCTTCTTTTCGGTTTATTTTCGTAATTTAACATTTTTTGGGGTTTTTTAATTACATGTGGTAATATGATAATAAAATGATATTAAATATTACAGTCAGTTTCCAATTATTTGGGGGCAAATTAACCAGGCTGAATGTGAAAACCCACGCGCTGCATGCGTACCTATATATTTTTTCTTCTAAATAATTTTTAAACACAATTCGAGTAGAGAAAAAGAAAACTGATTAAAAAGTAAAGCAGTCAGAGGCATGAGATATTTTTATTTAACTTGGTACAATTATTACTTATTCATTTTTCTTTTTCTCTATTTCATCTTGTTTCCACCGTTTAGTCTGATTTTTACGCAGTCTGGTTTTTTGATTTTTTTAATTAACTTTTTTATGACTAAATTTTTTTTCAGTTTAATTTTGAATTAACCATGATTTTGATTTGTCCGTCCTTGTTCTCCCATTACTGCACCGAGTAGTCGGTGTTGACTGTATTTTGGCAATATGAATGGTGTTTTTAATGAAGATAATACGTTTGAGCCTATAGTACGAACTGCTCAAGTTAGAAAAAACAGGCGTGTAAGAAATCAAGCTTTTTATTTGAGAATGGGGGGGGATGCGCACCATATAGAAAAAATGAAAGAGATAAAATTTTTTTATTAATTTTCAAAATTTTCAGAAAAAAAAGAAACTAAGAAACCAAAAATTTTTTCTCTAAAGATTTTTTGTTTATAGTGGATGCCACCCAAATCATTATTTCCATCTTTTTCTGATAAAATTTTTATGTTACATCACACATTTCTAATAACTAAAAGAGTATTTGGAGAAAACTAAAGTAGTTGAAACTAAAGAAGTATTCTGTGAATGAACTCTCCAAGCAAAACTAATGTAGTAAAATACTAATTTTAAATTTTTTAAAATTACTATTCGCCTACTGTGTGTTAGAATAAAAGTAATTCATTTAAAACATATTTACAATACCACTGAATTCCGATGTAAAAATGGGAGAAGTGGGGGGAGAAGTAATGTTTAATCCCTAAAAGGCACTAGCTGGATACTAACTCAATACACGTACAAAATTTCAGCTCTGTATGTTTTCTTAGAAAGCTTCTAGACGTGTTAGAAAAAAAGCAAAAAAATCAAGGAAATATTGGCGTAAAAATCGTGGGGGTAAGGGTTAAAAGTTGAAACCTCTAAAAAGCAGTGGCTGGCTATTAACTTAACTTGTACACAAAATTTCAGCCATCTAGGTTTATTTGGGGAGATTTTGACCCGAACGAAACTGTTAAAAAACAAGAAAAATGATGTTCTTTTTGGTATAAAAATGGTGAGGGTAAGGGTTAAAAGTTGAGACCCCCAAAAGGCACTCCCTTGATACTAACTCAATCCCAATACAAAATTTCAGCCCTCTAGGTTTATTTGGGTGACCTGTGCGAGTGGTACAAACTTCGAAAACGTATTTTCAACAAACGTATTTCAAACAAATTTCAATCCTCTACGTTAATTCTGGGGGGCTGGGGGCGTGTTAGTTCCAGCGAAAATCGTTTTCCCCCTCCCTACTCCCTCCAAATCACTCTAGGAAGCTGAATTTTGGATATGTTGTAGATAATTGATCGAAACATTATTTAAAACCGGTTTGGAAAAGTTTTATTGTTTTGTTACCCCCCACCACCCCCTTAAAGGTCGGGTCAAAAAAAAAATTTGCCCAAAATTTGACCCCACTTTGATGGTATGAGGTGCCTCGGAAATGAGCCCCATTTACCAAATTTCATCTCTTAACTTCCATAGGAGGGGCCCTACATTTATTAAAAGGTGGCGGGAATATATATATATATATATATATATATATATATATATATATATATATATATATATATCAGACATTTTTTTCCTACATATTCGTGTTCTATGGGTCCGAAAACGGATAGCGCCCCTACTCTCGCCTCTCGCAGCTCTTATCGTATAGACTGTATAAGTCTAATTTTTCGGAGAAAATTCGACTAAAAAGGTTCGCGGAGACTGGCTTCCACACAAACAAAATGAGAATGGGCAGAAAACGCGCTACTACTGACCGCCAGATTAGAAAACTTATCCGTGACTCACTTAAGGACCGCAAAAAAACTTCTTCTAAGCTCACTGCAAATTTATCGAGGGACATTGGGAAACCAGTTAGTTCTTGAATTGTAAGAAGAAGACTCACAGAAGCAGGTTTAAGAAACCGCAAAGCCAGGAAGAAGGCCTGGCTCTCCGACAACATCAAGAAAAATCGTTTAGAATGGGCTTTGAGACACCAGCATTCTTCTGAAGAAGATTAATCCAATGTGGTATGATCAAATGAATCTAATTTTGAAGTAAGTTAAATTTTATACCATCGGATTAAAAAATACGATTAGATTTGGCGGACCATACCACATTGGACCTATCTTTTTCAAAATTGCATTGAAATGTTGAATCAGCGCTAATTCCACTGCCCAGTCACCCGAACGTGAGTACCGGACCACTCCGGAAGAGGTAGAAATGAGAGGGCCGATAAATTTACTAAATGGGGCACAACTAAACTTTTAGTAAGTCCAAAGGCGATCCTAGGGATATCATTTCAGAAATTAAAGTGAACTGTGAATGAATGGACTGCAAGACAACACGTTTACGTCTAGAAAGTATGTGTAACAACGAGACAAGCCCAAGAACTTATAATCTTGCCTAAAACAAGAAGAAAAGTGTTATTATTTCTAACAAGTAAAGGTCTTGAAGTGATAATTCCCAATTTTGATGAAACTTGGCAGATGTGTAGAACAAATAAAAATAACAGAAACGTATTTTTTTTATCGGCCAAAAATGCCATGTAACGGGTGAATTCCATCCTTAAAATAGGGGTTAAAATTTAATTTTGTCAAATTACTCGAAAACTATAACAGATAGAAAAAAAGTTTAAATTGACACAACCCTTCATTATTAAAGATCTTTCTACTGATGTTCTCAAATCCAGAGTCGGACTTACTGGAGGGGCCTCAACTATAAAATTGGGGTAGAATTTGAAATAGGGTGAATATGGTTCGACCAATCAAAATACTAATATCAAATATGAAAACTACATCAAGAATACTAGTTTACCTGTTTTTGCTAAAAGCGGTTACGTTAAAGCTAAAAGTAAAGCTAAAAGCTCAGATCTTAATCTAAAATCTTACATGTGCGATCAATATTTTACTTATAATATTTTTAAAACAACTCTTTAAACATTTTGACAGAAAGATTTTTGAATTTATATACAATATACATACCCATACTAGAGATGTCGATTTTAAATCGATTAATCGAAAATCGATTAATCGAAGCTTAAAAAACCGATTCTTTTTTCGACTTTTTTCATTTGAATCGATTCATGAATCGATTATTAAAAGTAAGAGATCGATAACCGATTTTTTCCAAAAATAACTTCATTTTAATTGTAATTCTACAAAGAAACATGTGTTAGAATGAAACACCAAAAACTCTATTGTTAATTGTCACTTTTTACTCGTTATATAAAAGGACATGGCTCCTGTGGCTCTATAAGTCAGAGTATTCATACAAAAGAAAGGAATAGACCACCTACCTGTGCAAACGACGATCCCTTTGCCACAAAAGCGACTTATTTAGAAAACATTTTTTTGTCAATTTGTTTGAAATTTTTGAATAAACTTGGTTCAATTCGTGGTATTCGTCCTACATATTTAATTGCCTTATTTTTCATAATTATAATTGAAAAGTTAACTCATTCATCGCTTTTACAAATATAATGTAAGGGGTTTTTATACGATATTACCGATATAACCTATGTACTATCATGTAAGTCCCTTAAACAAAAATTATCAGCTAATTTTATTAAACTTTTCAAAATTTCGGTTTTTTAGATCGATTTTTGGATCGATTTTTTTTTAGCCGATTTTTTTTTTAATCGATTTTTTTGATTTCGATTTAAATTGATCCAAAAATCGGTCTTTTTTTGGAGAATCGACATCTCTAACCGATACACAATTTATGGAAGGTATGTATATCATATTTCATCTTTATAAATATTATGTATGTATAAATGTACGTTTGTGTGTGTAATCTTACAATTGTCTCTCAACTATTACAATATCGGTTCTGCACGATAGCGGGCTGTACGTCATTTGTACCATCATTCATATTCCTTCAACTCTCCATATTTTTATTCTGCTCTACCTATATTATTCAGGTGTACCTTATTCCTACCAAGGTACCTAGAAATATATATCCTTGTAAATATATGCCTACAAGTGTATATAGTACACAGACATTGTATATTTGAAGTGCATTGGAAATCATTTGTCTCCCGTATTCAAATCGTATCTATTTATTTTATGAAAACATATTCATGAATTTTTCACATTGCCTGAGTATACAGTCATGTGGCTTACTACATAGTAAGTAACAAAATGATATTGCATTTGGATAGAAAAATTGTATATGCATTTATATTTGAAATTTTATTATTGAATAAATTTCATCTTATTTTTGAAACTGAATATTATCCCTAGAATCATACGTAATCGTCAAAACGACGAAAGAACTTCTCTGCCTGCTCCAATACTACAGCTTGTCGTTGCCTGCTTGCTGTGAAACTTCTGTTATCTAATTTATTTGTTACTATAACACATAAGACGTATAAATTTTGTTTATAGCTATTGTCGTTTTTTTTTTTTATACTGAAATAGTATGCGTCAAAAGGACGACGATGTATGATTAACCGATGCCTTTTTTTAAAGATTTTGTACTCCACATATAAAAGTTTCTCTAATTTTTCTAAAATTTATTAAAGATATGGATATTATAACTAATTTATTCAATGATTATGATAATGTGAAAGATGATTACAGCTGTTTGACTTATAGAGACGACATAATACTGAAATTTTAATGTATTGAATCGAAAACTAAAGAATGCGTTTCGAATTACTTAATAAAAGATTAACAATTTATTTTGTGGAAAATATTTTAATTTTTATTATTTTTTGAGATCTTATTCGAAAAATTACTAACAAATTTTAGAAAATTTACAAGTGTGCCTAATGTGGAAATAACTACATATCTATAGGAATATTTATGACTGAGAAATTTCACATTCTGTAAAGTCATAAATTAATTTTTTGAAAGACATGTTTTATGATACAATTGATGTATTTATCTATTTTTTAATTTTTATAATGAAAATATGCTTTGATAAAAAGATTAAAAAAATTAATAAATATTTATATTAAGAAATTTTTCCAAATCCAATTTTTTAAAATATTTTGTTCGCTTTTGTAGTGTTGTTATGTAAAAAAAATGTTTTTCGCAACTAACTCTAAAACTTCCCCGTAAAAAGTCCATTCGTCAAAATAACGCCGATGTATGATTAACTTGACTCGTAGACCAACGAATGATTCTAGGGTTATTATTGATATTAACTCTTTCAAATCAGACCAGCTTTGTAAGTAAGTACATAATACTATGTGAACAAGGAAATTGTAATACTATACATAAGAATACGTGAGATGCGCCAAAAGTTTTCGGCCTGAGTATTAAAAAATACAGAGAGAACAGTGAAAATAATTTATTTTGTATATAACCGCCCTCTATTTCAATGCACTTATTATAAGGTGAGATAAGGTGAGATAATGCACTTATTATAAGGTGAGTTTCTTGGCATTTATCTTGATAACAAACTGGATGGGAAAAAACATATTGAATTTTTAACCAATAAGTTAGCTAAACTCAGTTTTGCGCTATATAAATTAAGAGATCTTGTGTCATTTGATATTTTGATACAAACCTATTATGCACAGATTCATTCGAATATAAAATATGGGATTTTATTTTGGGGAAATTCAGTGTTAGTAGAAAAAGTGTTAGTTGCACAAAAGAGATGTCTAAGAATCATGGTAAATGCCAAATCTACGGAACACGCTCGTCCAATTTTTAGGGATTTAAAGATACTTACAGTGATTGATACTTATATTATGGAGTGTGCAATATTTGTGAAAGATAACTATCAATTATTTGTGAAATATCAGTACAATCATTCATACAATACACGAGGCGCGGATAAACTTGTAACTATTCAGTCAACAAAGACGTATATAAATATTGGAGTGCTAAACATGTGTATTAAAATTTTTAATAACATTCCAACACATTTAAAAAATTTAAATAATAGGCAATTTAAGAATGAATTAAAAAGTTTTTTGTTGACAAAGAATTTTTATAATATTAAGGAATTTATGGAATGACTTATTCTATGTACTCTGTACTTTATTGAATAAAGATTATTATTATTATTATTATTATTATTATTATTATTATAAGCATCTCTATGCCTTTATAATAATAAGCAAATTCTTTGTAGCGATTCTACAAGAGCGATGTTTTCGGAAGTGATCGAATCTGCCAGACGTCCCGAACGATTATCGTCGTTGAGGGACTTGTACCGCAAACGAAACCTTTGGCACGGCTTTATCGTATACACCATCCAATCTGTCCTTAATTTCTTCTGGAGTTTGTCCTTCTTTTGTCAGAAATTTTATGACTGCACGATATTCAATTTTTTAAACGGTCGACATATTGAGTATACACTTTTACAACAGAATAAATAAAACACATGTAAACTCGTCCACTGCGTTTATGATTACTAGAGACTTAATACTTTCTGTGAGTATAAATTACGTCACCTTTAAATAAGTTTAATCATGTTAGGCCGAGAATTTTTGGTGCTCCCCGCGTATGTTATTTTCTCCTATCTTTTGGAAGAAATTCAGGTTATTTGGATTTCAAAGTCGATAGGACTAATTGAAATCACTACACATGAGGTTTTTAAACTACTGAACTATATTTCTCTACCCTTTTTCATTCTTCTATATTTCAATAGGTATTTTGAGTAATTAAAGTCCTATTCTCCTCTAATATATCAAGCGGTTTTTATTTTTAAATTTTAATTGTTGAAAATATCTTCTTTAGCAAATTCAAATAAATTCTGATAATTTATGATAATTTTAAAATATTTTTATTTTTACTTCTCTTTTATGGTTACAAAATTTGTCAACTCTATATGGAAAAATATTTATTTTGAACACTGTGCTTTTTACTTCAATTTCTAACGCGTATTTATTTTAATGTGTGTTCTTTATATTATGTATACCATACTTGTACAGACATTTAGGTATAAATAAGTATTACATAATATTGACAAAGTTTCGTAACGGAACAAGTTTCGAACGGAACGAGGTCTCATTAGAGTGTAATATCGGCGCCCGCCGCACGATTAGCGGTCGTCGTACAAATTCTGTATACGTTCACGTTCATATACTTATTAGTTAGATACAAATAAGAGAGACAGTACGAGTTGGTAAAGAAAGAGATAAAGGAGGTAAAATAAAGAGTTATAACCACGAACATGTTGAGGATTATTAGTTAGTTTACAGAAGACATATTAACTGTTAGCAGGCAAAGCGACCAGGATAGCACAGGCAACCAGGCAGAGTATGTACAATAACTTCAACCACCCACCACACTTTATATTAACAGCCAGCGTCATAACATAATATCATCGAGTACTTCGCTCTTACATGTGTATATTCCATATATGTGCATGCCTAGTTACACAGTATGTTCCGGAATTATGTGTTTTTTGCTAATTTCATTGAAAAAAATACATGCTACGGACTGACAAGGTGTTCTGAAAAAAAACGATGTTCTCCGCCTGCAAAAGCTATTTCCAATATTTTTACAAATTACTATTAAAATATTTTTTCTTTTTTGGGGGGGGGGGGCGTGATTTTATAAACCTAAGTGTTGTTAAATATAATTTTTATTTTAAGATTGTCCAAAATCCAAATGTAAATTAAAAATCACAAAGTGATTGAAAAAATTATCCTGACCGGTCGGGAATCGAACCCAGGATTTCCCGGTAACTAGCCAGGTGTTTTCGCCATCGGACCAACGATCCTGTGTTCGACAGCCACCCGAGCTAGACAATCATATCGGTAAATTAACGTCTTTCTTTTTTTTTGGTTGTCAACGGTATAGATGACGTCCAATTTATTAAGTTTTTTTTTAGTTAATTTTATTTCCGAAATCTTTTAAGTCCTATTATTTTCCCCCTGACAACCCCCCACCCCCAAGAGGCTAGGCTGTATACGCTCCTGAAGTGCCCCGGGGCCTCCACAGAAGTAAATCCGGCCGTGGTTCGGAGAAATGCACTATCTGTTTTTTAAAATTCATATAAGTTTGTAGAAATATTCGAAATAAAAAGTTTATCGATTTTAACTTTATTGTAAAAAAAAAGAGGCAAAAAAATTAAATGCTGGTAATATTCATCAAACTAAAGTGAACTTTCTGGAAGATTTATCTGAAATACATAGTACCTACATATAGGTACATAATATTAGGATAAGAGTTACATGCATGTCTCGGTATAACTCGGTATTTGTATCATGAAACTTTAAGTAAGATGCTATATTCAATTTGCCTGTCTGTTTACTATTTTCTTCGCGTATATAAGTAATTTTATAAATTGTCCTTATAAAATTCGTAGACATTGATAATCAAATTAGAAATAAGAGAATTATATTAGTGTTGCTATTATACTGTTTTCTATTAAAAATTAAATTTTAGTTACGGTACACACATATAGTTTCATACTTATATCAAATTTTTCTATAAATACAATTAAAGTAGTTCTATTGTGATACGTAAGCATACTAAATTATGATTTAATACTAGGTACTAGTGGTGGAGAACTATCGATAGCACTATCGATAACTATCGATAGTTTTGACTATCGAAAACTATCAATATTTTTTTTTTTACTATCGATAGTTTTCGATACTTTTTTTCAGTCATTTCGTTTACTTATAAATACTAAAGATAATAAAAATTTCGTAGAAATTATAGCCAGAGATATAAAAACAACCATTTCAAGGGAATTTCCGGGCAAAAAGGAATAATTCCGCCCCGGCGTAAAACCGGCGACGTTTTTTTTTTTTTTTTGCTCGCCGGCTATATAAATGCCGCTCAACTTGGGTATCAAAAACTATCGATAAACTATCGATAACTATCGATAGTTTCACGACTATCGTAACTATCGATAGTCGGGACTATCGATAGTTCTCCATCACTACTAGGTACCTAACATCAGTATTAGAGTGGTGTTGGGTGGTATTCTAGCTGTAATGAACAACCTTCATACCAATAGAGTACCTAGTACTGACAAGCAGACAAGAAGTTCAAAAATTTCTGTTTTGATAACTAAATTAATAACTATCGGCGATAACTTACAAAGTGAAAAAATTTGTGTTAAAACTAACACATTTCACATGTCCAGAACGGTCCACTCAATTTTTTGTCAAATCTTAACACAAAGCATTTGTGTCAAATCTATACACAAGATTTGTGTCAATGATTTAACACACGAGAGGACATACATTTTGTGTTAATTTTTCAGATTTATTAGAGTTAGTTGTTAAACTTTTTTATTCTGTATTTTAATTCCATTGAAGCTTAAGATATTTGAGTCGTCAAAAATTATAACGATTTTGTTCATATGTTAGACATAGATTATAAATGAGACTCAAAGAACGCAAAGTAAATCAGTTCTTTGTAACAATTCTTACTTGTGTCCATATATATCTACGAAAATATATATAAAAAAAGGTGAGAGTAGTTCTTATTATTAAACAAAACCGGAAAATTGTAAGTTTTTTCAGTTATTGACGAATATATTTTATTAAACGTTTAAAAATGAAACAATTCTCTTACATTTTAAGGTTATTTTGTTACAGATTCAGTTAAAAAAAATCATGTAAGCTTATTTGAGATTGTATTATATAATATACAATCTTACATGATTTTTTGTAAGTGAAGCTGTAACAAAATAACCTTAAAATGTAAAAAAATTGTTTCATTTTTAAATGTTTAATAAAACTCTACTCGTCAATAAATGAAAAAACGTATATTTTTCGGTTTTGTTTAATAATAACTACTCTCATCTTTTTTATTATATATATTTTGGTAGATATATATTCGAATCTAATTTAGGTACTTATAACATTCTTTTGCTCTACACAAATTACTTCTTTGTTGGTCAAGACAGGTTAACATTTTTATTCTGTTAAATCAAAATTTGTGTTAATATTTTCATTTAACACAAAGTGTTACATTAACGCAGGGTTGTGTTATACTTATTTAACACAAAAATTTTAACCACTAGTTTTTTTTTTACACAGAATACAATTTTTTTTACTGTGTAGTGTGCATTTATAGCACTATTTCGAGGGGCTCTGATATTCAAAAGGTGATTGGGCACTGTAAGTCGAAGCCAAAATAGTAAAGGTGAACATACATCTAGCCCATGTATACTTATTTATAGTAAAAAATCCTCTAAAAAAATAAATAAATAAATAAAAGAAGTACTGGTACTGCCCGGAAACCCCTTAGAGAAAATACAGAATTAAATATACTTAGAGACCGCAACAAACTGATTGGTAGCCAAAAACCAAATCCATGTTAAAACATGAAAAATTTATAATTTGTGCTGATTTATACACATTAAAAATTAAGTCTGCCATATTTGCTAATGTTTTTTATGATACAACCAAAGATTTTTAGGAAACATGACAGACAGTCTGAATAAATGATAGAATTGAAGTAATACATTTATATTAAAGTATCATTGTCAGTCAACTAAATTCAACAATAAAAATGATTATTTTAATTATATATTTTAATCTAGAAAACTTTTACAGTGCGGAATTTGTAACGATTTTTAAGAAAATGGAGGACTATTAAAAAAAAAATTCGTGATGCAGAAAAGTGCCTATAATGGTAAATATTTTTTATTTTAGGGATCGTATTTCACTAGACGAACAAAGGCGTCAAGTGATCAGAATCGGGCCTGTTTAATTAGATATGCCGAATTAATAAAATTAAAATTCAGGAAGCCTACAGGAAATTCAGGAAATTTTTAAATTTTTTTTTTTTAATATGCACAATTTTGTATACAAAAGATAAAATTTTTAGGTAAGTGACACTTTGACCTGAACTAATTATAAAAATTCATTAAAAATATGATATATTAACCTAGGGATTGTATCCTGGGGTATATTTGCGATTAATTTAGACTATTTTCAAAGAACCATCAATTAAAATTAAAGAAAAAATTTCATTAAAGCAAAAAAATTAAAGAAATATAAATTTCTTTAAACACTGAAAAACAAAATCAAAAAAATTATTACTTTATGATCAAAAAATTATAGAAATTAAATTACTAATGCGTGGCTGTGACTTGTAACTTACATACATATACTCAGAAAAGAAAAACATTACAATAATTACATGAAGAGTAATTTTAAAGTTTCCCAAGTCAACTTTAGTTTCAGGAACAAATTTACATATGTAAGCATTTGATATATGTTTCGCAGGGTGACGACCAAATTATATTATAGAAAATGATATAAGTTCTCTCATCGTACAGTTAACCGTACCTACCATTGAAACCATAATATACATAGATGTCGTACTTCCAACATAACGTCTATTTTACCTATTATACCTACCTATACTTTTGTTGAAGGATAATTCGAAATAGAGCGATGTCGCTCTCTTACGTTATGTCTTACAAAATAATAAATGGTTGGTTAGCTCAGTTGACATGTTAATCAAGTTGTTTTTACCTTACAAAGTTAATCTTACGAATTTTAGTTCGACTTTAGTCTTTAGTTCGTCGTTGTAAAGTTATCAAATGAAAATTAATCTGATTTAAATCTAACCAATACGAATGAACATGTAAATTGTGTCACTATGTAAGATTCAAAACAAGTCAACGCGAAGGTATAGATAACTTCCTTAAAGGTGAGGGAAACGTTTTAGGGTGGTTATACACCATAGTCATTTAGATAGTTAAGTTTTTGTTCTTAATTTGTATTATAACTGAATTAAATTGTACCATATATACATTATATAAATTACAGCTAGATGGCATAATCTATATACCTATATAAAAATCTTATGTCACAATGTACGGCTAGGATAAACCGCGAAACTACTGAACCGATTTTGATCTTTGGTAACTATCTATAATTTGGTACAACTTAAAAGATTGAATAGTTTTTAACGCAAAATTTTTAGTCTAACCGTAGAAATTTACGAAAAACCACAAAATATCAATTTTTTATTACTGTATACAGATATCTGTGGAAAAATTTATAAAAAAATCATGCAAATTAATGTGTTGCTAAGCATTTGGAGAAAAATAATTTTGAAATTTTTGTAAGTATCAATAAGTATTTCTATAGATACCACCAATAATATTCTTACCTACGACAACTATGAAATTACTTATATCATACAGATATATCACTATTACACTGTCACAGATATATGTCAAAGATCTTTGATCAAATCTATGATCAAATATTAAGAAGTATCTTTAACTATGGTTACAGAAATTTATATTATAAAAGTTGACTTATTACACTATAATATTTCTTTGATTAAATAAAACTTTGACATATATCTATGACAGTGTAATAGCGGCCTTATCTACTGTGCAAAATACTATTTGTATCCTATAAAGAAATAAACAATTAGCAAATTACATACATATGAAAATTAGATATGGTATAAAAATATGAATATGACTTGAAAATATGAAAATATGAATAATACTTTAGAGTCGTGGAGCGAGCGAAGGAACTAATTTTGTACAAAATTTCAGAATATCAAATTTAAATGAACGTGTGGTCACATTGTCCGTCAGTTACACCAAATAGGGCGCAAATTAAAATGCTGAAGAAATTTGACAATTTTTACTTAAGTACTGTTGAGATCTCTATGAAAGGTGAAAGTGGCGTTAAAATGGTTTCCTATGGACTTGGTGACTTGAAGGGTCTAAAATAGAAACAATTCTAAAACTGCTGGTATAGGTACCCATACTAAGTTTTTACGGTGCGGAAATTAGCCATGCTAATAAAATATGAAGATAGTTATTTTAGAGTCATTGGGCGAGCAGGGTCAAGTGCTATAAATAATTGATTTTGCACAAGATTTTGGAATATATGATTGAATTGACCTATAAATTTTACCTATAATTTAATCTAACGTCGTTTGATATCTAGGTTGTGTAGACACCTGGTAGATTTCGTTTTGTATGTGTATGTATGTATGTATCCTGCTGTATCTTGATTTCTAGATTATACATTCTATTCCACGTCATATTTGTTTATGTTCACGATGTCAATGATTTTTATAATTATACTGTGTATTATGAACGCAAGCTCAAAAAACCTCTAGAAACTGTGGTGAGGGGAACACAAACTGAGGTGAGAAGAACACAATTTTCAATAGTTACCGACCAAGCAAAGTAACTACGTTTTTAAAGGAGCGAGTGAATAAACTTATATTTATTAATATGATAGACAAAAATAAATGCAGATGTAGGTAAAAAAGTTCTCTTTAGCTTGCGTCCATAATATTTTGATAAAATTGTGCAGTGTATCGTTTGAAATGATAAGAAAATATTAATTCAATCAATTATAACTACTGAGCCACAGCAACGCCTGACCGAGTCAGCTAGTATACAATGTAGAAACGACTGAAAGTTATATCTATACCATTTAAAAATAAATTATATGAGAGAAAAGATGAGAGAAAAGTAGAAAGGTCGTTACGCCGATTTTTGGTCTACAGTTAAGACAAAAGTAATTTTTTGCTTATATTAAGTGGTACTTTATTTTATACACTTTAGGCCATTTGTAATATTTTGAGTATTTTACTACATCACATTTTTTACCACATGGTTTATATATCTTCAATAAAATATATCTGTACCTTCAATAAAAATAAAATATGTCTATTCTTATAGTTTTGGGAGTGTTAAATAAGGAAAAAGACTGAAAAAGTTCCCGTATATTACACTCAAAAAATATTCATTAAATTAAAAATTTCACTTCAGACGCTTTTTTATAATTTTCTGTATCAATTTTACATATAAATCAAATTATCAGTATAGGACAGTCTGTAACTCTTGATATGTTTTCGTACTAACAACCCTTATGTAAATTGTAACTAAAGATCCCAAACCACCTAATACAGGAAAAAACATACATTCCAGTACAGGGGCCCGTTTCCTGAAACTTTTTCGCTTTTTCAAAAAAGTAGTTTCTGGAAAAAGAACGTATACGTTTAATAAAACGTATTCGCAATTTATTATTCGCATAGAAACGGATTGTTGAAACCGTTTGAATTCTATTTTTTCTAATATATGAATAATTTCATTTTTTCATTTTTCTACAAATGAAAGAAAAAAACACAATGAATATTATAACCAAAGCGGTTACTATAAGGGAAAAATTTTGGAAATTAAATTAATGAAAGTCCGAGGATATTTATTTAATCACAGAAATAATGCATTTGATTTGTCAAATAGAAAATTCAAAAAGAAAAAAACTTGAAATCGATGCAGAACAATTTATTTTATATTTCAAATTTAGACAATAATCTCTGAATTTATAAATGTTATATAGGTACATCCTTAAAATCGCTGTTCCTCTGGCTGTATGAGCTAATATTGAAAATTAGACGTTAAAATAAAACTGAAGTTTACATGGTCAGAAAACTAAAGTTTACATGGTCAGTATAAAGCTATTAAATATAAGTAAATTATTACTTATTCAGTTAGTAAAATAACAAACTAGAATTATCATTCAAAATTTAAATTTTGTTAACAAATTGAAAATCACAGAATGATAATATCATTTTTGGGACGGCACTGTATAGTACCCGATTCCATACAGTACCATATAATACCTGGTCAGTTTATTTTATTGTTTATAGTTTTATGACTCTTATTCGCTTAAAAAACACCGTATTTACTTGCGCTGTACGAACACGCGCTAGATGAACACGTAATCGTCCAAAACGATGTTGATGAAGATATTGATATTGAATTCGAAAACATTATGGGAACAGTATAATAGATATGTAATTAGAAAAAAAAATTAGAACAACTGTATCTCAGCCAGTTTTTATCGAAAATATTTTTATCGGTCACTATTCTGACGGGAATTGCATCAGCTTTCTTTTTTGTGAACCAATGCCTATACCTAATTTCACTCAGAAAAAAGTGCTGCACAAAAATTAAAAAAAAAGAAAAATTGAAAAATTTCCGCTTATTAAAAAATAGTTTTTTTGACTTATTTTGTTGGAAAAAAGTTTTTTGAGTTCATCAAGTGCCATTTCGAGAGGAAATTTAATTCTCTACAAAAAATCATAAGTGTATTTACGAAAAATGCATAGTTTTTGAGTTATACTTAAAAAACTTAAGGGTCGATAAATTTACGTCATTCGTAAAAACCCACGCCTAAATTTAATAGCACTTTGTGGATTTATCATCTTTGAGGTACAACTGAACATATGACACAATAAAACACCTGTTAGGAATTAGTTCTTTATTCAACTAGATAGGTAAAGGCCTAATAATAAGTTTTAAATTAACTTTTTGAGAAAGTACGTCTAGGGTTACTAGTTATTGACCATAAGTCGGTTTATGCAATACTTAATTTAGAAAATCGTTAAAGTTTAATCTACTAGGTATTATCACATAATGCCTAAAATCTATGCTTGTATTTTATAATTAAAGTTTTTAGCTTATTTTACTAATTTCAAATTTTATCAGTGAATTAAAATTACAGTTGTGATTGACTGTGAAAGTCAGTCTTACCAAGTAGGTAGGCACATATTATTACATTACATAGTTTTTCTGTTTTAAGTATTTTAAAACCGTAGATCTCCAAAAATAATTCAAAATTAAAATGAACTTAGTAGGGATAAGAAAAAGATGCTATAAAAACACTAATTTTTTTATTGTTCGTAGACGTAGAAGATAGAAAAAGCGACATCAAACGGTATCTACGTAGCCAGCAACATAAAAATGCTCAAAAGATTCTGGCTTTAATTATTAAGCTTATTATTTCAGTCCTGTTTTTGTCAATGTTTCATTTTTTATCAAGAAAAAACTATGTCACTCTAATTATAAGTACCTATATTTGGTATATTTGAATGTAAAGAAATACATTTTAACTCAATAAATTTTATGATTAATTATTAAATTAAATAGATATGTATAATTTTTTTTAATTTTGAATTGTCCGCTTGTCAAATTCTCTTTTCTAGTTGGTTATTGTAAAACAATAACATCATTAGAAACACTTTTAGTATATTTTATCCATACAAATTATGTTATTACCGAATAAGATAAAAGTTTTCTAAAAATTGTAGCACGGGAATTCCTTAAATTCTTAAGTAATGAGTCATGCCTAAATTTAATTGAAAGCGAGAATATTAAAATCTGTACAAAAATTTTACTTAGCAACGGAATGTTTACATTTGTTTTTAATAAATTTCAAATTCTACATAATTTTAAGGTATTATGGGCGTAAGCTAAAAAGAACTTTTTTATCCACATCTGCATTTATCTTTGTCTATCATATTAATAAATAGAAGTTTACTCACTCATTCTTATACGAGGTGTGTTCAAAAAGTAAGGTGACTTTTCAAATTTCTCGGGCTACGTACATTCGTTTTTCGATTTTCTTATTTTTTTGCGTTAGTACACGCAGTTCAATTCACAGTTTCAGCTATATAGCATTCTTTGCTCATTTGTGAGAGGCATAAAGGTTAGAAGTGTTTGGTGTGCTCGGCGATTTTCTGCTGTCGAAAAAAATGGATCAAAGGATTTGCATCAAATTTTGTGTGAAAAATGGAATTAAGTGCTTCAAAATACTCGAAATGTTAACAGTGGTATACGGTGAGTCTACTCTGAGTAAAAAAAAATGTTTATAAGTATTACAAGCTCTTCCAAGAAGGCCGAGAAGATGTCAATGACGAACCTCGCTCTGGACACCCTAGCACATCAAGAACTGATGAAAACGTTGAAAAAGTGAAGAAAATGGTATTGGGAAATCGTCGAATCACCATTAGAGAAGTTGTTGAGTATTAACTTGAAGTCATATACCGTTTGCGAGAAAACAATTCATGGCTTTTTCATCACGATAAGCACTTGCTCACTTGTTGCTTGTGCGTGGTTTTTTACCCAAAAACAACACCATAATCATGCCTCAGCTACCATATTCACCGCATTTAGCCCCTGCGACTCTTTTCTGTTCCCAAAACTGGCAAAACCCATGAAAGGATGGAGATTTGCAACGATTACGGAGATAAAAACTGCATCGCCGGAAGAGCTCAAGGCTATACCAAAAAGTGCATATCAGAAGTGCTTCGAGGATTAGAAAATGCGTTAGCACAAGTGTATTGTATCTTAGGGGGATTACTTTAAAGGGAACAACATGAATATTGATGAATAAATAAAAGGTCTTTGATAAAAACATAAAGTCACCTTACTTTTTGAACACACCTCGTAAAAACATAATTACCTGGTTTGGCTGGTAACTCTGGAAATAATACAATTTGTGTTTCCCTGACCTCAGTTTCTGGAGGTCTTTGAGCTTGCGCCCATAATATTGTATTCGTATTAACTTATATTATTTATTGTGAATTTAATGTTAATCGTAGATATAATATAGCAGGTAACTCGGTTGTAAGGCATATTACACGGTCGCGCAATTACACACTCGCCGCCATGGGGCTCTTGCGTAACTTTTTCGCTCGTGTGTAATATGTAACTTATAACCTCAATCACATAATATACTATTACATAATTACATAGACGCAACGGATATTAACACTTTGCAATGCGTGCTTTCAGCATCTGAAAATAGCGATAGCAACCATAGAGACCGATCACGACCAGTGATCACACATGTATACGCAAATAGGTATTGATTTACTCTCACTCTCTCTCTATATAAAAGAATAACATAAACATAACACTTAATATATAATTTTATATTATTTATCATTATTATCATTTATTTATTATTTTTTTTATGATTCTATTGAAATGCGTATATTTTAATACAATCAGAAACATCAGTGTGTGTGTGTATTTTATTGATATTGGTTCTATTAACAAAGTGTATGTTTACACATGTTGAATCATTTCGTGAGTTTATTTATGTAACTATTTTTTATTTCTTTAAAAATATTACCGGCCCCTGGGGAAGTTTACTATGAAAGTGCGCGGACTATATAGTGTTAATATGTTTACAAAATTAATATTTATGATTAAATTTACTCCAGTTTTATCAGAAATGCTATGATTTGTACACCAATCACAGTAGAGACAATCCATTGGTAAATACATTCATATTCATGTAAGGTATAGGATATAGAAAACAAAAAAACAAATATAGTAAAATTAATCGGAGGACAGGTAAAAGGACGGAGGACTGTTGGTCACTTGCGCGCTGCAGTTAACTGACCCCTTACCGGTGGCTACGAAGAAATTTGGATTACAGAACAATTATGCGAAAGAAATTAATTTCTAAACCTACCGGTTATATGTAAGCTTATTGTATGTAAAGTATTATAATATCTAAATATTTAAATATTATACCTGACATAATATTCCATTAGTATTTATTGTGTAAAAGATTATCATTATTGTAATGCAGATAGCCAAATTTTTCAACTAAAATAATTTATTTAATATGATCTTAGGAGGAAAGTAGGCCCTATCTATGGCGTCAGACTAACCGTCTATATACACAACATACCCAAAATAAATTTTCAATGATCGCGGAAACGTTGTCAGACTGGACAAATACTAAAATTTTAAAATTTTAAAAAGGCTAAATAAATAATTGATCATGTGGCAAACTTACGCAGCATCTTTATAAACTAGTAAAAATACTCGTACATAAGGAACAAAATGTAATTTCTTACATTCACAAATTTTGTCGTACTCATCTCAGTAGTGAAAATGAAAATTATGTTAACCGATTATCGCACACCGTACACGCCTGTGTACAGATATTAAATGGATTTTTTTTATTTAAAACATATTCTACTTAAAAAAAAAGTAACTTGAAAGTGTTATCAAATTAACATTATGCGTGAAAAGACTTTGTTGAGGATAACTCCGCCCTTCGCATACGGCTCTGTGCATGTGTAGAAGTCATTCAATTGATTTTTTTTCATCATTTTTTTATATTTTTACCTTATTTTTATTAATTTAATCCAAGAAAAACTAAAATTAAAACAGTTTCGCCATGGACGTTAATGGGTTAAGTTTAATTTTAGTTTTTGCGTAACTCATTCTGATATATTCAGATTTGTTGATGTGCTTAAAATTGTATAGTCCCCTCACCCCAGTTTCTGGAGGTCTTTAGAGCTTGCGCCCATAATACACATATAAAATTAAATAATACCAGTATTCCTGTAAACTGGAAAAATTTAATTTATATGGAATTTGAATAATATATGTACTAGTAATTTGATTTATTTATAAGATAATAAAGTTTTGTTAATAAATTTGATTTTGTAAAAATCAGTACCTACGCAAATAAATAAACAATTTTTGTTAAAATTTGATGCGTTTTATTTTCAATATGAAGATATAGTTAAATGAGTGAAGATATAATATTACGATAATGACCGACAGATGAGCAATAATATTCCTTTACCTGTACGAATTATTTTCGACTCCGCATATCAGAAAGCATCAATTTGAATATTTTTTGACCGCGGCGCGCAAGTGATCCATGCCCAAAAAATTGGCTCCTTTTGTGTAAAGTTTATAAACTCCGTTGTCGTGGACTGTACATACATTCAAATTAATTATAAACCATGAATTTTCCAGATAAAACAACAGCAATTGGATTAAAATGTGAAAATAAATTAGAGCGCTAGCAATTTTGAAAAATTCCTGATACTGAAAATCGGAACAAAGCAAATCAATAATTAGATTTGTTATTTCAAATTCAGTTATGTTTAACAATGTCAGCCAGATGTAATAACAGAGCTTTCAAATTACTATATAACTATAAAAAGGGGGAAAAAAATTAAAAAATGGAAAATGTAATATCGTCATCGATACACATAATATGTATATTATATTCTATACTCTTCCATCATTTATTTGACCAGTAAGAATGTAAATGATTAATAACAAGAAGTTATAAAAAAATAAAGTCTGAAATAAAAAACAAACTGATTTCACTTATATTGGCAAAATTAGGTTAGCTGATCACACAAAATATTACGTATTTTAGATATGAAGCATTTATATTAAACCGATGTTATGTATGATAACATTTTCAAAATCTTAAGGGGGAGCACTAGTGTAACATTCTGAAAAAATTGGATTTTTTTTACATGTTTCGATAGTCTATACCTTAAAAATAATATATTAAAATTTCAAGTGCATATCTCAAATAGTTTTTGAGTTACAACCATCTGAAGAGCGGATTCTGATTTTCATTGTTAACTTTGAAGTATTGAGAAATGTATGAAGGTTGATAGTTCGGGAGTTTCTGGACGTGGCTGCCAGTCACATGTTATGGAACTGCTAGAACCTGGCACATTTAAACGACTCGTCTAGTTTTACTATGACTGTTATAGTGAGTACATCGTAAATAATTTTAGTAAAAAATTCGCAATGATTAAAACTAAAAGGTAAGGTAAGGGAAAACTACATTTTTCAAATTTGCTGCAGTTGTAACTCGAAGACAAGTCATCCGATCGATTTGATTCTTATTGCAGCTTTTTTTATATATGTTTCTTCGTGCCATGAGCTTCCAGTTTTCCGATCGAATAAAAAATGTAATTTTTGCAGGCCAAAAATCATTAGATTTTCGCGTAAAATTTGAAACTGTTTTTTATAAATTCCGCGATTTTGTTAAATTTTAACTTTTTTTTCGATTGAGGTTTATGGCACGGACAATACCTTCTAGTTTAATAGGCTTTTTGGTTTTTTTGATTTCAAGCACTGTAAAGGTCACTATCACTGCAGCAGTTGTGGGACTTTTTTTGGAGGCTTGGGAGATCGCAAATAACTCACTGAATTTTCAATTTTTGGCCCAAAAATTTTATCATGAATTTATTATATATCAACGAATATATCCTTGAAATATTAAAACATCTGATAGAGTAGTTTTCTTTAATAAAATTCCCAAAAATCCCCTTTTTTCAGGCAGTCCCACTAATGGTCCCGCTTAAGTAGGGAGCATGATTATAATTATATAAAAAAGTTTTCAATACCCACGCCAAAAAATGCTACAAATAAAGTTACAAATAAAAATTCTTAGAATTCTATATTCCAAATTTCACTGTAATTTAGAATAATCTAATTTTCATTCGTCGTGTGTGACATTACATTACACGGTAAAACATGTCACATGTTACTCATGAAGATTAGATTATTCAATTCAAAATTATAATGTCGCTTGCTTTTAAAACTTTTTATTTGGAAGTTTTTACCAGCCTAAAAACATTCCCATGTTAAAACAATAAAAATCAAGTAAATATCGAATTTGATTTTGTTCAGATATTATATACGTAATATAGTTAGTTACTTGAGCGTGTTCGGCTATGATTCATATAGTACCTACAATAAAATTATATTATTCAGTTGCGGTCAATGCAGACCGTGCATTAAATGTAGCGGCTTACTAGACCAGTCTGTCCACATACATTTTTAACTTATAGGTCTGCCCTATCTCACCAATCTCACGTATCTCACAAATTATAGTTTTGAGAAAACTTGATTCGAATAAAATATCAGATAATATTAATTATTTTAGACATTATTAAATATTTGGGATAATTGATTTTTATTATGCGTTATTAATTCAATGCTGCAGTATTGACTCAATAACGTACAAATATACTATTTGAAAATATAGAAAATAGGGAATGTGATACAATCAAAATAAAAATTTAAAAATACAATTAATTATACATCAATCAAGTTACCCATAATTATTTTATAGTCTGCTCAACAAAAAAAAAAACGCATTTTTTTTTTAAAGTTTTTATATTCTTAACCAATTTTTATTTGACATGAAAGTAAGTTCTCAGCTCTATCTCAGCTCCAGTCCCCGTTATTATCAAGAATAGCTTGACGTCTCCTCGGCGTACTCTCGACTAGTGCTTCAGCGTAATGAACTGACAAAGAACCCAAAATTTTCTTGAGGCAATGCGACAGCTGGACGAGAGTGAAAAAGCGAGTTCCAGCGAGCTCCTCTTCATATAACTCCAAACATTTTCTATTTGATTAGCATCTGGAGATTATGAAGGCCACTTCATTATCTCTCTGCAATTTTTGGCTTTCCACTCCCGACACAGGTGACTATGATGTTTTGGACGTGCACGTGGTGTAACAACTGACGTCAAACTGAGACAAAATAATTATTGCGTAATAGCGCGTAACACGTACTATCATGTTAAAACATGTTTAATTTGATTAAACCAAAACTTGGACATAAAAATGCGTCTTTTTTTTGTTGAACAGACCTTACCTCAAGATACATGAGTTTCGTGTGACACGGCAGAAATATTCACAGGCGTGTCCAATCTTTTCACTCATAGATAACAATTTTAATTTCAAGTAAAACATTTGTAGTTAAGTAATGAGTCCAAAAAGTTTTAAGAAACCTAAAAATAAATGAGCCAGAGCAAAAATTTGTATTTTCAACTCAATCATTTTCCTAACAAATAAAAAAAAATTATTTAAAGAAAAATTAAGCCGTTTTAATTGCTATAAATATTACATATTTCGATTAAAAAAAAAAAAAAAATATCATGAATTTAAAATTAAAATAAAATTTACCCCTACCGCAATAAACATACAGTAATAATGTCATATAATATCTACGACTAAACCATTAATGTCATCGAATGCATTTTCATTTATGTGCAACTTCCCCCATGTCAGTTATGAATAATGATGCCCGATCTCTTTAGATCTGACTGTTAGTAGGTATTTGCGGTTAGCCATATAAAGAGATCAGCAAGCAAGCAATAGAGCGCAGCGTGCAAACCTACATACAATAAGTGTGCCTCGTTTGTTTTTTTCGCTTCTGAATGTAAACGTGGGCAAAATGCCAAACCATTGGGAAATCCAGTAACTATACTGTTATTATTGTATCAATGCATTTGGTGTAATGTAGATAGCATATAGTGAGGTAGGTAGCATATCACAAGCAAAGCAACAAACAGTTCCCAATGCCGCCAATACGCCACATATAGTATAGTTATTTTTAAATTATAAAATATCAAATGCAATTTTTATATATTTTTGTTATGGGAGAGGAAGCTACGTTAAATTCGGTACATTCACTGGACGGTCATACTATAAGTACGTATGTATATGAAGGGTCCAAGGCAACAACTTGACATATCCATTTTTTCTATTTTTGATACACTAATATTAATAGAATTTCATTTTAATTAACCCTTTATGGGCTATGAATATTTTTAACAATTATACAAGTATGTTTTTGATACATATTTTAGAAATATCGTAAATATTGAAATTCTATCATGTATTTACCAGGGGAATGCGTGGAAATTGGTCTTTCCTTTCGTATCCATATGGCTACATTGGCCTTTATCTGTAAATGTTGCTTTTATGTAAAATGTTGCCATATGGCTACACTGGCTTTTGAATAAAACAAACGGTTTAACAAAAAAAATAATAATTATCTATTTCTACAAAACAGTTTTATTCATTTACAAGCAGAAATAATATTACAATTTATTAGTGATGAAATGAAATAAAATATTTCTTTGTTTTGGTGAGACGAAGTCGTGTATCACATTTTACACATTTTAATGTCGTGAATGATTTTTTACAATGTTATCTTCGACTTTTGTTGGTCTAAACTAGTCAATGGTGAATAAAGTTATCTTTTTGTGACAATAAGCCGGATTACGAACGTTTGTGACTCTTATTTAAATAAGGTTCTCCAAAATCTGATTCTGACGCCACCATTTCTGTGTCCTTATTATCTGACTCGGAATAATCTGACACATCGGATGATACATCTGGTGGTAAAATAGCCATATCACAGAGTTTACATAAAATTTGCTATCTCGGGTATAACTGGACGTCTCATATTCCAAAAATGAAAAATGTTATTAAAGGCCAATGTATCCATATGGCTACGAATTGTTCATAATGGTTATATTTAAATATTATTTATCTAAGCCAATGTATCCAATTGGCAACAGTAAGTTTTTAGTAAAATAAAGGTTTCTAGCTACAAATAAAATAATGTTAGCATATTAAAATTAAGAATATAATTAGACTAGTAACACACATAAAAAAATTTTTAAAATGTATTAATCACCAAAAAATATAATTTTTTTAGACACTTTCAACAACCAGCCAAACAAGCAACTTCCATGACAGTTTTAGTGTATATTTTTGTTCAGTAATGAACAGCACTGTCCAATGCGATATTAAATAAGGACCATTTTATGTCTGTAATCTGTATGCTAGTTTAAATGTATAATTCTTAATAATACAAAAAAAATGACAAAGTTCACGTAGCCATTTAGCTACCGTGGCTCATAAAGGGCTGACAAAATAATTTAGAAAATATATAGAAAAAAATTTTTATAATGCATCTGAAGGTTTGTTTTTCTTCTGCTGTAAAATTTATGAAATGATGACTATCAAGTTCGGTTCCTGTATCCTCTACAATATGTGAAATACGTAGCAATTGACCGAGCCTTTATTGTAGCTAATGTTTGCCGTTCACTTATTTTCATTTTGCGTCGCAAATTCACAATACAGAACGGAATAATACAAAATAATACGTCGTCATACCGAATTTACCAAGGGCGGTAAGTATATGCATTTGACTGTAATATTTTAAATTAGGCAAAAGGATTTATCATATTATAGAAATAGGACGGAGTCAGCAATCATAATAGACTCAGCTCAATCTTTTTAATGTTAATCTTTATTTAGAAGACTAAAAATTTTACATAAAGTAAAATTAAAATATCAAAATTTAACAAAAAAAAAAGTTACGTGTAATAATAATACTTTTTTATGTTATACAGCATGGAAACAGTTTTATCGAACACAGGACAAATACAGTGGGAATTTTTTCTTAGGATCAGTGTGATCTCTAGTATTTTTTGATCAACAATAATTTATTTTAAATTCTGTTATCACGAACAGATAATATTTTGATAGTTATCAGTTAAATTAATCAGCAATTTATCTGTCGCTACAACCTTGTGTTTGGTAATTTTAAATTTATTTTAACAAATATCAAAATACTTTATGTTCACGCTATAAGTTTTAAAAGCGAAGTATGACTTATCTAAAAATATCCGATTATACTTGCCCTATGTTCGATAAATCTGTTTCCATCCTGTATGAACAAAGTTTGTGTCATTTTAATTATTATTATTATTAATTAACTTGTTTTTTTGGTTTTCTGGCTTCCTTAGATTTTTCGAACATTAACACTTCAATAAAAAATATTTAAAATAGGTGAAAGAATTGCAGAGTTATGGCCGAAATAATAATTTATATTTGAGTCGCTCCGTGGGAGTCTCATTTGTTTCGAGCGCCTATACTGGTCATATGTCCGAACAGTTTTGACATTTATTAAGTTTTATAAGTTATTTCTGAAAGAAACCTCTGATAAAGTGATAACAAAAATTATTATGAACAGAATAATTATTTTTCAATTTACATTCACGTCGCAATTAATGTTTCCATACTTATTCAAAGAAATATATATATATATATATATATATATATATATATATATATATATATATATATATATATATATATTAAACAGTTTTTGCTGAATTTGTCTTTTTTGTTTTCGATCAATGCTTATTAATGGAATGCTCAATTTCAACATTTTCCAGTTAATTTTCCAAGTTATCACAATAAAAATATACAAATAATTTTTATTAGTCCAGTTATTATAAGAGCTAAATCACCTTTTTATATTGTTTAAATATTATTTATATAGGTGTATTACTACTCAGTACAAATATAACCTCATGTATGTACGTATATAATGTACGTAAATAAACTAAATATTTATATTATAAATAGTTTTAAATTCTTTTTGGGTCTAAAATATTTATTTACTGCTTTAAAATCGTAAAATTTTTAATATTATTTTTATTTCGGAGCGCATAATCAATTGATAAATAAAAAAAAATATTGATTTGAAACTGATTGCAAAATTTTACTATGAATGAAAATTTGTAGCCATTTTAACATATTAGGTTTAGTAACTCAACTAAAATAAATTCCACTGTCGTTTTTTACAAGATCACTAAATGGCGAAGCCTTATTTGTAGAAAATATAGTATTTTGATCGTTTATTTACGTCTAATATTTAAACCATTCTATGTTTCTTACTTTGACGTCTAGATGTCACTCCATGTGTCATATTGCACGTGTGTTTGCTTATAGGTTCCTAACTTCTGGTGTTAATAAGTTCCGAAATGTGTACTTACAGATTGAAAAAACATTGATAAATAAAAAATTTTAGGTTGTAATTTTTTAAGAACATATTATATTCAAGGGATAAAAAAACTTTCATGCTTATTAAGAAAAAAAAATGGACGTTTAATTTATTTGTCAATTGTTATAAGCCAGTTGAATTACACACCTAAAAATAGTGTTCCGGTATAGGGGCTCTTACGTTACAGCTATTAACATAGAATTTTATATCAAAATTGTGGACTAATTATTGGCTGATTGTCGGCCAAAAGGAATCGTACAATATAATTAACAGTATCCCCTGTACTCTTTTTAACTGATCGCCACTGTTATGTGTATTTATAAAACGTCCATATACACACATAGTATAATATATATTAACAAAACGTAGTAACATTGTGCTACATTATTGGACATGTGCCCACTCTAAAATATATTGTTACCATTAATTAAACGTTGTCAACGACTTTCATTTACCAAAAGAATAAAACAAATCGTGTATATATATATATATATATATATATATATATATATATATATATACCGTCAGGTCTGTGCCGATATAGAATTTGCACATACAACAGAATTATACAGAACCTTCTCATCCAAATATTTTATGTCACAAGTTCCATAAAATGTTTCGTTTACTTTCTTGTTTAAGGCAAGGTTTCCATTTTGTTGCATAGCCTGTAGTTAAAACAAGCTGAATTTTAATTACTTTGTCACGATTTTGCTGGATATAATCCAACACAAAAGCCAACACAATTCGTACGAGGGCATTCCTACCCATCCTTATCCACCAGTTGCCTTTGTGTTTTATTTTTTAATATTATAAAGGACCTTAAATAGTAAACTGGAAGGCCATTATGAAGATATTTTTTCTTTCCAAAAGAAACCAAAATTTCTATTTTTATAAATAAAAATCCAAAATTCCTACTTTATAAATAAACAGTGATATTAACAACATTTTTAAGTTACTTAATATGTATGTATTTCATTTGTTGTAAAAGTAAGTTCACTTTTTTTAAATTTTTTAAAATTACTATTCGCCTACTTGTATTTAGAATAAAAATAATGCATTTAAAACACATTTAACAATAGCATTGAATTCCGATGTAAAAATGGGAGAAGTGGGGAGAAAAGTAATGTGGAGTTCCTACAAGGCACTAGCTGGATACTAACTCAATACACGTACAAAATTTCAGCCCTCTACGTTTCCTTAGAGAGTCTCTAGACGTGCTAGAAAACAAGCAAAAAAATTAAGGAAATATTGGCGTAAAAATCGTGGGGGTAAGGGTTAAAAGTTGAAACCTCCAAAAAGAAGTGTCTGGCTAGTAGCTTAACCTTTACACAAAATTTCAGCCCTCTAGGTTTATTTGGGGAGATTTTGACCCGAACGAAACTGTTAAAAAACAAGAAAAATCATGTTCTTCTTGGTATAAAAATGGTGGGGGTAAAGGTTAAAAGTCGAGACCCCCAAAAGGCACTCCTTTGATACTAACTCAATCCGAATACAAAATTTCAGCCCTCTAGGTTTATTTGGGTGACCTGTGCGAGTGGTACAAACTTCGAAAACGTCGAAAAAGCATGAAATTGTAGCTTAAAAATGAGTGGAGTGGGGGTGAAATATTAAATCCTTCATAAAGTACAACCTAGGTATGAACTCTATCAACACACTAAATTTCAACTCTCTACGTTAGTTCTAGGAGGCTGGGGGCGTGTTAGATCCAGCGAAAATCGTTTTTCCCCCCTCTATTCCCTCCAATTCATTCTAGGAAGCTGAATTTTGGATATGTTGTAGATAATTGACCGAAACATTGTTTTCAACCGGTTTGGAAAAGTTTTAATGCTTTTCCGCCTCCACCACCCCCTTAAATGTTGGGTCGGATCCAAAATTTGCCCAAAATTTGACCCCACTTTGATAGTATTGTTGTGTATCGGAATGAGCCAGACATTTTTTTTCTACAAAATCGTGTTCTACGGGTCCGAAAACGGATAGCGCTTGTACTCTCGCCTCTCGCCGTTCTTATCGCATAGGCTGTATAAGTCTAATTTTTTCAAGGAAAAATTCGACTAAAAAGCATCTTTCTCAACAGAATTTTGCAACGGTTTAAATCTCTTGAACCAGTCCCCTACAAAGGCCCTGTTATTTTCTTTTGAATATGTGTTTAAAATAACTTGCTTTATCGGTTCTCCGATTTGAATAATATCAGAAAGGATACTATGGCTAACAATATCTATATGTTTCACTAAACCTGTTTCCATGGTAGGTATAGCAATTGTGGAGCTGGGTGGAAAAAAGATGTACGTCTGAAAATACCGTTTTGAAGAAAGATCATCTGAAATATGAAGGTGACGACTAAAAATTGGTCATTGTATCTAATTAGTAGCATTAATAATAAGCTATAATTATATATGTTAGGATTAAAGGAACAGTGAATATCGGTTACCAATACATATTTTTTTAAATTTTTCGAAGTATTACTTATGCTCTTTTTGCAAATAAAAGGGTATAGCCGGATAAGTATAGGTGAATCGGCCCCGGAAGCGAATTATTTTAATAATTATATTAACGGTATGGTAAGGCTGTAAGTAATTGATATCTACAATTTTGGTGGCCAAAACTGAGTAGTTATGGAGATAACTAAAAAAAATTAAGAAATTACAAAATTTTTTTTCTTGGTAACTACTCAACATAGGAAAATAATTTCAAATCTACATGAAGGCAGACACTCTCGAGAATATTAGATATATTTATTATCGTATCAGTCCTCGTTATTAAGGATAACAACAAGGATAATATCCGATCCAATGTTATTTTTATAGTGTTCCAATTGAGCGACCACTTGAAAAAAAATTCAGTAACTGTGCGTTAATGTACTTAATTACTGCAACAAGTTTCATTAAAATTCAAGGGGTAAACATGATAAAAAACAAATATTTTTAATTTCTAATCTGCTCAACCGCCTCTCCAATGGGTCCGACCCTGGAATTATATACATCAGTCGAAATGACTTTAAAAATAAAGTGTTGTGTCTCATAAAGTGTTTTTTCCTATCTCCTATAGTTTTCGAGATAATCAAGAATAATCGAAAGAGGTATATAGAGGTATATTAACCCTAGAATCATACGTTGGTCTACGAGTCAAGTTAATCATACATCGGCGTCGTTTCGACGAATGGACGTTTTACGGGGAGTTTTAGAGTTTATTTGCAAAAACATTTTTTTTACATAACAATACTATAAAAGCGAGCAAAATATTTAAAAAAATTGGATTTGGAAAAATTTCTAAATATAAATATTTATTAATTTTTTTAATTTTTTAATCAAAGCATATTTTCACTATAAAAATTAAAAAATAGATAAATACATCAGTTGTATCATAAAACATGTCTTTCAAATAATTAATTTATGAACATTATGAGTCAGTGGACATGTGTGACTTTACAGAATGTGAAATTTCTCAGTCATAAATATTCCTATAGATATGTAGTTATTTCCCCATTAGGCACATTTGTAAATTTTCTAGAATTTGTTAGTAATTTTTCGAATAAGATCTCAAAAAATAATAAAAATTAAAATATTTTCCACAAAATAAATTGTTAACCTTTATTAAGTCACTTGAAACGCATTCTTTAGCTTTCGATTCAATATATTAAAACTTCAGTATTATGTCGTCTCTATAAGTCAAACAGCTGTAATCATCTTTCACATTATCTTAATCATTGAATAAATTAATTATAACTTGCATAATCTTTAATAAATTTTAGAAAAATTAGAAAATCTTTTATTATGTGGAGTACAAAATCTTTAAAAAAAAATATAGGTTAATCATACATCGTCGTCCTTTTGACGCACACTATTTCAGTATAAAAAAAACGACAATAGCTATAAACAAAATTTATACGTCTTATGTGTTATAATAACAAATAAATTAGATAACAGAAGTTCCACAGCAAGCAGGTACCGACAAGTTGTTATATTGGAGCAGGTAGAGAGGTTCGTTCGTCGTTTTGACGAGTACGTATGATTCTAGGGTTAATTTAGGCTATCTGCCCCTGATAGGAAGTCCCAATAGTAACTGTATTGTCGTTTATGGGACACTGCAGGTACTTCCAGGGCCAGCTTAACCAATAGGCCATGGCCTAGGAGCGGGAGGTTTTTAGGGGCGGTAAATTTTTAAAACAGGGCGGAAAAATTACTAATTGACGTTTTTTTTTTGCTCGTTACTTATTTTTTTAAGAGAAAGTTTGAAAAAAAAAGTAGGAATAGGGGCGGGAAATTTTTAAAACAGGGCGGAAAAATTAGTAATTGATGTTTTTTTTTTGCTCGTCACTTATTTTTTAAGAGAAAGTTTGAAAATAGAAGTAGGAAAAATTAAGATTTCCTTCTTTTTAAGCAAAAGGTAGGGGCGGCATTTTTCAAGGTGTCTAGGGGCGGACTCAGGGTTAATCCGGTCCTGGATACTTCATATGTATAACGTTCCTTGATCAAAACAAAACCGTTGTGAAATATTACAGAAAATTTTCAAAAAATATGCTATAATACGATTTTTTAACATGTAGAATATTAAAGTTCAATGAGGATTATATTCTTCTACATGTTAAAAAAGCCTACTACACCACATTTTTTGCCAATTTTCTGTAATATTTCCACAACGGTTTTGTTTTGATCTTAGAAAGTTATACATATGAAGTACCTGCAGTCTCACATAAACGACAGTACAGTTACTATTGGGACTTTCTATCAGGGGCAGATAGCCTATATCTTAATATACTTCTTTGGATTATTCTTGATTATCTCGAAAACTATAGGAGATAGGAAAAAAAACGCTTTATGAGACACAACACTTTATTTTTAAAGTACTTTTGATTGATGTATATAATTCCAAGGTCGAACCCACTGGAGGGGCGGTTCAGCAGATTAGAAATTAAAAATATTTTTTTTTTTATCATGTTGTACCTCTTGAATTTTGAAGAGACTTAGTGCAGTAATTAAGTGGATTAAGGCACAGTTACTGAATTTTTTTCAAGTGGTCGCTCAATTGGAACTCTATAAAAATAACATTGGATCGGGTATTATCCTTGTTGTTATCCTTAATAACGAGGACTGATACGATAATAAATATATCTAATATTCTCGAGAGTGTTTGCCTTCATGTGGATTTGAAATTTTTTCCTATGTTAAGTAATTACCAAGCAAAAAATTTTTGTAATTTTTTAAATTTTTTTAGTTATCTCCATAACTACTCAGTTTTGGCCGCCAAAATTGTAGATATCAATTACTTACAGCCTTGTCATACCGTTAATATAGTTATTAAAATAATTCGCTTCCGGGGCCGATTCACCTATACTTATCCGGCTATACCCTTTTGCCTGAACAAAAACATAAGTTCTTTTTTCTTTATTGAAATTCTAAATAAAATTTATCAGCACATTTATTAAATTCTATAGTTCTATATCAAAACATTTGGTTCCTGTTAATTTGATGAATATATGTATATACGTATACATGTAACCTCTAATTTGCTTATTTTAGATTATAAGTGGATTTCCCGTACCACAGATTGCAATACGAGCACGGATTTCGCACATAATTCAAAACGCATCTGTGAGCAGAATAAAGAATTAGTAAGTATGAATATGATAATTATGACAAACCGTGGTTAATTCGAAATTGTTTAGATATCGCTACGCTAGACTACTCAATTATTTTTTCCCATTATTTCATACTATGAACAAATAGCTTACTTATTAGTATATTATCTTAGTTGATGGTATTTTTTAAGGTAGGACATTGATATTTTAAGGTGGAGCATTGCCCCATAATGCCCTCCCCTAGCTACGGCCGTATTTACACCCCCTTGGCAGCGTATTGTTTTTCTTTACGTATGAGGATTGCCAACAAAAATTTTTCACAATATATCACACATAATGTTCTAACATACAATTTTGTCAGTACATTATTAATATTAAACATATTCATTTTGTATTGAAACAAACTTTACTATCAAATATATAAAAAGAAATAGCACGTATACCTAAATTACCCCGTCTAACCCCTTCATAGATCCACAGTACCAAACTTAAACCTTTAACTCCTCCGAAGAGGGCAACATATGAGAAATCAATCTTTGCGACTAAAAATAAGTGTTTACAATTACATACAAAACCCTCATTAAGCACGCTCCCATTTAACAATTATGCCATGTGTATAATGGCACCTCTCCGTGTTTCAAAGCGAATATGTTTCAATGTGTTGGTGTGTTGTTTACATCTTAACTCTTGTGCGTCCTTTATATTTTTTTACCTGCTGTTATCTTGTATTAAAAAAACAAACAATGATAAAAATTTATGTATTAAAGTTTTGTCACCTAAGTAATAGTTTGTAACAGCAAATCATGCAAATCAATAAATCAGAAATATTGACGCCCATGACCTTTGACTTTCAAATTTAACAATTTCTCCTCCAACGGTCCCAGTGAATTGCGTAATGAGGGTTTTGTATGTACTTTGTAAAACGAACTAGGAGTCTCTTTAGCTCATAAACACACTGTGTCCGAAATTAGTCGATATGTTTTATTTCACATTCACCGCCTCTACTTTACGTATCTGTATTACTTCGTAGACAAGCAATAGTATCAGTAATATGAAAGGAAACGAAATATCATCTACATAAATACAAATATTTACATATTTGTATACACTATACGGGTACATATTATTATTATACCCTCATTCCAGTTATTAGCATAGGTACATAGCAAATATGTTTGTTCAATATGTTTTAGTGAAGTATTCAATTTCCAAGAAGGTTTACCTAAATATAATTACACTGTATTGAAGATATTGTAATATTGTTGGTAAATACTCAGCTCCTACACCATAGCGCACCAGCTAAAATAACATTAGACTGATCAAAATTAATATTCAACGTTAACATGCTTGTCTTCCTAAGCAAAGTAATCGCTTACCGTCAATTAGTAAATAGATCTCTCAATGAAAATAGACGCCTATTATTATCTATTTCTAGTAAAATTAAGCTTTTAACAAACTTTATCATTTTTTATTTATTTTTTCAATTTATTGAGCATTTTTTAGTTGAGAAAATAACCTATTTCTACTGGGATTCTCAGACTGCATCCGAGGCCACAGAAATATTGTGGTGATCCACGATAAGTAATATACTCTTAATTAAAGTATACAATCCACATTATTGTAATAAAAAATTTAAAAAGTCGACTTTAAATTAAATATGTATAGCTAAAATATTTACACTTTTTTTCTATTGGTTAGGTGTGTAACAGTTAAGGTCATATGCACCGTTTTGGTGAATTACTATAGTTTTGGGTTGTGGTAAATGAAATGTGAAATATTGTGATTGATGTAGAGTGACAGATCTTCCCGGTTGGATGCGAACTAACGAGCTATCAGACAAAACGCTGAGTTGCTAACCACCAGACCAACTCAGGGTCCTCTCCATTTAAATTATTGAATATGTATAATTAAATTTTTATAATTTGCATACATATACCGATTCAATTGATTGCATTTACTTAACCGTACAAATACCCATACATAATGGCAGAAAAATTATTATTCCGTACGAAAATTTTCAATAATTTTCGTAATAATAGGCGCAGTATGAAAAATATCAACAAAAAGAAAAAGGGATAAAATGAAAATCAGAAAAGAATTTCCCTTATAAGTACATATCACAATATTGAGCCGTCGTTGTATTCAGTGGAGCTGTACTAGGTACGTAGTTTCCTACAGATTACGACAAAACAGAGGCGTTTGCTGGTTTGTGCCATGTTGATATAGCAATATATAAAATTATATGGCACGTATTCGTAACACGTTTAACAAATCAACCGTTCTCTGTTCACGACACAACACACGCGACATGTACAAAACTAAACCAAATTTCACCAATGACTTCAGTTATGCTTGCCTTTTATAACTTAACTTACCATTGTTGTATATTATATTATTTGAAATTCATTTGTAAAATTCATTTGTAAAATTCATTTAGAAAGACTTGAGGGTTTTAGTAGTTTTTAATAAGAGAAATGGTTTACAAAAAAAATTTAATAAAAATCGCAGTACACCTATATGCTTACAATATGTTGTAAACCAAAGCTGCTTTATCTTTTAAGTGGCAACTGCTTAAATCAAGTGGAGTATGTAATGAAAATTTCAATCTAATCGGGTGAAAGTTCGTTTGTAATGCCAATTTATCTTGCATAGAAAGCGTTGATAATAATAATACTAGATATGGGTCGGAATCGAGGTTCCGTCGCACATAGGTCACCAAACGGGCCCCCTTGTGCCGGATGTAATCTCCGAGAGACTAGTTTACACCCAATTCTTCGTAGAATGTCAGCAGTGCTCTGAAATCTGCTCTCTTGATTTTCTCGGAACTCACTGAAGGAGATCTAAGCACCTGCATCTCAGAAAGGACAGTGCCTCGCATAAACATAGAAGACGGGACGAGTATTCGTCCTCCAATCCGCACCGGAAGCAAAGAGGACTCTCTACTAGTTCTATGATAAAAAGGTGCTTATTGAGGACATTGTGCCCAGTAAGCAAACCTGTTAGACGGCTCATCTGTACCCTACTAAGTGATAACAATCCTTCAGCCAGGTACGTCAAATAAGCGGAACATGGTTTTTTGGGCATTTTTCGTGAAAATAATTATTCCCAAGATATAAGAGTCAGTATTTCCCAAGATATAAATTTTAGTGAATATCATTTTCGGATTCTAGGGACCTCAAAACAAATTTCTGTTATAGTCCCGGGCTCAAGTCCTGTCAGGAGTGTGGCCGTAATAATTGAATTTTCAGAATGGAAATTCGTTAAAAAGAACGTATGTGACATTTTTATCATGCAACGTATTTTAAACGTAGTCAATATATTGCATAAATATTTTCAGTATAATTTTCTTAAATTAATTCATAACATTTAAAATACAGAGGCATTCCAATAGAGTGTTCAAGTATCAGCCAAAGCTGGACATTAAGTAAATATATGAATATTGGTGTATGTTTAAAATACAGTCCGCCATACATTAATAATGTTTCACAGGCACTCGATAACATTTGAAATTAAAAAGTGTAACTGCGTCTCGCATTAAAGAGAGGATGTGTTTAATTGATTGTCAAAATTGGAGTGGCACTCGAACGAATGGTCGGTGGCCTAATTGGTAAGGCGCTTGGCTAGTAACCAAGAGATCTGGGTTCGAGTCCCAGCCGATCCAGTTTTGATAATTTTTCAAACACTATGTGAATTTTAATTAAAAAACTTCTCGTTTTCATAGAGCAATTTTCCCAAATTAACAAAGTTAAACTAAATTAGTGAAAGTAACAAAGTTGAAAAGGAATTAGGCCAAGGAAACTGGAAGATTCTGGAACAAGAAGACTTTAGAACAACAAGAAACGTCACCTAACGGACTCGGGACATTTCACCGGTCCTACAGTTATATCATTCTACGTTCCACAACATAAGTTTACGGAGATTGGACTTCGATCAATCTGACCTAGTGACAGCTGTCTTTCGTAAGAAGAAACCCCCACTACTGCATTTCGTCCTCCGGGATACATCATAATTAGTGACCTAATGGATTCCTGTCAGCAACTTACTAGCAACCTACAGGAGACGACCGGGGAAACATTTCGCAACGATTAACAGTTCGCCCAGGGATAAGTGAGCTAATCCCTGTCGGCAACTTACTGGCAACCTACAGAAGACGACCGAGACAAAAATTGGCAATGATCAACTGTTCGCCCAGGAATAAGTGAGCTGAATAAAGGCAACCAACGTGGAGATTAACGGACTTCACGGTGAACACAGTTCTTAAAGGTGTAAAAATACTCGTCCTTTCAATTGCTCGTCATAAAAAAACGTGAGTCAATTTAAATTTTTATTTCTTTTTGCTTCTATTTCTTGCAAAATGGTTGAACCTTCAACGCGACTTGTTTCCTCTACCGCACAAGAAATGCAACCACAACACTTAGTACCGTCATCCAGATCATCCTCTCCCTCACTTACGTCAGACGACGAACCATTTATTAACAAAAAGCGAATCAAAACTGGTATTTTAATTTCATTAATAACCCGATTCAATAGTGATCGTAACAAGGCACAAAACTTTTTACTAAATTCTCAAAATGCATTAAATTTGGCCGAACAGGACCAAACCTATCCTCTAACAATTGCTATTTTTTCTAAACTATCTGCTGAGGTTAAATCAAAAATAAATATTAGTAGAATTCATAATTTTACTCAATTAAAACAAAAAATATAACAACAGTATTGTAAAGTAGAGTCGACAAGGTACTTACCAGAGACATTAGATACAATGAAATAAAAACAAAATGAATCAATTATAGATTTTTATACACGTTTAGACAAACAGACGACAAAATGTTTAAACGCAATACAACGCGAATGTTTCAACGAATCGGAAATACCAGGACAAATATCATTTATCGAACAAACCACGTTAAGAAGATTTAAATACCACACTAAACTGGAAATTTCGCAAATTTTCCGACATAAGAATGGTATTACAGATATCAACCAAGCGCTTTCAATAGCACTTGAAGGGAAACGAATCCTAGAACTACAACATACCTATTAGAAACATAATATTAGGGAATCCAGTGATTCACATAAAAAGAAATATTGTAGGTATTGTAGAAAAACTAACCATAATTCAAAAGATTGTAGGAACCGTCCACCTCCTAATTTACCCTCTGAATCTTGTAACTCATATCAAACAAAACAATGTACTTTTTGTAAATTCAAGGGACACACGGTTGACGAATGTAGAAAGAAAAAATACCACGACCAACGTCAATTCCAATTTCATTCTAACCTAAAAGTAACGTCTTTAAACTCCAGTCAGTTCACATTTACCGAGGCCGAAATGGAGGACTCTCACATCCAGGCTTCAACCTCAGTCCATGTCCCAATCGAGTAAACAAACCACGTGATCATAAACTTACCTTTTATTCAATTTACTCGACAAAATTCTAACCAAATTTTTACAATTTTTGATTGTCACGGGAGCGATAGTCAGTCTGGTGTCTGGTCTAACATACAAACATAGACCTACCTCGTATTCCATTTGATGAACGACATAAAATTCAGATTACAGGCTTTAGTGATACTTCCATTAATACTATAGGCAAAGTTCAGTTAGATTTAACATTAAAAGAAGTACCTTTTACGTTTAATTTTTATTTGTTAATGGACGTAATAAAAACATACCCTATAACATAAGTAGATAGGCTAGGAGAGAGCGGTGACACCGTAAAACTAACCAACTTGAACCCTTTTGCCAATGTTTGAAATCGTGTAACTTTACGGTACTAGTGCAAACCTTAACCTTTGACGCGGCACGTACCAAGTACATGTATTTAAAATTTGTTGTTGACATTTGACCCCACACGCGCTCATACTGTTGGCCTTGAAACTCCAAAGACCTGAGTCATCACCAGCAACCAAATTAATTTATGTTAACCCATTATGCGCCATCACAATTTACTTATAACAATTTGGTTTTGTGTTAACCCATTACCCGCCAGCACTGACGTAGTTTTTGAATGCAAACCTAACGCATGCGCAGACTGAATTTAAGTACACGACGCATGTGCAGACTGAATTTTAGGTTACAATTTGATAGCTGGGGTACACTACCGCGTCAAAAATGTGGGGATACCCTGACTCGGGGGTGGCCCCAAACTTTTGACATCGTACTGTACTTAAATTTTTGGTACACTGCCGTGTCAAAAGTGTGGACCCCCCCTGGTCAAAAAGGTACCCTATCACTTTTTGAAGCGTACTGTACGTGCAAACCTTGACCCGAACACGCTCTTGCCTTAATTGCGTCATCTTAAACGAACTATCACGTCAAAAAATGTGGGGAATACCCTAACCCAGGGTGACCCCAAACTTTTGACGCCGTACTGTACTTAAATTTTTGTTACACTGCCGTGTCAAAAGTGCGGCCCCCCTGGCCAAAAAGGTGTCCGATCACTTTTTGAAGCGCACTGTACGTGCAAACCTTAACCCCAACACGCGCTTGCCTTAATTGCGTCATTTTAAACGAACTACCAAGTCAAAAATGTGGGGAATACCCTAACCCACGGGGTGGCCGCTAAATTTTGTGGGGGCACTGTACCAAGCGCTACCGCAAAACTAACTTCAGACTCCAGGATCCAGATGTCTGACCGCTACTGTACTGCCGGAAATTTAGGTGTCAACTGTAACTCAGGGTTTTTTTTGTATATTTAACCTTGGAAAATTCCAGGAATTTTTATCAGTTTTAACATAAACAAACAACTAATAATTAAATGTTTGTTTTAGCTGAATTATGATCGTAAGACTCATATAAGGAGTTTTTTTGGTATAAGAAAGATGACGTCATGGAATATTAATGAGTTAAAAAATTGTTTAGTAAAAAATATCACCCATTGTAGGCCTCAAGCAAGAAATTATTTTTATCAGTTTTAATACTTTAACATTTAACCTACAGTGACCAATTTTTTAGTTAACTAACAGAAGTTCTTGAAATTTTAACAAGTTACAAAAAATATTACTTCTTATGGTGCACAACATTTTTGAATTTGACTGTAGCACAAAACTGTTTCTATATCAAACGAAAATTATCTGAAATAATTCAGTATGTACATATGTATAGACTCTGTATATTAAAAATATTTTATGTATACACTCTGTATATTGAGAATAAGAAAGAAAATTTATATATAATTTTAATTTTTATGAATACTAGTAAACGAATTGTATAGCCATTTATGAATAAGTATTAAATCTAATTATAAAATAATTTATAAATATTGCAAAAAATTTGTTTAATCAGCAAAATCAATGTATATCATTTTAATACTAATACATATTTATGTTAGGGTATAATAGTATTGTATTTAACATTTTTAAACAGAATAAAAGTTCAATTTTTGGTTTTAAATTACTATAAGTTAAACACGTCGCTTAATATAAAAATGATAACAGCATTGAGTTTTACTAAATTTTTAAGTCTGTAAAATCAAAATTTTTTATAGACTAGAACATTTTGAATTTGCTACTCTATCATTAACATACAAATAATATCATGTATATATAACGGGTGTATATTTAGTATTTTTAATAAATATTTTAGTATACAGGGTGTATCATGAAATATGCTTTTCAATTAGAACAACAAATTTCATAAGATTTTTGTTAATACTTTTATAGGTTAACGAAAGAAACTTTTTGCTGTAAAAAAATAGGGGAATGCAGGGTAATAATTAAATAAAACGCACATATTTTTTTTTTAAATTTTATTTATAGAATATGTATACAAAAAATTAAATTGCTTAAATCTATATATTACTTAAAATCTATTTATTTTCCATATAAAAATTTTTTAAAAGAATACAATTTTCTAATGAACAAATTTTATCTGAATGAAGCATACAGCGTCTTGAATAATATTCATCTCGCAGAATGGAAATCTTCGGTACATCAAATATTTCTTCCAAATTCAAAATCCACGGCTGGTTTTCGGTACTATCAAACAAACTTGATATCCATTTCTTCTTTTCACCACCCTTGACGTATATAACATCGTACTTCTTTAATATAGGTTTCAATATGGTATGAAGTTTTTTGTATGGAATAAATCCATACGACCAAGGTATCCCATGCCAATTTCGGTAAAGCCAACTGGCTACTCGTTGATATTTCTTCGGCAACTCGTTGAAATCAAACGGTGCGTCGAATATAAGATGTAATATATCATCCGAATTTTCTGCAGCAATACCAACTTCTTTAAAATAAAATTCGTTGTTAGCTCCTTGATAGCCTTGTATGTCAAGAAACGCCATTTTTTACCGCCACCGTAGAACTGAAATTATTCACACAATCCACAACTTTATATAGAATAATTAAAAGTGGTGGGGGTAGTTAGTTAATTTGTGGAACGTATTCGAAAATGGCTATTAATAGCTATTGCTAGTTTACCATCAAATTACAAACTGTTAATAATATTTAGCACATTTGTGAGTACCAGGTTCTTTTCACTTTAAGACCTAGTGATTTAAGGAATGCTAAATTTTCAGGTGAAATGTGTTGTTGCTCAAAAGTTTTACGTTTAATGATCTTAGGTTTCGAAAGTCCTTTGCTAGGTTCTCTAGCGGTGGACTGCGCTGAATTGTAAATTAACATGGTTCCAAAATGTAATTGTTTCACCACGAAAGTATAATTTTCAACGAAAGAGATGTTAACTCTTTGACAACCACCGGTAAATAGATAATATTTTATGTAAGTTCAACTATTTTATACCCTTCAACCATGATAAGGTGTATAAGCTGGAGTATAACTCAGCAAATTATATAGCGGTGGTGACGTAACACACAAATGCGATGGTTGTGTTGCGGTTGTGGCGGTGGCGGTGTTTGTGTGGCGGTTGTGTGGTGGTGGCGGTGGTGTTTGTTTGGCGGCGGCGGTGGTGTTTGTGTGGTGGCGGCGGTGGTGTTTGTGTGGCGGTGGTATTTGTATGGTGGTTTCGGTGGTTGTGTGGTGGTTGTGGGGGTGGCGGGGTAGCAGCGGTGTTTGCGGCTGACGTGCACAACTTTATCATTAATTCAATCGAAGCAGCAATTTACTGTAGACAATAAATCGGTGGTGACATCTCGCGGTGTTTGTTGAACGCAATATCTAAATTAATCATCATCATAATCGCTAGCATCTTCTTTATCAGTTTCATCCAGATAATCACCTAGTGGCTCAATAACATCAACCTTTTGAAGTTCACGAAGTATAGAGAATATTTCTTGACCGACAGTAGTTTCTCTTAAAGCATCTAACTCTTCGATTAAAGCTTCACTATCGTCAGCGTTAAACAATATGTTTTTATTTTCCTCTAAACTCCGAATAATATTGAGTATTTTTTCACCAGTCTCTGAAGTTTCGTATAAACGTCGTAATTCATCTATTAAAGTATTAGGGTTATGCCAGTATTTTATTTTTTTCGATTGCCCATTAGCATTTTCCGAGTCGTTGTATTTGATACGCTTAGCAAGTAGCTCTTGGTCCGTTGAATTGACTGGACGTTTTATTGCTATTCGTTCATTAGAATCCTCACCTTTATTTTGAGTTTCTTTGATTAATAAAATATCCAAAAGGGTTTGCAAAGCTGTAGTTAACTTGGGAATGATAACAGCTCCACTATCAGAAGTGGTTAAAACCCTGTTATTAGACTCATCGCTGGGTGTGTAAACATTATTTTGATTTCTTAAATTATTAAATTTAGTTTGAATTGCTTTTGATGCAGCTTTAATTCTTTGTTCAAGTGGATTGACCCTTTCTTCAACTTTATTGTTTAGAAATTCATCATCAACATCATTCCTCCCGGTATCATAACTAGATAAGTCATCAGCCGTGTCTAATGTTTGTCTTTTTAGCGGATCAAGAGAGTAACTATTTTCAAACCTTTTTGGTGAAAATTCCCGCATATGTGTGTTTCTTATATGACGTGAAAGAGAATCTTTCCGCGAGAAGCTTTTATAGCACCGCGTACACTCGAACATTATAATAGATGTGTAAAGCTCAACTAGTCTTACAAGATTAATTCAGAATTGTGTTAGCGATTACTTATATACTCCACCACCACCACCACCGCCACCACCACCGCCACCACCACCGCCGCCACCACCACCACCACCATCGCCACCGCAACCACCACATCTGAGTTGCTCATTTTACTCCATGAAGTAGCTGTTGACATCCGGCTTACACATTTTGCCCCCATTACGCTCTTTCGGTTTGGAAATTAGTTCAGAAAAATGAATGAAGAGCTATATGCAAGTGTCAGGTGACTCAACACCAACATTAAAATACTTGCTCCTAAATATAGGCAATTACATTGCGTTGCCAACTGGGTCCATACCTACTGAGAGTCTTATCATAATTCAAGATATAATTTGCGAGGTTCTAGTGTGTTGTAAAATAAGAACAATATAAGAATTTATACGTAAAATAATTTATTTTTTAATGAAATATACGTTTACAATATTAAAATTAAAAAGTAAATCAATTCATTTTCATATCTGACAGTTACCTTAATCTTACATCTAACATCATACATGTGATAGCTATTTACTAAATTCCACAATATGTAAAAAACCACTAGAATCAGTTCCTTTATATGTAATAAAATATTGTCCTGTACGTAAACATTGAATGGTCTGCTCATCCAAATCCGCGAATCGTTTTGGAAGGAACACTTGAGCATCTGCAAGTTCCACCGCAACCGCTGGCCCATATCGAGTTTCCATGCGTCGTACATCAAGAATTTTCCACGTTTCATATGGTTTGAGTGTAGATAGCGATTTGAATGGTTTACCAGCACCAAGTTGATTCAACTTCTCCAAAACCGGATCCATTGTTGTATCAGTGGCAGTAAAAGTGGTCCACAGATCACTTATACTTAACTCAACACCGTGTTGTTCAGACATTTTGCCAATACACTGCCAATTTCTGTTACAGCACGTCGCTTAAATAAATTATGAGTTGCTACCACAAAAACCACCACCACCACCACCGCCACCACCACCACCACCACCACCCCAACACAACTACAAAATTTGAGTTGCTCATTTGACCTCACCGATATGTTTATTTCCACACAGCTACAAATTAAGTTACTCTAAAGCAACCACACCTTCATATGATCAGTGTTTATACACCACAACCAATGGAAAATATCAAATAAACATTAACATTTATTTAGTAATGAGGTATAATGTATATTTTGAGCATTCAACAAAAACATTAATACTGATTAATAGGTATTGGTCAATTCCACTGTTACTCAAAATATACGTTATACCTCATTACTAAATAAATGCTAATGTTTGTTTTAACAACCGTGGAATTGGTCAATACTTATGATGTGGCAATCAGGTGATTGATTTTACTAAATTATTCGCAATTGCAGCGGCTTTTACATGTGGGACAGTTTACATAATTGCAAACACAGTTTGGAAATGGCATCATACATCGTTTACAACACATGCAAATTCGTTTTTCGTTTCGACACCTATCACAATACTCGGGGAAGGAACACTTACACTGTGGTGGTTGAAATTTACAAATACCACAAATCGGCATGTTGTTTTTGTTTACTTTCTGGAACTTAACCAACAAATGACATCCGGTTAATAATTCAGTTGTATTTATAGTATTTTGACTGAAACCAAATAATCCAATATTTTATAAAAATCGATATTTAATCGATATTGACCAATTCCACTGTTACACAAAATATCCATTATGCCTCATTACATCGTTGGTCATTGCGTTATAAATAAATGTTTACGTTGGTTTGAGCAACCGTGGAATTGGTCAATATGTATTATGTGGCAATCAGATGATTGATTTTACTAAATTACTTGCAATTGCAGCGGCTTTTACATGTGGTACAGTTTATATAATTGCAAACACAGTTTGGAAATGGCATCATACATCGTTTACAACACATGCAAATTCGTTTTTCATTTCGACACCTATCACAGTACTCGTAGAAGGCACACTTACACTGTGACGGTTGAAATTTACAAATACCACAAATCGGCATGTTGCTGTTGTTGTTTACCTTCTGGAACTTAACCAACAAATGACATCCGGTTAATAATTCAGTTGTATTTATAGTATTTTGTAACCGAAATTTTCCAATATTTTATCTAAAATCGATATTTAATAATCTTCCATATAAGAGCAGGGAACAGGAACGTCACCAGATTGATTAATTTAGATATTGCGTTCAACAAACACCGCGAGATGTCACCACCGATTTATTGTCTACAGTAAATTGCTGCTTCGATTGAATTAATGATAAAGTTGTGCACGTCAGCCGCAAACACCGCTGCTACCCCGCCACCCCCACAACCACCACACAACCACCGAAACCACCATACAAATACCACCGCCACACAAACACCACCGCCGCCACCAACACAAACACCACCGCCGCCGCCAAACAAACACCACCGCCACCACCACACAACCGCCACACAAACACCGCCACCGCCACAACCGCAACACAACCATCGCATTTGTGTGTTACGTCACCACCGCTATATAATTTGCTGAGTTATACTCCAGCTTATACACCTTATCATGGTTGAAGGGTATAAAATAGTTGAACTTACATAAAATATTATCTATTTACCGGTGGTTGTCAAAGAGTTAACATCTCTTTCGTTGAAAATTATACTTTCGTGGTGAAACAATTACATTTTGGAACCATGTTAATTTACAATTCAGCGCAGTCCACCGCTAGAGAACCTAGCAAAGGACTTCGAAACCTAAGATCATTAAACGTAAAACTTTGAGCAACAACACATTTCACCTGAAAATTTAGCATTCCTTAAATCACTAGGTCTTAAAGTGAAAAGAACCTGGTACTCACAAATGTGCTAAATATTATTAACAGTTTGTAATTTGATGGTAAACTAGCAATAGCTATTAATAGCCATTTTCGAATACGTTCCACAAATTAACTAACTACCCCCACCACTTTTAATTATTCTATATAAAGTTGTGGATTGTGTGAATAATTTCAGTTCTACGGTGGCGGTAAAAATGGCGTTTCTTGACATACAAGGCTATCAAGGAGCTAACAACGAATTTTATTTTAAAGAAGTTGGTATTGCTGCAGAAAATTCGGATGATATATTACATCTTATATTCGACGCACCGTTTGATTTCAACGAGTTGCCGAAGAAATATCAACGAGTAGCCAGTTGGCTTTACCGAAATTGGCATGGGATACCTTGGTCGTATGGATTATTCCATACAAAAAACTTCATACCATATTGAAACCTATATTAAAGAAGTACGATGTTATATACGTCAAGGGTGGTGAAAAGAAGAAATGGATATCAAGTTTGTTTGATAGTACCGAAAAACCAGCCGTGGATTTTGAATTTGGAAGAAATATTTGATGTACCGAAGATTTCCATTCTGCGAGATGAATATTATTCAAGACGCTGTATGCTTCATTCAGATAAATTTGTTCATTAGAAAATTGTATTCTTTTAAAAAATTTTTATATGGAAAATAAATAGATTTTAAGTAATATATAGATTTAAGCAATTTAATTTTTTGTATACATATTCTATAAATAAAATTAAAAAAAAAAATATGTGCGTTTTATTTAATTATTACCCTGCATTCCCCTATTTTTTTACAGCAAAAAGTTTCTTTCGTTAACCTATAAAAGTATTAACAAAAATCTTATGAAATTTGTTGTTCTAATTGAAAAGCATATTTCATGATACACCCTGTATACTAAAATATTTATTAAAAATACTAAATATACACCCGTTATATATACATGATATTATTTGTATGTTAATGATAGAGTAGCAAATTCAAAATGTTCTAGTCTATAAAAAATTTTGATTTTACAGACTTAAAAATTTAGTAAAACTCAATGCTGTTATCATTTTTATATTAAGCGACGTGTTTAACTTATAGTAATTTAAAACCAAAAATTGAACTTTTATTCTGTTTAAAATGTTAAATACAATACTATTATACCCTAACATAAATATGTATCAGTATTAAAATGATATACATTGATTTTGCTGATTAAACAAATTTTTTGCAATATTTATAAATTATTTTATAATTAGATTTAATACTTATTCATAAATGGCTATACAATTCGTTTACTAGTATTCATAAAAATTAAAATTATATACAAATTTTCTTTCTTATTCTCAATATACAGAGTGTATACATAAAATATTTTTAATATACAGAGTCTATACATATGTACATACTGAATTATTTCAGATAATTTTCGTTTGATATAGAAACAGTTTTGTGCTACAGTCAAATTCAAAAATGTTGTGCACCATAAGAAGTAATATTTTTTGTAACTTGTTAAAATTTTCAAGAACTTCTGTTAGTTAACTAAAAAATTGGTCACTGTAGGTTAAATGTTAAAGTATTAAAACTGATAAAAATAATTTCTTGCTTGAGGCCTACAATGGGTGATATTTTTTACTAAACAATTTTTTAACTCATTAATATTCCATGACGTCATCTTTCTTATACCAAAAAAACTCCTTATATGAGTCTTACGATCATAATTCAGCTAAAACAAACATTTAATTATTAGTTGTTTGTTTATGTTAAAACTGATAAAAATTCCTGGAATTTTCCAAGGTTAAATATACAAAAAAAACCCTGAGTTACAGTTGACACCCAAATTTCCGGCAGTACAGTAGCGGTCAGACATCTGGATCCTGGAGTCTGAAGTTAGTTTTGCGGTAGCGCTTGGTACAGTGCCCCCACAAAATTTAGCGGCCACCCCGTGGGTTAGGGTATTCCCCACATTTTTGACTTGGTAGTTCGTTTAAAATGACGCAATTAAGGCAAGCGCGTGTTGGGGTTAAGGTTTGCACGTACAGTGCGCTTCAAAAAGTGATCGGACACCTTTTTGGCCAGGGGGGCCGCACTTTTGACACGGCAGTGTAACAAAAATTTAAGTACAGTACGGCGTCAAAAGTTTGGGGTCACCCTGGGTTAGGGTATTCCCCACATTTTTTGACGTGATAGTTCGTTTAAGATGACGCAATTAAGGCAAGCGCGTGTTCGGGTCAAGGTTTGCACGTACAGTACGCTTCAAAAAGTGATAGGGTACCTTTTTGACCAGGGGGGGTCCACACTTTTGACACGGCAGTGTACCAAAAATTTAAGTACAGTACGATGTCAAAAGTTTGGGGCCACCCCCGAGTCAGGGTATCCCCACATTTTTGACGCGGTAGTGTACCCCAGCTATCAAATTGTAACCTAAAATTCAGTCTGCACATGCGTCGTGTACTTAAATTCAGTCTGCGCATGCGTTAGGTTTGCATTCAAAAACTACGTCAGTGCTGGCGGGTAATGGGTTAACACAAAACCAAATTGTTATAAGTAAATTGTGATGGCGCATAATGGGTTAACATAAATTAATTTGGTTGCTGGTGATGACTCAGGTCTTTGGAGTTTCAAGGCCAACAGTATGAGCGCGTGTGGGGTCAAATGTCAACAACAAATTTTAAATACATGTACTTGGTACGTGCCGCGTCAAAGGTTAAGGTTTGCACTAGTACCGTAAAGTTACACGATTTCAAACATTGGCAAAAGGGTTCAAGTTGGTTAGTTTTACGGTGTCACCGCTCTCTCCTAGCCTATCTACTAACATAACACTATAATAATTGATGATTTTTTGAGGAAATTCAATGTAAAAATTAATTATAGAACTATTTAATAAAATTGACGTATCAAATAGTAGAAATAGTGTCAATGACTTTCATAATGATAATTCTAAAAATAACATTTCATTCAGTAACAGCAATACAAGTAATAAAATAAAAATGCTGAAGTCGACAAAAATAAAAATTATAAGTATTTAGTAACCAATTAAATAGTTGGTATATATTTAAATAAAAATAACTTTATCAATTCAAATCAAATTAATTTAATTACTTTACCAGCACGTAGTCAAACTTGTGTTCTAGTTAACAAGTTCCAGTATTGATTATGGTATTGTAGATCGTAACGAAATTAGTTTACCTGATAACGTTGTAATTTCCGATAAATATTTAATAAATAAAAACACTATAAAATATCCTATCTTAAATTTAAACGAACAAGATGTAAAAATTAATAGTTCTCAATTAAAATTATTGGAAGTTGAGCCAGTTGTTACTCAACAAATATGTATTCAATTTAAATAAATCTAATTATAATGATTCCAAATCTAGGGCACAAATTTTAACTCAAAATTTACGTACGGATCATTTAAAAAAAGAAGAATTAGAAAGTTTAATTTCAATTTGTTTAGCTTATAAAGACATTTTGCACTTACCTGACGACAGACTGACTTCGACCAAAACACTACAACACTCAATCGAAACCACCGATCCTAGTCCTATTTTTACTAAAACTTACCGTTATTCGAAAATCCATGAAACCGAAGTAAATAACCAAATGTAAAAAAATTTTAGAACAAGGAATAATAGAAACTTCTACTTCACCTTGGTCTTCCCCAGTTTGGGTTGTCCCTAAAAGGCTCAATGCTTCAGGACAACAAAAATGGAGAATTCTAATAGACTATAGAAAACTAAACGAAGTGACAGTCAGTGACGCACATCCCTTGCATCAGGATTTCATCAAATCAAGATGGATCCTCAAGACAGACCCAAGACAGCTTTCTCTACTCCTCTAGGTCATTTTCATTTCTTTTGGATTACGGAATCAAAGTGGTGTCAAATTTTGGGCAAATTTTGGATCCGACACAACCTTTAAGGGGTGGTGGGCAACAAAACAATAAAACTTTTTCAAACCGGTTGAAAATACTGTTTCTGTCAATTACCTACAACATATCCAAAATTCAGCTTCCTAGGATGATTTGAAGGGAGTAGAGGCGGAAAAAATTATTTTGGCTGGCTCTAGCACACCCACAGTCCCCCAGAATTAACTTTGAGGGTTGAAATTTGGTATGTTGATAGATTTCGTCCCTAGGGTCTGCCTTTTGGAGGTTTTAATATTTTCCCCCACCCCCATCATTTTTAAGCTACAATTTCATGCTTTTTCGACGTATTCGAAGTTTGTGCCACTCGCACAGGTCACCCAAATAAACATAGACGGCTGAAATTTTGTATTCGGATTGAGTTAGTATCAAAAGGGTGCCTTTTGGGGGTCTCGACTTTTAACCCTTACCCCCTTCATTTTTATACCAAAATGAACATGATTTTTCTTGTTTCTAACAGTTTCGTTCGGATTAAAATCTCCCCAAATAAACCTAGAGGGCTCAAATTTTGTATAGGCTTAATAGCCAACCACTGCTTTTTGCAGGTTTCAACTTCTAACCCTTAACCCCACGATTTTTACGCCAATATTTTCTTGATTTTTTGCTTTTTTTCTAACACGTCTAGCGACTCTCTAAGGAAACCTAGAGGGCTGAAATTTTGTACGTGTATTCAGTTAGTATCCAGCTAGTGCCTTTTAGAGATTCCACATTACTTCCCCCCCACTTCTCCCAATTGTAGATCGGAATTCGATGGCATTGTTAAATATGTTTTAAATGCTAGCATGCTAACTAAAAACTTGCGAAAAATTTTAACTTTTTGATTTAATAATAAGCAAAAATATGGTCAAAGAACCTTGTAGTTTACTAGTGAATTGTTACAAACTTACGATATACTTGAAAGTACATAATTTAGAAAGAAAAAATATATGGTACCCCCTACCCCATGCTTTACTGACTTCTACACAAATCTTATTTACTTATTTATTTGTTTACTTATTTACTTATTTTTATTTATGTATACAATTGCCAATGTTTTAAGCTCCGGATGTCTATGGATTTCGACTCTGGAAACAATTCATTAGATTATTTTCGGATAATGTAATTCTAGATGAGAATGATGTTGATTTACATCGCCGTAACAATATTTTAAAACTTCAGTCTCTAGTTCACAATCAGTTTTCGCCGCCTCATTTTCAAAATTTGCTCTCGTATGGATAGTATAGAAGAGGATATATTGACCAACGACCAGAACGATTTGAAAATCCTGTAACATATTGCTTTTTCAAAGAAGAAAGAGAAACACCAACGTGTAGTGTATGTGGCAAATTCGCATCTATAAGATGTGCTTGGTGTAGGCAATATTTTTGTTTTGAACATTTTATGAACAGTATCAAATTACAAACCTTAAAATATTGACAATTGTATAGATAAATACAAATAAATAAATACATAAATAAATAAATTAGATTTGTATAGATATCAGTAAAGCATGAGGGGGGGGGGGGGTAGATATTTTTTCTTTCTAAGTTATGTAGGTACTTTAAAGTATATGTATAGTAAGTTTGTAACAATTCATTACTAAAACACGAGATTCTTTGACCATTATTTTGCTCATTGTTAAATCAAAAAGTTAAAATTTTTCCCAAGTTAATATTAGCAAAGGGCGTATTTACGCAAAAACAAATAAACTCGTGTGATGTAAAATATATTGATTAACAATTCTTTTATTTACACACATAACAGTCTCCTCTTTTACCAAAAAATACCTGTTAAATTTAGGAGTTGGGGGTGGGGGATGAAACCCCAATGACTTTATAGCTTTAATTTTGGTATCATAATAAAGATATTGAATTGTTATTTACAAATATATATATAGTTTCCCTACCAAAGCTCTTACCATATCCAAGATATTTAAGAAAATTGAAAAAAAACTCAAATTTTGCAGATACATTTGTCGCATCAACTATCGAACTTAATTGCCTCAAACGTTCGATCGAACGTTGGAAGGAACGTTCGTAGCATCGTGTAGAACCCGCTTTATTTTAGTTGAAACTTGGTTTTTATATAATATATCTATTTGGTACAATGGCGTCGAAGGTTAGTCAAATAATTCTTGACACATTTGAAGAAATAGATCGGAAAAAAGAATGGGAAAAAAATTCAGATTGTAAAATTAGAACAAATCAAGGTGAATTAAAAGCACATAAAATCGTACTATCACGAATAAGTCCAGTAATGCGTAAACATTTTTATGGAAATGTGACATCAGACGATATTGATACAATTAATGCCGATTTTGATAAGAAAGCTATGATTATAATTAGATCATTCGCATATAGTTCCGATTTAAAATTATTATATTTAAAAGATGAAAATGAAGATTTTCTCTACGAGATTATAAGTGCTGCTAACTATTATCGTATAGATAAATTGCGGGAATAATGTTTTCTCTTTTTAACAAATAATATTGGATATGATAATCTGTTGCAGCAGTTAAGCATAGCTTGTCTTTATAATTTTCCAATACTCTTTGATTATTGCTTTTAGTGGACTATCACCAAGTGTAAGATAGATACAGACAGAGGTTACGCTTCGGGCATGATTCTCAAACCTTCTCAACATATAAATTTTTTGTGTTTTAATGGATGTAACAAATATACTCCTGAAAAACAAATATCATTTCCAGATAAATTTATTGAATTGTCATATGATGTTATATTTAGTATTGCTGAAAAATTTTGTGTTTTTTATAGATATTAATGAAAGCCAACAGTTATTTACTGTGTTAAGTGTTATGTTAAATTTGCTACAACAAAAATACAGTAAAGAAGATAAACTATTCGAAGAATTAGGGGAAAATCCACACTTTTAAAGATATTTTAAAATTCATTACTTGAATCCAGCTCATCTGCAACAATTCGTTGAAGAGAATAAGAATCTTTACACGACTAATGATATTAGTTTTTTTGCATCAAGAAATGCATCAAGAAATTTGGTGACGCGTGTTCAAGATGCATGTCATGTGTATAATGTAGAATTATAACTACTTGCCATATTATGTAGGTATTAACACCAACAGGAATAATTCCGAAAAACAAATTGTTGGGAAAGATGAATGCAATGACGTATGATGAATGTATTTACCTTTGATTAAAATTGTTTAAACTATTTGAATGCATCTTGCACTCAAAATAGGTATGTAATATTTTTTATTCAAATAATTTCAATATTCTCAATTTTAAGTAAGTTCAAGTTGAAATTCAAAGATAAAAATTCGTCAAGTGTGTGTTTGACACGCACTAAGTAATATCGTCTCACATCACAATCGGTTCAGTAGTTTCAGAGTTTATTCTAGACAAACATTGTGACATGAGATTTTTATATTATATCTTATTTACTGCTAATCCCACTTCGCATTTTTAAAGTATTTTAGGGGTTAGTTTCTAAAATAGTTTTGCCATTATTTTATAATTTAGCCTTTAAGTATTTTGAATTACAACAATTTTTTATGAACTTTACGGTGAAATTATAATCTCACGGTATATATAGGTATATATATTTGGTAGAATACTGTTTTAAAGTCTTTTTCGAGTACGAGGAAGCTGTCTGCTACACCCCATTGGCAGCGTTTTTTCATTTTTACCGTGGAAAAATAAGTTAGAATAGATTTTTACAACGAAAAATACGCTGCCAATGGGGTGTAGCACACAGCTTCCTCGTGGATAAGTTACAATAATATATGTGAAACCCTTTTCGTTACTCGGTTGCGCTCTATGAAAAATAATTATACCCTATTTCAAATACAATTGATCATGAGTTAAAGTTAAAAAATTAAATAATTCTTATACTGAAAATAAATCAATCGTCTATTCTTTTCTAAAAACAAACTGCAATTTTGATGATGAACGAGAACGAGATAAAGCCAAGGAAACGGAAATTATTTAAATTCATAAGTGACGAAGTATGGTTAAATTTAAGTGAAATGGACCATAAATAAATGTCACAAAAACTACAAAAATAACTTTTTGTGTGTATTTCTGCAAAACAAACCAGGTTTAGCAATTGTTTTCAAAAAAGTCCAATCAAATAACGCAACAAAAATACATATTTTTAAAAACCTTAAATCTAAACATTATAAAATACGCTGCCAATGGGGTGTGGCACACAGGTTCCTCGTATTCGTAAAAGACTTTAAATATGCCGTATATTATATATATTATATGTACCATCAGTTGGGGCGAACCGAGACAGTAGGGGCGAATCTAGACAGAGCTGCCTCTCGATATTTCTTCGTCAGTGTTATGACCGTACAAGGTCATAGATCAATTTATGCTACTGAATTTTGTCAGTTATGAGTTAGTCATCAAAGAAAAGCGGTGAACGTGACATCTTTGTATTTTGTTATTTTACAGGCGCATTGTTTATAATTTTTAAAAATAACGCGCGTTTTGAAATCTTTTAAAGAAACTGTTGTATAAAAAAACAGTTATATATATAAAGTAGGGACTCGCAACAAAATGTTTGGCGTTTTTTTGACAATATATGTACCAAAAATGAAAGCTGTATTGTGCTTAATTTTTTTTTTATAGATTGGTTAATAAAAAATTGTCTATAGGTGAGGCGAATTCATACACAATGTTGCGTCAGTATAAAAAGAAAGTGGGTATAAACTACATAAATTGTAATGAAGATAACATAAAATGGGGTATTTTGGACAGAGGCGCAACAACCGGGGAGGTCCAGGGGGTCCGGACCCCTAAAATTACCTGGAAATTTTCCTTCAATTTATTTTATTTCTATTAAAAAGTAAAATTTTTAGTGGTTTACTAATATTTTTTATTTGAAAATCAAATTTTCGGAGACGACATTTTATTACAACATTTTCCATTGTTATTGGAGAACTGCGTTATCAAAAAATTTGATAATTTAAATTTTTGTTGGACCCCCTCTAGATATGTAGTTGTTGCGCCCCTGCTTTCCGATATTAAAAATAAAAAAAAATCGCTCAGACAAGTTGCTGAATATTTCCATGTTCCCAAATCGACCTTGCATGATAGACTCAAAGGCAAATCGCAATAAAATTCATTTAAATCCAAAATGTTTTATTCCATCCATCAAAAGTCATTCGCTGATGCAGTTATTTAGTTTAGCGAATTTTCAGATTGGAAATTCAGCTATTTTTATCTTTTTATATCCGATTTTACTCATATGCATGACTTAATGTGATTTATATTGCAAATAAAGCACTGTCTCGATTCGCCCCACACATAGGGGCGAATCTAGACACTATATAACCAAAAAAAAAAAACAAAATGTTGCAGTACCAATTTTGCTATTTTTATTACTGCCCTATATGCTCGTGATACTAAAGCATTTAAATTATTTTTTTAGAATTTTTTAGATAAACTCTAAACAATTTATTGCCAAAAAACTGAAAAAATCGTCTACATTCGCCCCAACTGACGGTATACCATCACCTTAAAGTTCATAAAAAATTGTTGTAACTCAAAAAACTTAAAGGCTAAATTATAAAATAATAGAAAAAATATTTTAGAAACTAACCCCTAAAATATTTTAAAAATTTTTTATTTTTCAAAAGTGATCACAATGCTTTCGCTACTTTCGTAGTCTCGAAAGCAAAATGGTACAAAACATTTCATTGTAGGTAAACACGATAAAAATGAAACAAAAATTCGTATTGGTAAATTTAACTGATAAAGAATTTAGGTTAAATTGCTAGGCAACAAATTTTCGTTAGACAAACCTAAATTTATTCGAGAAAATGCAAACCTCTCGTGTAATAATAAGTGATTATTTAGTATTTACAATAAGTAGATCATTCTGCTTCCTAAAATTCTTATATTTTTGTCCAGTTTGCTTTGCCTTGAATGCTGCTAGATTTTTCTTTAAATATTTCGGATTTAGTTGAATAATTTTCTTCAAAATCTTCGAGAAATAATGCTACATTTTTCTGTAAAGGTTAATAACTCATTAAAAATTTGATTTTAATTTTATTTATTCAGTGTTATACGTATGCGCAATACTTACCAGAATTATTCTCTCTCAATCAAATAACAATAATATTTAATAAATTGTTTTAAAATCTAAATTACAAGACAAGAAAAATTGACGGTTTTTAAGGTTATAAAAATATTCATATATGATGCTTGTTTTGTATATAGGTACATATTTACATAACACAATCTAAGCTTCTTAAAAATAAATTAAAAAGTTGCTTTTTAAACATGTAAAATGTATCCAAAAAATGGTTCCCGATCTATTTCAATATTTTTTATATTATTAGCTTTCATATTTGAAAGCTAAAATAGAAAATTAAGTGCTTAGTAATAAATTTAAAGATGTCTCTAAACTAACTGACAATAAATATGCGTAATGTAAACTTCGCTTTATAACAAAAATAAAACTTGTCATATAGTAATATTTCTTATCTGTTATGTTGGTATAAACTAAAACGTTGTTTACCTATGTACCGTGCAAGCAAGATAGCAAATATATACAACGGATTTATATAAAAAGAAATAAAAGATACATATTTATTATATCATAAAGAGCGCAGAAATTTTTTTTTACTGGGGGTTCCATTATTATCAGCTTATTTTTCAGTATTTTTAGATTGAATATTAAAATTAGCCGTTAATATGATAATCTGAACTATAAAATGTCGATCTGAGATGATAAATTCCATTAATAGTTTTCTTTTTTGGCTATTATTTTTCGGCTTTTCGACCCCACATAATTTTTCCGTCCCTGGTATTTCAGAAAAATAATAATAATAATGTGAATAATCATTTGGTCACACAACGAAATTATTATATCGTCGAAGAAAGCCGAGGTTCGACGATATAATATACCTATACAAGGACTTTATTGCTATATTATCTATAGTCTATCATGCTACATTATCTGTTTTATCTATAGCCAAATGAGAGGCTAAATGATGCCAATATCCCGTTTAAAAACATCTAATGTGCATCAAATTTCAAGAGAGCATCAGCAGCGCATCATGTAGAATTAAACGCATCAGAAAAGTCATGATGCTGCATCGATGCGGTAAAGTTTACATTTTTGAAGTTACCCTATATTATTTCGTTTACAATTAACTTACTAATTTAATATAAGGAAAGTAAATTCTAGGTCACATAAAAAGCCTCTCTAATTTTATTCAACTATTGTATTAATTGGTCACTTACTAATTACAGCTTCAGATCATAAGAGTATACATACCAAATATTACTGTTTATCTATATGGTCATGATCCCTAATAGCAGGACGAAGGGAAGAGGGGGAACAATTTACGTTAGAAATGGACATTTAAAAACTTAAATCTATTATAAATACTCTGGATTAATACATATTTTATCAACATTATTTTTTATTACCTATAATAACGGAAAATATTAAAATAGTATATTATGTGATTGAATTTGTAAGTTGCATATTATACACGAGCAAAAAAGGTACAAATACAAAAAATACATGAAAATTATGTAAAATTTGAAATTTATTAAAAACAAATGTAAACATTCAGTTGCTAGGTAAAATTTTTGTACAGATTTTAATACAATGTACAATATAAAAATTAATAAGAGTGTAGTAGACTGTTCTTTCTTACACACAGGTGCATATAACGAGCCATTCTTTTTATAGCTATATGTAAAATATAGCTCACCTAGATAGTATTTTGTACAATAAATAAGCAATTTCATTGTATACCTAATACAATTTGCTGGTTAAAATATTGAAACTTATATGTACTTACTTTAATAAAATATCAATAATAATTAATACGTTAATTTGAAAATTAAATGCTTTTGATATTATCTGTTAGTTTTGGAGAAAATGTGTTATGCTAAAAAAAGACAGACCACGATATAGGCAACGACAACGTCGCGTCAGGGTTCTTCATCCCATAGACAAATAGTAGTGTATCTACATATTATAATATCCAATCCGTAGCAATATGACTATAATTATATACAGCCGACTCTCGTTAATTCGAAACTCGTGGGACTCTTAAAATATCAAGAATTATCAAGTGTTTGAAATATCAAATGATATACATAATTATATCATAATACATATAACAATGATATCATAACAAAAAAGGCTCGTGTTTGACCTTGTCTCAAAATGTACTTCCGATTAGTTCGAATTAACGCGTCGTTTTGTTACGTAGCAATGATTTTTTCGTTCGAATTACTAAGTGCATAAAAATGTACTGATTTAGTTCGAAATATAAACAGATTTTGTAGCGAACTCGTGATAACTTTGAATCATAGAGAGGTTCGAATTATCGCCGGTTTGAATTAACGAGAGTCGACTGAATTATAATAATACAATCAATGCCTATAAATAAAATAGAATGTCTGTGATTTTCGAATTTTTAGGTATTACATAATATGTTTTTTAGTTAGCAAATTCGACATATATAGAAAATCTAACTTTAAAAAAATTTTTGTCTGTCTGTCTGTCTGTTTGTACGAACCGATTTAACTCAAAAACTACTGAAGCTATTGAGTTGGAATTTACAGGGAATATAGATATTAACCTCCCGATCAATCTTAACCACATTTTAATGTGATCTTCCAAATGGTTGTGTACAGGATGATTCAAAAATTATCTCCATTAAAAGTTTATGGTCTTCTAAATAAAATAGATTTTTGATTTGGCTTTAGAAGTTTCCAAATATGAACATTTTAATCAAAATATTTCTAACTTGCTGCCAGTTCCGGTTATACCGGAAGTTGACACCAACTTTGCTATTTTAAATGTTGTTAACAGCAAATTTGAATTCGCTGGGAATTGCTATTAAAATTCTATCTGACAGTGGCATTTCAGCTTCCTTGACATGATACAGGTGGTCACATAAAGCATTTTTTAAATATTTTTTTGTTTATTGTGAAAAACTTTTTTTTTAAATGAATCACCTATATTTTTTTTATATGTAAAAAAATGTAAACTCTATCTATTAATATCAGATATTCTTTATATAACTGATATTTTAGAAGTTACATCGAATTTATATAATAAAATGATAAGTTAGGATTTTCACGGGCACGGTTGACACAAAAATCACTGGACAGATTTTAGTGAAACATTGTAAATTTATTCCTTAGATTCTTCATCGTCTCAACATCTCCAGTCAGAATCTTCACGATATTCTTTATGGAGGTTGATATATTCACGACAATACCTATCAAAAATACTCATTTAATAATAAACGTAAACAAAAGAAAGAAAAACAATAGATTATCTAGGTTACGATACAAATAATATTCAGAAATTTAAGCATTAACTTCAGAACTATTTTATTAAAATTTTACTTTAGAAAAGGATTGTAGTAAAGCCTAATTAGGAAGGAACTGAACGTAATTTTGAAAAATCCACCAGGGTTTTCGGATCTCGAAAAGAATCCAAAATTCAATTAATTCTAAAACCATAAATATGGGAATCTAAGAAAGGACTTGAAAGTCTGAAAATTAAATATATTAATATGGTTGTTTTCGAGTCGTTTGCCGAGCGGAGAGAAGCATTACATGGAATTAACATTTTATAGAATTTTAAACTGTTTGGCGAGCGAAGCGAAGCACTTTAAAGAACTAATTTTGAATTAAATTTGTCTGGTGATTATGAAAATTAAAACAAGGAGTCGACAGCCTGCAAGGTTATTAAAAATAACTTATAAAAAGTTCCTTTTTACTCGACGCGTTTCGATCAATTTATGATCATTTTCAAGAGATATATCTCTTGAAAATGATCATAAATTGATCGAAACGCGTCGAGTAAAAAGGAACTTTTTATAAGTTATTTTTAATAACCTTGCAGGCTGTCGACTCCTTGTTTTAATTTTCATAATACCTCCACCTGCAGTTGGACTGATTTATATAAAATTTGTCTGGTTTGATACGGAATAACTAATTTAAAGTAGCTTATTACTCACAGTTAACATAATTTGAATTTCATAACACGAATGAAACTGAAGGGCATAGTTGTCAGAAATAAATTAATTAATACATGTTTAACATTCTTTGAAAATTAATCCCGTAAAGAATAAAATAGGGAGTAAACTTGAAAAAGATGGAGTGAGGACAAAATTTACATTTTTAACGCCTACTGTTCTGGCGTCTCCAACAACGAGTGAGTTATTTTAGGAAATATTGAAGCATAATGCAAGCAGATTTAGGGTGATTTAAATTTTCCAATAGGATAAGGGAGGATACTTATTTACAATAAAGTGTACAAATATTAGATATTTTAAAAATATATAATATTTGGGCTCCATGATGCTGGCACACCCTCTAAAAAGATAAACATTGAAAAAAATTTGTCTCATAGGTCACAAATTTGTCATAATTGGTCACTTGGTCTCACTAATTGGTCAACAATAAAAAATTTTTAAATAAATTTTGAAAAATTTGTAAAAATTTCAAGGTCATTCAAAAATTTTGGCACACCATCTAAACAAAAAAAAAAATAATAATAATAATAAGAGCAGTCGTTAGGATTTTAAACCCTGATAACTGGTCAGTTAATAAAAAATTGGTCAGGTCCCCAGAATTTTAAAAAAGTTGAAAAAGCTTTTTCATACTGTGACGCATGCGCGAAATCTCTACTGGTATATCTAGCTGTTAGTAAATCTAGTCGATACGTTGAATTTTTCAGTAGGTTAAAGCCATCAGTATTCGACCAGCCTATAAGCCTATATTAGCATTAGTTTGATGTATTAAGGCATTTATTAAGAAAAAAATTTGATTCTAAATCAAAAGTGAAATTAATCTATCATTTTTTCTATGTAAATTATGTCTTTATTTCTTTTAATTAAAATTTTCAATAAAATTGGAAATAATCAACAAACATTGATTATATTTATTGTTTTTATTTCAACTTTATTTTCTAGTTTTTTGGTAATTAATTTAATTTTTCATTTAGGTAATTACCAATTATATTTTATTATACACATTCTTAAGTACTATAAGATCTTTAATTAAGAAATATTGGAATTTTTGTCCACACAAATTTGCCCTATTGTATTTCTTGTAAAATAAACGTTATTTCCTTATGATCCATTGTCAGGGCACCGCGATATTAGTACCCCGAATGTGAGATTTCGAATGATCAGTTACAAAATTCAAAAAGTCAGAAATTGGTCATAAAAAGGGAACTGGTTTGATTAATTGGTCAACGATAGAAAATGTTTTACTAAGGTTTAAAGTTCTTTCAAGGCATTTAAAAAATTTTTGCACCTCATATGTGAAATTTCAAATGACCAATTAGATCATTTAAAAAGTCAGAAATTGGTCATAAAAGGTCAACTGGTTTGATTAACTGGACACTAATAGAAAATTCTTTCTTAATAAATTCTTTATTAATTTAATTCTTCATTAAAATGCCTTAATATATATGTATAAAAATAATACATATATATAGGCTGGTAGAATACTAGTGGTTTTACCCTATTGAAAAATTTAACTAATCGACTAGATTTATTGACAGCTAGATTCACCAGTAGAGATTTTGCGCCTGCGCCACAGAATGAAAAAGCCTTTTTATTTTTTTTTAAATTCTGGGGAGTTGACCAATTTTTTATTTTAACTGACCAATTATCAAGGTTCAAAATCCTATCGATTCCTCTTATTATTTTTGTTTTTTTCTTTAGATGGTGTGTGTAATTTTTACAAAAATTTGTAAAAATTTTGAGTGACATTGAAATATTTACAAATTTTTTAAAATTTATTTAAAAATTTTGTATTGCTGAACAATTAGTGGGACAAAATGGCCAATTATGACCAATTAATGACCTATTAGGCAAAATTTTTTCAATGTTCAACTTTTTAGATGGTGTGCCAGCATCATGGAGCCTAATATTTGAGTATTTTAAGTCAACATACTTTTTTTACTTCTATACCAAATTCGTTGACATCTCCTTGATAGGCTTACTTTAGATTTTTAGTCTATGTTATATCTATGTTTGAAGAAATGATAAATTAGTTTTTGAAAATTTTCAGTTGTTCCTAGATAACTAGCCAAAGGTAATTCTCAATAAATAAAGCTTATCAAGGCTTATGATAAGAAAATAGGGGCAAAAATTTTAGCGAACTACCCACTAGGAACTACCTTTACTACATTACGAAATTCATGCCAGCGAAGCCGCGGGTAACAGCTAGTAATACATATAGTAGAAAATTACATTTTCCGTTTTTTGAATACTTTGAACAATGTAGAGGTACGTTAAAAATGAAGTTTTTAAAATATTTATAAATTTGGTATAGTTTACAGGTTCTCTTTTTGACTGGATAAACTAACTTTTGTTTACACTCTATATTGTAGCTAAACCAAATTATAATAATTCATAAAGGAGATAGACGTGCAAGACTACGACAGATAGTTTGAGGAGATTCACCACCTGTGAACCAATTTTTTTTTATTTTCAAATTTTCCTATGAATTTTTGGTAGTTATGTATTCATTAAACTTAACAATGATAGAAATAATTGTTTTTTAAATTTTTTGAGTTTGGCATTACCATAAAAATCAATTTTTTCTAAAAAAAAAGGTAATTTTTTAAAATTGATATTCTGAAAAAACTACTCAATCAATATTGTCAATATTGGCGAATTTGCTCTCAAATTAAAGATAATTAAATACACTAAAAATTCATGTATTTTCACTATTGTATCTAAAAAGAAAGTATAAAAAATCTTTTACATTTCAAAATTAATAAAAATAATGGAAACAATGTTGTCAAAAGTATTTCTTTATTAAAAAACCAATAATCCAATATTATTCAAAATACAAGAAAAGTTAGCTTATATAATTGTTAATATGCACAAAAAATTTCATTCTTCTATCTTCAATGATTTTCTTGTAATATCCAACTTCATTGTTGAAAACATAAAAAAGGTAATTTTTCGTATGATCGTAATCAAAGTTGAGATGCACTGTGAGATGAGGTGGATCAGGTATGCAGTTATACCTTCTAGTGGATAAGGTATAAATAATATGCTATTCAGTTATATTTTCTTATTTAGAACTAAACTAACAAGGAAAGGTATCCAACTGTATTTCTCAAAAATTTTTGAAACTTTGGTGGATTGTAGATCTTATTAAAACTAATCCAAAGCCATATTTCGTTCGTGCCCATAAGCGGTTTAAGGGGGTGAAAGTCACCCCTGAAAATTAGTTTTTTTTTCAATTTTCTTAGATATCTTGGAAACGGTAAGAGCTTTGGTAGGGAAACTATACATATTTATAAATGGCACTTTAAGACCTTTATTATGATACCAAAATTAGAGTTATAAAATCACTGGGGTTTCATCCCCCACCTCCAACCCCTAATTTTATCAGGTATTTTTTGGTAAAAGAAGAGACTGTTATGTGTAAATAAAATAATTTTTAATTAATATATTTTACATCACACCAGTTTATTTCTTGTTGCATAAATACCTACATCCTTTGTTAATATTAACTTTGCAAAATTTTTAACTTTTTGATTTAATATGAGCAAAAATATGGTCAAAGAATCTCGTATTTTAGTAATGAATTGTTACAAACTTACGATATACTTTAAAATACATAATTTTGAAAGACAAAATACACTCCATGGGGGGGGGGGGATGCAATGTCCTTTTTCTTTCTAAATTATGTATTTTAAAGCATATTGTAAGTTTGTAACAATTTATTACTAAAATACGAGATTCTTTGACCATGTTTTTGCTCATTATTAAATCAAAAATTTAAAATTTTTCCCAAATTAATATTAGCAATAGGTGTATTTATACAACAAGAAATAAACTGGTGTGATATGAAATATGTATATTAACTAAAAATTCCTTTATTTCATAACAGTCTCCTCTTTTACCAAAAATACCTGAAAAAATTTGAGGTTGGAGTGAGGGATGAAACCCCAATGATTTTATAACTTTAATTTTGGCATCATAGTAAAGATCTTAAAGTGCCATTTACAAATATATATAGTTTCCCTAATAAAGCTCTTATTGTTTCCAAGATATTTAAGAAAATTGAAAAAAATTCTAATTTTCAGGGGTGAATTTCACCCCCTTAAGCCGCTTATGGGCACGAACGAAATATGGCTTTGGATTAGTTTTAATAAGATCTACAATCCACCAAAGTTGCAAAAATTTTTAAGAGATACAGTTGGATACCTTTCCTTGTAAGTAAAACATAAACAAAGAGGAAAAATTTTTTTTAGAGAAAATTCAATTTTTTGGCTGTTTACGGGTAGCAAATACCTTAATTTGATATCCAACAAGACAACGCCATAATGACCTGAATAACCAACAGCAAAATGGGCCGTGCATTCTACGATATTTTCACTGCACAGTTTATCGTTTCATAAATTATACACCTACTACATTTTCCATTTTAGCGAATCTCCATTCTGAAAATTCAGCTATTATGGCCGCACTCATAGACCTGAGCCCGGGACTATAATAGAAACTTGTTTTGAGGTCCCTAGAATCAAATGATATTCACTAAAATTTATATATATATATATATATATATATATATATATATATATATATATATATATATATATATATATATATATTTATATATATATATATATATATATATATATATATGTATATATATATATTTATATATATATATATATATATATATATATATATATATATATATATATATATATATATATATATATATAGATATATATACCAGCACGATAACTCTCGAACGAAGTATCCTACTTTTACGTTTGATGAGAAGTTAGGAAGCCCAATTCCCTTGAATGAGTTCGTTAACCAGACACGTCGGATGCCCAGAAATAGGGCACTTTCAGATAGTTTCAGGCACTCTTTTTAACAAAAAATTGATTTTTGTCAGAATTCAAAAATTTTTTTTTTGTAATACTGAAAAGCTTAATAACAGTTCCATAGTAAAGTTCTTTGAACTTTTTTTCGACATAAAACAGTTTTCATGAAAAAATTAGAATTTAGATAATTATTTTTGAGAATTATGTGCAATATTTTATAATTCATAAATTATTATATAATGCTAATGCTATCCTTGTCAATATAATAAGATTATATATCAATTTCTGTTCCAATTGTTGGAACAAAAAACTACACAGTTAATACACAACTAATATATATTTGCTGAATGTGCGTACTTTATGTACGACTAACATGAAATTGACAATAAATAATGTAAATTTGATACGAATACAATACATTAAAATTAAGTAGAACTTGAAATTTATTAAAATCAAAAGTAAACATTCAGTTGCGAGGTAAAATATTTGTACAAATTTTAATATAATATACAATATAAAAATTTATAAAAAGGGTAGTGTGCTGTGTTTCTTTACGCATACATCCATGTAAAGATCAACTTTCTGTACCGCTGTACGTAAAACATAGCTTACATAGGTATTTTGTACAATAAATAAACAATTTCATGGGGTCACAGATAATATTCCTTAAGGTACAATTATGATTTCTTTATGATTTCATTATGATTAAAAAACTTTTCTCCCAAGTTCTCAAAGTATTCATAAAAATATGTCCAATTAGTCATATAGCATAACTTTTTTTATTCCTAAACCGACATAGAGAATAAAAAGATGTGAAATACGAAAAAATTATGCAAAATATCCATATATTCAGAATTTTTTGTCATTTCACGTCGGCAATACACTTGAAGCTCTAAAATATAAATACTCTTTTCAAAATAACTGTTGGATTACTTTTGACTGACGTACAGCCTCTTGAAGTAAGGCCAAAAAATTCCTAAATCTATTGAGATCTTCTTTAATTCCACCGAATTTTCTGCGATATATATATATATATATATATATATATATATATATATATATATATATATATATATATATATATATATATATATATATATATATATATATATCTGGGGGCATGACAGTGCTCCCGCCAAGACAAGGCAAAACAAAATAAACAGGGCACTGCTGTACCTTTTCTCGAAGCAATTCAGCCTATTTTTGAACCCTGATAACTTCGGTCTGGGTAATATTTAAGAGCTCAAATTATTAGGATAGAATGTAGTCGCCAGCCTAATGGCATATACCAAATTTCAATTTTATAGCTTTACTGCTTTAGATTTTATTAATACGCAAATTTCATTAATTTCGTCACTCACTCACTCACTGATGATCATCAAAATTACAGAGTACTTCTCGAAGTCTCAGAAAGTTGAAATTTGTTATGTAGGCTGGGTTTAGCATACAATTAGTGAGAAAATTAACAAATCTGTGATTTTTCGTCTTCAACTTCTTATAAATAATAAAATATATTGTAGGTATATTTATAAGTAAATAAAATAAAATTAAAATCAAATAAAAAGCTCTTGGTATTTTTTGTATTTGTAACTAGGAAAAAATTATTTACTTTTCTTGTTACTATAAGAAAAATTAGTGATTTTTAAAACTTTGAAAATATTTCATAGTTTAAAAACGTCAAAAAGTTCTATTCAATTATTCGCTTAATGACGGCAATTTACTTGCTCTATGATGTCACATAATTTAACTTATAGAATTACATTAATTTGCAAAGTTTCAAATCGATACGATAATTAGAAGTAGGTGACTAGTGAGTTCTTAGATTTCGTTACGATATCACAGATCAAGCTAATAAAAGCGTTGTAAAAGCGCATAGGCGTAAATAATTGCACTCAAATTACTCCCCATGACTGTACTAAATTTCCGGAGTCTGAATTTATTACGAAATTTAAATATTTAGTCGTTTTCAAAAATTGTTAAATTTTAAGAAATATTCGTAAAATGAAATTTGGTGTTGGTATACAGGGCGGATTGAGCGAAAATAACGAGATCCATGATGTGTGTTAGCTGAGGGCTCAGTACCGCTCAGACCTGTTGCCAGTTACCATCAATAATCCCATAAGGAAAAGAGGGAAAGATAGGGAGTGGGCAGTGAAGGTAGGAGCTTCTGACATCTGGGAAATAGTCCCTGTAAGAAGAAAAAAAGACGAACAACTTACAAAAAGAACTGAAATCCCACCAAAAAAACATTTCATGTTAAAAATTTTGCCAAGACTCGCAACTACTTTACTGTTAAAAAGTGATGAAATCTAATGTTGCGCCAAGCCTCATGGCCAAAGCAAGTTATAAGTGCTATTGACCATTGGCTATTTACCATACCTTCGGGAATCGGTCAAGCCTTATAACTTGCTTTGACCATGGTGCAGACTTATTTAGGGCTTGGCACAAAATTAGATATCATCACTTTTTAACAGTAAAGTAGTTGCGAGTCTTCGCAAAATTTTTAACATGAAATGTTTTTTGGTGGGTTATATATATATATATATATATATATATATATATATATATATATATATATATATATATATATATATATATATATATAAGTATATATATATATATATATATATATATATATATATATATATATATATTTTTTTTTTCTGAGACCTCTTAGACATTTCACGCGACACTTCTGGGATCGGAACCGCCACTTTGAGAATCATTGCTCCGGCGTTTAACAGACATAAATAGAATTAAAAGCATTACTAGACAAAGGAATTTTCTAAGTGGATAGGACTGACAAACAATAGAATCCAACCTACACAGAGAGAAAATTCCTATAAAAATTACTGTGCTACAATCGACGTGTAAAAGGCGAACATATTCAATTTTGTACGGTAAAAATATAAAAATTATAATTAATCATAGAAAATTTAAAGGACAGAATATTCTTTCCGTAATATTATCTCCGTAAAATTTGTAAAACATCACAATAAAAAGTTCCATTGCCGACAGTTTAATTGTTTTTCGTACAAAAATTACCATGCTGTCTTATAATAGTAGAAAAGTAGAAAAGAAGAAAATAAGTTAATAGTAGAAAGAAAGAAAGAGACGGTATCAACGCTGTCACATAGCGAGCCAGGCTGCAGGAGATATCAACACAATCATATTATATGAAGCAATGAAGGCCACATAGCCACGCTGGTGTCGCAACCAGGCTGCTCACTGCTGGTACGTGGCTGGTACGGTGTTGTGTAATGTCGAAGCAGTAGTGTTCAGTAGAATGTGTTATAGGACGGATGGTCATCGTTTAGTTCATCATTTTGTTACTTTATTATCTTCAGTATTAGAATATATTGTTGCCAATCATTTTTGTATGCATCAATCGAAGGTCGGGAAAGATCGGGCATCTTCGAAGTTTTTACAGGTACAGCCCACGCAACATAAGGTTGCGGGTCACATGCGCAAATGAGAGTACGACAACAAGAATTAAACTGTAACATATATGCATAAGAGTGAGATAGAAGTTATGTTCGCACATTAAATTTTACCATGCTATAATATATTTTTTATTTTGGTCGTCGATCGCGCACGCATTATAAGAGAGCATGGTAATTTTTCTGAAATTTTCTCTACAAAAATTATAGGATTTTTCTCTCCGTGTATAGGAATAATGAACTAACAACTAAAATGATTATTAAAATAAATACAGTGAAACCTGCCAAGTTCGACACCTCTGTATACTAGACACCTGCTAAGTTGGACACTTTTCAATTGGCCTGGGGAAATTACATTGTTTTAAAGGCATATTAATTCTTATCAGTTGGACACCTCTATACGTGGAAACCTGTCTATTTTGGGCAGTTTTTTTAAAATGATTTGTGATATTTTCACTTGTTTTCGAATAATCTTGCGAGAATGTAGCAGAAAAATCAACAACCTTTGATTGTCGATTAAGAACCAACTAATGTGAACTTCTAGAATATTTATTCAAAATTCAAAGAAAATTAGAAAATAAAGTTTTCCTAAAAATTGTATCATACAAACTCTTAGATAAGTTATTTCTTGACGAAAGATGATGTCTAAATGTTTATATGTATGTATATATGCACGCGATTGTTATTCGACGGTTTATTTCAATAAATATTGATACTTAAATGTACCGATATGTCTTATTTTAAAAATAATTAATTCTGTATTATATTTTAAATTAGTGTTAATCTTAAAATTATTATAGTCAAAAGATTTTGAAGTGAGGGAGACCTATCTTCGTTTGCGCAGGTGGAGTGGGTAAAATAAATCAACTCACTGCCCTATGGTTCATAACATACATGCTTTTGACAGATATCCACCTTACCTTCAAAATGACTTAGAATGATCTATTTTAAAATGCGTTTCTGCGTATCTCTCAGTTCATTTTCTGCCGGGTCTATACGTGGATGATGTTTTTCAAAAGTGAGGTATTTTGCATATGTTGGATACCTGTCTATGTTGAACAGTTTTTGATTGTACCACGAGTGTCCAACTTAGACAGGTTTCACTGTAATATCTAGACTAAAAGTATAATAGTATATTACGTGCTTGAGGTGGTAAGTTGCATATTACACACGAGCGAAAAAGTTACGCAAGAGCCGCGCAGCGGCTAGTGCGTAATTACGCGAGTGTGTAATATGCCTTACAACCAAGCTACGTACTATACTTTATCTACGACTAACACGAAATTCACAATAAACGATAAAAATTTGGTACAAACCTACAAATACCAATATATTAAAATTATGTAGTATTTGAAATTTATTAAAAACAAACGTAAACATTCAGTTGCTACGTAATGTTTTTGTACTGATCCTAATATAACATGTATAGGTATCGGTATCATGTACATATATCACTGTATAATATATAAAATAATAATTAATAAAAGTATAGTAGGCTTTGTTATTTTAAGTATACATGCATGTAAAGAGCCACTTCTTGTACAGCTGGTTATATATATATATATATATATATATATATATATATATATATATATATATATATATATATATATATATATATATATATGGGGCTGTATGTAAAACGTAGCTTACTTAGATTGCATTTTGTACAATAAACAAGCAATTTTATGGTAGTCGTAGATAAAATAAATTAAAGACTAGAAGATGTAAAAAAAAATTTTGAGTGAAGCTCAATGCAATATATATGTAGAAAATAATTTGTTAGAATTTGAGAAGCTACTTACATCTGGCAATAATACGAAAATAAAATTAATAATAACGCCTCAAGATTTTACAAACTATGTTGCACATTTCCTTAAACTTCAGTTAAAAACTATTCTATACTTTTTAATCCATTTTTAAATAAAAGCATGCTTTAAAAACATATTTTTACTTAATATTGATTATGTAGATGGCACTGACTCCAGAATGTAATTTATTGGGGTTTTGTAAGTTACGATTTGCCGCAAAAAACGCGTTAAATGTCTTACAAAAGTATTTATTACATTTTTCTTGAAAATATAACTAGATTACAATTTTTTGAGAACCGTCAAATAAAACAGGATTTAAAAAAAAAAATATCTGCCAGCCAGTGTGAATATTTTTTAATAAGATTATGAACGTCTATGTTAATTTACAAACGTATAAATGTTTTTGCTATATACATATAAGCATGGACGAACTGACGAGTACCTTGTTTGCTCTTAATTAACTTTTTTTCATACTGTAAAAAAACTAAACAATAATGAATATTTATAACTTAATTTTTTCTTCACAAGTAAGATAAAATTAAGCTTCTTAAGCAATTAAAAAAAAGAATGGCAAAATAAAAGCTAATGAAAATTATTGTCTTACAGTTACGGGTAAAATTACGCCTGCTGTTCTCTTTCTTTGTGGGCTGAATGGAGTAGATAACTTAATAATTAACATCAGAGGCGTAACTAAAATGTAGAAACTAGAGCAGCTGCTCCAGGACGCACAATGTAGAGGGGCGCAACAAGTAAGATATGAACGCAGAAAGGATTAACTTTTTATTGGAGAGTGGTTTTTTTTTTGCTTGCCAGTCTCATTGTTCGGAAAAATTTGTGGAAGGATTTCGAAGAAATTTGTGGAGGAGCGCTTGAGTCAAATTCGCTTCTGGACATTAATTTTGTAGCTACACCTTTGATTAATACTCTAGGACAGTGTATCTCAAAGAGGATGCGATAGCAAAATTAGTGTGCCGCGAAATCATAAATACCCCTGTCGCAGCATCCTGCATAACATAGCGAATTTCCGTTTATAAAAATCCGTTTTTCTGTGATTTTTCACCCTTTTAAGTGATTTTTCCTCCTCTTTCTAATGGTGTAAATAAATGTCAAAAAAAATTTTAACTTTAGAAAATTTTGGCAAAAAACTAATTTTTTTCACGAAAAATGGTCAAAAAAACCATGTTCTAGGCATCCGACATGGCTGGCTAACGAATTTGTCCAACGGTGTGGGACTAAATATAAATTTAATACATAAATTTTAGTGAATATTATTTTTGGTTTCTAGGGACCCCAAAACAAATTTCTATTATAGTCTCGGAGATTTATTTCGGAGCTCTAAAAAATAGAACTTTCTTCGGAACCCTAAAAAACGGCATATAAGTAACATACAAACATATACATATGTATGACGTATATGACTTATATACAATCTATATATCTTCCTGTACCACAAACACATTCTTTCATATAATTATGCATATAGGTATACCCCTGTCGCAGCATCCTGCATAACATAGCGAATGCTCTTTTATAAAAATTAAATTTTCTCGGAAACTAGTTGACATAGAATAATAGTTTAAAGACCTTTTTTATGCAATTTTTTTTCGTCGTTTAAATGATGTAAAAAAATTTCGCAAAAAATTTTAAATAAGTGGAAATTTTGGCAAAAAACTAATTTTTTGCAAGAACAAACACCATGTTCCTGGCATCCGACGTGTCTGGCTAACGAACTTGTCCAACGGTTTGGGATTTCCAACATTTTCACCAAATTTCGTAAACCTAGGACATTTCGTTCGAGAGTTATCGTGCGGACACATATATATATATACATATATATATATATATATATATATATATATATATATATATATATATATATATATATATATATAAATTTTGGTGAATATTATTTTCGGTTTCTAGGGACCTCAAAACAAATTTCTGCCATGGTCCCGGGTTCAAGTCGCGTCATGACAGTGGCTGTAATAGCGAGCTTCCATTCTGGAAATTCGCTAAAAACAATTGACGTCGTGTATTTTAAAGATATTGCCTGATCCTTCATTTGTAAATTCCTTCTTCTGCGATTTCGTGTACTTGTCACGAAATTTTTCTTCTTTGGAAAATGTTCCACGAGCGTCAAAAAATTGAGAAACACTGCTCCACGGAGTTATTTTTCCAGCAAAAATGTTTCAAACTTTTGGAAAAAGTAAAGTATTACCCATAGAGATACATAGAGAGACAACTTAAAAAATCGTTTAAAAAGTTAAGTAGTCATTAAAGAAAAAGATGACAGCAGTCATTTGTATTTCTAAACTATATTTTGTCTTTATCTAATAAATGATAAGATATATTTGTTAAAGGAATGCTAACTTTGAGTCACGAATAAACAAAGATACATTAAACATTTAATGTCTTGTTGTCACACTCTTATCAATTGTTTATGTTGGAATTTTTGTTGTCATAGATAAAAGTTGTGTACAACATACCTACTTGCTTCAAAAATAGGTATACTCGAATTTATATAAAATGAAAATGATTCATTCAATATGAATGCACGTAAGTTTGTAAAATCAGACACGCTAGTAATATAGTTGTCTCTCACAATATCTACTATCTAATATATTGAAAAAGGATAGTAGAAAATATAATAACCTTTATATGTGACAAAATTTCATTTTTACGTTCTTAAGGTATGAATCATTTTCATTTCATATAAATTTGACTATACATAGTTGGCCATCTATGATATTACCCAGTGATATACATGGATGGCCAACTATGTACCTATTTTTGAAGCAATAAACAATTGATAGAGTGTGACAACAACACATTTAAGGTGATGCTATCTTTTTTTACTGCTGACTCAAAATTAGCATTTCTTTAACAAATGTATTTTGTCATTCATTAGATAAAGACAAAATATAGTTAAGAAATACAAATGACTGCTGTCATCTTTTTTTTACTCACTATTTAACTTTTTAAACGATTTTTTAAGTTGTCTCTCTATGTATCTCTATGATATTACCTTAGCAAGATGATTCTGTTACTACAATAATTATATTGAATGAAATGAAAATTTTTAACAAAACACAGTTAATTTTGCTCAAGCTGTACATATATTATTTTGCTACGTTAATATACACACCACAATTAATATAGATTTAAGGGACGTTCGTGCGTCAAACCTAATAGTAGATAAAAATTTTAATTTTAGAGAATTGACAAGTTCAATTACATAGTTATTTTCCCTCAAAAATTTTAAGGCCTTCATAGATCACTTCTTAAAGTAACTGACGATTAAAAATCAAAGTTTTAACCCAGAGTCATTAGGAAAAAACTTTATAAACAGCATTTTTTCATTAGTCGAATTTTTCCTTGAAAAAATTAGACTTATACAGTCTATACGACAAGAACGTCGAGAGGCGAGAGTAGGGGCGCTCTCCATTTTCGGACCCGTAGAACACGAATATGTAGAAAAAAAAATGTCTAATATATATATATATATATATATATATATATATATATATATATATATATATATATATATATATATATATATATATTAGACATTTAATATATATATATATATATATATATATATATATATATATATATATATATATATATATATATATATGTCTAATATATATATATATATTCCCGCCACCTTTTAATTTGTGTAGGGCCCCCCTATGGAAGTTAAGAGATAAAATTTGGTAAGTGGGGCTCATTTTCGAGGCACCTCATACTATTAAATTGGGGTCAAATTTTGGGAAAATTTTTGATCCGACCCAAATTTTAAGGGGGTGGTGGGAAAAACTTTTCCAAACCGGTTGGAAATAATGTTCCGGTGAATTTTCTACAACATATCCAAAATTCAGCTTCCTAAGATGATTTGGAGGGAGTACAGGGGGAAAAAACGATTTTAGCTGGATCTAACAGGCCCCCAGCCCCCCAGAATTAACGTAGAGAGTTGAAATTTGGTGTGTTGATAAAGTTCGTACCTAGGTTGTGCTTTTTGGAGGTTTTAATATTTTACCCCCCCCCTCATTTTTAAGCTACAATTTCATGCTTTTTCGACGTTTTCGAAGTTTGTACCACTCGCACAGGTCACCCAAATAAACCTAGAGGGCTGAAATTTTGTATTCGGATTGAGTTAGTATCAAGAGGGTGCCTTTTGGGGGTCTCGACTTTTAACCCCTACCGCCACCATTTTTATTCCAAAAAGAACATGATTTTTCTTGTTTTTTAACAGTTTCGTTCGGGTCAAAATCTCCCCAAATAAACCTAGAGGGCTGAAATTTTGTGTACAGGTTAGGCTAATAGCTAGCCACTTTTTGGAGGTTTCAACTTTTAATCCTTACCCCCACGATTTTTACGCCAATATTTCCTTGATTTTTTTGCTTTTTTTCTAGAGACTCTCTAAGGAAACCTAGAGGGCTAAAATTTTGTACGTGTACTGAGTTAGTATTCGGGTAGTGCCTTTTAGGGATTGAACATACTTTTCACCCCACCTCTCCCATTTTTACGTCGGATTTCTATGGTATTGTTAAATGTGTTTTAAATGCATTATTTTTATTCTAATACGAAGTAGGCGAATAGTAAAATTAAAAATTTTAAAGAAATGAACGTACTTTTTTACTTAACAAATGCAATACATATGTAATACATACAACATATACATATCGTCGGGGATAGTGCAAATCCACGTGTATACCATAGGTAAAGAGTGCGTATCTACATTAGACCTGACCACATACGCAGGACCGCCACTTACCAGTAGTAGATCTGCGGCATTATTATTGGGCGAATCCTTGCTCTCCGTTAGCCGAACAAAGTATCTATCAAAGACGTAGCTGCAAATCAGTTTCCTGTGTTCACTGCCTGCGAATTTTTAAATTGGCTACATTAGTCAGATACGCGGAATTATCCAATGCTAGTTACGCGTATTTGCACTATCCCCGACGATATAATATAATATACATACATAATTATAATAATACATATGTAAGTAATTTAAAAAATGTTATTTATGTCATTTTTTATTTTATTTATAAAATAGAAATTTTCGATTTTTTGGAAAGAAAAAATATCTTAATAAAGGCCTTCCAGTTTTCTATTTAAGGTTCTTTTTTAATATTTAAAAATAAAACACAAAGGCAGTTGGCGGATAAGCATGGGTAGGAATGCCCTCGTACGAATTGTGTTGGCTTTTTTCCTGCTAACTGCTATCGGCACAAAATTGAAATTTTCTAAGATTTAGCCCTTAAAACTTAAAACCTTTTTTTAAAGCCCCGATCAGCCGGACACTCATCATCAGTTTTGAAACCACCAAAATGACAAATAGCTTGTAGACTTTCAATCACATTTCGCTTGTAGACATTAAATACGGAATATGAAGGGAAAAATTCGACTTCCGTGGTGGGGCACCGCTGCTAACGGCGTTATTTGAAATTCTAAGCTATTGGTTTCAATCAACTTAACTACACAAATATTTTACTTCGCAAAAATACCACTTTTACTTCAAATAAAAGTGGTATTTTTGCGAAGTAAAATATTTGTTTATTATTTACAAATATGGAATACCATAAAGTAACGCTCAAATCTATTAATATCAACTTAACTACAGTCATAATCATATTGAACTGATATACTTACAGAAGTTAACTAAATCAACGGTCTGCAGACTTTTTTGGTACGTATTCAATTTTTTTCTAAAAGAATGTCATAAAAAAAAAAAATACATGAAAATGCTATCGTTATTTCTTATTCTAAATTTATAATTCTTTCCCTTTTTTTTGATAACGCACAAAATTTTCGTTCGCACAAGTATGAAAAACTTAATAACAGTTTAATTGTTCATGGTCCATTCATATCAATACCATAAAGTTTAGTTACCTATACATAATTTTAAATTTTTAAAAATTTTCTTGGACGTTCCCAGGGTATTTGCGGAACATTCGTGTTCCGTGAAACACTGATAGCAAATCACTGATTTAAATACTGAATTCCATACGGTACCCGTGATTATTGCCTATCGAAATAATACATATATTAACAATAGACAAAGCTATAAAAAACGTTTTCTGAAAATGTATAAATTTACAAATACAAAAATTTTTCAACATTTATAATATTCTCATCCGTATTGTTAATAGTGTTAAAAAGCAATAATGCAATAAAACCATAAAAATAGATAAATTTGAGAAATAGTTTGAAGAGTAAAAAAAAAATATATGGTATACATAAGGTTAAGCATTGTGAGACTTTGCTCAAGTAAATATGAATATCTTGTTATACTGTATTTCAGTTACAATTGATCATCAAGCGATCTTATATTCGAAACAAATCAATCTTCCATTCTTTTCTAAAAACAAACTACAGATTTAAAATGTACGCAATTGCAATAATGAAAGAGATAAAGCTAAGAAAGAATGTTCCAATGTATTTGTATAGGAGACGTCCCGAGACGTCAAAAACGTTTGTCGAATCATGGTCGATTCTTATCTTTAACCTTTTACACATTTGAAACTGTCACCAATTTTCAGCTTTTTAAAAAAGATCGATTTTTTTTATTAATACCTCTTCTTATTAAAATTAAAATGTAAATTGCATTATTTTTAAAAATAAATGACTTTGTTAATTGTAACAGCTGTATCGTTTTTTATTCAAACTTTTTCCTTCGTTTCGTTAAGTTTGGCAACAATCAAAAAATTCAAAGAGATTATTTTCATTGTACGTAGTTTTAATTGTTTGAAAGTTTGAATTTTTACGAAAGAATAACCGGCGAACGTGTCTTTATTTTTAAAATTTGTGTTATGTTTTTTTTTATATTTTTTAAAAACTTACAATGTTACATTAAAATTGTCAAATAAGTAATCTATTCATTAATTAATATTTTGTTTATTTCTTACTATTAAGATTATTAAATATTTTAGTAAATGATGTATTCGTGTTGGATGATAGTGTATAAATAGATACATTTTTGATTTTGTACGTTTGTGGTAAAATTTTGTATGTTTTTCGAACTGATTAATAAACATTTTGTGTTCCAGTGAATTTTTTTTAGTTTTGTAACATAATCCTGTATAATTATTAGTGATTAATAGAAATTTATGTTCTTTTTTTCAAATTGCTTTGTTTTTGTAACATAACCTCATATTAGTAAATTTTGTATTACATAATTTAAAATAAAATTAAAATAAAAAATCTGTTTTGTTTTATTTAATTCTTAATATAATTTGTCGAATATGATAAGTTTTATATTAATTTATTAAGAAAGTACGTAGGGGTTTACAAATTATTAACCTTGGTTTGTGCAGTAGTAGGGTTGACCAGGGTAAATGTGAATTGGGGCAATTGTGAACGGCGCCTATAATTTCTAAAATAACATTAATTTTCTTAAAAATCAAATCTTAGTATGTTTTTCTGCCCTTTCTTAATATGGTATTAAAATTTGATAACAATTCTCCAAGTATTAGTATCTTTTTTGTTTATTTTGAAAAAACCCTTGCAAAATTTTATGTATCTCACTTCGACCAATACTCAAAAAAAAATTTTTTTAAATACATTTTCTTTTTTTAAAATGTAAAAAATGGTTAAAAGTACTTCTAAAGAAGTGGTCTAAACCCTGAAGTGGTTCCTTATTAACTGCTAAAGAAATTGGACAATTTATTACCAATTCACAATTACCAATGGTTTTAAAATTGTGGGGTGATTGTGAAAGTCATTCACAAATGCCCCCATTCGATCAAAAATTTCAGTAGTGTTCTTTTCAGAGTTGAAAATGTTGATGAAGATGCTGGTGACATTATTGTACAAGTTTCCGTTGCACAAACAATACAAAAAAAAAAACTGTGTAAAGAGCGATGTTTTGTGTATCAACCTACGAAATCATTGCTGTGCTCCCTTATCCGATAACAACTTACAAAAACAGAAAAATTACTTGTTTTCAATGTCTTTGTGAGTGTCCAAGGGCAGTAGGATTAATACAAAACCATTTTTTTTTCATTTACAGTATTAGACCTAATAGATTGTTGTTTTTTTATTCATGTTAATAAATAATGTATTCCCTTGAAAAAGTCTCATTTTTCTTGTTTTTGTGTGAAATTCTTGTAACTTTTTGATTTTTTATTTGATAAAATGACAAAATATCATAAAAATATCATTTTTAGTTTGTAATAAATTTGTTCGTACAATTTTTGTTATTTTTATTTAACCTTGATTTTTGGTACAAATTTGAGGTATGGATAACTTGCATTAAACAAAGAGAAACTGTGACCGCTAAAGTATGATGAAAAATTTGAAAGTGGGGTAAATGTGAAGAATTTAATTTGGGCTTTACTCTGATGTACCTCACTTCTCTTATAATCCATTCTAAATAATTTTTCTGACGGCATTCACTTTTAGCCCAAAATTGATAAGATTTGCAAAACCGCACCGGGGAAATGTGAATGGCTTATAAAATTTTTGTTTTTCATACGAATTTGTTCAAAATTTGTGTGGTGCATCCTAAATAATGTAGAATTAAAAATAAATCAACCATAATGTGATATATAAAATAAAAATTACTTAAAACAACGCTTTTATCTCAATTCATGAAAATCCATTCACAATTACCCTGGTCAACCCTACTTATTTTAGAAAATTGTTAACGTTTTACCATATAACTATGTCTAAAACCTATGCTTGTATTTTATTATTACAGTTTTTTTTTTTGTTGAAAATTCATCTTATTTTACTAATTTTGCATTTTATCAGTGAATTGAAATTACTGTTGTGACTCACTGTCAAAATCAGTCTTACCAAATGCATATGTATTATTACATTATGTTTAAAGTTTTAAGTATTTTAAAACTGTAGATCTTCAAAAATAATGCAAAATTAAAATAAACTCAGTAGTGATAAGAAAAGGATGCTATAAAAATATTATTTTTTTATTGTTCGTAGACGTAGAAGATAAAAAAAAGTCACATCAAATGGCATCTACATAGCCAAAATGGACAAAAACATAAAAATGCTAAGATTAGCAAAAGCCTAATTAAGCTTTTTATATAAGAAAAAACGATGGCACTCTAATTTTAAGTAACTATATTTAGTATAGTTGAATGCAAAGAAATACATTTTGACTCAATAAGTTTTATGATTAATTATTAATTTAAATAGGTTGGTATGTATAATTTTTTTAAATTTTGAATTGTCCGCTTGTCAAATTCTATTCTCTAATTGGTTATTATAAAAAAATAACATTATCAGAAACACTTTTAGTATATTTTATCCATAGAAATTATGCTCTTACCTAAGACAAAAGTTTTCTTAATGTTGTAGCACGGGAATTCCTTAAATTCCTAAGTAATGAGTCATGCTTAAATTTAACTGAAAGCGAGAGTATATATAAACCCTGCGTGTATCCGAGATGTATGTGTGTGTGTGTATTTAACAACATATTCATATTTACTTGAGCAAAGTCTCACAATGCTCAACCTTATGCATACCACTTAATTTTTTTTTTATTAGAGTGCTTGTTGACTGTACAAAACTTGCAAATAAAAAATAATTCATGTGTATATGTTGTTGCAAGTCCTTACATAGAGCAACTTCTGAGAGTAAGTTGCGAAAGAAAACTTGCAAAAAGTGTGAAATACGTAGGCACGTCTGTGCGAGTAAAGGACCGGTCCGACCGGTACGGGCAATCGTTACGTGCCCGCATTTTGCCCGCAAAATGGCACGTGGCACAATGTGATCAAACTCAACATTCACACCTAAGCGGGCACCTCATAAAAACTATTTTTATAAAAATACAATAGAACCAACAAGTGGACAAACGTGTCAAATATAAAAGGCTTTGAAATTGTAGGCATACAGGGCCATAAAATTATGTATGTATATTTTAAAGTAAACATATTTTGTGTCTATTTACAGTTAAACGCATGTTTTTTGATTGTTTTAAAATCTATATACTAACAAGTAAAGGTCCCGAGGCCGGACCTATCGATTTCGATGAAACTTAAATATATTGTAGAACACTAAAAACTAAGGGACACGTATTTTTTTTTATCTGCGGAAAAACGGTTTGAAGGGGTGAAATCGCCCTCCAAAAATTGGGGTAAAAATTTAATTTTTCAAATATCTCGAAAACAGTAAGAGATAGAGCAAAAGTTTAAATTGGCGATATTGCTCTTTTTTAAAGAGCTATCTATTGATATGCAATTTGTTCATATTACATCAACAGGGGTGGTTGGGGGTTAAAATTTGGTGGTTAATTTTGCCAAAAGGGGGGTGAAAAATAAACAATATAAAAATTTTGTTTGCAGATTTGAAATCTACGTCAAAAAATCTAATTGACCTATTTTTGCTCAATGCCCTAATATTAAGTCTAGGGGTAGTTAACTAGAGGGTGATTATGTCGAATAATCGTACTATCTGGGTATTTCAAGAAGTTCTTCTTCATGGAAAATAGCTTAAAACAATTAGAATAACGTAGTAATGAAATTCTTGAATTCAAAATTGAGTTAGAGCAGCATTGGAGAGGGGGTGAGTCACCCTCTTAAATTACATACTAGTTTATATACACTAATTTTTGCTATTAACACACTGATAGTGGGTAAAATAATGTCACAATAAGTGGTTCTGAAGTTGGACTATCATATGTAAGGTCTTTATTAGGTTTGTTTTTTAATGGATATTATAGTTTTCCTTATCGAAAATTATCGATACCGAAAATTACATAACCTAACCTAAAATAACGAAACCTAATAAAAACCTTACATACGATAGTCTAACTTCAGAACGATCTATTGCGACATTATTACCCCCTGTCAGCGTGTTAATTAGTGTATGTAAACTAGTATGTAATTTAAGAGGGTGACTCATCCCCTCTCCAATGTTGCTCAAACTCAATTTTGAATTCGAGAATTTCATTTTAATCCAACTTCAGAACCACTTATTGTGACATTATTTTACCCACTATCAGTGTGTTAATAGCAAAAATTAGTGTATATAAACTAGTATGTAATTTAAGAGGGTGACTCACCCCCTCTCCAATGTTGCTCAGACTCAATTTTGAATTCGAGAATTTCATTTCTACGTTATTCTAATTGTCTTAAGCTATTTTCCATGAAGAAGAACTTCTTGAAATATACCCAAATAGTACGATTATTCGACATAGTCACCCTCTAGTTAACTACCCCTAGACTTAATATTAGGATATTGAGCAAAAACAGGTCAATTAGATTTTTTGACGTAGATTTCAAATCTGTAAACAAAATTTTTATATTGTTTATTTTTCACCCCCTTTTTGCAAAATTAACCCCCAAATTTTAACCCCCAACCACCCCTGTTGATGTAATTTGAACAAGTTGCATATCAATAGATAGCTCTTTAAAAAAGAGTAATATCGCCAATTTAAACTTTTGCTCTATCTCTTACTGTTTTCGAGATATTTGAAAAATTAAATTTTTACCCCAATTTTTGGAGGGCGATTTCACCCCTTCAAACCGTTTTTCCGCAGACAAAAAAAAATACGTGTCCCTTAGTTTTTAGTGTTCTACAACATATTTAAGTTTCATCGAAATCGATAGGTCCGGCCTCGGGACCTTTACTTGTAAGTGAATTGTAGCTTGGAACTTGAGATTGTTATATACAAAAACTTTAACGATGAATTTAATCATTATGTATAATAAATTAAATTTATCCCCAATTCTATAAATCATGTTAATAATTATTGCAATTATTAGTATGTCTAAGGTCTTGAAGGATCAAAAGAAAAAAAAAATTTGAGCTATTCGAAAAAAACTAATAATTTGAATTTTCGAATAATTCAAAAAGTTGAATTATTTTATATAGACTAAATACACATGAGTTAAATTGTTACCTAAATTAAAATTAGATTAAATAATTTTATTTTTGTATATGTACCCTGAAATAAATCATTTTAATTAAATTTTGGTCAAATACGTAAACGAAAATAAAATGAATCACCTCAAAGATCATTTCTTTTTCAAATAAATAAATAAAAGTATAACAAAACAGAGAGTTCCTTTATTTAAACATTTTTATTTTGTCTAGCCTAAGGTTAGTCATATTAATAAATGTATTATTTACTTTTATGAAAATAAGAATAAAATGAATCATAAGAAAAAATACTAGCTCTTGTACATGCACTCAAACTAAATGTTTTTATCACCTCAATTGAAATTTTGTTAAATAATAATGTTTTGTATGTCCTAAAATTAATTATTTTAATGAAATTGTCCTCAAGTACAAGTAAACAAAAATAAAATGAATCACGTCAAAAAATATCGTTGTTGCATTTTAAATTGAATATTTTTGTTACCTGAATTGAAATTTGCTTAAATAGTTTTATTATATATGTGCTTTAAAATTAGCTATTTTAATTTTATTGTCAATTAGAAAATTTAAAATGAATCAGATGTGAGAATACTACTGTATTACGTAGTAAAAATCAGTATTCTTATTAACTGAATTAAGAGCAGGTAATTTTCAAGAATTAATAAATACAGCGGTAATTAAAATCTTTTTTCACCATAGCATTATTTTCCTACATTAAAAACAGGTATTAAGACATTATAAAGAGATTTAATTTATAAATTAAAAACTGTTGTTGAAAAAGACCACTTTCGTTGATATTTTGTGTACTTTCTTTAAAAAATATCTGAACTGTAGTACAGTTGTTTCTAAAGACTCTAAAATTTTGTGCGCATCTCAAGTTTCAATCTACAATTCACACACAGTACATGTATTGAATTGTTCGTGCGGGAGGCCGCCCGGGCAATGGTACGGCTACCCGTCACGGTCTGACCACACACTTATGTCTTTAAAAACTTCTGCAACTCTGCAAGTGACTTGTATGTCAACATAAGCCATAAGAAAAGCATTAAACAATATTTTTTGTTGTGTCTCGTACGATACGTGTCTGTAACGTTTAGTGTCTGTAAACATGAATGGTCCTTAAGTGTTTTCTAATAAAAAAAAAAAAATAATACGAAATTATTTTACTTTTTAGAAACTTCATTCACTGATTAAATTTAAATACTGTACAATGATATTTTACATAATACTTTATATTTTTATTGTAATTATTGTAGAGTCTACAATGATTACAGTAAAAATATGTACTTATGTTAATTTTAAAACAACTAAGATTTATTATTTTGATTAAGTTTGCAAATTAAATAAAAATGAAAATATTAATTATCAAATTGTCGTTATGCAGGGCGAATCGAAATTTTGAATATGGAGTCCAATTTTATTTAGACAGGGCCCGCTCTAGGAACGGACAATCCTTGCATTTGCCCGGGGAAGCAAATTTAAAGGGCGGCATTTTGTCTGTGAATGAAGAAGGGGACTAACTTTTAAAAAAAAAGTTGCCAGTCGTCGCTCTCGCCGGGTCGGCATTTTTTCTTTTCATCCGGGTCAACGTAAACGCCGGAGTAGACGCTAATTTAGATCAGTGGCGGCTTTTATAGGTTAATAATGATTGCTTAGCAATTTGACGGTGTGAGGTCAGTGGATCACACGATGTTTAAGTCTCTACAATTTGTAGACTATAGTTCAATGTTTAAAACGATCTTAATTAATAAAGAATTTAATAAAATTTGTGAATTTTCTAATAATTCTGACAGCTGACTGAATGTGAGTAACAAAAATATTAAATTTATTACCATTTGAATATTGAATTTTATATTTTGTTTAAGAAGGCAAATAGGTCTAAAGGACTAAAATTTTTTTTCCATAAATTGTTAGTAAACTATTCAGAAATACATTCCCAAAGTTTCAAGTCGAAATTTTAATTTGTTAAAGAGTGGTTTATTAGACTCATTTACAATAATTTCGACAATACATTCGTTTTTTAAAATCATTTAAAAAGTTTTTACACATTAAATACTGTTACACAGGGAAAAAAATTCACCTAACAGAAAGAAATCAAAGATTTCCCTACGATTTTTATCCAAGAAGGAAATCTTTATAAAATAGCAAATAAATTCATCTTAGAAATACGAATAGTAGTTTGTAAAGTTTTCACTTAAAATTGAGCAGTAATCCCAATAATTATCTTTAAGGGCTGCAGTTTAAATCAAGAAGAGACCATTATGCAAAAATTTTTTTAATTTAAAAGGAGGAAGCACATAAAACAATCAAAGGGTAATCTTCTTAATTTAAATAAACTAAATAGGGCTGTATATACAAGTACAGCCGTATTATTAAAGTACAAGTGTATTTTTTTAAAATGTTTATTATTAGAAAAACAAGTAAATACACCAATACCTTGCTTTGCGTCGTTTCATTTTGCGTTTTTTCGAAGTTGCGTTGTTTTGGGTTCGAATCTTTAATTTTTTACATGGTTTGCTATTGGCGACGCAAAGATTACGCGAGCGCTCCTGGTTTTTTAAATTAGAAGCTCTATCAAGTAAAAATTTTTGTATACGTTTAATTGTCGATAACAAAATGTACTATACAAATTATGCGCGGATTACTAGATTTTATTTCGCACATTAATCGTATACGTATATTTTTACTTGATGCTAGTTCTAATTTTACCACCAGAGGCGCGAGTGAGAATCTTTGCGTCGCCAATAGAAAATCACAATTTACTTTGCGTCGTTTCAATTCGCGTCGTGTTTTATTGGAACGTAACCACGACGCAAATTGAGGTATTGGTGTAATACAAACTTAACATAAAACTGAGTTAACCTAATTTTTTTCTAAATATAATTTTATAATTATGAAATAAAGGTTATAGTTATCTACTAAACACTTTGCGGAAGTGTCAAAATCCAATTTGTAGGCAAAGAATTTAATACAATAAAAATTACCACAGCATTTTATAAGTTACAAATTTCCAGCCGCAACTGGCATTTTTGATATTACTTAGGCTAGAAAATCAGCCAAGACAGTTAATATGTTTTCCTGCCATGTGGAATACATAATTTTAAGTAATACAAAATACTATTTTTCTTACCTTCAAATTAACTTTCAAATTATTTATATTCTATAGTAAATACATAAATAGGTTGATTTAATTTTCTAGCCCATTAATATCAGAATTAAGATCTTTTGCAGTAGTAATTTAGGTATATTCAAATTAATCATAAAAGTTAGCTAGCACATTAACTAAGTTAACTTGGACAGAAGAATGTATGCCAATTAATTTGTTACAAATCTTATATAACCACATTTTTCGAATAACCTTCTCTGTGTACATCGAGTTGATGTTGAAACAGCACCTCTATCACATTCGATTCACGATTGCTTTATTCTAAAAAATATAAGAGTATTACCTTAAAACATGTCAAAAGAAACCCTAAGGTTAAATAACATTATATTATATGCTTACTTGTCCTTCATGTTTTAAATTCTCTTGTAGAAACATCTAAAATATTTCGAACAACCCAATACAAATAGAAATTTGTCGATATATCTATTTTAATTTCATCCTTTTCATAATTCTTTTTGTATTTATTCTATAAATTTTTGGGAGTAAATTAAATATATTAAATAAATATAAAAAATGTAAATTAGGTAGGTATATAAAATATAATTTAGCAATATAGAAACCGATTCATTTTTTGAATTATCTATTTTAATTTAAAAAGATTTTTTTTTATTTTAAGAAGAAGCACTTCTTAATTACTTAAATAACTTCTAATAGGATATGTTCTTCACGAAATTAAATAGTTCACACATTAACTTAGTATGCTCTCTTTATAGATTATTAAAAGGATTTTCTTTTTGAAAGTATAAATTCTTCTTAAGAAGAAACCATCTTAAGCAATGATTTTTAAGGCGATTTCTGTATAAAAAAGTAAATGTGGAAATCTTCTTAGTATTACGTGTAGTTTTTTCTCTGTGTAACAGGTGACATTGGTGTCAAATTTCAAGCTCAAATGATGAAGAAAAAGAGTCGCTATATTATGGTGCTGAAATCGCACATTAACCAGTAAGTAATCATTTTTTAAACGTATTTTTCCAGAAACGACTTATTTAAATTTGTGTACACTCTAGTTCAAAAAGTTTTTAACGAATTATTTTAAAAATTGATACCATTTTTACATAATTCCGCTCTATATGAACCTAAATTTGGAATAATATTATTGTTCAAAATATTTTTTATTACAAAAAAAGTTATAAAAATCTCTAAAAATACATAGGTATTACAAATATGTTTAAAAAGTACAATTTTCAATTTTTTGGAGGGAAGTTAGGTTTATATGGAAAAAACATGCGTTTAAAGTAAATATAGAAATGCTATTAATTTCAGATAAAAATTGTGGCCTCCAAAATGTAGAAAAATTGTGATCTGATTGATCTGATAATGAGCTCCAATGGATGGCAGCTGAAATCTTCCATATCTTTCAAAAAAATACTTTAAAAAAATTACAGTAATTATTTGAGTATGTGTATAAAATGTTCTTAAAGTTTCGATAAATTATACGTTCCATTCTTGACAAAAAAATTCATGCAAGTCACTAAAAAAACCTAATTCGAACACCAATTTCCTTCTTAACATCAAAAAAGATCAGTGTAGAATAAAGATACATAGGCAAAAGGCAATACGTAAAAGAAACTATGTATGCATAAGATGACGCTGATTTATGTATAAGAAATATTTTTAGTAACAATAATAATAGGTACATTATTATTGTATTTAGGTATTATTGGGTAGAATATGTATTATTGGGAGAAAGATCACCTCTTAGAAGATGTAATTGATGAATTTATCATTACAGTTAACGACGATTCAGATGAAGATATTTCTGACGAGGAAGTTATGACGAGTCAGTACACGTCACTGATGATACTGAAGAAATAGAAATATTTTTTTAATTAATAAGTTTTTTGTGTGTATATTATGGTATTTTTTAATTTTTGTGTAGGTATATATTATTATATTTTTTAATTTTTGTTATATATTAGTGTTTTTTGTAATTTTTGTTTATATTATATTACCTATATATTTGCAATTTTTATTTGTATAATATTGTATTTTATTAACAAACCTATTATGGGATAGTAACAAAAAATGAAAAATATTTATAAATATTATAGATTAATTTACTATTTCACTTAAACTCTAGAGTAGAAGGTACGCCATTTTTCAGTTGTTCCCATTCAGCCTTTAGTGTACCTATTTAGCTGACTGGCGTTCCTCTAAACATCTGCTGCCGTTCCTTTTTCACACCTGCTTTCGTTTCCATTGACCCCTAAATTTGTTCCTATCCACCTCAGTTATTAATTTAGACAAATCTAGAGAATATCTATAAAAAATCAACTATTCGACAGATCAGCATATTTTTAGTAAATAAAGAATCTAAGTTTTTATATCAACCATCATATTAGACACATAAACATAAACATAATTTAAACAAATTTAATTATTGGAATGTTTCACTACTGATTGTTGTCATATTTTTTATAATATTACTACTACATTAATTAAAATTATTTTATGCTCTAACTTAAATAAACACGAATATCAAATTTAAAAAAAAAATATACTTTTGATGTTGTGTATTTTTGAAAACAATTGAACCTTAATTTCTCCAAACTTGGTTTTTAATCGGATTCGATTCGTGTAATCCTCATATGGAAGCTTGTAACCCTTGTATGGAACAAATTATTACTTAAATTTTTAAATTATAGCGGTTTACTTGATTTAAATTATTTTTCAAATACTGTTGTTTGCCGAAAATTTTGAATTTCTAATCAATATTTTTCACTTTTTTCAAGCTTAAAAATTTTTTCTTGTTCACCATCATAAAGTGCATAAAAAAACCTACAATTTAAGAAAAAAAAGAAACTCATACGATAAAATGCACAAAAATCATTGGCCAGTCAATTTTCAAATTTGACGTTAATTTTCGGGGTTTGTGTTAGATATTTTGACTTGAAATTTTAACCAGTTATTGTCCACGTTATACAGTATATTTTCGGAAAATTTCATCAAATTTCACTTAAAACATCCGAAGTTAAGACCAAAAAACCAAAATTTAGCAGTATCTCCAGTTATAATTTTTTTTTAAGGTTATGTGTCCAGATAAAAATTTCATACTGTAACCGCTGGTAGACTATATCATAGTGAATAGCCTCAAATATTTTCATTTTTTTTAGACCTACAAATACCGAGATATGCTCATCTATATTAAGAAAGTACGACTAAAATGGTCGATTTTTCACAAAATGGCCGATAACTTTCGTAGCGGCGGTTGCAAGTGGTAGAAAATGTTCATTTCGTATAGTCTTCGATGTAATTAACATGTTACAAGAAAAAAAATTTGAGGGGGGAAACAGTTCCTTATACTTTGTTTATCCGACTCCATTAATTGTATAGAGTCACTAATAATTAAATTTTCTCATGTATTGTATTACTTAGAATTGTACATGTTAGGTTAGGGTTAAGCACTAGTTGTAGGTACCTAGAATTAAGTGAAGTATTGTAATTACATAAAAATTTTGTAAAATATTGTGCCGTTTTTAGAAAAAAAATATATTTCGTAAGGTGGGTGGACCATGGAAGGCCACTCTAACGATTAAACATGTTTTATTCGTTTATTTACTGAATAAATGAAGGAAGCAAATTATTAAGTAATACTTTGTTTTATTGTGTACCATATAAATCACTTTTTTTAACCTAGCTTTAATCACTATTTAGTAAACTTAAGTTTTATTAAGCTCTTCCAAATGGCCTTGCAAGGAACACGGCTCCAAACAAGGTCAATATTATACATCAGTCGTTCAACTTAAAAATAGGGTTGTAACAATTAATATATCCGCTTTTACTAAAACTACATAATAAGCTCTTTCATTTGAGTGAAACATTAAATGCCCAATATATTTTTATCATCTATTAAAAATTTAACGAACACTACTTGAACACCATCGTATAACTAAGAATATCTTAATGGAAATTATTTAAAAATAGTAGTAATGAGCATTATATTGATATCAAATAACTTGCCAATGCGTTTTATAATGAAATTAAAAACTTTTCTTTTTACCTAAAATGGCCTTCTTATAGGTCTGTTCTTTGTAAGGCCACAATGTTCCTAAGAAAGCCAAACTAACAATTACCTATGACTTTTTGTTATTAATTATAGTAAAATAATAGACACCATAGACTGCGTACTGTAGTTATCATGGCACATAGTCAGTCTTCTAGTCAGGAATGTTTAAGGTCAACGTTCATATGTTCATGGTTTGTAGATGTTCCTTGTTATGCCCATGTACCCTAGCAAGGCCAACCGTCAACTTTTTGATTGGCCTTATAAGGAACCACCGGCTTTCCTAGGAACACTAACAATATTTTAACTTAAATCGAGGTAAAACTATTTTTTTGTCCTTTAGTACCATAAACATATCCTTACACCACAATTTACAGTACAAAAATATGAGATAATAATAGGTTATTTAACTAAAAACTTACGTTTGGTTGTGCGCCCGAATAACAATTGTAACGTTGACGACCGAACTCTACGAAGTGTGAGATCGCACTATCGCAATAGCGGCACGAGGGACTCGTCACCGCGTCTGTGGTCTTGAGTTTGATGGATCTTAGTGTATGTAGAAGGAATATGTCTTTACATGTCAATAACTACGACTTTTTAATAGTTGGCCTTCTAAGGAGCATGGCCTTCTATGGTACACCCACCTTATTTCGTATTTAGTATTTGTATTATTATTAATTATAAACAATTTCATATAGTCAAGTAAACTCTATTGAGATAAAGGCAAAATAACATGGCTATCAAATTCATTAAAAAATATATTTAGTTAAAAGAACCTTCGATTGTTTATTAAACCAGACTTATTCAAATTTTTAATTGAAACGGACTTTTTTATTTTAAATGATTCACTATATATATAGTTGTTTCATACAAATTTTTTTACTATATAATAAAATATTCCAAACTAAATGATGTAGTAGTTTTTGTTTATATATTTTATTAGTTTTACTAATTTAGAGTTAAAAGAAACCAATATTTTCAACATAGACCATTTAGTTATTTTGACGATATTTTTTTCTCAGTGCACATCACTTCCTGAACTAAGGAATCAAAAGCTTTATGCTTTTAGTAAAATATTTTTTCGGCTAATTCGAACAAATCCTACGGGATTTAAAAAAAAATTATATAATTAATGTAACTTCATTAAATTTTTTTATTCCAAAGCTTATAAATAAACGAACATAATTATAATATATATGGCTACAGATTTCCAATAAGGGACCCTGTTTGTATTCACCATCTATATCACTATTAAAATTACATCGTATAGAGAACACTTTATTACATCATAAAATGGCAGCAATTTTAATTTAAAATTCGGTCGTAAATGCAAGAGATTCGCATGGAAATTTAAACGTGTATAGTATGTGCAGAATAATGGCCGTCTTGCTTCATGTAACAAATAAATCCCGTGTTAATAGTGATCATTTTAACTTAAAGTTTTATTAAGTACATATTATGAATAATCGCTCATGCTATCACCCTTCCCCCCTCGCGATACTTAAATTTAGAAAGGTATTGTATACGATAAAATAATGATAATTTCCGTCATTCCCGATTCTTCCCGATTTATAATATACATATATAGGTATTATAAATTTAGTGCAAACCTTAATTCCTATTTCATTTCTGTCTAATTAGTAATAAACGTTCATAATATTCAGTTGTTTCAGAAGGGTTCGAGATAATAATATACATATATGAGCACGTTGTATGACATTCGTGTAAACTGTAATATAATAAAATATAATAAAATATATTACTACATGCACATTATTATAAAACGAATAAATATGTATATTTTCATAGATAACATTGATTCGAAGATTTTCTGATCTTATTATAAAAAAATAATTATTTATTGGTATACCTATAGTAGCAAATTTTTATGAACAGGATATGATAGTCATGGTAGGTATATATTTAAATTTTACTGTAGTCAAATTCCAGAACAAATAAGATCTGGACTTGTTCTTAAATTGATTCAATTTCTAAACATAAGTAATTGCATCTAATCTGCTGGCTGAAAATTTGGGTGCATACTAGTTCGCTCCCGCGGCCAGATTTTAATCTTATCTTGAAAAAGGGTCGTAGGTTAGTTCGCTCCAGGGTTGTATACTAGTTCGCTCCCGCGGTCAGATTTTAATATTTTAATTAATTAAATTAAGTAAAATTAATTACTTAAATGACGGTAGGAATATTCCATATAGTAAGATGAAAAGCAAATATTCGCACATTAGTTATTATTTGTGGTCAATCAGTTAAAGATAAAACTAGTTTAACAACCAATCTGTATAATTTTGTCATCGATATGGAAGTGTGCGAAATGGTAAGTGAAAAAGTCAAACCCATGTTAACTGTAAATAATTATAAATATAATTTTCATAAAAACATTTAAATTAAGGCATAAAAAAGTGTATCGCAAGGTGGGTAGTTAATTTGCGTAAGGAATTTGTAGAAGGAAAAATATTATTGAAACAAAATGTAATAAGTAGATTTGACTTTGTAAAATTTATGTCATATAAGTTTACACCAAATTTATAATGTATCTAATATTAATTTGGGTAAGGAATTTGTAGAGGAAAAAATATCATTATTGAAACAAAATGTAATAAGTAGATTCGGCTATGTAATATAAATTTACACCAAATTTATAATGTATTTAATATTAAGTTATAAAACACAACTAAAAACATTCTTATTTTGCTATTTAATTTGTGTAATTTCTCTTCCTTTGGGTTCTTAGAATGAACCTTAATCGCATTAGCATATAGTTACGGGAACGGACTAGTATACGGTCTAGACCGGAGCGAACTAGTATACGACCCTTCAGGGTTATCTGACCGCGGAAGCGAACTAGTATACGGTCACGGGAGCGAACTAACATACGGTCACGGGAGCGAACTAACATACGGTCACGGGAACGAACTTGTATATGACCCTTCAGGGTTATCTTTAAAACCTTTAAGACTTTTTTTGAAATCTAACAACTATCTAGCACACACACTAACAACTTTTAGCTGTACACCTGTTTGTTTAGTCATTCAAAAATATGTGCAGATATAACGTTCCAATTAAGAATCGGCTGACTTCAACTAAACTATCGTCGTAACTTCAACTAAACTAACTATAGTAGACCTAAAGTATCGTAAGGGTTACTTTAGGTATACTATATTAAAATTTAAGTTTCCCATTTCATAAAACTTGCCAATTAGTTCAGCGACTTACTCCTAAAATAATACTTAGAAATTGAAAAAGTGATCACGAGCGTTCTAGTAGCTGGTTCTTTTTTTTAATCCATTCTGAATTTAAAATAAAATAAATACCCCTGTCGCAGCATCCTGCATAACATAGCGAATTTCCATTTATAAAAATTAGTTTTTCTTGGAAACTAGTTGACATAGAATAATAGTTTAAAGACCTTTTTTATGTGATCTTTTCTCCTCTTTCCAATGATGTAAAAAAATTTCACAAAAATTTTTAAATAAGGGGAAATTTTGACAAAAAACATTTTTTTCACGAAAATTTCCAAAAAAATCATGTTCCGGGCATCGGACGTGTCTGATTAACGAACTCGTCCAACGGTTTGGGACTTCCAATATTTCCACCAAATGTCATAAACATAAGACGTTTCTAAATAATAAACAAATATTTTACTTTGCAAAATACCACTTTTATTTTTGAAACTGTGACAATATTGTTTCGAACCGTTAGTTCATTTTCAAACAGAATAAAACTTCTTCTGTTTGAAAATAAACTAACGGTTCGAAACAATATTGTCACAGTTTCAAAAATAAAAGTGGTATTTTGCAAAGTAAAATATTTGTTTATTATTTACAAATATGGAGTACCACAAAGTAACGCTCAAATCTATTAATATTATAAGACTTTTCGTTCGAGAGTTATCGCGCGGACACACACACACACACACACACACATATATATATATATATATATATATATATATATATATATATATATATATATATATGTGTGTGTGTCCGCGCGATAATTTTCAAAACAAATTTCTGAATTTCTGCCATAGTCCCGGGCTTAAGTCGCGTCATGACAGTGGCTGTAACAGCTGAATTCCATTCTGGAAATTCGCTAAAAAGTATAGGTAACGTAAAAGCCCCTATACCAGAACAACTATTTTTAGGTGTGTAATTAAACCGGCTTATAAAAATTGACAAATAAATTAAACACCCATTTTTTTTTCTTAATAAAGTATGAAAGAAAGTTTTTCTAATCCAATGAATATGGTTTCTTTTTAAATTTTGAATCAATAAATATAACCCCCATTAAGTAGTCATGGTTACTTTTTGTTAAAAATTTATGTTAAGTCGCTAGTCTGATAAATTATAAAACATCTCTATTTACTATATAATCATACTATAGCTGAGGAAATAAACATTTTAATGGTAACAATATGGCATTACGTTTTAAGAATGGACGTACAATCAACTTATGGTTAATATGTGAATATCGTTATTAACATCATGATTATTATAGCCATCATCAAAATAATATAAAGGTTATGAATATTATGTTTTCGGTTTACTTATTCTAATTACAAATGAAATCTAGTATTTAAATCAAAAGAGGCATAAATTTGATAACATTCATTTCATTGCACAATTATAATTTAAAGTAGGTTGCCGTAAAGTAGCTGTAAGTTTATGAGCACTCGTATCTCATTTATTTAGAATTGTATCATAAAGCTTCTTTCCAAAATAAAAAAAGCCAATTATATTCTAGCCCGGAGGTGTAATTTTCAGGCATTTTTCCAGATTAAATAATAAAGTCGCGGATAATAAAGATTAAATAATAGAAGCGAGTTAGTCGAAATGATTGGAAGATTGGAATCATAGACTAATAAACACTATTATATATTATAGTATACTATAGATGCAGCAAAAAGACAGTTTCTAGGCGATTTCATTGAAGCAACTAGCAAGGTATGATATGACAAATATGATGTGTTGCCTATTGTGCAGTAAACAGAACCACATTTATTGCAAGACATAACCTGTATGTATACATATTTGAAAATAAAACAAATCCCATTTCTTTTTTAAAAATTTTACAAAAATTTTTAATAAAATTGATAAAAATTATTTTTTATTACTCATACGGGAGAAGTACTAACTTGGCATACACATTTCTGTACGCAAAATAGCTGTTTGCCCACTATACTCTTCCCGCATACTTTCTGGCGTGTGGAAAGTAACTTTCCACACGCAAATTGACAATAAAACACGCAAAATTTAATCAAAACACGCAAAGCCGCCTCTTAATTTTTCATTTAATAAATGTTTCATAATTATTTCTATAGAAACCACCAACAAAGTAATTTAAACGATAATTAATTCAGAAAAAAAGACGAACACTTAAAAATATTATTTTAAAAAGTAATAAAAATGTCAAAAATAGTGATAATAATAGAAAAAAGTATATGTGAAATTCGAAATAAAAGATAGTATGTGCAACTCGTGTGGGTGTGTCGATTGCCCCACTCAAGCAAATGACCGCACTCACTACGTTCGTGCGCTCAACTTCGCTTTCGTGGGCAATCGACAATTTCGCGCACTTATTGCACAATATACTATTTAATGACACTAAAAGTTATTATTATGAATTCTGTGGTTGTACATAATTTACAATAGTACGGAGCAGCAATTGGGGTCGAATTTTAAAACAAAAATTTGAAACAAACATCAAATACAGTTTCGCAGTAAGCATTAATAATAATTTTATTGTTGGAGCCAAAGAGAGAAGAAAATTCGTAAAAGGCCGACTGTTTAAGAAAATCCATTCAAAAGACTTTTTCCGCAATTTCTCCACAATTTATAGAAATTTCATCAAAAACGATCGAATAGTTCTGAAGTTATGTCACTTGATGAGATCTTCGAATACACAGACGGTCAGAGAGAGAGACAGACAGACGAACACGAAACTACAATTATTTAAGAAGGTCTACAACGTATAATGCGCGCGAAATTTTTCATTTCGCAGGAACTATAGTTTTCATATTTCAAAGTGAACACAATGCTTTCACTATTTTAGCAGTCTCGAAAGCAATAAATAAATAAATAAATAAATTTGAATGAACGGCACACATGTACCTATTTGTAATCTGTAATATAGTGCTTTATTTTATATAAATAATAAATATATAATATAGAGAAATACGTAAGAGCAAATGAGTCAATTATAATGTTTGTAATAGGTAATGAACTAATGACTATATTTCTCGTAATTGTCTAAAATATATTTATAGAACAGATGTTCGCAAAGTAATTAAACCGATTTCACACTTGAATAAACATAGGTAGTGTATAATACAATATAGCCTGAAATTATTAATAATCAAAGTCCGTATAAATACATAGGTTAGTATTAGTATACATACATATATACTGACTAGTACAATAGAAGTTATTCCTAACTATAATGTAGAAGATATTAATATTAAAAGTAAACACAATTTATATACCGGTATTCAGGAACATAAGTAAAATAGTCCCTCTAAGGATCTATATTAGAAAAAGAAAACAAAAATAATATATAAGAAAAAAACGGTGGGCTAGAAGCGCTCGGAACAGAACACTTTTCCTTAATGTTTCATGAAGATGTTGACTGGACATCCTGTATATAGCAGAGAATATACAGGATATAGTCATTATATGACTACATTGATATACTTATATAAGAGGAGATCGTACAGCCCGAATGCTTTCATTAATTGTAAAGGAAATTACAATATAATTCGCAAAACTTTGTGTCTGTTATGGACATACATATGCTTCTAATTTAGTTTCTTTACCGGTTAACTAAAACGTCATAATCAATTAAATAGTATCTTATACTATTGCAAATTGTATGTAACAGATGCATTCTGATGCACTTATTAGATAAAGCAACTAAATTCTGGACAAGGTTTTGTGATGATATAATTACTCTTTGAACACTAACGTTAGTTTGATTTAATTTTAAATTATCTTGTTTTATAATAAATTGTTGAGGTGTGGTGTTTGTTTCCAAAAAGACCAACAATAAGACAATAAAAGTTATAAAAGAAAAAAAGAAAATCAGCAAAATGGTTATAAGTGAAAATTAAATTAAACGTTCCTCGAGCGGACCCGGGCCCAAGATTTAGTTTTAAAGCTTATCTATGGGTAGACTGACCGAACAGCCTAAATTTAATCAACAAATAAAAATGATTAACCTGAATTTTCTTTGGTATAAAATTAACTTGCTTTACTAATTGAAATGTCGTTTTTCGGCCACTTTCTCGACCACATATTTATGTAAAGAAAAATATTTTAAAATTTGGCTCCGGGAATAAATCCCTTTTAAAATTTTTCATTCCAGGAAAAAGTGACGAGCAAAACAAAGCTCTTTTTAATTTTTCTCGAGCCCTTGCCGACAAATACGTGGCCAGTCTTTCAGCCCGGATCTCGGGGCTGGAACCCCGTCTACTCCACCCTCTCATCAGGCCTGTTCCTAACGGTTTTAATAAATACCCCTCTCGCAGCATCCGCATAACATAGCGAATTTCCATAGATTAGATACTGGAGGATTTCATATAACAACCTGTATCCATCTAAAAGAGTTTAACTCTTTAACAGTAAAAAAATTGCAAAATCGGTTGGGTAGCCTATTCTTGACATTTTTGGGACCCCCGGATTCTGGCGAACCTCATATTATAACACAATTTATATTTATCTAAAATAGTTTAGCACTCTAACAATTAATAAATTTTCAAAATCGGTTGGGTAGTTCCTTTTTGTGGTTCGCAATATTCTAACCGACTTCGTATTACATAACCAGTGTTCATGTAAAATTGTTTAACTCTGAGACTTTGAGAATTTTTTACTAACTCTGAGACAGTAAAAAATTTTCAAAATCGGTCTAGTACTTTTTGAATTATTTTTAAGTAGGTACCTATGTAAACAAATGTTATCCCTTTTTCGTTTTAAGTGCAGTATTTTGGAAATACAGTTAACACCCATATAAAAGCTGCATCGATTCTTGAAAATATAAAATTATTTCAGTACGCAACGAAGATTTATTTTAACTGGAATCGACTAATTCACAACGTTAATTATTTTTTATCCCGATTCTCTAAGAAATTATTTTCCTGTTAATTCAGTTATATTATCATAACACAGGTACTTGATATCATTAGTGTTATGAAAGTTTACTTAAAAATTTCTTGATAGTTTCGGTAATTGTACACTTTTACGATCACCTGGTTTTTTGGTTATAAATAAAAAACTAATGGTCGGCGGATTAATGGAAAAAAATACTAGAACTCGACACCGATACTGCAAATGGACGGCGAAGCAGCACTGGAATCTCATTTTCGAGCAAAGGGTAATTACATAAGATTTCCAATTACCCTTTGCTCGAAATTGAGGTTGAGAAGTCGATCTAACAATGTAAAAGATTTTTATAAAGGATTATTGGCCAAAATTTTTTAGCATTCTTTGTATTTTTAGTATGGTCCATTTCACATAAATTTAACCATGCTTCATCACTTATGAATTTAAATAATTTCCGTATTCTTGGCTTTATCTCTTTCATTATTGCACTTACGTAAATTTTACAATTGCAGTTTGTTTTTAGAAAAGAATAGAAGACTGATCTGTTTTGAGTATAAGAATTATTTAAGTTTTCTTCCGAGACTACTAAAGCAGCGGAAACAATGTGATCACTTTTGAATAGTAAAAAATTTTTTCCTTACAAAATCAAATTTTTTACGCACATTTTATGTTTTAGAGCTTCCTGAACATTTTTTGGTTTGTTGTCTGTCCATCCATCCGTCTGTCTGTCCGTCTGTGTGTTGCCAGTTTGCACCAAGTGGCCTAACTTCTGAAATCTTTTTACTAAAACACCTTCAGGCCAGAAATTTTCACTGTATACAGCTTCTCCAAATTTTGAATCTACACCAATTCGATATATACATATATATATATATATATATATATATATATATATATATATATATATATATATATATATATATATATATATATATATATATATATAATCCACCAACTTCGAGAAAAAAATTGACTGGCCATAAAATTTTAAAAATTATAATTGGCTATTAGTAATAAAGGACAACGAGTATTGCAAATCAGATAAACTCATCTTTATCTAGCTGACCTAATTTCCAAAGTAGGATTTACATACAAAAAAAAAAAAAAATCGTGCAGAAATGAAATACAATCAGAAACTGATGTTTAAAGTTTTTAAAGCAAATTTTTGGAGAATAATAAGAAATAATTAATAAAATAAATTTGTACACATACATACAATTTGTACAATACATTTGACACTTATGTGGCATAAATTAAAATTTATAAACGCAAAACAGGAACAAAAATTGATTTATTGGAATTAAATATACATTTTTTTTCTATGTTTGCTTAAATATTCACATTTGAATAAAAAAATGTAGCTTAAAGGTAAGTAGAATTATAACAGAATAAATAGCACATTTAAATCGAAATATCTACTTAATAAATTTCTAACACTGACTGACTGACAGACAACGCACAGCCTAAGCCGTTGGGTTTAGAAGAATGAAATTTTGCGTAGGAGTTCCCTATGTAACGTAGGTGAGCACTAAGAAAGGAATTTTGAAAATTCGTCCCCTAAGTGGGTTTAATAGGGGATGAAAATTTGTATGGAAATACGTCATTTTTAAAATTATTAGAGGTATATAAAAATATGTTACTATGGCTATTAAAATAAACAATATTTAATAAATCGTGGAAGTTGGTATTTAGGCTTTTGAAAACACTGAAAGTGAGCACCAAGATGATGCCGATGGGAAAGCCCATCGGGTATACGGCTAGTATTTTAATATAAACTAAAAAATCAACATACAAAATCCAGGCAAACAGTTACCGTAGTGACTGTAATTTTAGAGCATTTAAGAACAATGTAATGCCTGACAACACATACCCCATTTTATTTTTGCTAATCGATCACATTATCATTTCGAAAACCATAATATAAAGAAAAAAAAACATCCAACATCCATTCATACCAACAACTCAATTTTATTATTAGGTTTATTACATATATAAATTATCTGCACATCACAATTATTTCACCTTTACTGAAATTTGATATAAGTTTCGTGTTCGAGTATACGCATTCAGTTTTATGAAAAAAAAATATGGGAAAGTACAAAATTTTGATTTTGTACATACTTTTTTATCTTACTTACATGCACTCACGTATAGGTAGTTGCAAAGTTTCTGAGCGACTAAAGTCCACTTCCAGTTTTACTACAGTACTCTGTTAAATAAATGAAAGTAAGGGTCTACACCATTAAAAAAATCGTATTTATAAATACTAAAATATGTTATTATTACTATGTAAGGGTATTTTTCATAAAAAATTTTCCTGTTAGTATTTAATATTTAAAAAATTGGTAGCGCTAAGTCGTTTTGAAACATTAAATTTCTTATCATAGGTATTTCTAGTTTTAATTATATTACATATTTCTTGTAGTTTAGAAACGTTTAATTTTTAATATTTTATACTTTCTGAACAATTTACTAAATATTGCAAATAATAAAACGGTCTACAATTTTCTCTTTTAAAGTCTGTACTTTTCAGTGGTTAATTAATTGAAATGTATTCAATTTTATTAAACTACCTGATACAGTCATAAAACCTGCATAAAACCTACCTTTGTAAATATTGCTATTATTATGAATTTTTCAATAAAATCTGTTGTTTAGTTTTACAAAATTTGTATGTTTACAAATAAATTTGTAATTTTTAGAATCAGTACTTTTACTTAGCTTTGGCGAGTCAAGTGCTTTACCTGCGAGATACAATTTTCGATATTTTAACAATTTTTTTTTAACTTATCGTATTCTTGATTATTATTATATTTTTTATACCCTCTATTTTAATCGGGTTTTTATCTATTGATATTTAATTAATTTAAATATGGAAATGAACACGAGTATTAAAAATAAAATGTTAAGTCCACAAGCAAAACTTATCATTTTAAATGTGTTAGTGTTTATGAAAAGTGAAAGTGATGGTGTGAAAATCCCATTAACTCAATTTAAAAATCGTGTTACTGCAGCTACGGGTATATCGCTGGCAACTTTAACTAGAATAGCTAGTGAAGCAAAAAAAAAAAATGATGGGTCGGAAGCTATTTTTGCTGAAAAATAAAGAAAAAAACATGTAAAACATAAAACAGATCTGGACAGCTTCGATAAGGGAGTACTTAATAATATTATACAAAATATTTTTACGACGGAAAAAATTGCTCCCATATTGAAAAACATTCATAGGAAATTTATTTAATTTAAAATTGCTTATTTAAGTAGGTACATCATTGCATTACTATATAAATAAGCAAACTATTTCAAAATCGATTACTATTTTTTTACAACGTAGTGTATTTTCATACATTGTATGTATCGTTCAATATTACCTGAGTGAGAGATATAACAACTAATAGGGGGAGTTTAGACATAATTACTCTATATCCATCTTTATTGCAAAAGTATTTTATCTTCTTTATATAATAAAATATGTATATCTCTTACTAAAAATACATCTTTCCTTTTTGTTGGACTTTGATACCTCAAAAACTCTGCAACTAGTTATAGGAACTTTAAAAACGTTGTTTAACCATATTCACTAAATATTTTGTTCTAGTGTAAAACTGACTTGTAAAATTTTATTGCCCTTATTGTCAACTTATATATATACATTATAGCAAATCTGAGTTGACAATAAGGGCAAAAAAATTTTACAAGTCAGTTTTACACTAGAACAAAATATTTAGTGAATATGGTTAAACAACGTTTTTAAAGTTCCTACGTGAGTACATGTATACATTCCTCAAAAATACTAATTAAACTAGGTCAACGTCTTTCTAAAAAAAAATCACGTGAACAACCCCTTAAAATAAAATATAATAAAAAGAGAAAGCACGTTTCTTGAAAACAGTACCTGAACTAATAGTGCGTACTTCATCTCCTTTTTTAAGTTACTAATGTATATTTCTTATGAAAACGTGTACCAATAAATTTTATGACCTAGTCCACCGGGGTGCGATATTAGGTACAAAATATTCAATAATATTTAAAATTTAGTTTGTTTTAATGTTAGTTTGTTATTAATCATTTTTAAATGTTAGTATTAATATTATTTTTTTATCTTTTGTATATAATTTTTAATTTCTGTACATATTTTAATATAGTATTATTAGTACCTTATTAATAATTTTTCTGTTTATATCAATATTTATAAAAATTTGCAAGCTGTAGTGTATATATAAATTTTTTTTTGTAATTTTTTTTTTTTTTAACAATGCTTGCAAGGCAAAGAGAACGCCAATAACAGAAGTTGAAATAGTAATAATAGTTAATTTTTGTAACTTTTGTAAATTATATAATTTCACCACTTTTGTATATTTTTCTAAATTTTATAAATTATAAAATAAATAAATTATAATCAACGTAGTTTTAATTGGGATTTCAAGAGTTTAATGATTTCGTTTTAACCAATTACCCAATGATTTAGGAACCGGATATTCAGGACCCCAATAATTAGAGTTGAATTCCAGAAAAACAATTTATTTTTTCATTAGTCAAATGTACATTTCGGAACATATGTCCCTTCTTCAGTGACCAAAATTTTAATTAATTATATTCAAGTTCCTTTCATTTAAACTTTTGCATATACATTTCTGTATATTTTTGTCCAAATATGCATTTCATAAGAAAATTGTCAAAAATTGATAAAAAGAAAAAACAAGGAACTTTTTATTAAAAAGTTTTATATATATAATAATTGACTTTAAAGATATTAAACTTAATAATTAAGTCTTAAATAAAATAATATTTTTTTAAAAAATTATATTGTGAGTACATTGTAATTGTACTGTTGTTTGACAGTAACTTGTAATTGTACTGTTGTTTGACAGTTACTGTCAAACAACAGTACAATTACAATGTACTCACAATATAATTTTTTAAAAAAATATTATTTTATTTAAGACTTAATTATTAAGTTTAATATCTTTAAAGTCAATTATTATATATATAAAACTTTTTAATAAAAAGTTCCTTGTTTTTTCTTTTTATCAATTTTTGACAATTTTCTTATGAAATGCATATTTGGACAAAAATATACAGAAATGTATATGCAAAAGTTTAAATGAAAGGAACTTGAATATAATTAATTAAAATTTTGGTCACTGAAGAAGGGACATATGTTCCGAAATGTACATTTGACTAATGAAAAAATAAATTGTTTTTCTGGAATTCAACTCTAATTATTGGGGTCCTGAATATCCGGTTCCTAAATCATTGGGTAATTGGTTAAAACGAAATCATTAAATAAATTATAAACTATATAAACGTTCACTAATAAAATCAAAAATATATAAATGAAAATTAATTGCATATAATAGTATTCATATAATACACAGTAGCATACATAATGCAATTCAAAAATAAGAATATTTTTCCGTAGTACGCACTCGAGTATACAAGGTTCAGTTTTCATTTCCAAAAACATGTATGAAACGAGTGATTCGTTGACCTAGTTTAACTAGTATTTTTGAGGATACTAAAAAAGTATGTACAAAATCATAATTTTGTACTTTCCCATATTTTTTTTTCATAAAACTGAATGCGTATACTCGTACACGAAACTTATATCAAATTTCAGTAAAGGTGAAATAATTGTCATGAATATCATTTTCGGATTCCAGGGACCTCAAAACAAATTTCTATTATAGTCCCGGGCTTAGGTCCTGCCATGAGTGTGGCCGTAATAGCTGAATTTCCAGAATGGAAATTCGCTAACATTTAAAAGTTAACAAATACGTGTAAATATATTTAAATATTAATGTTCTTTATTAATCATCAGCTGTTAATAGAAATTAGTTTACAACAACTAAAAAGCAAAAAAGTTTAAACTTCTTTTAAATTAAAATTGTTGAAAATTTGATTGGCTGACTGTATTTTAAATGTTAATAAAAAAAATATTTCTTTTTAAAACTAATTTTAAAAGATAAAATGGTACAATGTTAGATGAAAAATTAAGTGAAGCTGAATTGGATGCCCGGAAGTTTTTTAAGGAAGTAGTGAGAAATTTCCTAGGAAACCATAAAAGTGCAAACTAGGAAGATATTGTAAAGAAAATGATAGGAAATTTTGGAAAAATAAGATATTCAATGAGCGTTAAATTCCTGAATTCTCACTTAGACTACTTTTCCGATAACTTGGGAACTGTTAGTGAAAAGTAAGGAGAAAGATTTCACCAGGATTTGAAAGAAATGGAAGACAGTTATCAAGGATGGTGGAATACCCAATTGATGATAGACTATTGTATGTTGTTAATGAACTGTTTTCATGAAATGTTATTGTTTTCAATGAAATTTTCAGAAATTATGCAATTTGGTTCCTAGATGGTCCCCTATGAATTTAATCGAAATTTGAACTTTTTAATGTCATTCCATTAATATACTAAATTGTACCAAGTGGCACAACTTCTGAACTATTCAATTTTTTTCACGAAATTGTCAGAAATTATGCGGTGATTCCTAGATGGTCCCCTACAAATTTCATTGCATTCGGAGTAATAGTATCCACGGCAGTACCATGAAATCCCATTAAATGTCCATATCTTATTTACAGCTAGTTCCATTTCGCTCAAATTTTTAGGGTATTTTAGTCTTTTATAATTTTAGCCTTTTATGATTTTATAATTTAGCCTTTAAATATTTTGAGTTACAACAATTTTTTATGAACTTTAAGGCGAAAATATAATTTCCGGTATATATATATATTTGGTAGAATAGTGTTTTAAAGTCTTTTACGAGTACGAGAAAGCTATGTGCTACACCCCGCTGGCAGTGTACTTTAACTTTGACTCATGATCAATTGTATTTGAAACATGGTATAGTATAAAATCGAACAGTTTTTTTTTTTTAATTTGTTTTGTTTTTAAATTGTTAATTTTTTTCATGTAGATTACGAAATATAAGTTGATATACCCATGTTAAAAAATTATTCCTAAAAGCTTCACATTTTTCTCCATTTAGAGCCATAAAATTATCAAAAATAATCATTTTTGTTTATTTCAGTAACTCATAAACTATTGAATATAAAAACTATTTTAAAAAATGATATTATTTCCCGCGTTGCGTTATATGATTATTATGATTATTTGACGCCCAACGACATCTGACAGCTTAATACGCAGGCGCAAAATGGCTGACACTCTTGTCTGAAATGAGTAAATGACTTGAGTGTTGTCAGTTGTAGAAAATGCAATTTACCTAATTAATTATATAAAAATATATTCATTAAGCCGCTATTACATTGTCATAGATATATGTCAAAGTTTCAATTTAATCAAAGAAATATTATAGTGTAATAAGCTAGATTTTATAATATGTATTTCTGCAACCATAGTTAAGCATGCTTCTTAAAATTTGATCATAGATTTGATCAAAGATCTTTGACATATTTCTATGACAGTGTAATAGCGGCCTTACATGTATTATTTAATTCAGTCATAAGATAATATAAATTTAAATCTTATGTGATAATATTAAAGTGTTCTAAAAATTGAATAATTGTAATTCTTTTGTGAATAATTTTTAGTTGATTTGTGACTAACATATAAAAACTAAAACAAAATTATTTTTATTTACTGTAATTTTTTTTAACATAATTATGTATTATTTAAGAAATCTTAAAAAAAAAAAGAAAAACATTTGGACAGATAAATTTATCAAAATGCATTTCATTCAATTGTGTAATTCAATTAATGAAAATAAAATAAAAATATTACCAGTAAATGTGTATTGTTTTATTACTTACTTATTTTCAGATTTTTTATACGATAAAGTGATTTCTAATGATTAGGTAGGTATTACATATTACAGTATTACATAATACATAATAATGCAAAATTGGCCTACATTTTACTCAAATAGGAAAATATTTACAGCAGAAAAACAGTAGTTTAAGCTTCTGCAAAATAAAAATTTTCGACCTAAGATACTTTGGCTTGTGGCCACAGTATTATTATTAGGGTTTCCGATCTCTGGCCAAAAAATCGATCTTGTGGATCATTTCGAATCGTCAAACCAAAAATCGATGCAGGAGAAAATCGGCTTACAAAAGATCGATCTGACGAAAATCGATTCAATTTTTGTACTTACAGAAAATAAAAGATATAAAAGTTTTAATGAAGTTTCTTAGTGGGTCATCACAAATCAGTTTCAAAAAAAATTTTAATTTCCTTTGAAGATGAATTTAATATGAATAAAATGGTTTCCAGTTTGCGCTAAAATTATCCCATGAATCCAAAATTTGACTCAATTTTCTATAAATGAATCATAAAAGTGGTAAATTTACAACATAAATAGTCAAACATATTTTACAATAATTTTGAAAAAATATCATATTTTTATTAAAAATATTCTAAATTAAATTCGAAAAGATCGATCCCGTAATTTTTTTACGATCTCTGTATCGATTTGGTCTCCAAAGAATCGATTCGAAAAATCGAAGATCGGTATAAACGAACAAAAAATTTCAAATTTTCAAATTTCTGTCCAAGTTAATATTTTAAATTTAATTGTTATACTTAAATGATTTATTTACATATTAAGTTATCAACATATTATTTAATATTTGAATGCAATCTAAATGTACATATTATGGGCGCAAGCTAAAAAGACCATTTTTATCTATATCTGCATTTATCTTTGTCTATCATATTAATAAATATAAGTTTACTCACTCACTCCTATAAAAACTTAATTACTTGGTTTGATTGGTAACTATGGAAATAATCCAATTTGTGTTCTCCTCACCTCAGTTTCTGGCGGTCTTTTGCGCTTACGGCCATAATAGTAACATTTTATAAATTTTTATTGAAGAATTTAATCTTATAAAGCTTATAAATTTTTTTTAAATAATTGAAAATTATAGGTTACCTGGGATATTTTTGTTATTTATATGTCAAAATGTTTCCTTTACACAATAAAAAAAACGCCGTGAGCAGCGGGGCCCCATCACGGTAGTCGAATTTTCCCCTTCATCGTCGGTATTGAATGTTTACAAGCGAAATGTGATTGAAAGTCTACAACCGAATTGTCATTTTGTTGGCTTCAATACTGGTGATGAGTGTTCGGCTGATCGAGGCTTTAAAAAAAGGTTTTAAGTATTTAAGGGCTGTATCTCAGTAAATTTCAATTTTGTGCCGAAAACAGGTAGCAGAAAAAAAACCAACACAATTCGTACGAGGGCATTCCTGCCCATGTTTATCCGCTAATTGCCTTTATGTTTTATTTTTAAATAATAAAAAAGGACCTTAAATAGTAAACTGGAAGGCCTTTATAAAGATATTTTTTCTTTCCAAAAAAATCCAAAATTTCTATTTTATAAATACTAAAAATCCAAAATTCATAATTTTTTATAAATAAACAGTGACTTTAATAACATTTTTAAATTACTTAATATGTATGTATTTCATTTGTCATAAAAGTAAGTTCACTTTTTTTTAAATTTTTTAAAATTACTATTCGCCTACTTGTATTTAGAATAAACATAATGCTTTTAAAACACATTTAACAATAGCATTCAATTCCGATGTAAAAATGGGAGAAGTGGGGGGAAAAGTGATGCGGACTCCCTACAAGGTACTAGCTGGATACTAACTGAATACACGTACAAAATTTCAGCCCTCTAGGTTTCCTTATGGAGTCTCTAGACATGTTAGAAAACAAGCAAAAAAATTAAGGAAATATTGGCGTAAAAATCGTGGGGGTAAGGGTTAAAAGTTGAAACCTCCAAAAAACAGTGTCTGGCTATTAGCTTAACCTGTACACCAAATTTCAGCCCTCTAGGTTTATTTGGGGAGATTTTGACCCGAACGAAACTGTTAAAAAACAAGAAAAATCATGTTCTTTTGGGTATAAAAATGGTGGGGGTAGGGGTTAAAAGTCGAGACCCCCAAAAGGCACCCCCTTGATACTAACTCAATCCGAATACAAAATTTCAGCCCTCTAGGTTTATTCGGGTGACCTGTGCGAGTGGTACAAACTTCGAAAACGTCGAAAATGCATGAAATTGTAGCTTAAAAATGAGGGGGGTGGGGGTAAAATATTAAAACCTCCAAAAAGCACAACCTAGGTACGAACTTTATCAACACACCAAATTTCAACCCTCTACGTTAATTCTGGGGGGCTGGGGGCCTGTTAGATCCAGCGAAAATCGTTTTTCCCCCCTCTACTCCCACCATATCATCCTAGGAAGCTGAATTTTGGATATGTTGTAGATAATTGACCGAAACATTATTTAAAACCGGTTTGGAAAAGTTTTATTGCTTTTCCGCCCCCCACCACCCTGTTAAAGGTCGGGTCCGAAAAAAAATTTGCCCAAAATTTGACCCCACTTTGATAGTATTGTTGTGCATCGGAATAAGCCCCACTTACCAAATTTCATCTCTTAACTTCCATAGGGGGGCCCTACACATATTAAAAGGTTGCGGGAAAATATATATATATATATATATATATATATATATATATATATATATATATATATATATATATATATATCAGACATCTTTTTTTTTTACATAATCGTGTTCTACGGGTCCGAAAACGGATAGCGCCCCTGGTCTCGCCTCTCGCAGCTCTTATCGTATAGACTGTATAAGTCTAATTTTTCGGAGAAAATTCGACTAAAAAATGTAAATTAGAATGTTGAATATTCTTCTAATTTAGATAGATAATATAGCAATACAGTCCTTGTATATATTATATTTGAATTTCAACTTGAATTTACTTGAAATTGAAAATTGAAAAAATTGAAATTATTTGAATAAAAAATATTTCATATTTTGAATGCAAGATGTATTCAGATAGTTTAAACAATTTTAATGAGAGGTAAATTAATTCATCTTTTTCAACATTTAGTTTTTCGGAATTATTCCTATAACCGTTATGGTCATAGGATCATTGGCATCATCTTTTATTAGGGACGGGCAAAAAATATCGATATATCAAAATATCGATATTTTTTAGTAAATAATCGATAAATATCGTCGATATTTTTAATTTCGATTTATCGATAATCGATATTTATTTTCGAGTATCAAATTCGATATTTTTTTAAGAGCTTTATTATATTTATTTTCTGTGGTACATACACCCTCTGTATGTATGTATCAGCCCATCAGACCTCATACTTTTTTTAGCGTCATTTTGGAAAAAAGTAAAAAAAAATTGCTGTTTTTTGACCTTTCAGGCGTTCTAAAAAATGGAATTTTTTATATTAAGGGCTGATTGTAGATAGTCTTACAGAAAACACCATAATAATGAGAATGCACCCAATCTTAGTTCAATCGGACTTATAGTTTTCTTTGAATTATTAGCACTGTTTCTTTTTTTGGGGCCTGACATTCAACACGCTTACAAGGGCAGAGGGCTGATCAAAAATAAAAGAACAAATATTCACGGTACACTTAATTATATACACTTCAATGTATAATTTTTTTTTTTTTCGTTACAATAAATGGATTCCTCCCAGAAAAAATTCCAAAAAAGTTATTTATTTTTTTATAGCACATCACGTGTAAAAGATCTCTTAAAATCTAAATAAGAAACTATTGTTTAATAAAAATAAATATAACTAATAAAACTGACAAATAATAATTTTTTTTCACATTCAAATATTTTGACATTTTTTTAGGTAATTGCACATTGGGGTAAAAATATCGATATATCGAAATATCGATATTTTTTACTCTGATATATCGATATTGTCTAAAAATATCGATACGATATATATATATCGATATATTTTTTCCATTTGCCCATCCCTATGACTTTTATTCACATTACTTTGGAGGGTAGATATCAGGAGGACCATCTCTGTATCAAAAAGTGTCCATAGAAAGGTGTAAATAGTGGCGGCGCTACTCTAGCAAAAGGGTAAATTTTGAGAAGTAAACAAGAAAAGAAAAACATCCGCGTTATGTAATTATTGTTTGTTTGCTTTTTTTTATTATATTTGTTACATATAATTGTTTTATTATTTTAAAAATTTTTTATAAAACTCAATACAAAAAATCACTAACAGACATTAAAAATTCACGTAATATTATGAATCACTTTCAACGTGTTTTAGAGCGAGTTTTTTGTAGGTTATTAAACAACACACTTCACTCCGTCGACAACTACAAAGTTCATTTCATACTCTTTTGCTACTCTAGCGCTATTCTGGCGAGTTTTTGAACTGTTACTTAGTACTTAAAACGGGACACTTTTTGAGCTATTTTTCTATTATTTTCCGGCCAAGATAGTCCTCCTGATATCTACCCTCCATACACATTACCATAGCTACGACAGCCAGTGTTAGCAACCCTGAAGAGAGGGATTATTGTGCCAGGGCCGTAAAATTACAGTAAATTTCAAAAAATTATAGTAGATTAGAAAAATAATCGTCAGAGTCAATTTTATCACATTAAATAATGGTTAAATATTCATAAATTCAGCGCCCGTACTAGCGGCGACCAAACGTAAAACATTTTTAAAATTATAGTAGATTTAAGGATTATTGTAAAGGCATCATAGTACATAGTAAAAAGGATGTAATTATAGTATATCTACTATAATTATAGTACGGTTGCTAACCCTGACGACAGCTACCTATATTTTAAATGTAAGTAGCTGTGGTATTACATTATGCGCATGACACGCATCACCAAATTTATTGATGCATTGTTTTGACGCATCAAATGCAAAAATGAATTTTTGATTTTTCGTTGTGAGGCATCTGATGCGTTTTTGAACTTCTGACTCAGCCTCATGCAAGCAGTGATGCATTTTTGAATTTAGCCATTTTTTCTTTCCAAAAAAATCCAAAATTTCTATTTTATAAATAAAAACGCCGTGAGCAGAAGAGCCCCATCACGGAAGTCGAATTTTTCCTTTCATCTTCGGTATTGAGTGTCTACAAGCGAAATGTAATTAAAAGACCACAAGCGATTTGTCATTTTGGTGGTTTCAAAACTGATGATGAGTGTCCGGTTGATCGGGGCTTTAAAAAAAGGTTTTAAGTTTTTAAGGGCTGAATCTCAGTAAATTTCAATTTTGTGCCGATAGCAGTTAGCAGGGAAAAAGCCAACACAATTCGTACGAGGGCATTCCTACCCATGCTTATCCGCCAATTGCCTTTGTGTTTTATTTTTAAATATTAAAAAAGGAACTTAAATAGTAAACTGGAAGGCTTTTATGAAGATATTTTTTCTTTCCAAAAAAATCCAAAATTTCTATTTTTTAAATAATAAAAATCCAAAATTCCTAATTTATAAATAAACAGTGACTTTAATAACATTTTTAAATTAATTAATATGTATGTGTTTCATTTATTATGAAAGTAAATTCACTTTTTAGTCGAATTTTTCTCTAAAACTCTAATAATCTAATGATAACATTTTTATTGTAATCACCTATTTATGCATGTGTTAACAAAATACTGTTTCTTTATTATTCAAAATCGAATTAAAAAGTATTGACTATTTTGTAACATTTGTCGTTTACTGATAAAATAAAATATGTATTTCCTCATAAAATTTTGTAAAACTATACGCTCGCTTCTCTAAATGTTTTTTGTTAATTTTTATTTTGTATAAACAAATCAATTTTTTATACCCTGCTTAAGATTTATGTTTTAATTGTTTACATAATGAGTGTACCAGTGAATACACTATCAACGTATGCAGTGGATCAATATAAGCAATGCTAACTAGTTAGTCGAATAATGATGTTACAAATTTAAGTTGTCTTACTATATTTATTTAATTTAGATAATTTTTCTTCCACTTAATATAAACAAAACAAACTTTTTGATTCTTAGCTTTGATGAAATAAATATTATAACAGGTGGTAGAGTGGTGGTAACGCTCGAGTCTCAAACTGGGGAAGCGGAACTATTGAGAGCGGAAATATTCAGAATGTGCACTGTATGTATGTATTTCATTTGTTATAAAAGTAGATTCACTTTTTTTATTAAATTTTTTAAAATTACTATTCGCCTACTTGTATTTAGAATAAAAATAATGCATTTAAAACACATTTAACAGTAGCATTTAATTTCGATGTAAAAATGGGAGAAGTGGGGGGAAAAGTAATGTGGACTCCCTAGAAGGTACTAGCTGGATACTAACTGAATACACGTACAAAATTTCAGCCCTCTAGGTTTCCTTAGAGAGTCTCTAGACGTGTTAGAAAACAAGCAAAAAAATTAAGGAAATATTGGCGTAAAAATCGTGGAGGTAAGTGTTAAAAGTTGAAACCTCCAAAAAACAGTGTACAGCTTAACCTGTACACAAAATTTCAGCTCTCTAGGTTTATTTGGGGAGATTTTGACCCGATTGAAACTATTAAAAAACAACAAAAATCATGTTCTTTTTGGTATAAAAATGGTGGGGGTAAGGGTTAAAAGTTGTGAGTCCGAAAAGGCACCCCCGTGATACTAACTCAATCCGAATACAAAATTTCAGCCCTCTAGGTTTATTTGGGTGACCTGTGCGAGGGGTACAAACTTCGAAAACTTCGAAAAAGCATGAAATTGTAGCTTAAAAATGAGGGGGGTGGGGGTAAAATGTTAAAACCTCCAAAAAGCATAACCTAGGTATGAACTCTCTCAACACACCAAATTTCAATCCTCTTCGTTAATTCTGGGGGGCTGGGGGCGTGCTGGATCCAGCCAAAATCATTTTTCCCCCCTCTACTCCTTGCAAATCATCCTAGGAAGCTGAATTTTGGATATGTTATAGATAATTAACCGAATCATAATTTCCAACAGATTTGGAAATGTTTTATTGTTGTGTTTACCGCACTCCCACCCCCTTAACAATTTGGGTCGGATTGTTGTGCATCGCAATGAGCCCCACTTAACAAATTTCGGATCTTAACTTCCATAGGGGACCCTACACATATTAAGAGGTAACGGGAATATATATATATATATATATATATATATATATATATATATATATATATATATATATATATATATATATATATATATATATATATATATATATATATATCAGGCATTTTTTTGTACATAATCGTGTTCTACGGTCCGAAAACGGATAGCGCCCCTACTCTCGCCGTTCTTATCGTATAGGCTGTATAAGACTAATTTTTTCTGTTGAAAAATTCGATTCAGTTGAAATACATTTCTGTTAATATTAATTGCAAATAATCAAATTATACATGGTATAAGAGACGACATAATTTCAAACATTTATCATTAATTAAACTACTGTTACCTCCCCGCCGTCCTATTGATGGTAGTGCCACTATCTAATTTAATCACTGATGTCCCGGCACGGCGTATCTAATAATTGTCATTTGTACAAAGTTGCAATAAATAACTTAAACAGCTTATAATTAATTTTCACACGTATATTCATCCATTACATAATAATATGATTTCGCAAAATGTGTATACACAATACACAACTTAATAGATAAATTCCAATGCCCACCCTCTAATTTACGCCCAACAATATATGTATACAATTTCGACCAATTCTTTGATACGGTTGTAGATGATGTTTATAGTCCGAAGGCTATCAAACAATTCATCCAGAGAGTTTTGTATCATTTGAAGATTTTAATGAATCTCAAGCTGGCAGCTCAAAGAAGTAACCCGAAGATTTGTGAGTATGGAAATTTACGAACACATAATATTAAAATTATTTTTGTGAGATATAAAGAAGTATAGTAGATGTTATTTCACAATGGAAGATAGTAAAGTAAGGAATAGGAGTAGTAATAGTACGAAAAACTATTTTTATAGTTTTTTTTTTTTTTTTTTTTTTTGATAAATATAACTTTTATTATGTACTTGTTTTAGTTATCAAATATTCAAATGTTATTAGGTTATCACACATTCTCACCTTCTTTTTTGATTTCGTTGTTCGAAAAACAGTTAGCGAACTACGAAATCGTGACTTAGTGTGCGTGTGTAATACGTCCATTTATTTTTAACGTATTTATACAAAAAGTTTTTAATATTATTTTTGTAAAAAATATGAAATGTTATTACTTATTAGAAAAGAAAAAAATCGGTAAGTCCATATCACACACGCACTAAGTCACGATTTCGTAGTTCACTTTCTGTTGCGCGAACTACGAAATCACAAAAAAGAATGTATGATAACATTTGATAACTAAAACAAGTAAAATAGTAAACTTTCTAATAAGAGGTATCTAATTACTTTTTGCATAAAACATACCGTTAAGATAATTAGGTTCGCCTCGATTATCCGAACTAATGTGAACGTGACTAGTCTCGGATATCCAAGAACTCTTATAATAAGGATCTATATAGATACATCTGCAATGGTTGCCGGTTTTAAAACATTCGATAAATCGCGGTATACAATATGCTCGAGTGCGCGAGGCTCAAATGATCGCCTGAGCGGGTTCCAAATTTGTACTAGATTTTAAACAAAATTGGCAAAACGTTTAATTGTTCTACTGTAAGTTCAAAAGTTTAAAAATACAAAACCTACAAAAAAATATTTTTGTAAGGAAAAAGAAACTCCCAATAAAACTATTGCCCGCTGGTCTTTTATTTTTTTGAATTGACCACGGATAAACCAGAACTCAACAGGGGCTGGCTCTACTGTACCTAAACCACAGAGAAATCGTTTATATAACGAGAAAAAATAATAAACGCTTACAGCTATAGATTTCAAAATAACCATTCTTACTGAAAAGTAAATTCTTTTTTTAATTTTTGCAATAGCAATTTATTACATTTCTGGCTATTTAAGAAAAGGGATTTTATGTTTACCTACATAATATTATAATACAGAAATTTATGTTTACCTACATAATATAAAATTTCAAACGGTCGGTGTAAAAATTATTTGAATGAAGTGTTCTATAGCTCTTGGGCTGTCATGTTGCATGCATACATACATACATACAATAATGGATTCCCTCTCTATCCAGTTTGAGTGATATTAATTATCTCATTATTTTCTTGACATGGGGTGATATAGTATATTTTTTTATGTATATGTTAAAACAGATTGTTAAGGGATGTTGCTGCTTCTTTTTCACTTCACTTGGTCTGACTTATATTTTGTGTAATAAGATGGTGGAACTCTCTGTCTGATTGTCAACTTACATTCTTGACATTCGCCACCACGCTATGCGCCATTCATAATGACTTGAGTGGTACTAATATACCACCATTTTGTTGTACTACTTGTGACAATTTTCCATTCCCCGCTTTCGCAATATATCTATCTATACGTTTTGTTACACATTTCACTGATTGACTATCTATCTAACGTTATCTGATTTTATCTGCCGTTTGTCTGTTGCCGTGAATAGAAGAAATTACTTACGTTCAGTCAATGTAACCAATTAGTTGTCATTCTTCTGTTTCTATTCTCTTCTTTTACAGTGCAAACAATAAATTTATTAATAAGTACATAAGTACTTTAGAGTATTTATTTGGTGGATGCTTGTTATTAAAGCCAATTCCCCATTAAAGAAATTTCAATTAGTGGATGTGGATGTTTTATTTGGAGAAAATGTTAAAAGTTTTTTGATTACCAATCAGGAATCAGGAACATATTTACATATGCAGTGGCAGAACTACATATGAAGCCAACAAATACTTCTTCAATTTTATGTAAATAACTTATAACAACAAACAGTCAATAAAAATTAAGTCTGAACGCGCTTTATGGCTAAGATCAACTTCTATTTATCTTCAGAAGATACTTGTAAATTACAATATATTAAGAAATTGTGAATTACAATATAATAAAAGTTAGCTCTATCAGAATTGTCACTTTCACCGTCTTCTGCGGACGTAATAAATCCGCTTTGCTTTATTATTAATTAGCAACAATTTTTGTTGTTGTTGAGTTGTTTTTTTTTTTTTTTGAAAAACTACATTTTACAGACTCTATAATGGTATCACACTTACAAAAAATATAAATAATCGGAAGACTATATATAGGTTTATTATTATTTTTTATTGGCAGTAAATTTGCATATAAAATATAACATAAACTAATTAAATGTACCATACATTAGTGGAAGTAACTAAAAATAATTTAAACTATATACTATAAGCTTTCTTGTCTGACGGATATTTAATTTAAAACAATAGCTACCACTCATATCATCTTTACTTTTAGTTATCTATGTATAATATAGCCTTGAAGTAACAAAATTGATTATTCATGATTTTTTTTGTCTAGCCTGGAAATTTTGCGTTTTAAAATATGTAGGTATTTAGAAGGAGATAAAACACCACGAGCTTTTCAAAAACAATATTTTCAAAGTGTTTCTCCAACTGGGAGATTCTGTATTTTCAGTTTTGTTATTTCAAGGCTATATTATCAATTTTGTTACTTCAAGGCTATATTATACATAGATAACTAAAAGTAAGGATGATATGGGTGGTAGCTATTGCTTTAAATTAAATATCCGTCAGATAAGAAAGCTTATAGTATAGTAAATACAAGGTCATATTTCTCAGACTCAGAATGACTGAAAAATATCAAAAGCAGCATATACATATTAACAAGTGTATGATATACTCTCATATGCCCCAGCTGGACAGCAACCCCACCATTCCTTTGTGAAAAAGTAAGGAAAGTCGAAAAAGCTTTTCCTCCCGGTATTTTTTGCCTCCAGTGCGGGCAATTCACCTGATTTTTTGTATATTACAATTTCTAGTCTAAAGGTCTAAAGCAATCAGTTTTTATCAAAATCGGTCATATATATATATATATATATATATATATATATATATATATATATATATATATATATATATATATATATATATATATATATATATATATATATATATATATATATATGAAGATTAGGCACTTTTCATGTACACTTATACGGTAACGATTTTGAAATATGAAGATGATTACTTTAGAGTAGGGATGTCGTTTGGATGAGAAAAATGTGGGTCAGGTCGAAATACTTGGGAAATAAAAACAAAATAGACGACACTTGAGCGAAGCCAGGACGGACCTTTAGTATCTAATATAAAACTAATTAATTTGTAATCCTTTTGATAAAAAACACTTTAATCTTTCGATGTCCTTTAAAACTACCTCTAATTAATGAATTGATAAATTTTAACAAAAGTATGAAATTATTATCTGGGTAGTTATACAAACAAAAGAAGAAAATGGACTTAATTCCGTCACGACATTTTGGCAAGTAGTTTTATTTCAAGTTGATGACATTTTTCAAACTATTTCAAAGCGGCCAAAAAATTAAAAATTATAAATTTTATGGCCATTATAAAAAAAAGGGGGGAGTGAAAAATGAGTAAAAAACAACAATTAACACAAGAGAATTTCTTATATTCATTTTTAGTCGAATTTTCTCCGAAAAATTAGACTTATAGAGTCTATACGATAAGAGCTGCGAGAGGCGAGAGTAGGGGCGCTATCCGTTTTCGGACCCGTAGAACACGAATATGTAGAAAAAAAAAATATATATATATATATATATTTTCCCGCCACCTTTTAATTTGTGTAGGGCCCCCCTATGGAAGTTAAGAGATGAAATTTGGTAAATGGGGCTCATTTTCGAGGCACCTCATACTATCAAAGTGGGGTCAAATTTTGGGCAAATTTTTTTTCTGACCCGACATTTAAGGGGGTGGTGGGGGGCGGAAAAGCAATAAAACTTTTCCAAACCGGTTTTAAATAATGTTTCGGTCAATTATCTACAACATATCCAAAATTCAGCTTCCTAGGATGATATGGTGGGAGTAGAGGGGGGAAAAACGATTTTCGCTGGATCTAACAGGCCCCCAGCCCCCCAGAATTAACGTAGAGGGTTGAAATTTGGTATGTTGATAAAGTTCGTACCTAGGTTGTGCTTTTTGGAGGTTTTAATATTTTACCCCCACCCCCCTCATTTTTAAGCTACAATTTCATGCATTTTCGACGTTTTCGAAGTTTGTACCACTCGCACAGGTCACCCGAATAAACCTAGAGGGCTGAAATTTTGTATTCGGATTGAGTTGGTATCAAGGGGGTGCCTTTTGGGGGTCTCGACTTTTAACCTCTGCCCCCACCATTTTTATACCCAAAAGAACATGATTTTTCTTGTTTTTTAACAGTTTCGTTCGGGTCAAAATCTCCCCAAATAAACCTAGAGGGCTGAAATTTGGTGTACAGGTTAAGCTAATAGCCAGACACTGTTTTTTGGAGGTTTCAACTTTTAACCCTTACCCCCACGATTTTTACGCCAATATTTCCTTAATTTTTTTGCTTGTTTTCTAACACGTCTAGAGACTCCATAAAGAAACCTAGAGGGCTGAAATTTTGTACGTGTATTCAGTTAGTATCCAGCTAGTACCTTGTAGGGAGTCCGCATCACTTTTCCCCCCACTTCTCCCATTTTTACATCGGAATTGAATGCTATTGTTAAATGTGTTTTAAAAGCATTATGTTTATTCTAAATACAAGTAGGCGAATAGTAATTTTAAAAAATTTAAAAAAAAGTGAACTTACTTTTATGACAAATGAAATACATACATATTAAGTAATTTAAAAATGTTATTAAAGTCACTGTTTATTTATAAATTAGGAATTTTGGATTTTTAGTATTTATAAAATAGAAATTTTGGATTTTTTTGGAAAGAAAAAATATCTTTATAAAGGCCTTCCAGTTTACTATTTAAGGTCCTTTTTTAATTTTTAAAACTAAAACATAAAGGCAATTAGCGGATAAACATGGGCAGGAATGTCCTCGTACGAATTGTGTTGGCTTTTTTTCTGCTACCTGTTTTCGGCACAAAATTGAAATTTACTGAGATACAGCCCTTAAATACTTAAAACCTTTTTTTAAAGCCTCGATCAGCCGAACACTCATCACCAGTTTTGAAACCAACAAAATGACAATTCGGTTGTAGACTTTCAATCACATTTCGCTTGTAGACATTCAATACCGAAGATGAAGGGGAAAATTCGACTACCGTGATGGGGCCCCGCTGCTCACGGCGTTTTTTTATTATTAAGCACAATTTATTAAACTATTAAACAATTTATTAATTTTTATTATTAAACAATTTTTAATGTTTTTATTATTAAATTTTTAATTATTAAACAATTTATTATTTGTTTAATATATGTTATATATTATACTAGTAGTATATAATTATATACATTGGTAGTTATATAGTGCATATAATGTACATATTACAAAAAAAAAAAAAAAAAAAAAAAAAAAAAACAAAGAAAAATTTAAACTGATTAAACAAAAAAAAAAACGCCGTGAGCAGCGGAGCCCCATCACGGAAGTCGAATTTTTCCTTTCATCTTTGGTATTGAGTGTCTACAAGCGAAATGTAATTGAAAATCCACAAGCGATTTGTCATTTTGGTGGTTTCAAAACTGATGATGAGTGTCCGGTTGATCGGGGCTTTAAAAAAAGGTTTTAAGTTTTTAAGGGCTGAATCTCAGTAAATTTCAATTTTGTGCCGATAGCAGTTAACAGGGAAAAAGCCAACACAATTCGTACGAGGGCATTCCTACCCATGCCTATCTGCCAATTGCCTTTGTGTTTTATTTTTAATTATTAAAAAAGGAACTATATATATATATATATATATATATATATATATATATATATATATATATATATATATATATATATATATTCCCGCCACCTTTTAATTTGTGTAGGGCCCCCCTATGGAAGTTAAGAGATGAAATTTGGTAAATGGGGCTCATTTTCGAGGCACCTCATACTATCAAAGTGGGGTCAAATTTTGGGAAAATTTTTGATCCGACCCAACTTTTAAGGGGGTGGTGGGGGGCGGAAAAGCAATAAAACTTTTCCAAACCGGTTGGAAATAATGTTTCGGTCAATTATCTACAACATATCCAAAATTCAGCTTCCTAGGATGATTTGGGGGGAGTGAGGGGGGGAAAACGATTTTCGCTGGATCTAACACGCCCCAGCCCCCCAGAATTAACGTAGAGGGTTAAAATTTGGTGTGTTGATAAAGTTCGTACCCACGTTGTGCTTTTTGGAGGTTTTAATATTTTACCCCCACCCCCCTCATTTTTAAGCTACAATTTCATGCATTTTCGACGTTTTCGAAGTTTGTACCACTCGCACAGGTCACCCAAATAAACCTAGAGGGTTGAAATTTTGTATTCGGATTGAGTTAGTATCAAGGGGGTGCCTTTTGGGGGTCTCGACTTTCAAACCCTACCGCCACCATTTTTATACCTAAAAGAACATGATTTTTCTTGTTTTTTAACAGTTTCGTTCTGGTCAAAATCTCCCCAAATAAACCTAGAGGGCTGAAATTTTGTGTACAGGTTAAGCTAATAGCCGGACACTGTTTTTTGTGGGTTTCAACTTTTAACCCTTACCCCCACGATTTTTACGCCAATATTTCCTTAATTTTTTTGCTTGTTTTCTAACACGTCTAGAGACTCTCTAAGGAAACCTAGAGGGCTGAAATAGTCCACATTACTCTTCCCCCCACTTCTTCCATTTTTACATCGGAATTGAATGCTATTGTTAAATGTGTTTTAAATGCATTACTTTTATTCTAAATACAAGTAGGCGAATAGTAATATTAAAAAATTTAAAAAAAAGTGAATACAATTTTTTAACAAATGAAATACCTACATATTAAGTAATTTGAAAATGTTATTAAAGTCACTGTTTATTTATAAATTAGGAATTTTGGATTTTTATTATTTATAAAATAGAAATTTTGGATTTTTTTGGAAAGAAAAAATATCTTCATAAAAGCCTTCCAGTTTACTATTGAAGTTCCTTTTTTAATACTTTTAATTTTAAATGTTATCGAGTGCCTGTGAAACATTATTAGTGTATGGCGGATTTTTATCCGTATTTTAAACATACACCAATATTCATATGTTCACTCAATGATCAGCTTTGGCTGATACTTGAACACTCGATGTACTTTGGCAAATGGCCAATTCATTATGTTAATTAAAATTGACATAGTGTTTGAAAAATTACCAAACTGGATCGGCTGGGACTCGAACCCGGATCTCTTGGTTACCAGCCAAGCGCCTTACCAACTAGGCCACCGATCACTTGTTCGAGTGCCACTCCAATTCCGTAATCAATCAAACACAACCTCTCTCTAATGCGAGACGCAGTTTTATACTTTTAATTTTAATTTTGGATTTTTATTATTTATAAAATAGAAATTTTGGATTTTTTTGGAAAGAAAAAATATCTTCATAAAAGCCTTCCAGTTTACTATTGAAGTTCCTTTTTTAATATTTAAAAACGCCGTGAGCAGCGGGGCCCCATCACGGTAGTCGAATTTTCCCCTTCATCTTCGGTATTGAATGTCTACAAGCGAAATGTGATTGAAAGTCTACAACCGAATTGTCATTTTGTTGGTTTCAAAACTGGTGATGAGTGTTCGGCTGATCGAGGCTTTAAAAAAAGGTTTTAAGTATTTAAGGGCTGTATCTCAGTAAATTTCAATTTTGTGCCGAAAACAGGTAGCAGAAAAAAAGCCAACACAATTCGTACGAGGACATTCCTGCCCATGTTTATCCGCTAATTGCCTTTATGTTTTAGTTTTAAAAATTAAAAAAGGACCTTAAATAGTAAACTGGAAGGCCTTTATAAAGATATTTTTTCTTTCCAAAAAAATCCAAAATTTCTATTTTATAAATACTAAAAATCCAAAATTCCTAATTTATAAATAAACAGTGACTTTAATAACATTTTTAAATTACGTAATATGTATGTATTTCATTTGTCATAAAGGTAAGTTCACTTTTTTTTAAATTTTTTAAAATTACTATTCGCCTACTTGTATTTAGAATAAACATAATGCTTTTAAAACACATTTAACAATAGCATTCAATTCCGATGTAAAAATGGGAGAAGTGGGGGGAAAAGAGATGCGGACTCCCTACAAGTTACTAGCTGGATACTAACTGAATACACGTACAAAATTTCAGCCCTCTAGGTTTCCTTATGGAGTCTCTAGACGTGTTAGAAAACAAGCAAAAAAATTAAGGAAATATTGGCGTAAAAATCGTGGGGGTAAGGGTTAAAAGTTGAAACCTCCAAAAAACAGTGTCTGGCTATTAGCTTAACCTGTACACCAAATTTCAGCCCTCTAGGTTTATTTGGGGAGATTTTGACCCGAACGAAACTGTTAAAAAACAAGAAAAATCATGTTCTTTTGGGTATAAAAATGGTGGGGGTAGGGGTTAAAAGTCGAGACCCCCAAAAGTCACCCCCTTGATACTAACTCAATCCGAATACAAAATTTCAGCCCTCTAGGTTTATTCGGGTGACCTGTGCGAGTGGTACAAACTTCGAAAACGTCGAAAATGCATGAAATTGTAGCTTAAAAATGAGGGGGGTGGGGGTAAAATATTAAAACCTCCAAAAAGCACAACCTAGGTACGAAATTTATCAACACACCAAATTTCAACCCTCTACGTTAACTCTGGGGGGCTGGGGGCCTGTTAGATCCAGCGAAAATCGTTTTTCCCCCCTCTACTCCCACCATATCATCCTAGGAAGCTGAATTTTGGATATGTTGTAGATAATTGACCGAAACATTATTTAAAACCGGTTTGGAAAAGTTTTATTGCTTTTCCGCCCCCCACCACCCCCTTAAAGATCGGGTCCGAAAAAAAATTTGCCCAAAATTTGACCCCACTTTGATAGTATTGTTGTGCATCGGAATAAGCCCCACTTACCAAATTTCATCTCTTAACTTCCATAGGGGGGCCCTACACATATTAAAAGGTTGCGGGAAAATATATATATATATATATATATATATATATATATATATATATATATATATATATCAGACATCTTTTTTTTTTACATAATCGTGTTCTACGGGTCCGAAAACGGATAGCGCCCCTGGTCTCGCCTCTCGCAGCTCTTATCGTATAGACTGTATAAGTCTAATTTTTCGGAGAAAATTCGACTAAAAATAAAACACAAAGGCAATTGGCGGATAAGCATGGATAGAAATGCCCTCGTACGAATTGTGTTGGCTTTTTCCCTGCTAACTGCTATCGGCACAAAATTGAAATTTTCTGAGATTCAGCCCTTAAAAACTTAAAATCTTTTTTTAAAGCCCCGATCAACCGGACACTCATCATCAGTTTTGAAACCACCAAAATTACAAATCGCTTGTGGACTTTCAATTATATTTCGCTTGTAGACACTCAATACCGAAGATGAGAGGAAAAATTCGACTTCCGTGATGGGGTTCCGCTGCTCACGGCGTTTTTTATTTATAAAATAGAAATTTTGGATCTATTTGGAAAGAAAAAATATCTTCATAAAAGCCTTCCAGTTTGCTATTTAAGTTCCTTTTTTAATAATTAAAAATAAAACACAAAGGCAATTGGCGGATAAGCATGGGTAGGAATGCCCTCGTACGAATTGTGTTGACTTTTTCCCTGTTAACTGCTATCGGCACAAAATTGAAATTTACAGAGATTCAGCCCCTAAAAACTTAAAACCTTTTTTTAAGCCCCCATCAACCGGACACTCATCATCAGTTTTGAAACCACCAAAATGACAAATCGCTTGTGGTCTTTTAATTACATTTCGCTTGTAGACACTCAATACCGAAGATGAAAGGAAAAATTCGACTTCCGTGATGGGGCTCCGCTGCTCACGGCGTTTTTTTTTTTTAATTTTTTAAATTTACTATTCGCCTACTTGTATTTAGAATAAAAATAATGCATTTAAAACACATTTAACAATAGCATTCGGAAGAAGTGGGGGGAAAAGTAATGTGGACTCCCTACAAGGTACTAGCTGGATACTAACTGAATACACGTACAAAATTTCAGCCCTCTAGGTTTCCTTAGGGAGTCTCTAGACTTGTTAGAAAACAAGCAAAAAATTTAGAAAATATTGGCGTAAAAATCGTGGGGGTAAGGGTTAAAAGTTGAAACCTCCAAAAAACAGTGTCTGGCTATTTGCTTAACCTGTACACAAAATTTCAGCCCTCTAGGTTTATTTGGGGAGATTTTGACCCGAACGAAACTGTTAAAAAACAAGAAAAATCATGTTCTTTTGGGTATAAAAATGGTGGGGGTAGGGGTTAAAAGTCGAGACCCCCAAAAGGCACCCCCTTGATACTAACTCAATCCAAATACAAAATTTCAGCCCTCTACGTTTATTCGGGTGACCTGTGCGAGTGGTACAAACTTCGAAAACGTCAAAAAAGCATGAAATTGTAGCTTAAAAATGAGGGGGGTGGTGGTAAAATATTAAAACCTTCAAAAAGCACAACCTGGGTACGAACTTTATCAACACACCAAATTTCAACCTTCTACGTTAATTCTGGGGGGCTGGGGGCGTGTTAGATCCAGCGAAAATAGTTTTTTTCCCCCCTACTCCCTCCAAATCATCCTAGGAAACTGAATTTTGGATATGTTGTAGATAATTGACCGAAACATTATTTCCAACCGGTTTGGAAAATTTTTATTGCTTTTCCGCCCCCCACCACCCCCTTAAAAGTCGGGTCAGAAAAAAAATTTGCCCAAAATTTGACCCCACTTTGATAGTTGAGGTGCCTCGAAAATGAGCCCCATTTACCAAATTTCATCTCTTAACTTCCATAGGGGGGCCCTACACAAATTAAAAGGTGACGGGAATATATATATATATATATATATATATATATATATATATATATATATATATATATATATATATATATATAGATCAGACATTTTTTTTCTACATATTCGTGTTCTACGGGTCCGAAAACTGATAGCGCCCCTACTCTCGCCTCTCGTAGCTCTTATCGTATAGACTGTATAAGTCTAATTTTTCGGAGAAAAGTCGACTAAAAAAATGAACTTACTTTTATAACAAATGCAATACATACATATTATTAAGTAATTTAAAATATTATTAAAGTTAATGTTTATTTATAAAATAGGAATTTTGGATTTTTATTTATAAAATAGGAATTTTGGATTTTTTTGTAAAGAAAAAATTTCTTCATAAAGGCCTTCCTGTTTACTATTTTAGGTTCTTTTTTAATATTTAAAAATAAAACACAAAGGCACTTGGCGGATAATCATAGGTAGGAATGGCTTCGTACGAATTGAGCTGGCTTTTTTCCTGCTAACTGCTATCGGCACGAAAGTGAAATTTACTGCGATTCAGCCCTTAAGAAATTTAAAACCTTTAGCCGGACGCGCCTTTAACCCCGATTACCTGGACGCTCATCATCAGTTTTGAAACCACCAAAATGAAAAATCGCTTGTAGACGTTCAATCACATTTCGCTTGTAGACATTCAATACCGAAGATGAAGGGAAAAATTCGCCCTCCGTGATGGCGCCCCGCTGCTCAAGGCGTTTTTTTTTTTTGATACTTCCAGAAAAAATAATTATTTAGTCTGCTATGTTTTACTTTGGAGGGGAGACATACTAAGAGACAGAATTTTAGATTTTAAGTGTCATTTTTTATAAAAAATATATTTCGAAACCGGATTATTTTAAGTGACCAGTTAGATGCAGTAATAGTTTACAGTTTCCATCTAGAAACAATGTATTTTTCAAAATATTAATATACCAAATGTGTTGGGCCGTCCAAAATTCCCTCGTTTGTGGAACGACCCATCTATAACGTACGGTATATGAAAGTATAATACACATATTATATTTTATTGACGTCACATGCGAAGACTCGTGGGAATCACGGCAAATTTGTATTTTCTATGAAACTTTTTTATGAGATCCCAATCTACCGCATAAAAAATATTTTTTTCTTTTTTTTTTCTTTTTTAAATTTTTTGAGAATTAACGTTATAATATACTACTTATAAAATCCCTATCCTCTGCATAAAAAGAAGTTTCATTGTCCTTCCACATTGTATTTTTTGATAAATTTATAGTACAAATTTTCCCCGCTGCGAAAAGAATGCAGGGTAAAAAATTTATAGTAATTAAAAAAATATTATCTCTCTTCCACCACTTAAATTGTTTAGATTTAAATTTGAAATATATGTAACCCGCTCCCCCAATATTTCTGCAACCATTGTTGTACAAACTGTATACACGCCAAACGACATAGATTTTAACATGTTGAATATTGACCACACATTTCCACAGTATGTGTATGTCAGGCAGCAGCCAGCGTTCATCGCCTACCTTGTATGTACGAGTAGAGGTAGAAGCGAACCGAGCAGCCGAACATCGCCGAATATAAATATCGTACACAATATTATGTATATGCAATGCCGATCGGGAAGGGGAAGTCAAGGTACAAGCAAGTGTTCTCTGCAAGCAAGTAATATCTACATCATAATATAATACATATACATAATACATACATATGTTGGTAGTTCGTTTAAAAGTATTCAGTACAAACAATTCACATAGATTCGATATTTGCCGAATGATTGCCCGAAGTTTGACGAACATCGCATGGGTGTTACCAGCTTTGGCCATATTTTAAGAAAATAAACGTTTATTCAGTGAGACACGTATAAAAGCACGTGATTTTATTGTTGTAAAAGGCATATTTTTTTTAAAACAAAACCTATTTTGTTTTTAAATATCACTAAAATCAATTAATTGTTCGTCAAAAGATTGCTAATAGTGTGGCTATAGTTTTAAATAAAAACAAATTGTGAAAATGGATTGGTCCAACGACTTAATATTGGAGTTCTTAGATTTATATGCACAAGAACCAATAGTATGGGATCAGTCTCATCCAGATTTTAAAAATCGACATAGAGCTTATGATGCTTGGAAACGAATTCAAGAACAATTAAGTGAAGAAATTCCAATTTCAGAACTGAAAAGAAAAAAGGAATCGTTAATGGCATCATTCAGAACATGTTATAACAAAGTTCGACAAACGCCTGATTACAAACCTGTTTGGTTTGCGTATTCTAAAATCGCCAGTTTCTTAAAGAAGGGGGATGCAGATACAACAAGCAACACAAGGGTAAAGTATTAATTTATTATATTTATTTCGATTTGTAACATTATAACCGACATTAACACACGCGGTTTTCTTATGTTGCATATTGATAAATAATCTTTCTAGCCGATGTAAAAATGTAGATTATTTTTAACGAATTAATTAAAGTGTGGGTTCCAGGGCAATACTAAAATTAGAAATCCCTCAAAATAAAGATTGATGGTTAAATGAAATTTTATAACGGTTGAGTTGAAAATTTAAATTTCAAATTAAACATTATAACGAACATTATTTCTTATTATTTCAAATTCTAGCTTTATGAAACAGTAAAGATACTATTTTTTTCCAAAATTTCTGAATTGGAAATGGCCTGTTGGTTGTTTGTTTATTTATTAATTTTAATGAAGTATTAAAATTTCTGTTATCGTAAATAAATACGACGTGAGCAATGGGGCCCCATCACGGGAGTCGAATTTTTCGCTACATCTTCGGTATTTTCAACATATCTAAATGTGGTTGAAAGGGTACAGCCGGATTGTCATTTTGGTGTTTTCAAAACTGATCATAAGTGTCCGGCAGATTGGGACTTTAAAAAAAGGGTTTAAGTTTTTAAGGGCTGAATCTCAGTAAATTTCACTAGTAGGCAGGCAAAAAGCCAACACAATTCGTACGAGGGCACTCCTACCAATGCTTATCCGCTAATAGCCTTTGTGTTTTATTTTTAAATATTAAAAAAGGACCTTAAATAGTGCATTATTGACTTTAAAAATAATTTTTAAATTACAATATAGTACAGGAGGTACTGGCGCATGAGTACCGAAAACTTCCACCTCAATTTTTTTAGGATGTGGCTATTTATACATACAGTATGTATACGCAATTGGCTATTTATACATACAGTATGTATACGCAATTGGCTATTTATACATACAGTATGTATACGAAATTGGTTATTTATACATACAGTATGTATATGAAATATTTTGTTTAAACATGCAGTATGTATTCGCAGTTGACTACTTATTCACAATTACCGTAATTTCTGATGTATACTGCGCACATTGAGCACCAAAAATATCGCCCAAATTTCGTGGTGCGCGTATTAAAATGGACTTTTCCACTGGTGACAGTAAAATAACTTATAATAACAAATTTATCGATTCTAATAATAAAGAATTTCTCGCGTACCACCGATTGAATTTTGTATAATTTTTTTAGCTTAAGAACGGATTTTTGGGAGCGCGAACCGGAAGTTGCATATCTGAGGACTAAAAAAAGGTTTTCTTTATTATGGTAATAAAAAATAGAGGCAGATTCTTATAGAATTTGATAAGTGGAACAAAAAAGGAAGAACAAATTTTTTCGATATCCTGTTTAGTTTTCGAGATAATATGTGTTGTATTTCTAAAACTTACTATGAGATAATGGATTGTATATTACACACATACACATACACATATACGTAATATCAATTTTTACGAATATAAACTCAGTTTTAAATATAATTTTTGAATGGTATATTTTGGTTTTTTTGTAATGGATTGTATATTACACACATACACATACACATATACGTAATATCAATTTTTACGAATATAAACTCAGTTTTAAATATAATTTTTGAATGGTATATTTTGGTTTTTATTCATAGAAATTAGTGAAAAATGAACGGGACATCACCAATGAAACCTCTTTCTTGGGCAAATGGTAATTATTTATAAATGTGTCTCGGCGTGTAATCACTTCAAAATTATTTAATTACCCTTTTCCTGAAAATGAGGTTTCAGTGATGTCGTCCGGTCCATTTTCCACTTACTTCTATCAATACAAGCCGTAATATACCTACAATAATTGTCTATCCAATATAGTAAGTTTGACAAATTTGACACGTAATATCACGAAAACTAAGCAAAATATTGAAAAACATCATTCTTTCTTTTTTGTGCTACTCACCAAGCTCCATAAGAATCGATCTTTACTTTTTGTTACTGTGGTAACGGAAAACATCTTTTAGTAACCCTTAGGCTTGAAATTCGAAGGGTAGAAAAATACCCTTCCGGTCCGCGTCGCCAAAAATCCGCTTAGGGGATAACTTCTTAAGCCAAAAAGATTATGTAAAAAAATAATTCAGCTCAATCGGAGGTATTCGGTTATTATAATTGTGTAGTTATTATAAAAATATTAATTGTAATAATAGCGCATTCAGTCAGTATGTATAAGTAGCCAACTACGTAATCAGTTTAGTTTAGGTACATAACTACATACTGCAGGTTTAAATAGCCAATTCAGTATACACAATATCGTCAGCTAAGTATTAGTTTGTACCAAGTCAACTTTTTAAATATTTTTTCTAGATAGTTGTTTTGTTAGTTTTGGACATTGAGGAAGCCGAAACCACTATCAGAAAATTTTTTTTAAAAATTGACTTGGTACAAACCAATACTCAGCTGACTATATGTATTAAACAGCCAATTTCATATACATACTATATATGTATAAATAGCCAATTTCGTATACATACTGTATGTATAAATAGCCAATTGCGTATACATACTGTATGTATAAATAGCCAATTGGTTATACATACTGTATGTATAAATAGCCACATCCATTTTTTTATGCGATCCTGTTGACATTGCCCTACTGATGATATAAATGCATGTTGCCAGGGGGCAACCCGGGGCCATGTTTAAACTGAAATTTTTTATACAATTGCAAGGAATTGTTATTATTCAACCGGACAAATTTTTTTTATATTCTTTATTGAAATACAAATAAAAAAGGTCCTATGACTTTTTACGATAAAATTAATAGTTTTCTAGATATGAATTTTTAAAGGTTCGAAAAGTCTCAAATTTGGGTAGGTACTTTTGACCCATGAAAAATATATTTAAAGAAAAAAAGAAACATAAATAATATTATTTTTTTAATTCTTTATACAATAGTTAATAATATCCTTAATAGAGATTTAAAAAAATTTCATTGTTTATACCTGTTTTTTTAGTTATTAATTTTCTGCGCTCACAAGTATGCGTCCCCTACCTTTAAAATACATTTAAGTATTTTTTCAACCGGACAAATTTTTTTTTTATATTCTTTATTGAAATAAAAATAAAAAAGGTCCTATGACTTTTCACGATAAAGTTAATATTTTTAGAGATATGAATTTTTAAAGGTTCGAAAAGTCTCGAATCTCAAAGAAAATCCACCAATTTTTCAAGTCATCAAAGAATTTTTTAAACTAGGTACTGACAGAAATTATTTTTAGAATCAACATAAATTAAAAATAGTATATTGTACAATAAGTGGGAAAAGAGGCTTATTTCTCACGAATATGAGTTTGTTGCGTGAGCCCGCAGGACGAGTGCAACAATTCGTATGAGTGAGAAATAAGCTTTTCCCACGTATTTTACACTATACTTTATCTACGAGCACATTTTTTTCGTAAAATTAGCATAAATAATTATAATAAAATTTAAATAAGTAGTAAAAATTTGTTAAATTTACAATGTCAATGCTAAGATGTTCAAATTTTTGCCAAAGCATACTTTGAAACTATGGAAACAATAATAAATAATCAGCATACATATATGTATATTTTTAGTATTATTTCTATATATTATATATTAAACTAACGGAACAGCCGTATATAACTGTTCCCACGATAACTCTCGAACGAAACGTCTAATGCTTATGAAATTTTGTGTGCGGACTGGATTCTGAATTGGCTCGGCTATGTTCGTTAGCCAGACACGTCGGATGCCCAGAAGTAGGTTTTCTGGCCATTTTTTATCATTCGATCCTATCATAAGACAGTTCGATTTTTACATCGTTGAAAAGGAAAAAAAATTATGAAGAAAATGTTCTTATAATTTTCTTTCTATGTTAAGTAGTTTTCGAGAAAATCGTAATTTTCACTTTTGCCTTATTTTGCTCTCTTTGTCATTGTAATAAGTAATTTATATTTCTGTCTTAGTTGCTTATAACAAATACAAAAACTTCATTTTTTTTACGTAAAACAAACGGTAGTTATTCAAAATCTATATATATATGATAAATACCATATCTCTGTCTCATTTTAGCGAATTTTCAGAATGAAAATTCAGCTATTACAGCAGCTCTTATGGTAAGACCTAAGCCCGGGACTATGGCAGAAATTTGTTTTGGAGCCTCTAGAACCGGAAAATCTACTTCACTAAAATTTATATATATATATATATATATATATATATATATATATATATATATATATATATATATATATATATATATGTATTTATGTGTGTACGCGATAACTCTCGAACGAAACGTTTAATGCTTATGAAATTTGGTATGCAAACTGGATTCTCGATTTGCTAGGCTAAGTTCGTTAGCCAGACACATCGGATGCCCAGAAGTTGGTTTTTGGGCACTTTTGACAAAAAGTGTCCTAAGTGCTAAAAACATTTGAATTCAAAGGTTTTTTTTATACCATTGCGAAAAGCACACGAAATTTTATTAAAAAGGTCCTCTGAGCTATACCTGTTTGTCAGCTGGTTCTCCAGAAAAATTAAAAATAATTTACAAAATTTTGGGTTAAAGATTTTTTGTCCTTGTCTAACATCAGTTTAACATACCCCATGTTATTAGTTTAATTACACGCATACCGTAAACTCTGTTTAGACTGCCCTTAATATATTTCAAAAATTTGATCAGATTGATGATAAAATACTAAAAAATAAAGTCTAATAATTATAAGCAAATCATCATATTTATGATATTTTATCAATTAAACTGTAATTTTTCTTTAATCGAATAAATCTTTTATATTATCCACCAGCATAAACGTGTCTTTATATATCTATAAACAAAGTAGAGGATTGTCAAATATCATTGTCATTTTGTTTTAATTAAAAAATATGAGGCGTTCTAAAACGAAACTGGCCTAATTCATACAAAACGAGTTATTTAACGAAAAAAATAAAAAAGACGAGTTTTATCACAACTTACTGCTAAGGCCAGTTTTGCTATAACTATAATTTGAAACAAAAACCCTTTTTGATTAAATTGTAATAAGCAATACAAGCTGGAGAATCCATTTTCATCACTAACTCATTTTCGACCAGAACTGAAATAGATGACTTATTTGAAACGCCTCATGTTATTTTTTTTTTTTTTAGTTTGACATTTCAAATAATTTTTTTTTTACCAATAATAAATTCAAAATGAATATTAATTTCTAACATAAAATTCTTGAATTATACGTATTTTATTTATGTATTTGACAATTCAGGTGGATGTATTCATGCATACGAAATGTATAAAAATTTTAACATATTCTTTTTCATAATATATTTTTTTTGAAAATAATTCTCCATTTTATACTCAAGTTCATAGCAATTACCGAAAATACACCAAAATTCTATAATTTCCACATATTTTGTCAATCATTTCAATTCGTGAACAGTATAATTTAAAAATGGAAAGCAGATTTAGCTTAAAATAGTGCTAGCATACTGACACATTCTATTATCAAATTATTTAGTAAAATTACACAAGAAAACATGTTTTTATTATTTATTTATTTTTTTAAATACATTAATTAATTATTTTATGATTTCTGGTTATTTCTCTTCATAAGGCAAATATCTCCTTCATTTTTTTGCTTCGTAACTTTTCTTTCAGTTTGTAAATAAAACTTCCAGTTTAAAATCTGTACAATACAAAACAATTTTTACTTCTATTGAAGCAAAATCAAAATTACATTAAGTAAAAACTCATTTAATTTTAGTCTTCAATCGTAAATCAATTTAACTTTGTCTAAAAATTCCTTAATCGTTGTTCAATCTAGAAAAAAAAAACATCAAATTTAACGAAAAAAGTTCATAAAATGTATATATGATTATGAATATAGATAAGTATCTACTTACTTATTATATTATTATATTATATTTAGCCGGCGTTTAGCTTAAATTATAAAATAAATTAATAATAACAATAAAAATTAATAAAAATTGACAGCTTGCAAAATCAAATCAACAAGCATTATATATCTATTGTAGTACCTATGTAATAAACAATGAAATTTGAATTTAAAACTAACTGCTATAATCAGAGAATAAATTCGAATTGTAATAATTATATTGGTGATGCAAAGTTTACGCGAGCGCTCCTGTTTTTTTAAATTAGAAGCTATATCTGTATATCGTTCTGTGTGTATATGGTATTATGGTGTATCAAGTAAGGCTGTTTACACAATCAATGAAATAAAGAATAAGAAATAAGATTTAAGAAATAAGGAATAAGAAATAAGGAGTATGCCATCTAGTGACGTTGAATGGAACTTTAACGTAACTGCTCATAGGTATATGTATTTAGGTATTTTTGTACTTCAAAATTCATGAAAAAATAACGTTCGTGATGACTTTTATGTCACTCAAGTGAAAAAAATCACGAATTATGACGTACAAAAGTACCTACATATTTATATCTATGAGCAGTTACGTTAAAGTTCCAATCAACGTCACTAGATGGCATACTCCTTATTTCTTATTCCTTATTTCTTAAATCTTATTTCTTATTTCTTATTCCTTATTTAATTGATTGTGTAGACAGCTTAAATATTTTGGATACGTTTAAAATGCATTTATAGTCCAGTAGCACTAATTTTAAGCTCTATCTCACTCACTAAACATTAATTTTAGAATAGATGTAAAAATTTTTTAAAAAGAGATTCTTGTAGGGATTGCCGAAGAGAACATTTGTGCAAAATATTAACTCCCGGAAATGTTTTTTTTTGTATTGTTTAAACAATATTGAAAATTCATGAAGAGCGTTTTTTTACCTTTCACCGCTTACGTAGCCAAAAGGTGATAGATACAATAAAAAGTGTTAAGACCTTTTTTGTAGAGAATCGAATTCTCTACAAAAAAGTCCGGGAAAACATCTGTCTATCTTGAACAGGTGAAAAAATACAGCGCTCCAAACGCGCACTCAAAAATTCACTTTTTCCAACGTTCCGGCAAGATGTGTCGTCAGAAGGGCCTTTGTTTCCCAATAGTCCCAAAAGTCCAAAAAGCGTGGATGAGTCCATCAGCCAGATACGTTCGATCTTTAGAAGCGAAATTTTTGACCATTTTTAGTGGCTTTTTGCAAAATTTAAATTTTAAAAAAATTAACCACTCAACCGATTTTAAAAATATTTTCACGGTTAGATAGCTAAACTATTGTAGATAGATACAGGTTGTTATATGAAATCCGTCAGTGTCCAATCTCTGAAAATTCGCTATGTTATGCAGGTGCTGCGACAGGGGTATTTTTAAATTAAAATTAACCAGATATTTTAAGCATGTGTAATGAAGATTTTTTTAATTTTTTTATTGAATTTTAAATGAACAAGATAATGAAGGCAGTGTCATGATATAATATTATTAAATATTATAGAAAGATAACATAATAATAATGTTTATATGCCAGGAAAAAAATTTTAAAGAACTAGATTGATTTTGAAAATTTTTTCACTGACAAAGATCTAAGCTATTTTAGATATTTTGGACAGATATAGATTACGTAATGTAAGGTCCGCCAGGGTCCATGGGACCCAAAAGTGTGAAAAATAAACTAACCGACCGATTTTGAAAATTTTTTCACTGTTAGAGAGCTAAACTATTTTAAAAAGATATAGATTACCTTATGCAAGGTCCGCTAAGGTCCATTGGATCTAGGAGTGTCAAAAATAAAATAAGCGACCGATTTTGAAAATTTTTTCACTGTCAAAGAGCTAAGCTATTTTAGATAGATATAGAATACGTAATGTAAGGTCCGCCAAGGTCCATGGGACCCAAAAATGTCAACAATAAACTAACCGACCGATTTTGAAAATTTTTTCACTGTTAGAGACCAGAGAGATAAACTATTTTAGATAGATATAGATTAGCTTATGTAAGGTCCGCTAGGGTCCATTGGATCTAAAAGTGTCAAAAATACAATAACCGACTGATTTTGAAAATTTTTTCACTATACAGAGGTAAACTATTTTAGATGGATTTAGCTTATATGTTGTATGAGGTCGGTCAGAGTCCTGGGATCTTTTAAGCGCCAAGAATAAACTAACCGACCGACTTTGAAAATTTTTTCGCTGTTAGAGAGATAAACTATTTTAAATACTTATAGATTACGTTATTTAAGGTCCGTCAAGGTCCATGGGACCCAGAAGTGTCAAAAATAAAATAACTGACCGATTTTGAAAATTTTTTCACTATTGCAGAGGTAAAATATTTTAGATAAGTACAGTATGAGATCCACAACTGTCCTGCGGATGAAAATGCGGCATAGAAAACTACACAACGGGTTTTAAAAATAGTTTTACTGTTAGAAAGATAAAATATCCTATATTATATAGGATAGAAATAAGCTACCGAACCGATTCTCAATATTTTCTCATTGCTAGAGAATTAACTTATTTTAGGTGGATAGCACTATGCTGTACAAAGTCCGCTCGGGGTCTTGGGTCCCAAATATACCAAAAATAAATTACCTAGCCGATTTTGAAAATTCTTTTACTCTTAGAAAGCTAAACTAGTTTAGATGGGTATATGCGCCAAGCACCTTATGCGAAAAAGCGCCAAAAATTAACTACTCAACTGATTTTGAAAATCTTTTCACTCTTAGAAAGCTGAATTATTTTAAATGGATACAGGTCTTCGATGAGATCCGCCAGTGCCCAATATTTCGAAATTCGCTATGTCATGCAGATGCTGCGACAGGGGTATTTTATTATATTAAGGCGTGGGAAATAATTTCCCCATTGCATTTCCGTACAGTGTGGGCAATTGTTAATTTTTACATATAGTTAGCCGTGCACAAAATGTTACTTTTAATAGTAGGAGTAGAAAAAATATGTTACTATAGATATTAAAGTAATAGTATACTGTACAATAAGTGGGAAAAGAGGCTTATTTCTCACGAATATGAGTTTGTTGCGCGAGCCCGCAGGGCGAGTGCAACAATTCGTATGAGTGAGAAATAAGCTGTTCCCACGTATTTTACACTATACTTTTTCTACGAGCACATTTTTTTTCGTAAAATTTAACATAAATAATTAAAATAAAATTTAAATAAGTAGTAAAAATTTTTAAATTTATAATGTCAGTGGTAAGATGTTCAAATTTTTGCCAAAACATACTTTGAAACTATGGAAACAATAATAAATAATCAACATACATATGTATATTTTTAGTATTCTTTCTATATATTATATATTAAACTAACGGAACAGCCTACTTTTTTATTATATTAAGGCGTGGGAAGTAATTTCCCATTGTATTTCCGCACAGTGTGGGCAATTGTTAATTTTTACATATAGTTAGCCGTGCACAAAATGTTACTTTTAATAGTAGGAGTAGAAAAAATATGTTACTATAGATATTAAAGTAATAGTATATTGTACAATAAGTGGGAAAAGAGGCTTATTTCTCACGAATATGTATGAGTTTGTTGCGCGAGCCCGCAGGGCGAGTGCAACAATTCGTATGAGTGAGAAACAAGCTGTTCCCACGTATTTTACACTATACTTTTTCTACGAGCACATTTTTTTTCGTAAAATTTGACATAAATAATTAAAATAAAATTTAAATAAGTAGTAAAAATTTTTTAAATTTATAATGTCAGTGGTAAGATGTTCAAATTTTTGCCAAAGCATACTTTGAAACTATGGAAACAATAATAAATAATCAACATACATATGTATATTTTTAGTATTCTTTTTATTATATTATATTTTTATTATATTAAGGCGTGGGAAATAATTTCCCACTGTATTTCCGCACAGTGTGGGCAATTGTTAATTTTTACATATAGTTAGCCGTGCACAAAATGTTACTTTTAATAGTAGGAGTAGAAAAATAATTTTGCATATACAAATTTTAAATTTGCCGTAATCATTCATATTGTTCATATTATTGAAGATGGTTAAAAAATTACTCAACCAATGTCAACAAAATTTTTATGGGACCATTTGGAGAACTTTATCTACTAACTAAAAAAAGAATGGTGCAAATTCGGCCAGAAATGTGGGAGAAATCGGTGTACATACATAAAAAAAAATATACGGGTTGAATTAAAAATTTCCTCGTTTTTGAAGTCGGTTAAAAATATGAATGGGTACAAACAGGAAAAAGAAAGGATAGTTTTGATAGAATACTTTATTTAAGAATTCAATATTAAAAAGATTTTTATTTATTGAGTTAAATTTTATTAATGGCATCATTCATTTTCATCCTCACTATCATCAGTGATTTTATTGTTGTTATAATTTAAAGAGAGATCAACATGTAGTAGTTTTTTTGATCTGTCAAAACTCAATTTGTTAATTTTGAAATTTAAAACTTTGTAGTCAATTGTGGATGGCCTTCCACCAGCAGAAAATCATTTTTGTGTAGACATTTTGTTTACACGTTTTTTCATGTGTACTTATAAACAAGTAATAACGGTCAAAATAAATTGTTTGTTAGTGAAATGACAAATGATTTAAGTATTTTAAATTTTTTACAATTTTTTACGATTTTTTAGTTTGTTACATATTTTACAATTTTTTATATAAAAACTGTTCTTTTACATCACATGGCACAACTCTGACCGTGGGGTCTGGAAAAGGGCGGCTCTATTAATATTTTACGTTTTTTTTTCTTTTTCTTTTTATTATTATTATTATTATTATTATTATTAAAGATTTTACTAGAATCAACAGAAAATCTGTTATACATAGTACTGATAACAAATAAAAATATAACAAAGAAAGCATGAACAGGTCTGCCACAAAATGGTCCCTACAATAACAATTGATGATATTATATAACAAACACGAATTATACACATAATATTTTTATACAGAGTGTTCACTATATATAGTTACTTTTAAACGCACTGATATTTACAGGATTTAATTTTGAAAGTTTGATGACTTTATATTTCAGTTATTTGTGGTAATCTTCGTTTTAACCTCCTATTAACTGGGATTTGTTGTAGACCAATGCGTACGGCAATTTCATTGTTCTCTAAATTACGATAAAATGCAACTGATAATCGGTTGATAAATTCTGAAATATAGTTGAAAAAATATTCCCAGACACTTTTGTAGGTTTCCTTCTTTTATGTCCTTGTCGTACACTTTTCAACACTACACCAGTGTCCTTAATCAGTGGTTTTTATTTAGTTTTTTAAATATTTGACATAATAATATTTCATCTTCACAAAGTTAAAAAAATGATGCAATACTGTAAAGAAAAGTGAAATATGTTATTTTCAATTAGAATAAACTATTTTTGTTTGATTTTAACTGATTTGAAAATTGTAAGCAGTACATATTCACATCCACTGATTTTTGTTTTTCAAAATTATATTTTTAACAGTATTAAATATTTTGCAATGAATCCAGTCATTCAGTTATTTTATGTATATGTTTACAGTTATAATATATCATTAATGTCATTTGTTTTCGGTTTCTTTAAGAAATATTCTTCTGTAATCAAATTATTATTGAATAAACAAAATTTACATAAAAATATAAAATAGTGTTATTAACTTATTATTTATTATTACACGTATTTCGTAACCTAATGTTCAATTAGTACCCTATGCACTATTTATTTGTTTGACTGGAATTAGAAAAAGACAATCATTCGTTGACAAAGAAACTATCAAAAGTGTCTGGGAATATTTTTTCAACTATAGTTTCAATTTCCAGTTCTTTATGGGTTTGTTTATTTCGCATAAACCATGGAGCTTTCAATATTGTTCTTAATACCTTATTCTGGATAGTTTGTAGTTTATTAATGTTACTATCTGAAGCGCTTCGCCATATAGGGCAAGCGTAGGTTAAAAGAGGTCGGATGAGTGATTTATATAACAGAACACCACATTGTATTTTTAAGGAACTTTTCCTATTTAATAGAGGATTGATTTGTCCTATTCTTTTGTTTGTTTGTTTGATTTTAGCCTCAATGTGTTCTTTCCAATTTAAGTGTTTGTCCATTTCAACTCCCAGATATTTTATAGTTGTTATATTCCATTTTACGGGTTGGGCGTCTATTGTGATTGAGTTGTTAGTTGTACCACGTCGAAGAGTGAATATTTTTGCCATACATTTTTCAGGGTTTAACTTAATGTGCCAATTTTTAAAATATTCATTGACAGAATTAATAGCTTGTTGAGCTTTGTCTATGGCAGCGTCTAGTTGTTGATCTTGCACTAAAATAATGGTGTCATCTGCATATATCCCAATAGTTACGTTAATTACTTGGGGCATATCGCTTAAATATATGTTGAATAATATTGGCCCAAGTATAGAACCTTGTGGTACTCCCGCTGAAATTTGATGAACGGTAGATTTACCGTCTTCAACTGATGTATAGAATTTTCTGTTAGACAAGAAAGATTCTATAATATTAATTAGGTACGACGGGAATTGTAAATTTTTAATTTTGAAAATTAAGCCTTCGTGCCATATTCGGTCGAAAGCTTGAGCAACGTCTAGAAACAAGGCGACTGTATATTTTTTTTCTTCAAAACCTTGCTCAGTTAATTTAGTAACTCGAAGTAGCTGGTGGTTTGTAGATAATTTACTTCCAAATCTGAGTTGTAAGTCCGGAAGGATGTTTTGACTATTTATATAAATGTTCAATCGTATATGAATAATTTTCTCAAATAATTTTGATAGTCCATTTAACAAGCTTATTGGTCGATAACTTGCTACAGATTTTTTGTCTTTTCCTGGCTTACAAAATACTATTATTTTGGCTAATTTCCAGTCCTCTGGGAAGTACCCAATGGTCAAACATCCATTAAAAATACTACAAAGGAAACTAACTGCTTTGCGGGGCAAGAGTTTTAGCAATATGTTGGGAATGTCATCAGTACCTGGAGCTTTTTTATTCTGTAATTTCTTCAGTTCACTTTTTATTTCAGAAGGCTTTACCAAGTTTATTTGTTGACTATTTAGTTTGTTGGTATTTCCAATTGGTAAAATTTTGGGTCCTTGATCTGATATGGTAAAAGTTTTTTCAAAATTTTTTGCAAACACTTCAGCTTTTTCTTCGTTTGTGGTATATACTTTGTTGTCTGCATATAAAGGAGATATTTTAGTTTTTTGTTGGAGGATTTTTCTTGTTGCTTTCCACATTTGTGGATCACCTGGCTGAAACTCTTCAATATATGCTTGATAACTAGCTATTCTGTATTTATCAAGTTCGCTGTTTATTTGATGTGTCAGTTGGATTAACTTACGTTTCGTGTTACGGTCTTTGGTCTTTTGCCACATCCTTCTTATCCTGTTTTTCTCCTTTATCATTTTTAAAATATAAGTTAGCGGTTGCAATTTTAGTTGTTCGCGTTCAGAAGTAAAAGCTGAATTGTTTGCAGATGAAATTATAATATCGGTTAAATGTTTCACTGCTTTATCTATATCCTCTTTTGAATGGACATTTTTCGTTAGTTTTAATGTGGAGTTGACATTTTGTTCGTATAGGTTGTAATTTATTTTACCTCTTTTTATTTTACTATTTGCTTGAGACATTCTTGGATTATCTGTAAGGGTTATTATAACAGCAAAATAGTCTGAAAAGAGATCGTGATAAACCGCTTGTGATATTGACGGAGATATGTTTTCTTGTAGAATTATATCCAGAATGTCTGCTTTATGATCTAGCCGATATGGGATGTGAGTTGCTTCTGAAGGTGTATGCACTTGTATGAATTGATCATTTAAGATTTTTTCCAGTAAGTATCCATTAGGATTATTTGCTGAACATACCCATACAGTGCGTTTACTGTTCAGATCTCCAATTAGAAGTGTTTCATTATTGTCGCAGAAGATATTACAGATGTCACCCTTTAGAATTCTTTTGCTTGGCCTGTTATAACCGCAAACAATTTTTATTTGTTTATTGTTATATAGGCAGATTTCGACACCTACAGCTTCCAAATTTGATAATCTGGGCAGCATTATATTACGATGTTTTATTTTATTTTTAATGATAATTGTTACTCCTCCAGATGCAGTTGGATTATCACGATCATGTCGATATCCGGTGTATCCTGGAAAATGTAGAATCTCCGTTTCTATTAAATGTGTTTTCGTTATGCACGCAACGTCTATATTTTGTGATGTCAAGGGATACAGCAACATATTTCTTTTGTCCCTGATGCCATTAGCATTCCAGTTTAATATTTTTATATTTTGGATTATTTGTTTAGGTGAAAATGGAGTTTATGATATCGGTAAATGGAGACGAGGAAGACTGGTTGTTTAAAGGAGGGGGAGTAGGGGTAGTATCTTTTTTTTAATCTTCTTGCCTAACAGTGTCAGCATAGGAAAGATTATTTTTACGAATTGACGGCAAATAATTATTTTGACGATTTGATAAGTTTGTGTATACCGGTGGTATTTTTCGTTTAATTTCTTGAAAATATGGGCAGCTTTTATAATTGGCTGGGTGTTCACCCATGCAATTTACACATTTTGGCGGAGTAGTAGAGGATTTTTGACATTCTGTATGATGATGTGAGGCGAGACACTTGACACAGCGAGCTTCAAGTTTGCAATAGTTTTTGGTGTGGCCGTAACGTTGACAGCGAGTACACTGTGGTACTTCGGGATTTTTACGACGTGGTTCGACAGCAACAATGGCGTTAAATAAGGATTTCAGTTTGAATATATTCTTACTATCAGGATGTTTTGGGTCCAGTTCGACTACACATAATGGAGTAGGCTTTTTGTTTTTTGTAAGTATCCGTGTCACTTTTTTAACCAAACAGGTTTTTGATATTTCAGAGTAAATTTCGTCATTTGTCAGAGAATATGGAACATTTCGTATCACTACTGAATAATTTCTTTCACCAGGTGGGCAAAATGAATGATATTGTATGTTTGATTTATCATAGAATGCTGTTAGATTTCTGAAATCTGTGATGGTAGTGGTGTTTACCTTGATTATATTGTTGGGCTTCTGTTGAGTGGTGTATTCACTTGACAGGGCACTTACTGAGATCTCCAATTATTTTTTGATAATTCTGAGCATTATGCAGAAATATTAGTGGTATTTTTGGTGTATTTATGTTCATTGTGACATTTGATGGCGGTGAATCGTTGTCATCGCTATCATCGGATAAAATTTCGTAGCGATTTTTCACTTGAACTGCACATTTGGATCGCTGTGGTGGTGGACCTTGTGCTCTTGAAGCGGCTGGCTTGCGTTTAGTAGCTGAGCGTATGAATTCTGTCCGATTTTCAGATGTAAGGCTTGACTCTGGTTGATTTTCAGATTCCGGTTCTGGATCTGGGTATATTTTTTCATCTTGTGATGTGCTGAACATATTCACCTAGGTACCCTCTTATTAGAGATGTCGATTTTAAATCGATTAATCGAAGATCGATTAATCGAAGCTTAAAAAATCGATTTTTTTTTCGATTTTTTTCATTTGAATCGATTCATGAATCAATTATTAAAAGTAAGAGATCGACAACCGATTTTTTTGAAAAATAATTTCATTTTTATTTTAATTCTACACAGAAACATGTATTAAAAGGAAACACCAAAAATATTGTTGTTAGTTGTTACTTTTTACCCGTTGTGATAACAATGGGTAAAACTCCCCATGTGGCTATACTCGTATGTATAACTATATACGCATTATCTTTCCTAATTAGTTCCAGTAGTATCCAATGTGCCAATAGCCAATATGTATACCATATAACCATATAACATAATATATGTACCTACCATATGTACTATGGTAGGTACATATATTATATTGACCATGAATGCAAAAAGAAAGGCAGACCACCCATGTGCCAAGTGATGCCTCTTCTACAAAAGGACTTACATATTTAGAAAAGTTTTTTTGTCAGTTTGTTTGAAATTTTTAAATAAACTTGGTTCATTCCGTGATATTCGTTCTATATATTCAGTTGCATCACTCCAATTTTTTCCTACTTTCACCAATCCACGTTAGCTCATCGTCTTTCCAAGTATAATATAAAACGTTTTTACATAGTCCTTCCATGTACTATCAATTAAATTCCTTAACAAACTATCAGTTAATTTTTTTTAAACTTTTCAAAATTTTGATTTTTTAGATCGATCTTACAGAATCGATTTTTTTTTAGTCGATTTTTTTTTTTTGGATCGATTTTTTTAATTTCGATTTAAATCGATCCAAAAATCGATCTTTTTTTTGGAGAATCGACATCTCTACCTCTTATGCAGAGAGTACCCAGTGAACACTCGGTATATGCAATACACTTATAGTTTAATGTTTTTAATAAAGTTTTAATTAATACAATAATATGTTGTTTCTAATTAATAATAGTTTTGTAATAATTTCGAAAAATATAATAAACACTGACAACAATAATATAATCTTTACTGTAAGACAGCTAGATGTGTTCTCTGATTTTATGGTTTATATGACTGTCTATCTGTTTCAGAATAATGAATCCCCATCTAGTGATAAAATTAGAAGATCCACGAAACAGGAAATTGACAGCGATAGTGATAACGCACTTGTTGATGACAATGAGTACAGTTCAGAACCTGATACAAAGAAGACTAAAAGCGAAGGTAACATTGAACCATCATTAAAACAAATAAAATTTACCACCACATAACATATTTTTTCAGCAAATGTAAGTGCAACTTCAAATTCCTCCAACCTTAAAAGTCTCAGGCGACCTTTACTTAAAAGAAAGAAAAGATTTGGAACCCATCCAATTAAGCATGAAATGGCTACAACAGTAACACAACCCCGTTCGATAACACAAGGTAGCCCAAAAATTGCCAAAACAAAAGATGAGTGTGATCTTTATGGTGAATTAGTGGCGAAAAAATTACGGAAAATGGATGAACGAACAAGAGATATTGCTATGAATCGAATAGATAACCTTCTATTTCAAATGAAAATGAATTATTTTAATTATGAACATTCACCAAATGAAAGTCAGAAACAAGCTTCATCTTCGACTTATCAATCGGCGGCTAATCAATCTCCACCGACATCACCGCATTCTCAGGATGTTGATCCAATTGATACTGAATCAGCAGAGTTTCAAATTAAATGTTATGAAGAAAGTGCTGCTGAATGATGACATTGTTTTTTACATTGCTACTTATATTTATATATTTTTTATAAAATAAACACTAGATACAAAATTATTTTGGTAAATTCGTTGTTTAGGTTATTTCAAGCTCCCGAAATTATCTATACGTAGGTATATTAGCTATTAATTTTATAAAGAGATAATGTGAGTTTGTTTATATTAAATGAATAAATACGTACATTTCGGCCATTATTGAAAATTGCTTTAATTGGGTATTTAACAATTTTTTGAAATGTATTTTAAATTATTCACATGCGTCTAATAAATATGAAGTTAAATCCTTTTTTTAATACATTGATAGTAGGCGGAAGAACATATTTTTTTATTTATGTTCCAAAGGAGGGGTATCGATAAGGCCTTATTTCCGCCCCAAAATGACGAAACAATTGGTATTACCTGTGGGATGCCAAACTATGGTTTAACTGTGATTTTCGTTCAAAATAGCACATCTTTAATAACATTTCAATTTTTTTTTTATGTCATCGAAGGATGATATATTAATATCGTTGTGTGATCATAGTGGGGGAAACATTATTATAGAGTTGTATATCCATATTGAATAATTATAGAGTTGTACATACATATTGAATAAACGCAAGAGGACTGTAGAGTTAACAACTATAGAGTTAACGAAAAATCATAAATTAACACTTTCACTGAGGTGACATTACTTAGTGCGTGTCAAAAACACGCACTTAACGAATTCTTTTTTATATAGAGCACATGGAGGAATCAGTTTCTTTTTTTTTAATGTTATGTTTTCATGTTCTCATGTTACTGTACAATTTATTTAAAAATTACGTTGCTTCCATTTTGTGCTCATAGGTAAACACAAACAAAATGATTTTACAATTAAAAAATTGATCATTATAAATGCATTAAATAAATTTATTGAAGTGCCACCACGGTACAAACTTGCTAGAACATGTCAGTTCGTTGTTTTGACGGCGTACAGGAGTGACTAAGATGGAAATTTCCCACTTTTACATAGATGACCAAGGTCTTTATAAAATATTTTTACATAAGGAATCGAGTGATATTTTGAGAATAAAAATTCAATCTAGGCACACAGCTTCCAAAATATACTCTCTTTGGATAGAGTACAGTTCCACTATTGTACTAACCGGCACTGTCAGTGCAAAATAGGGGCAAGACTTGTTGGTTGTTGCGCTCATATTGCCTCCGTAATCTGCTATTGAAGTTACAACAGATATCAGGATCATACTACTCGAAGAGTCGCATGCGAATTCAAAAAAATTTTAATGGATGCAAATGTTGAAGGATATTGGAGTGGCGAGAATGAAGACTAGATAAGGAGTGTAAAGTTTAAAAATGATGAACTTTTAGAATTATCCAAAAAAATGGATTAATTTCATAATTTTGCCTTTTCATAAAACCTTCCTAAAATAATGAGATCAACAGTAAAGTAAATGATAAATGAGAATATTCTGGCATAATATTTATTCCATCTTGCTAGTTACAGTGTAAACTCCATATAACGAAATTGAAGGGACCGGGTATTTTATTACGTTATAAAGAGTTTTCGTTATATGGAGAGTAAAAGAAAACAATATAATCTTATAAATACAACTTACGAATTTAGTAAGTAATTTTAATTTTAACTGAATTAAGTGAAAAAATTTACATATAATTATAATTTGTTAAATTGTTCTTTTACTCGCCATGTTTACAGTTAAAAAGTTTGAAAGCAACTAAAAAAATATGATAACGTAAAGACAGCAATATAACAATAATACGGAAGTACAGTAGGTAAAAACACGTGCTACGCAATTGCAAAAAACAAATAAACAGATTTCTAAGAATCCCTTTGTGCGTACGAAATATTTACCACTCTATATCATTATTGTGTTTAAAGGTCAATGAAATAAAATTTTACGGGGGTTTAAATAATGACGTATTTTTCGCTATTAAGAGTGGCTGTTACGTTATGAAGAGTGTTTCAATATATGGATGATAATGTAAACCTAACAAACCTTAGCAATTTCTACGTTTTAAGGAGTTTTTCGTTAAATAGAAGTTCGCTATATAGAGTTTACACTGTACTTTTTTGTAAACCTAATGCACATATAAAAATTCATGGAGTGGATGGGGCGAAAATAAGGCCTTATCGATACCCCTCCTTTCCCGCTAAAACCAGTATCATTACTTTATATGGTACTATTGACGTCATCACAGCTCAGCATTATTAAATGACCTATATTATTGTTTGTAAGTATTTTGTTGTCATTTTTTCACAATTTTATTTTTGAAACGAAATCGAAAAGAACAAAATTTGAAAACTTGAAATAACAGGGTAGCATACAACGCTTACACAGAAGTTTTCGAATTTTTAAATTTTATCGAACAAAAGTCACTGTTGATTGTAAGTTGATAACATTAAGGCATCAATTTTCGACAGATTAAAATTATCAACCTTTATAAATTCTCCTTTTGTTGTTAATATATCACGCAAAATAACACAAAACGAAATGAAACACAAATAAAATGGAAGAAAAACAATGACAAAATAGATTTTGTTACTACGGTTACTAAGGTTACATGCTGACAATTACTGGGCGGTGACGTAAGCCATTTCATATTGTTTAGATGTTTCCTTACGTTTCATTACGTCATCATTAACGTAAATTTTGTAAGTTTTTAAATTAAATTTTTTATAATTTTGTGCGATATTATTAATAAACGGGCAATATCTGAAACAATTATAAAATAAGTAATCATTTAGAAATGACGGAACCCTTTTTTAAGGCTGCAGTCAAATGCTCAATTATATATTTGTAATATATTTTCCGGAATGAACCAGGAGTAGTAAAAGGAAAAAGACTTTTCCCACTACTGTCTATTTTTATTAGGAGGTAAGGGGAAATCTTTTGAAAAGTCTCGACTGAGTTGACTGTCGTTTACTTAAACAAACTATTTGTTTAACACGTCGACAGTCATAAGCATAACATATTATGATGAACTGGTTTATTATTTTGACAAATAATATACTTTATATGGAACTGTCGATGCAATATAGCGTCAGGCATGCCTTATTTGACGCCGCGCCGTACAGCGTCAGTAACCGTTAACGTGATAATTAATTTTTATTAGCAACCCATTTATATCAGCTTTATATTAGAATTAGCATTCGAAACAATTTTTTGTTTATCTGTTTTTTTGACACTAGCTTACATGCTACTGAATTATGGTACTTAATTGGTTTGTCTCTTTATTCTAAATGAATAGACGTTAAATATAACGTAAAAGCCCTCATTATGGAACGGTATCTAATACTGGAACAGTTTTAACATTTACATATTTATTTCTTTAATTAAGTAAGAAAATATTAAATGCGAGGTGAATTTAAATTGAAAAACAATCATTCTATTAATAATAATTTTTGTCATCAGACGTTTCTTTCAGAAATAACTTCATTAATATGTAAATGTCAAAACTGTTCCAGTATTAGATACCGTTCCATAATGGGGGCTTTTACGTTATATTTAAAATTATTTATAGTACCTAAACAGGATGGTATGGGCGTAATCGCTGCAAATTCAAATTTATTGAAATTTTTTGATTGGCATTAGTTCAGTAGGCTGTGCCGATTATGGTTATCCATGTTACCATTTGGTAACGCTCGAGATTGTTTAAAACAATTTCATAATGAAAGGATAAGTATAATATTTATTGAAACCCAACAAATATTTGATCAAATATATCGAGCTCCTCGAGTCAACATGCAAAATGTTAAAATATTTTCCGAAAAGAATACAATCGGCGAGCAAGAAAAAAAACACAATTTTTAATTTTTAAGGTTTTATTTTAAAATTTTGATCGAGTACAAATTAAGTAAAACACAAATATACCGGCCTGTGAAAATTTAATATAATTATAGCGATTTTTAATTGATTAGGTATACGAAATGTTGAATTATACCTAGTTTAAATTTTTGAAATTCAATAATGTAAGTCAAAAAGAAATGTATAAGAACATCAAATTCATAGGAGGGCTTGAACGTTCACGCAGGTATAAACAAACCTACATAAATATACAAAAATGAGTTACTAAATATTTCTTATTCAAAAATAAGTTACTAAATATTTCTTATTTAAAAATAAGTTACTAAATATTTCTTAACTCTTTGCACTCAAGCAAAAAAAAAGTGAGTTGTAAATAGGCTGGTAAGACATGTAGTACATGACAACGACCGACGTTCTTTTTTTGACGGATTCTTTTGACGTTCTAACCTTGTTTCCCCAAGGTTGAATACTAAATGCGCTAAATACGTCCTCAATGCTGTTTTTATTAGTTTTTAATTTTAAAAAGATAATTCAACGTGATTTTGTATTATTTTATTTACAATTTTTCTAATAAATGAATGTGTTTGCTGTTATTAAATAAAATATTCATGTAATGTGAAGTATGAGCATTCATTACAGTTCAACATTCAGTTTGTCATGTGGTACATGTCTTATGATCCAACAGACAAAACACCTTTAAATATGGTAGAGTTAATGGACAAACCACCTTGTCATGCTGTACATGTCTTATAAGCGCAAAGGGTTAAATATCGGCTACAAATTTTAATAAAAGTTTTATTTAATTTCAAAAATGTTTTCCTTTTTTTTATAGACAGCGTTATTTTAAACAGTCTCCAAGCAGGTTACCGTTTGGTAACTTAGATTGTCATAACTGGTACCGCTTCCAGAACTGATTTCAGAAAAAAATTCGAGGTGAATTTGGAACAATTGCGCCCATACCACTTTATCTATATATTAAGATGAGATGTTGACTTCGAGCGTTCTATATTTATAATACTGATGTGATGACACTGATTGTGAGTAATGAACGTGAAATATCGATTCACTTTTAAAGCAAACTACGTAAAAATTCCTCAAAGAAGTGCAATAGAAAATATTGATTATTGTTTTTCTAAATGTAAAATGTTGAAAGAAAAGGGTTTTACTTAGCCGCTCAGCGTAAAGTAACATACACACAGAAAGACAAAATACATAATAACAATTGTTTCCACATTTTTCATCACAAAAGTTAATTTTTAGGCTACTCCATAAAGAGTCCCTAATGTGTCCCACTTTGCAGGGCAGCGCTTCGTAAGAGTGGTCCAAAGAAATGGGGGCTTTTACGTTATATTTAAAATTATTTATAGTACCTAAACAGGATGGTATGGGCGTAATCGCTGCAAATTCAAATTTATTGAAATTTTTTGATTGGCATTAGTTCAGTAGGCTGTGCCGATTATGGTTATCCATGTTACCATTTGGTAACGCTCGAGATTGTTTAAAACAATTTCATAATGAAAGGATAAGTATAATATTTATTGAAACCCAACAAATATTTGATCAAATATATCGAGCTCCTCGAGTCAACATGCAAAATGTTAAAATATTTTCCGAAAAGAATACAATCGGCGAGCAAGAAAAAAAACACAATTTTTAATTTTTAAGGTTTTATTTTAAAATTTTGATCGAGTACAAATTAAGTAAAACACAAATATACCGGCCTGTGAAAATTTAATATAATTATAGCGATTTTTAATTGATTAGGTATACGAAATGTTGAATTATACCTAGTTTAAATTTTTGAAATTCAATAATGTAAGTCAAAAAGAAATGTATAAGAACATCAAATTCATAGGAGGGCTTGAACGTTCACGCAGGTATAAACAAACCTACATAAATATACAAAAATGAGTTACTAAATATTTCTTATTCAAAAATAAGTTACTAAATATTTCTTATTTAAAAATAAGTTACTAAATATTTCTTAACTCTTTGCACTCAAGCAAAAAAAAAGTGAGTTGTAAATAGGCTGGTAAGACATGTAGTACATGACAACGACCGACGTTCTTTTTTTGACGGATTCTTTTGACGTTCTAACCTTGTTTCCCCAAGGTTGAATACTAAATGCGCTAAATACGTCCTCAATGCTGTTTTTATTAGTTTTTAATTTTAAAAAGATAATTCAACGTGATTTTGTATTATTTTATTTACAATTTTTCTAATAAATGAATGTGTTTGCTGTTATTAAATAAAATATTCATGTAATGTGAAGTATGAGCATTCATTACAGTTCAACATTCAGTTTGTCATGTGGTACATGTCTTATGATCCAACAGACAAAACACCTTTAAATATGATAGAGTTAATGGACAAACCACCTTGTCATGCTGTACATGTCTTATAAGCGCAAAGGGTTAAATATCGGCTACAAATTTTAATAAAAGTTTTACTTAATTTCAAAAATGTTTTCCTTTTTTTTATAGACAGCGTTATTTTAAACAGTCTCCAAGCAGGTTACCGTTTGGTAACTTAGATTGTCATAACTGGTACCGCTTCCAGAACTGATTTCAGAAAAAAATTCGAGGTGAATTTGGAACAATTGCGCCCATACCACTTTATCTATATATTAAGATGAGATGTTGACTTCGAGCGTTCTATATTTATAATACTGATGTGATGACACTGATTGTGAGTAATGAACGTGAAATATCGATTCACTTTTAAAGCAATCTACGTAAAAATTCCTCAAAGAAGTGCAATAGAAAATATTGATTATTGTTTTTCTAAATGTAAAATGTTGAAAGAAAAGGGTTTTACTTAGCCGCTCAGCGTAAAATAACATACACACAGAAAGACAAAATACATAATAACAATTGTTTCCACATTTTTCATCACAAAAGTTAATTTTTAGGCCACTCCATAAAGAGTCCCTAATGTGTCCCACTTTGCAGGGCAGCGCTTCGTAAGAGTGGTCCAAAGACGACGTCATATCGAACGATAAAACAGTAATGCAAATCGTTCGACAAAAAGTACAGAGATTAGCATGTCCACACGTTTCCAACTTATCAAATTTCAGTTTTGCGACGTTTGTCATGGAGGAAGTGCTTTTTTGGGCACTCTATGGCGTTGAATTACAATGAAAAGTAAAATTAAACGAAATAAATTGAAGATTAAGATGGTCGAGGGAATGGCTATTAAAAACAGACGAATTTTCTCATGTCAGATTATCTCGTCGAACTTCATAATAAAGCAGATGATTGGCGTAATTACCTGAGGATGGACACTGAAACTGAAGATTAGACATTATAAATTTACACAAAAAAGACAAAAAAAATCAATACAAAAAATGGTTAAATGCACGGACCCTAAGCAACAGAATATATTACGATATATTACGTAAAAATACTACAAATCATTCCAATAAAACAAAGATTTGTCCATTCGCACCAACTTGTCGAATCAATTTCCATAAAATGATGCCTCGCAGTCGCAGCTCAGATTTTCGACTTATCCTACAATCTTATTTCAATCATGCAGGACGTCCGTTTTGTGGCCCACACGTTCCGTTTTACTTGTTACGACTTGTCTGATTCAACAAATCGTTCGATAAGACGTTGTGTCTGGACCGCCCTTTAAACTTTTCCCGTTCAACATCTCCCGAACAAGGGATCGGGATTCGAGTCCCAGCCGATCCAGTTTGATAATTTTTCAAACACTGTGTGGATTTTAATTAACATAATGAATTGATCATACATGCCAAAGTAAATCGAGTGTTCAAGTACTAGCTAAAGCTGGACATTGAGTAAATATATGAAATTGGTATATGTATAAATACGAACAAAAGTTCGCCATACATTAATAATGTTTCACAGGCACTCGTCTCGCATTAAAGAGAGGATGTGTTTGATTGATTGCCGGACTGAAGTGTCACTCGAATAAGCGGTTCGGTAGCCTAATTGGTAAGGTACTTGGCTAGCACCAAGAGATCCGGGTTCGAGTCCCAGCCAATCCAGTTTGATATTTTTTCAAACATTATGTGAATTTTAACAAATAAATATATAAATGATTTATTTTTTTGTTGAACCCTTTGTTTGAATTACATTTTCATGATTCCACCATTTTGTTTAGCTACTCCAATTGGGGTCCTGACTCACAGTTTAAAAAGTGTTGGTTTAATTATGTATAATATAATCCTTATTTAAGTAAATTATCTGTAACAAATCGAGAAAAAGTGATTTGAACTTTAGTATGTTACGCCCCAACGTTATTATCAATCGTTAAAGCACTTGTACAAATATCTAACTTAAATAAATAATCAAAATCACATTTACATTGTTTGTAAAATGGCCCTTAAAAATGTTATTCTATGAGTAGCGTTGGTAACGTCGTATTGTACAACATAAAATAAATTAACATAATGAACATTTGGAATCTACTGATGATTGAAGTGTATATTTTTATTTATTTTATTAACGTTCCTTTAATGTTCATATAATCTTTTTTCCAAACACTAGCTTCAAGTACATATTTATTATGTTTTTATTATGTAAATTTAAAATCATGGATTTAAATTTAAAATGAACGATTTAAGGAATATTTTTTTAATTGTAAACGTACTACAGATCCCAATTTGATCATTTTTTCGCCAAATTAATTTTATTAAATTTTTAAAACGAATTCAGGAATTTCATTCGGCGCTCAGTAAAAAATTTGCATCCTCCGGTCAAAAATCAAACGCACAAATTCCATTCGGTTCACGGTGGCGAGAAAGATGATAAAAGTTGGCAAAAATTATTTAGGCCTATTAGTCAATACAAAACAGTAATACAAGGACACAAGATATCCACCAAAATTTTAATCAAGTGATATCTTGAAAACCATTCTTAGGATTAATTCAAAACTCACAAGTCCTGTGTAAGCTAAGAATAGTATAGACAAGCTGCATACCTTTAAAATTCGACTGTTGTGCCGCCTATTGGGAAAGCAAGTCAACCTTGGCGTTCGCTGTTACCTTAAATATATATAGGCTAGTCAATTTATTTAAAAGAAAACTAGTTAGCGGAAAGTTTAGTCACAGTCCTAATAATCTTAATTTTTTATGTTTTCTGGGTCGCTGAACACGAATTTGAGGTTTGCTGACAGATATTTTGCCCGAAACATTGATTATTTTGCGAAAAAAATCAAATTTTTGTTAATTTTTTTAGATTTTTTTACCTTAATCTTGGTAAATATGCATTTTCTCGAAAAAGTTGTTCTTTACAAAATTAAAGTAGACAAAATTTCCTACAAATTTTGTAGATAACAATTCTTTCTACGACCAACCGATACGCTGCTAGAACGCATTAAAAAACCGGCGTAATTTTTAAAAATAAAAATTGCCAATTGTCACTGGCTTTTGTCAATAAAAAATGTTTTGCCGTCAGTTGCCAGAAAACACGCATAGGATCTGGTTGAAATTTTCGTTGATTATTACTAATATAATAAACAACAACATGCCATGCCGTCAGAAAATACACGGCTGGTCGATTTCCCGGAAATAGACTTCAAATCATCATTATTATAAACGCTTATTTTTACAAAAAAATTTTTTGGCTGTCAATTTCCATAAAACCACGGATAGGATTTGGTTAAAATTTTCCCTGGTTATTACTAATATAATAAGCAACAAAATTCCGTGCCAGCAGAAAGTACATGGCTAACCTTTTTCCCAAAATTTGACTATGTTTTATAAGCCCTATTTTTAATAAAAATTTTTTTTGCCTTCAGTTGCCACTAAACCACGCATAGGATATGGCTCAAATTTTCGTTGATTATTGCTAATATAATGAGCAACAAAACGTCATTCCAGCAAAAAATGCACGGCTAGCCGTTTTCGAAAAACTTGACTTTGAAAGATGTATTATAGGCGCTTTTTTTAACAAAAAATTTTTTGCCGTCAATTGTCAGAAAACCACGCATAGGATCTGGTTCAAATTTTCGTTGATTATTACTAATAAGCAACAAAACACCATGCCAGCAGAAAATACACGGCTAACCGTTTTCCCAAAATTTGACTTCAAATGATGTATCACAGGCGCTTTTTTCAACAAAAAATTTTTTTTGACGTCAATTGCCAGAAAACTACACATAGAATCTTGTTTAAATTTTCACTGGTTGTTACTATTAACCGAGACAAGACACAATGCCAACAAAAAATACACGGCTAGCCGTTTTTCCGAAATTGTATCAATTGAGTAATTTTAATTAAAAATTGGTTTTTAAATCATTTGTCTCCAATTTTCTTCTAGATTTTACGATTTTACAAATCTATATTTTAGACGAGGCTCGTAATCAGCGGACCCAATAGTTTATTAATTTTTAAGTTTATTTTGCTAAGTTTATTATACATGGCCAAGACTATCGTAACATGGGTCATTTCCATGGAAATCGAAAGAAAAATGGTAGAATAAAGTTTTTTTTTTTATTTTTAAAAATTACACCCGTTTTAGCGAATTTCGAAAACTCGAAATTCAGCTATTACAGCAGGTGTCATGATTCAACCTCCGGCGGAGACCATAACAGAAATATGTCTTGAGGTCCCTAAAATACGAAAATGATATTCACTAAAATTTATATATATTTATATATATATATATATATATATATATATATATATATATATATATATATATATATATATATATATATATATATATATATATATATATATATGTCGCCACGATAACTTTCGAACGAAACGTTTAATGCTTATGAAATTTCGTATGGAGACTCGATTTTGATCTGGCTTGGCTAAGTTCTTTAGCCAGACACATCGGATGCCCAGAAGTAGGTTTTCTGGCCATTTTTTATCATTCGATCCTATCATTAGACAGTTCGATTTTTACATCTTTAAAAAGCCAAAACAAAAAATTATCAAGAAAATATTCTTATAATTTTCTTTTTATTTTAAGTATTTTTCGAGAAAATGTAAATTTTCACTTTTGTATTATATTTAATACAATTATACAATATATTATATTTAATACAATTATATGTAAATTTCTTTCTTTGTTAGTCTAATAAGTAATTTATATTTATGTCTCAGTTCTTTATGAAATATAAAAATATTTCATTTTTTTTAAAGATTTTTGTGAGAAAAAGGGAAATCTATTCACATACATGTATTATAATACACATACATATACATAGTATTGTTTCTCATTTATTGCATTATAATTAGCATAGTGCTGTCTCAAGTTGCAAATGAAAATTAAGCAGATTTTCTAAGCTTATGTAATTGAAAAATTTTTTTTATTGAATTTTTAAATAAACAAGAAACTGAACATTATGTTATGATATAATATTATTAAATATGAAACAAAACAACATAATATAATATGTATGTATGCACGGAAAAAATTTTGAATCGATTTTGAAAATTTTTTCACTAATAATTATTAATGTTAAACAATTAAACAATTTTAAATGGATTTAAGGTATTTTATGTGAGGTCAAGATTTTCGGGACCTAAAAAGGCCAAAAATTAATTAACCAATCGATTTTAAAAATTTTTCACAGTTAGTAAGTTAAAGTATTTGAATTAATTAATTAAATGACGTCCGCAAGAACCTTACGTACTGCCATAAGTTATATGTGATCCCTACAACCCTTTTCTTACTGTTAGAGTACTAGAGTTGTATGAGTTTCGCCAGGGTTTACTGATCCCATAATTGTAAAAAATAAACTAAACGACCAATTTTGAAAATTTTTTCACTGTTACAGAGCTAAACTATTTTAGATAGATATAGAATACATTATGTAAGGTCCGCCAGGGTCCATAGAACCCAAAAGTGTCAAAAATAAACTAACCGACCGATTTTGAAAATTTTTTCACTCTTAGGGAGCTAAGCTATTTTAGATAGATATACGTTACGTTATTTAGGGTCGGCCAGGGTCCATGGGACCCAAAAGTGGTAAAAATAAACTAACTGACCGATTTTGAAAATTTTTTCACTGTTACAGAGCTAAACTATTTTAGATAATTATAGATTACGTTATGTTAGGTCCGACAGTGTCAGTGGGACCTAAAAGTGTCAAAAATAAAATACTGACCGATTTTGAAAATTTTTTTATTATTACCGAGGTAAACTATTTTAGATAGGTACAGGTTGTGTTATCTGAGATCCACAACTGTCCTGCGGATGCAAATGCGGCGTAGGATGCTACACAACGGGTTTTGAATATATATATATATATATATATATATATATATATATATATATATATATATATATATATATATATATATATATATATATATATATATATATATAAAGTCCGCCTAGAATATCCGGTCGAGTTGATTTTTTAATGAGGTCCACCGGGATCTTGCAGATACCAAAACGCCAGTAATAAGCTTCCGAACCGATTCTAAAAAAATTTTCACTGCTAGAGAACTAAATTATTTTAGATGGATACAACTATGCTGCACAAAATCCGTTCGGGTTCTTGGGTCCTCAAAAATGCCAAAACTAATTACCCAGCCGATTTTAAAAATTCTTTTACTCTTAGAAAGCTATTTTAAGCTATTTTAAATAGGTCTTAGACGAGATCCACCAGTGCCCAATATTTGGAAATTCGCTATGTTATGCAGATGCTGCGACAGGGGTATTTTAGTGTGTTCTAACGGCGTAGCGGTTGGTCGTAGAAAGAATTGTTATATACAAAATTTGTAGGAAATTTTGTCGACTTTAATTTTGTAAAGAATAACATTTTCGAGAAAATGCATATTTACCAAGATTAAGATTAAAAACCTAAAAAATTAACAAAAATTTGACTTTTTTAGCAAAATAATCAATGTTTCGGGCAAAATATCTGTCAGCAAACCTAAATTCGTGTTCAGCGACCCAGAAAGCATAAAAAATAAAAATTATTAGAACTGTGACTAAACTTTCCCTTAACATTCCTAATATGCTTAGACTAATATGTAAATTTTTAAAAAATGTTTTATTAAATAAATAAAAATGTCATTTACTATTTATTTTGGTTTTCAGTTCATTAAAATCGATCTTTTATACTCTAAATCAGACCCCCAAATGTCAAATTTACGATTCATTTTTAAATAATTTAGTTAAATGGAACCTTTTTGACAGATAAACCTAAAAAATATCAATCATCCAATTATTGTGATTTTAAAATATAAAATAAATTTCTTTATTATTGACAAAAATTAAAAATTTGTATAGGTAATTATTTCATTCATTCATGGTACGTATTTTAATATTTTTACGAAATTTTTTAGTAATTATAATAATAAACAGCATTGAAGTTCACGAAATAGTATGTGTATATTATGCAACACGGGATATCTACATAAAGTAAAATGCAGTAGTAAAGTAAAATTTATAATGAATTAATGATCATGCTATAATAAAACGATTTTAAAAGGACGAATATTGCCACAAACTGTGAGTATTAACAATCACTTTTTCGTTACAACTGTTGTAAATAAATACTGTAGAAAAAAATCCTAAATGAAAATATCAAATTGAAGAAATTCATTCTCGTCCGTAGATTAAAATAATATAAACTGAAAAAGAGTGTTTTCAGTAAAATCAAAATCTTGAAATTATTCGTTTTAATTTTCATTGAGGATTTTCTTTTATTTTTTCGCCTTTTAAATCCATTTTGACAAACTTTTTACATTAGTATTTTTAGATGTCAAACGTTAGTTTTGACAAAAATTCCACTAGAGCGCACCACTTGACCTACGCAGCTTGTCTATATTTCGTGATTGAGGTTGTAAGCTGCATATTACACCCGAGCGAAAAAGTTACGCAAGAGCGGCGAGTGCGTAATTGCACGAGTGTGTAAGATGCTTTACAACCGAGTTATGTACTATACTTTATCTACGACTAACATGAAATTCACAATAAACGATAAAAATTTGGTACAAATCTATAAATACAATACATTAAAATTACGTAGTATTTGAAATTTAGGTATTAAAAACAAACGTAAATATTCATTCAGTTGCTAGGTAAAATGTTTGTACAGATTCTGATATGTATAATATGTATATCACTGTATAATATATAAGATATAAGAATTAATAAAAGTGTAGTAAACTTTGATATTTTACGTTTACGTACATTGTAAATAAGTGTAAAGAGGCATTTTTTGTACAACTGGATATATGGCTGTACGTAAAACGTAGCTTACTTACAAGGAAAGGTATCCAATGGTATCTCTTAAAAATTTTTGAAACTTTAGTGGATTGTAGATTGTAGATTGTAGATCAACTCCGCTGTTGCGGTTTTGTTAGTTGACAATTGCTAGGCAACAAATTTTCGTTAGACAAACCCAAATTTATTCGAAAAAATACAAACCTCTCGTATAATATATATGGGTAGTTCTTCAAACTATAGAATTTTGGACGGCCCAACGCATTTTGTATATAAATATTTTGAAAAATACATTTTTTCTAGATGGAAACTGTAAACCATTACTGCATCTAACTGGTCACTCAAAATAACCCGGTTTCGAAATATATTTTTTTATAAAAAATGACACTTAAAATGTAAAATTCTCAGTCTCCTGGTATGTTTCCTCTCCAAAGTAAAACATAGCAGACTAAATAATTATTTTTTCTGAATGTATAAAAAAAAATTTACACTGCAGTAGTAATCTATAATATTGGTACTTTTTTATTGCATAAATAATTTTTGAATTTTTTTATATTTTCTTTAAGAAATATTCTATTGAATTTTATCTCCCGAACTTTGCATCATTCTCCTATCAAACCAAAACACTTAAAAAATATAAAAAAATTATATTCCGATTAAATCATCGTTTGTCATAGTAATTAACTCAAATATAATAAATAAAATAAAGTACATGTTTTATTTAATTTGGGGTTATATCAATTAATTCAGTTAACATTGTAAGTGAGATCGTACTCGGTCCAGTCAATTTCTCAGTATCCTGGTCAGCATTTTCGTGAAAAATACTGTGGATATAAGAAATTTTTCAGTCTGTGGTCTTCAGTGGTAATAAATCTTTTTCTCGCATAAATTGACGACTTTTTGATAGCTTGAGAGACAAACGCCCCACTACCATACTGCGCTAGGCTCAAAATTTGTCCGACTCCACCCAAATAACAAATACACAAAGTTTCGACAGTGTGGTCATAATTAACTTTTTTAGGTCTGGGCCCAAGGACTGTATATATACTATATAATTAATATAACTACTGATACTTATTATATACTACTATAATATATAATATGTATTAAACTATAGTAAATGACTTCGAATATTTTTTAATAAATAATAAATTTCCAATTTTTTTTTATTTATTTAGTTATTTTTTTAAAATTTTTTTTAAAATTTTTTTTTTTTTTTAATATTTTCATAAGTTACACTATATAACTACTAATATATATACTACTAATATAATATATAATATCTATTAAACAAATAATAAATTGTTTAATAATTAAAAATTTAATAATAAAAATAATAAAAATTGTTTAATAATAAAAATTAATAAATTGGGTTAACAGTTTAATAAATTGTGCTTAATAATAAAAATGAATATAAGAAATTCTCTTTTCTTAATTTTAGTTTTGTACTCCTTTTTTCACTTTCCTGGATGTCTCTTTTTTTATAATGGCCATAAAATTTATAATTTTTAATATTTTGACTGGCCACTTTAAAATGTCATCAACTTGAAATAAAACTACTTGCCAAAGCTTACGCATGAAAAAAATATCGGGCCGGAATTAAGTCCATTTTCTTCTTTCGTTTGGAGAACTACCCATATAATAATAAGTGAAAAATGTGCTAAAATTAATAACAATGTCAAATTTTGCCCAAAAAACAATGTTATCTTATGTGATAGATCTAACAAATTTTATGATATAAATAATTGTACTTTGTCATATCCATATACGTAGTATCAGGTGCGGTAACGGGGGGAGGTGGCCATGGGTGAAATTCTCCCTCCTCCTGCGCATGACCGAAGCATTTTTTTAATCAATTTCAAAATTAATTATTTTTTATTTCACATTTCTAAGGATAAAGCACTATTCAAATTGAACTGTATTTCTGGACAACAACTGCACAAAACTACTTTTGAGCAAACTATTCAACAATGCTGGTAATAAAATTAATAAAACATTTTACTTTGCAAAAATTTCACCTTTATTCAATTAATTTTAGCCTGTTTTGATTTACATAATCATCATTGCAGACAATTCTGATTTTGTTAGATTAACTTCATTCGAATTTTTGAAAAATATTCTCAGAAAACGATAACGAAAATATTTTTCATTATGACTGAACATAACATTTTGTGTTCTACATTACTGTGTATTTTTTTCAAAAGGTCTATAATATTTTAATAATAATTGAATTCATCATTCCATAGAAAGGTTAACCTATCTATACCCACCGTTCTATTATAAATTTTATTAAATACCTTTCATATTTCGTATAAAATGTAGGTACGTACTTATACGTATGGTTATATAAAAGTTATTAAAACTTGTTCTTTTCAAACAAACATAAAATTATATCAAAAATGAATTTCATATTATACAATCATTTCACGTCATATTCATTCATTCATTCATTCATTAAAAGAGAGCAGTAAAATTCCTAAAATGCTTTTCCATATTTTACAAAATAAAGTTGAGATAAAATCAACAACTTTAATTTAGTTTATAATTTTTGTGCTGAACATATTTATACCGAAATATTATGTGTGGTTCACATTAGTAGATATATTTGCACAGTGTGAGAAAGATAAAGCTTGGGGAAAGGAGAGTATATTCTGGAATTTGTAAATAATTAATAATATTTGTAACGTCAGTGTTCTCTTATAAAATAATATAGCTGAGTTTAGGTTTTCATTTTGAAGAAGAAAGTTGCAGTATGGGATTAATAATTTACAAATTTCTAGAAACATTGCACCTATTACTTCATCATTTAGGATTTATTTTAATTGAATATAATATTATGCATAAGCAATTCATTCTCAAAAATTTTCAAAAAAATGATTTCATCTAGAAAAAGACACGATATTAATGGAGTTTTGTATTAAAGCCGTAATTAGTAAGTAACAAGTGGAGTGCCTACAATAAGTAGAACAGAATAATACAATAGTCATTTATATATATATATATATATATATATATATATATATATATATAATTAATATATATATATATATATAAATAATATTTAAACCAAATATAAAGGTGATTTAGCTCTTATAATCTCTTAATTGGACTAATAAAAATTATTTGTATAGATTTATTGCGCCAGCTTCGAAAATTAGCTGGAAAATGTTGAAATTGATAAGGCATGTGTTTCTATAAATAAGCATTGATCAAACGCAAAAGAGACATATATATATATATGTGTGTATGTGTGTGTGTGTGTGTGTGTGTGTGTGTGTGTGTGTGTGTGTGTGTGTGTGTGTGTGTATTTCTATTCAGTACAGATATAACCTTTGTATGTAACTTAAATCATGTACGTAAAATAACTAAAAATTTATATTATAAATAGCTTTAATTTCTTTTTGAGTCTCAAATATTTACTTACTGCTTTAAAATCGTAAAATTTTTAATATTTTTTTTATTTCGGGGCGTAGCATCAATTGGTAAATAAAAAATATTGATTTGAAATTGCAATTATGGAGATTAGACAAGGAGACGAAACTCAATGCATTCAAAAAAGTGTTTAAATCAAAGATGGCACTCGTGTTCGTACGATACGAAAGCGGTACAGTACTTATTCTCAAATGGAACACTCTCAAATGGAAACGCGAGCTTCTATATTATCTTTGTTAGCTTTTGAATAGAATCTTCTGGAATCTTTTTCAATGTTCAACTTAGTTATAAAGTGGATTTTTCGATCGTTTTTAAAATAAATTTAACAATTATTATTTTGCGTCGCATCATTTACATTGTATATTACATAATTCGCTGACGTCACTATGTAAAATCGGAGTCAGTACCAATGGATATTCGCCGTATAAAGTAATTTAAACTATGGTTCATTTCAGTTAAATTTAACCATGCTTCGTCACTTTGAATTTAAATTATTTCCGTTTTCTTGGCTTTATCTCTTTTATTATTAATTTATGTAAATTTTAAATTTGCAGTTTATTTTTAGAAAAGAATAGAAGATTGATTTGTTTCGAATATAAGAATTATTTAATTTTTTAATGAAAACTCATGATCAATTGTATCTGAAACGAAGTATATAAGAGTTTATTTCATACATATGTAATTTTTTATGTATTTCCTTATTATTAAATATGATTGGTGACCGACATTGGTGATTCTCAAATGGAAACACTCACTTCCCCAGTCCCGACGTGTTTCCGGTTGAGAATGAGTACTGTATTTACATTCTGTTTTATCCGTTTTATGTTACTATATTCGCTATATTCACATCAGTATTTTAAGGATATTAACGCCACGAGTGGTGAAAAACGAAAGCCTAATATATGCCATTTTCGTGGCCAATTTTAGCAATTCTTCCCATATAAGTTTGCCGTCCATTATATATGGTTCATGTATATGTAGTTGACTATACGTGAAAAGATGGCAGAAGATGTATGTGATGTATCTCATGTACGTTACATACGTGTTCTTTTTTAGGTGTCCGTGTTGATTTTTAAAGGTGTTAATATATTCTGTCCGATTTTTTATAGATGTCAACAAATTATAAAACAAAAACATTAATAAATCAAAATTTTTGGGTTATATTTTCTTAAAAAACATATTCATTTGATTAAAAAAAAACTTGGTTTCATGCTTATTAAGAAAAAAAAATGGGTGTTTAATTTATTTATTGATTTTTATCAGCCACTTTAATGATCACCTAAAAATAGTGTTCCGTAATGGGGGCTTTTACGTTATATCAGTGTTTTATTAAGATTTTTGTGTTTTCTGTAAATTTAAAATTGTGTTTCGTATAATATAATGCATTGGTGAGTAAATACAATATGTTTTTTAACAAATTATTAAACTATTTACTTATTGTAAATACTAAATAATCACTTATTATTACACGAGAGGTTTGCATTTGCTCGAGTAAATTTGGGTTTGTCTAACGAAAATTTATTGCCTAGCAATTTAACTTAAATTCTTTATCAGTTAAATTTATCAATGCGAATTTTTGTTTCATTTTTATCGAGTTTACCTACAATGAAATGTTTTGTACCATTTTGCTTCCGAGACTACGAAAGTAGCAAAAGCATTTTGATCACTTTTGAAAATAAAAAGTGTTTTCCCTCCAAAATAAAATTTTTTACGCACATTTTACGTTTCAGAGCTTCTTGAATGATTTTTGTGTGGTGTCTCTCCGTCTGTCCGTCTGTCTAGGAGTCTGTGTGTCGCCAGTTTACACCAAGTGGCATAACTTCTGAACCATTCGATCATTTTTAATGAAATTTTCAGAAATTATGCAGTTTGGTTCCTGGATGGTCCCCTATGAATTTAGTCGAAATTGGAGTAACGGTAGCTACGCCGCTACCATGATACTCCATTAATATACTAAATTGCACCAAGTGCCATAACTTCTAAACTATTTAATTCTTTTTTATGAAATTGTCAGTATTTATGCGGTTTGGCTCCTAGATGGTTCCCTACAAATTTGATTTTATTCGGAGTAATAGTATCTACGGCGATACCACGAAATCCCATTAAATGTCAATATCTTATTTACTGCTAGTCCCACTTTGTTCAAATTTTTAAAGTATTTTAGGGGTTAGTTTCTAAAATATTTTTGCTATTAATAATTTAGCCTTTAAGGATTTTGAGTTACAACAGTTTTTTATGAACTTTAAGGCGAAACATAATTTCACTGTATATAATATATATAATATACGGTATATTCAAAGTTTTTTACGAGTACGAGGAAGCTGTGTGCAACACCCCATTGGCAGCGTATTTGATAATGTTATAGATGTAAGGTTTTTAAAAATATGTATTTTTGTTGCGTTATTTGATTGGACTTTTTTGAAAATAATTGCTAAACTTGGTTTGTTTTACAGAAATACACAAAAATACGTTATTTTTGTAGTTTCTGTGACATTTATTTAATTATTTTTCATAGAGCGCAACCGAGTAACAAAAAGGTTTTCATATATATTATTGTAGCTTACATACGAGGAAGCTGTGTGCCGCACCCAATTGGCAGCGTATTTTTCGTTGTAATCTATTCCAACTTATTTTTCCACGGTAAAAGTGAAAAAACGCTGTCAATGGGGTATGGCACACAGTTTCCTCGTGCTCGAAAAAGACTAAACGAGTATTCTACCAAATATATATATATATATATATATATATATATATATATATATATATATATATATATATATATATATATATATATATATATATATATATACATACCGTGAAATTATATTTTCACCATAAAGTTCATAAAAAATTGTTGTAATTCAAAATACTTAAAGGTTAAATTATAAAATATTAGCAAAAATATTTTAGAAACTAACCCCCAAAATACTTAAAAAACTTGAGCGAAGTGGGGCTAGCAGTAAATAAGATATTGACATTTAATGGGATCTAATGGTCGCGGATGCTATTACTCCGAATGTAATGAAATTTGTACGGAACCATCTAGGAACCAGACCGCATAATCTCTGTCAATTTCATAAAAAAGAATTGAATAATTCAGAAGTTATGCCACGTGGTGCAATTTAATATATTAATCGAATACCTACCATGGTAGCGGGGTAGCTACCGTTAGTCCGATTGCGATTAAATTCATAGGGGGCCATCTAGGAACCAAACTGCATAATTTCTGAAAATTTCATTAAAGATAATCGAATAGTTCAAAAGTTATGCCACTTGCTGCAAACTGTCGACACACAGACGGACGGATAGACAGACACCAAATCAAAACTGTTCAGGAAGCTCTAAAAGGTAAAATGTGGGTAAAAAATTTTATTTTGGAAGAAAAAAATTTTTTATTTTTCAAAAGTGATCACAATGCTTTAGTAATCTCGGAAGCAAAACTATAATATTCTTATGGGACGATATACATGAGTTAAATTGGTACAGAAACCAATATGTTGGAATCACAGATCAATAGATTCAGTCTAAATACAAAATTGTGTGGAACGTCAGGCGTAGGCATGTCGATCTGAAATCGATTAATCGAAAAATCGATTATCTAGGATGAAATAATCGATTTTAGACATCGATCTGAAACACTGGATTGATTCGGTGGATCGATCCAAGAACCTCTCGGATCGAATCGATTCAAGTTACAACATTTCCACGCTATTTTCAACGCATCTATCAGATCACAATAACAGAATGTGTGTAGGATTCAGCATACACAATCAATAAACGCATGTAATTTACTCGTTGTTACATTTCTTGATTTCTTGAATAAGCAAAATTTATTGCTATAAAAATTACTTCTACCTCTACTAATTCGTCATCAGTAATATTCCCTATTTTTATTAGGTAAGCATATTTAAAAATAATCAACTACCGATTCGGTTAATTAAATATCGATCTTTGAATCCCCGATTCGTATCGAATCGGAAATCTTTTTTTTTTTTTTTAATGAATCGACATTCCTAGTCTGGCGCCTTTTGGTAGGATGTTATACCACTTTACATTCAGTCGTTCCACCAGCAGTGAACGGATAACATCAATTGTTATTGATTGTTGTCTGATTATCGGACCACCGTGAATAGCGGTGTGATGCGTGCGTGGTGTAATGTGTCAATGTATGTGCATGCGAGCACGTACGCGAGGCACACATACACATATCATACATTTAAAAACGCAAGATCAATGTATGTACGTCACGTAGGGGAAGGTCGCCCAAAGCGGGTACCCCTCTTAAAGCGGGTAAGCGCTTGTATATCGTTGTATCGAATGTTTTAGTCAGGTCGTGTGTATACCGAGATTAATCGAATATCAACCAATGTCAGTCAGTTGCACTTCAACGCTTGTGTCATTTAATGTCCTAGTTAGCTTCATCAAATTTTTTTGTTGGTTTTGTTAAAAATTTTGACGATAAATATTCTGTGACTAGTCACAAACCTTTTTATTTGTAATCTTTTTGGTATTACCATATTATGTTATCATCATTTGACTTTTTAATGTAGAAAAAGGTAGACATGAATCGGCTTTCATTTTGAAATTATTCTAAGTTAACAAAATTAAGTCTTTTTGGGCAAAGCGGGTATGGGCAAAGCGGGTAGACAAAATAGAATCATCTTAATGGGAAAAAACTGTTGGAAGGGAAAAAAAAATAAATAATCTTCTTTTTACGACGGAATGAGGGAAAAAGTTTAAAAAAAAATATTTCTGCCTTGTTTGTGGTGATTTTGATGTGGATTCACCTGAAGTAATATACACCAGTGTGGAGGTTGTAAAGAAATTTACAGTTAATTGTTATAAATTTATTATTTTTGTCTTTTTTCAATTTTTTTTACTTAATTATTATTATTGTTAAGTTCGATAATTATTCTATCTGATAATATAAAAAAGTTCTGCTTATCGAGGTCAAAAGTCACTTTTTTGGGCGTTTAATCTTAGCTTACCCGCTTTGGGCGACCTTCCCCTACGTAGTGAGGATTTACGTCACTTTTTGTCTATGCTGTTATCGCCTGTATAGAGATAGAAAATTGGTTTCTGTATTCTGTGGTTGGAATGATGATGGCGCCTTAGATAGTTTACACTACGGCCGCTAGTTGCGCCACCAAATACATTACCTGGGCTTTGAGTCCATGACAAGCGCCAAAGATTAACAAAATTTCGCGGCGGCAATCTACACTACATAAAATCTGATTGCCTAAGGCTCTCCGCTGACAGCTAGTCCGTTACAATTTAAAATTATTTAAAGAACTAACAAGGATTTTTGGTGATATATTATTAGGTAATGAATATTCTGTAAAAAACACCAGTTTTAATTTGACATTTTTGTTAAAGCAAATTTTTCGTTTTATTTCTAAAAATCTGTAAATAATTTTTTAATTAATTTTATCCAAAAAAAAAAAAAAAAAAAAAAAAAAAAAAAAAAATTGTAAAATTTATAATTATTATTTAAGGCAGATTGTATAGTCTCGAAACGCGCATAACGTACAATAAATAAAATCCTTAGTAAAAATTGGTGATTTTTTTCCAAAAAATTCATTACCTAATTATTGAAAAAAAAACATGTAGCGAACGTTGATACATTCAGTAAATATACTTTTCTTTCTAGTAAGTGAAAACGGGCTAAGTAGGGAAAAAAATTTATAGGCCAGGAAAAATAATTTTTTTACTTTTTTACTTTCATATGCTACATATTACATTATCCATCTCCATAATAATCACTGATTGTACGAAAAACCATTGGCGCAAGTACAACTTATACTTCACGAGTTTTTTTCCATTTTTGTTACAGGTACGCTATGTGGATTTAATTACAATATTTATTTCGAAAACTCTTTATAAATAAATTACATCTGTATGTGTTTGAATTTAAGTAAAGGGTCAAAAGCAAAGGAGTTTGATTATTTGATATCCTTTATAAGACAACAAAAGTGGGAGGCCACATCGCTTGGTAAAAGCGAATATCGTATAAGACCATAACAAGGCTTAACATTCGCTTCTAAGCAATGAACTTGGAAGTATGTGCAATAAAAACACGTAGAATATGCTATCTTATAACCCTGGTAGTTGGAGAGAGAATATTATTTAAATGGTGTTTAAACAGTACAAGGTGATATGACATCAAGTATACTATGAACAAATTAAACAGTTTAGACAATGCAAAATAATTGTTTGTCTTTATCTACAAATTTAAATTTGTTTAATATTCAGAAACTAATATTATAATTTTTTTTTAAAAATCATATAGAAAATAAAAGGTTTAGATCTTTAGATAATCATATTGTAATTAATATTTATAAATTAATAAATATTTTTTAATATTAAATAAAAGCAATAAATATTTTTGCCCGAGTATTGTAAAAAATGTTGACTACTTAAGTACAAAATTCTAACTTAATGCGTGTCTAGCACGCACTTGACGAATTTTGTTTTTATTTAAATGTAAGACAAGTATTTAACACTATATTTTTCTATCCAATAAAATTGTTTGCTAATTTATGAGCATAGAATTGTATTTGAAAGTATAAGCATAGTAATTTATAGAACAATCTTGGGTGCTTTCTTTCAAATAGAAGAATCGTTCTACTACAAATTCATATACATAAGTAGATAGGCTATGACAGAGCGGCCGCACCGTGCGTCTCAAAAGTTTGGGTACATCCTGACGCAACATGTACCCACTACATCCTGACGCAACATGTACCCAAACGTTTGAGACACTCTGTACCTCGTGTATGGATTGACCTTTGACCCGGCACGTACCGAGTACATGTATTTAAAATTTGTTGTTGACATTCGACTCCAACAAGCGCTCATACTGTTGGCCTTGAAAGTTATGAGTCATTATCATCACTTCGACAAAATAAATTCAAGTTAACCCATTATGCGTCAGCACTATTTAGTCGTCACAATTTGTGTTAACCCATTACCCGCCAGCACTAACGTAGTTTTTGAATGCAAACCTAACGCATGCGCAGACTCAATTTAAGTACACGACGCATGCGCAGACTGAATTTTAGTACACAACGCATGCGTAGACTGAATTTTAGACCACAATTTGATAGATGGGGTACACTACCGCATCAAAAATATGGGCAATACCCTAACTCGGGGGTGGTCCCAAACTTTTGACACCGTACTGTACTTAAATTTTTGGTACACTACCGTGTCAAAAGTGCGCCCCCCTGACCAAAAAGGTATCCGATCACTTTTTGAAGCGTACTGTACGTGCAAACCTTGACCCCAACACGCGCTTGCCTTAATTGCATCATTTTAAACGAACTACCACGTCAAAATGTGGGAAATATCCTAACCCAAGGGGTGGCCCAAACTTTTGACGCCGTACTGTACTTAAATTTTTGGTACACTACTGTGTCAAAAGTGTGCCCCCCCCGACCAAAAAGGTGTCCGATTACTTTTTGAAGTGTACTGTGCTTATTACGTGTAAACCTTGAACCTCACTTAACTGCGTCATCTTAAACGAAAATCGGTAGGCCGCTAAATTTTGTGTGGGGCACTGTTCCAAGCGCTAGATTTTAAAATCAGACTCCGGGGTCCAGATTTCTGACCGCTACGGTACTGTAAATCGAGTGTCTACTGTACTTTTCAACAAGTTTAAGCCTGTTTTCAGCAAAGTCAGCACTTTTTTCTTAACAACGCAATAAATTTAATTAAATAAAAAAATTGTTGAAATATAAACCTTGACATTTTGACCCCGCACGTGCTAACTAGAATTAACCTTGGAATTTTTAACTTGTTTAAACTTGTTAGTTCTTATTCCAAGAATTGTTATCAGTATAAGTTTGTTTATCTTAGCTGAATTATAATTATACTATGACTCATACAAGCGGGGATTTTTGCTATATTTGTTTATTTATATAATAATTTTGGATCATGTAATAATTTTAAAATTGTTTATTTAAGATTTTGCTGAGTCATCAGTTTCTTTGTTAGATTTTGAATACGAAATGAATTTCTCGGAATTTTAAATTTATCCAGGGTCCAGATTCCAGATTTCAGACTCCACACTCCAGATTTCTGACCGCTACTGTACTGCCGGAAATTTGGGTGTCAACTGCACCTCAGGAGTACAATTTTTGTATATGAGTCAGCACTTTATACGATTAATTTGTTTATTTTAAGTTCAGTTTGTTTATTTAAGATTTTTCAGCTAACTATTTATGATGATGTAATAGATACATATATTATATTAATATATAATATCACATATAATATATAACGGGTGTATATTTAGTATTTTTAATAAATATTTTAGTATACAGGGTGTATCATGAAATATGTTTTTCAATTAGAATAATAAATTTCATAAGATTTTTGTTAATACTCTTATAAGTCAACGAAAGTAACTTCTTCCTGTAAAAAAATAGGGGAATTCAGGGTATTAATTAAATAAAACGCACATAATTTTTTTTCTAATTTTATTTATAGAATATGTATACAAAAAAATTAAATTGCTTAAATCTATATATTACTTAAAATCTATTTATTTTCCATATAAAAATTTTTTAAAAGAATACAATTTTCTAATGAACAAATTTTATCTGAATGAAGCATACAGCGTCTTGAATAATATTCATCTCGCAGAATGGAAATCTTCGGTACATCAAATATTTCTTCCAAATTCAGAATACACGGCTGGTTTTCGGTACCATCAAACAAATTTGAAATCCATTTCTTCTTTTCACTGCCCTTGACGTATATTACATCAAACTTCTTTAATATAGGTTTCAATATGGTATGAAGTTTATTGTACGGAATAAATCCATACGACCAAGGTATCCTATGCCAATTTCGGCAAAGCCAACGTACAGCAATCCGTTCATATTTCTTCGGCAACTCGTTGAAATCAAACGGTGCATCGAATATAAGATGTAATATTTCATCCGAATTTTCCGCAACGATACCAACTTCTTTAAAATAAAATTGGTTGTTAGCTCCTTGATAGCCTTGTATATCAAGAAACGCCATTTTTTACCACTGTCGTAGAACTGAAATTATTCACACAATCCACAACTTTATATAGAATAATTAAATGTGGTGAGGATAGTTAGTTAATTTGTGGGATGTATTCGAAAATGGATATTAATAGATATTGCTAGTTTACAATCAAATTACAAACTCTTAATAATATTTAGCACATTAGTGAGTACCATGTTCTTTTCACTTTAAGACCTAGTGATTTAAGGAATGCTAAATTTTCGGGTGAAATGTGTTGTCGCTTAAAAGTTGTACGTTTAATGATCTTAAGTTTCGAAAGTCCATTGCTAGGTTGTCTAGCGGTGAACTGCGCTGAATTGTAAATTTTCATGGTTCGAAATGCAATTGTTTTACCACGAAATTGTTTTTTCAGCGAAAGAGATGTTAACTCTTTAACAACCACCGGTAAATAGATAATATTTTGTGTAAGTTCAACTATTTTATACCCTTTAACCATGATAAGGTGTATGAGCTGGAGTATAACTTAGCAAATTATATAGCGGTGGTGACGTAACACACAAATGTGGTGGCTGTGTTGCGGTTGTGGCAGTTGTGTAGTGGTGGCGGTGGTATATGTGTGGCGGTGGCGGTGTTTGTGTGGCGGTTGTGGCGGTTGTGTGGTGGCGGCGGTGGTGTTTGTGTGGTGGTGGCGATGGTGTTTGTGTGACGGTGGTGTTTGTGTGCTGGTGGCGGTGGTGTTTGTGTGGCGGTGGCGGGGTAGCAGCGGTGTTTGCGGCTGAAGTGAACAACTTTATCATTAATTCAATCGAAGCAGCAATTTACTGTAGATAATGATTCGGTGGTGACATCTCGTGGTGGTTGCTGAACGCAATATCTAAATTAATCATCATCATAATCGCTAGCATCTTCTTTATCAGTTTGATCCAGATAATCACCTAGTGGCTCAATAACATCAGCCTTTTGAAGTTCACGAAGTATAGAGAATATTTCTTGACCGACAGTAGTTTCTCTTAAAGCATCTAACTCTTCGATTAAAGCTTCACTATCGTCAACGTTAAACAACATGTTTTTATTTTCCTCTAAAGTCCGAATAATATTGAGTATTTTTTCACCAATCTCTGAAGTCTCGTATAAACGTCGTAATTCATCCACTAAAGTATTAGGATTATGCCAGTATTTTATTTTTTTCGATTGCCCATTAGCATTTTCCGAGCCGTTGTATTTGATACGCTTAGCAAGTAGTTCTTGGTCCGTTTAATTGACTGCACGTTTTATTGCTACTCGTTCATTAGAATCCTCACCTTTATTTTGAGTTTCTTTGATTAATAAAATATCCAAAAGAGTTTGCAAAGCTGTAGTTAACTTGGGGATGATAACAGTTCCACTATCAGGAGTGGTTGAAACCCTGTTATTAGACTCATCGCTGGGTGTGTAAACATTATTTTGATTTCTTAAATTATTAAATTTAGTTTGAATTGCTTTTGATGCAGCTTTAATTCTTTGTTCAAGTGGATTGACTCTTTCTTCAACTTTATTGTTTAGAAATTCATCATCAACATCATTCCTCCCGGTATCATAACTAGATAAGTCATCAGCCGTGTCTAATGTTTGTCTTTTTAGCGGATCAAGAGAGTAACTATTTTCAAACCTTTTTGGTGAAAATTCCCGCATATGTGTATCTCTTATATGACGTGAAAAAGAATCTTTCCGCGAGAAGCTTTTATAGCACTGCGTACACTCGAACATTATAATGGATGTGTAAAGCTCAAGTAGTTTTACAAGATTAATTCAGAATTGTGTTAGCGATTACTTATATACTTCACCACCGCCGCCGCCACCAACACCACCACCACCACCACCGTCACCACCGCATCTGAGTTGCTCATTTTACTCCATGAAGTAGCGGTTGACATCCGGCTTACACATTTTGCCTCCATTACGCTCTTTCGATTCGGAAATTAGTTCAGAAAAATGAATGAAAAGCCATATGCAAGTGTCAGGTGACCACATACCTACTCAAAACCAACATTAAAAAACTTGCTCCGGAATATAGGCAATTACATTGCGTTGCCAAGTGGTCCCATACCTACTAAGAGTGTTATCATAATTCAAAATATAATTTGGGAGGTTCTAATGTGTTGTAATATAAGAACAATATATGAATTTATACGTAAAATAATTTATTTTTAATAAAATATACGTTTACAATATTAAAACTAAAAAAGTAAATCAATTCGTTTTCACATCTGACAGTTTCCTTAAGCTTACACCAAACATCATACATGTGATAGCTATTTGCTAAATTCCACAATATGTAAAAAACCACTGGAATCAGTTCCTTTATATGTAATTAAATATTGTCCTGTACGTAAACATTGCATGGTCTGCTCATCCAAATCCGCGAATCGTTTTGGAAGGAACACTTGAGCATCTGCAAGTTCCACCGCAACCGCTAGCCCAGATCGAGTTTCCATGCGCTGTACGTCAAGAATTTTCCACGTTTCATACGGCTTGAGTGTAGATAGCAATTTGAATGGTTTACCAGCACCAAGTTTATTCAACTTCTCCAAAACCGGATCCATTGTTTCATCAGTGGCAGTAAAAGTGGTCCACAGATCACTTATACTTAACCTAACACCGTGTTGTTCAGACATTTTGCCAATACACTGCCAATTTCTGTTTCAGCACGTCGCTTTAATATTTTATGAGTTGCCACCACAAATACCACCACCATCACCGCCACCACCATCACCCCAACACAACTACAAAATTTGAGTTGCTCATTTTACCCCACCGATATATTTATTCCCATTTATTTATAATGATATGACCGGCAATGCAATGAGGTATAATGCATATTTTGAGTATTCAAAAAAAATTTTAATACTGATTAACAGGTATTGGCCAATTCCACTGTTACTCAAAATATACGTTATACCTCATTACTAAATAAATGCTAATGTTTGTTTTAGCAACCGTGGAATTGGTCAAAACTTATGATGTGGCAATCAGGTGATTGATTTTACTAAATTATTTGCAATTGCAGCGGCTTTTACATGTGGGACAGTTTACATCATACACCGTTTACAACACATGCAAATTCGTTTTTCGTTTCGACACCTATCACAATACCAAGGGAATGAACAGCCGCACTGTGGCGGTTGAAATTTACAAATACCACAAATCGGCATATTGTTTTTGTTTACCTTCTGGAACTTAACCAACAAATGACATCCGGTTAATAATTCAGTTGTATTTATAGTATTTTGACTGAAGCCAAATAATCCAATATTTTATAAAAAAAATCGATATTTAATCGATATTGACCAATTCCACTGTTACACAAAATATGCATTATGCCTCATTACATCGCTGGTCATTGCGTTATAAATAAAGGCTTACGTTGGTTTGAGCAACAGTGGAATTGGTCAATACGTATTATGTGGCAAACAGATGATTGATATTACTAAATTATTTGCAATTGCAGCGGCTTTTACATGTGGTACAGTTTATATAATTGCAAACACAGTTTGGAAATGGTATCATACATTGTTTACAACACATGCAAATTCGTTTTTCATTTCGACACCTATCACAATACTCGTAGAAGGCACACTTACACTGTGACGGTTGAAATTTACAAATACCACAAATCGGCATGTTGCTGTTGTTGTTTATCCACTGAAACTTAACCAACATATGACATCCGGTTAATAATTCAGTTCTATTTATAGTATTTTTTGACCGAAATTTTCTAATATTTTATCTAAAATCGATATTTAATAATCTTCCATTATAAGAGCAGGGAACAGGAACGTCACCAGATTGATTAATTTAGATATTGCGTTCAACAAACACCGCGAGATGTCACCACCGATTCATTGTCTACAGTAAATTGCCACTTCGATTGAATTAATGATAAAGTTGTTCACTTCAGCTGCAAACACCGCTGCTACCCCGCCACCGCCACAACCGCCACACAACCTCCGCCACCACCACACAAACACCACCGCCACCGCCACACAAACACCACCACACAACCGCCACACAAACACCGCCACCGCCACAACCGCCACCACCACACAAACACCACCACACAACCGCAACACAAACACCGCCACCACCACACAACCATCACAACCGCCACCCAAACAACGCCATCGCCATACATATACCACCGCCACCACCACACAACTGTCACGACCGCAACACAACTACCGCATTTGTGTGTTACGTCACCACCGCTATATAATTTGCTGAGTTATACTCCAGCTCCTACACCCTATCATGGTTAAAGGGTATAAAATAGTTGAACTTACACAAAATATTATCTATTTACCGGTGGTTGTTAAAGAGTTAACATCTCTTTCGCTGAAAATTATACTTTCATGGTAAAACAATTACATTTTGGAACCATGTTAATATACAATTCAGCGCAGTTCACCACTAGACAACCTAGCAAAGGACTTTTGAAACCTAAGATTATTAAACGTAAAACCTTTAAGCAACAACACATTTCAACCGAAAATTTAGTATTCCTTAAATCACTAGGTCTTAAAGTAAAAAGAACTTGGTACTCACCAATGTGCTAAATATTATTAACAGTTTGTAATTTAATTGTAAACTAGCAATAGCTATTAGTAGCCATTTTCGAATACATTCCACAAATTAACTAACTATCCCCACCACTTTTAATTATTATATATAAAGTTGTGGATTGTGTGAATAATTTCAGTTCTACGGCGGTGGTAAAAAATGGCGTTTCTTGACATACAAGGCTATCAAGGAGCTAACAACGAATTTTATTTTAAAGAAGTTGGTATTGCTGCAGAAAATTCAGATGATATATTACATCTTATATTCGACGCACCGTTTGATTTCAACGAGTTGCCGAAGAAATTTCAACGAGTTGCCCGTTGGCTTTGCCGAAATTGGCATAGGATACCTTGGTCGTATGGATTTATTCCGTACAAAAAACTTCATACCATATTGAAACCTATATTAAAGAAGTATGACGTCATATACGTCAAGGGCAGTGAAAAGAAGAAATGGATTTCAAATTTGTTTGATGGTACCGAAAACCAGCCGTGTATTCTGAATTTGGAAGAAATATTTGATGTACCGAAGATTTCCATTCTGTGAGATGAATGTTATTCAAGACGCTGTATGCTTCATTCAGATAAAATTTGTTCATTAGAAAATTGTATTCTTTTAAAAAATTTTTATATGGAAAATAAATAGATTTTAAGTAATATATAGATTTAAGCAATTTAATTTTTTTGTATACATATTCTATAAATAAAATTAGAAAAAAAATTATGTGCGTTTTATTTAATTAATACCCTGAATTCCCCTATTTTTTACAGCAAGAAGTTACTTTCGTTAACCTATAAAAGTATTGAAAAAAAAATCTAATGATATTTACAGTGATAGACCCTGTATATGAAAACATTCATTAAAACATTAAATATACACTCGTTATATATGCATATGTATATTATATTATAATTATATTATGTATTTGTGATGTAAGTTTTAAGATGATATTCTATAAATTTTTTGTCTCAAAACTACTAATTTCTAAAAAAATTTAGCAAATCTTAATGCTGTTATAATTTTTACTTTAAACAACATAGTTAAATTATAGTATACATATTAAGAAATAATCCAAGTATTTATTGAACAGTAATATATATATGAATTTATTTGCAAACATATTATTTTTTTTTTTTTTTGCTAATTAAGCAAATATTTTTCCAATGCTGATAGATTATTTTATATTTAAATTTAATACTTATTCATAAATGGCTATACAATTCGTTTACTAGTATTCATAAAAATTAAAATTATATACAAATTTTCTTTCTTATTCTCAATATACAGAGTGTATACATAAAATATTTTTAATATACAGAGTCTATACATATGTACATACTGAATTATTTCAGATAATTTTCGTTTGATATAGAAACAGTTTTGTGCTAGAGTCAAATTCAAAAATGTTGTGCACCATAAGAAGTAATATTTTTTGTAACTTGTTAAAATTTCAAGAACTTTTGTTAGTTAACTAAAAAATTGGTCACTGTAGGTTAAATGTTAAAGTATTAAAACTGATAAAAATAATTTCTTGCTTGAGGCCTACAATGGGTGATATTTTTTACTAAACAATTTTTTAACTCATTAATATTCCATGACGTCATCTTTCTTATACCAAAAAAAAACTCCTTATATGAGTCATATGATCATAATTCAGCTAAAACAAACATTTAATTATTGGTTGTTTGTTTATTTTAAAACTGATAAAAATTCCTGGAATTTTCCAACGTTAAATATACCAAAAATCCCCTGAGGTACAGCTGACACCCAAATTTCCGGCAGTACAGTAGCGGTCAGAAATCTGGAGTCTGGACCTTGGTGTATGAAGTTAGTTTTGCGGTAGCGCTTGGTACAGTGCCCCCACAAAATTTAGCTGCCTCCCGATTTTCGTTTAAAATGACGCAATTAAGGCAAGCGCGTGTTAGGGTCAAGGTTTGCACGTACAGTACGCTTCAAAAAGTGATCGGATACCTTTTTGGTCAGGGGGGTCCACACTTTTGACACGGTAGTGTACCAAAAATTTAAATACAGTACGTTGTCAAAAGTTTGGGCCACCTCTTGGGTTAGGGTAATCCCACAATTTTGACGTGATAGTGTACCTTTCGTTTAAGATGACCCAATTAAGTGAGATTAAAGGCTAAGGCTTGCATGTACACACAAAAAATAAGTACAGTGCGCTTCAAAAAGTGATCGGATACCTTTTTCAGTTAGGGGGTCCACACTTTTGACATGGCAGTGTACCAAAAATTTAAGTACAGTACGGTGTCAAAAGTTTGTGGCCACCCCTTGGGTTAGGGTAATCCCACATTTTTGACGTGATAGTGTACCTTTCGTTTAAGATGACTCAATTAAGTGAGATTAAAGGCTAAGGCTTGCATGTACACACAAGAAATAAGTACAGTGCGCTTCAAAAAGTGATGGGATACCTTTTTCAGTTAGGGGGTTCACACTTTTGACATGGCAGTGTACCAAAAATTTAAATACAGTAGGGTGTCAAAAGCTTGGGGCCAACCCCGAGTCAGGGTAACCCCACATTTTTGACGTGGTAGTGTACCCCATCTATAAAATTGTAACCTAAAATTCAGTCTGCGCATGCGTCGTGTACTTAAATTCAGTCTGCGCATGCGTTAGGTTTGCATTCAAAAACTATGGCGGGTAATGGGTTAACACAAAACCAAATTGTTATAAGTAAATTGTGGTGACGCATAATGGGTTAACTTGAATTTATTTTGTCGAAGTGAAGATAATGACTCATGACTTTCAAGGCCAACAGTATGAGCGAGTGTTGGGGTCAAATGTCAACAACAAATTTTAAATACATGTACTCGGTACGTGCCGGGTCAAAGGTCAATCCATACACGAGGTACAGAGTGTCTCAAACGTTTGGGTACATCTTGCGTCAGGATGTAGTGGGTACATGTTGCGTCAGGATGTACCCAAACTTTTGAGACGCACGGTGCGGCCGCTCTGTCATAGCCTAGCTACTTACATATATATTTAAGCATTGACATTTTGTTTAAATGTCAATATAATAATATCATTAGTATTCGACCGAAACCAGTTTTTCAAACGAATTTAACGCAATTTAATTTTTTTTTATCATTATCATGTTTCTTCAAAACTGAGTAACAATTACTAGAATCCAAAAAGAAAGAAAATTTTTAAAAGGTCAAATAAATAAAAAAATCAAATGAATTTTTTCGACCAAAATTTCGGTTAGTACCTCAGTTTCGGTCGAAACCGAAACTTTTTTTAAGATAATTTCTTACTACTTTATTTTAGTTTCAGTGAATTTTAGCATATGGACGTGTGTTTAAGAAGCTCGTATTTGTGTAATAATTAGTTAGTTAAAAAAAAAAGAAAAAAACAATTCTCTATGTGAACAAAATATGTAACTGACACAGAAAAAATCTTCCAGATAATTATTTAAATCAGTCTTTAATATCGATATTGTACCAGTTGTATTACAATCTCTTTGACAGTTAAAGATTCTATAAAATATCAAATTATTAAGTACTCTTTATTAATTTATTTATTTATAATTACGCCGTATTATACACTACTATTTTTTATTTAAGTAACTTAAAATTAGCAGGGTCAAGGTCAGATTACCCCACTCTTGGACCCAAGATAATTTTTTCTTACCAAGCCTCCTTTTTCTCTCCCCAGGGCGGGATTTACCTTTGGGTGGACCTGGCGCGTTTGAAAATCCTTCACTCCAGAAATCGCCCACTGCTCCTTTTGTCAAAATTTCTCCGATAGGTGGAGCTGACGAGTAAAAAATAAAAAAATAAAAAAAAATTATTCTTTCTGTCCTACTCCTGTTTTGAGAGATTCATTATTAATTTTAGCAGCCCCTATTGATTGTGTGAAAAGCTAAAACAAATCTTAAACATTGATTCAAATATTCAAAGTAGATCGGGCCCTTAAAAGAATTGAACCTTATACATTTGTCTCATTTGTCTATTCGATGATCCGGCCCTGGGTGGGATATAATTATAATTATTGTTAAGAAATTGCCAACAAACCATAGTAAAAGTGAACTTTGGTATTAGAAAGAACAATTAGTAGTTTATTGACAGTCAAAAACACCGTCCGAACAATGTCGATCGTGGCCGAAGGCAACGCAACAGCTCACGGACAGAATTTCGCTTACGGTCGTAATTTCGGCTGTTTTGCTGCCGAAACCGAAACTAAACCGAAATTTCGGTCGGGAAAATCCATCTGATATTTGTATTTTTTTTGACCTTTTAAAAATTTTCTTTCTTTTTGAATTCTAGTAATTGTTACTCAGTTTTGAACGAATATGGAAATAATAAAAAAAAATTAAATTGCGTTTAAGTATTCAATTTTAATGAATTTTCAATTTAATCAATTTTACTCTGTATGAATCCTTTGAGAAACCGTCATTGATTTATTCAACACATAAGTAAGGATAAGACTTATTAAGAGTGAAATGAGGAAGGTATAAATAAAAGGGAAATAGAATAATATGTTAAATGTTCCTCACCCTTCCTGTCAAATGATACTGTGACATATCTAAACTAATTGTGTCTCTTGAGTGTAACTAATAACTAAACAGTTTTGCTCAGTCACTCGCTCGTTGTCTGCTTGTATGCTTTCTAGCATGCCATGTTGTGGAATTATCTGTTCTAACATTTTCTAAATTAAAATACATATGAATGTAACCAAACATATTTATACAGGTTGTTTCATTCAGGAAAACTAGTAGCTTCAAAAACTAAAAGAAAAAGAGTAATACCACAGAATACTAATCTGTAGAAAACTGAAGGTAAATTGCTATCTCTATACTAGCGAAATCACTGTCGCCAAAAAACCTCTACTAGTCCCCACTCACATGTTATATACATATTCAGAGTTGGTGTCTGTATGTGCAGTATAGTGGATATTAGTATGTGTGATTGCTGTTATGTATGTGCTGCGGCATATATATGTATATTACTGTGGAACTACTGTATGTGTGTATCTGATTACAACGACCTAACCACGACCTAAGAATCAGTAACCTCGACTTAACAATGCATGCTTGCTCTTACAGAACTTGATGCACGACTAATCACTTTCAGCTATGACAGACCAACAAATGACTCCAAGCGAGCTTCTGTGAGTAATACTACAGTAAAAATTAATAAAATAATGAAATATAGACTTGCTTAACATTTGTTAGTAGAGTTGTTCCTTGTAGCTTAAGCAGAATATAAAGCGTAATTACAAGAACATAAGCTTAACCAAAAGTATACAATCTCTCAATCATTATAACTGAAACTTTTTTATCTTAAAAACAAGTGGGTCTACTATTCACATTTTACGATTTTGGTGGCAACATTTTAGCAACTTTAGACCAAAATTACATTTCTACGTTTAAATTTCTGAAATTGTTTTTGAAAATATTATTTTCGCTACAGGACTCTATATTCTTGGTGAATCCCCCAGTTTTAATTTTGTTTAAAGAAAAAAAAGAGAGATAAAAAAAGTCTACAAGTAGCCGAAAACATTATTTGTAAATTAATTTCAAATCTCTGATGAAATGGTTAAATGAATCATTGATGGTTTTTATTACTTGAAAATCCATATTAACATTTTACCGGTCGAGTTCACAGCATCTGTGAATAGCCAGAACAACAGTAGAGGGCGATCGTGATCAGTGATCACGCATGTGTGCGATCTTAGCGCATAGAGGTATTGACTAACAACAAACACACTTTATGTGTTGGTTTTTATAAAAAATTATAGAAGAACTAGCCGTATACTCGATGGGATTTCCTATCGACAACATCTTTTTATTAGGTGCTCACTTTCTGCTCTCTTTTAATGTTTTTCAAAAACCTAAATCAATATCCACGTTTATAATTTCAAAAATGACAGACTTCCCATACGAACTTTCATTTCCTATTTTTATAAATTTCCAGAAATGTTTACTTAAACTTACTATGTTTATTTATAAATAGAAGCTTAAATGTCAATTTTCATATCTGCTGTGCTAAATTTCGTCCTTCAAAACTCAACAGTTTAGGCTGTGCGTTGTCTGTCAGTCAGCGTTAAAGATTTATTCAATAATATATTATTTATTTGAATAGTCATAGTAACGTATTTTTATATATCTAGCTTCAAAAATGACGAACTTCCATAAAAATTTGCATTCCCTATTTAACCCACTTAGGGGGCGAATTTTCAAAAATCGTTTCTTAATGGTCACCTACGTTACATAGGGAACTCCTGTGCAAAATTTCATTCTTCTAAACCCAACGGTTTAGGCTGTGTGTTGTCAGTCAGTCAGTCTATCAGATATTTTTTTATCATTATCAGTGAGTTTGTCTGTTATTATTTTTATTAAGAATTTGTATATTTACATATGTTGAATCATTTCGTGAATTTATTTAGATAATTTTTTTTACTTTTCTTTTTCGTTTTGACCGCTACTCAAAGTGATGAGGATTACAGGATTTGTGTAAAAATTAAATTAAAATTTTCCAACAAATTCCATAAGAGAAATTTATTTCGTTGTTCAATATATTGAGCAACGAAATAAATTTTTCTTATGGAATTTGTTGGAGAATTTTAATTTAATTTTTACACAAATCTTGTAATCCTCATCACTTTGGGTAGCGGTCAAAACGAAAAAGAAAATTATTCTTCAACCCAAAAAAGAAAAATCATTTTTTTTTTAATTGTTTAAAAATATTGTCATCTCCTGCAGAACTTTACTGTGAAAGTGCGCGGACCGTATAGTATTAATGAAACAGCCTGAATATAGTTCGTGCAGCTTTTACTATGGCTCAAATAAATAATTTATTCAATGATTCAACTAAACTTAAGTAAGTACATACGTGTACTGCAACTATTCAATGTTAAGCCAGCTAGCCACAGTAGTAGATACACGTTTTCGAAGTGTCAACTCACACATGCACATGTCACATATCCAGACAGATAGCTACATATATGTATATCGCTATGACTAGTAATATCTTTTCCTTACAGACGTCGTTGTGTTGCGGAAAACAATTCATCACACAAAACCAATTCGCTTATATTTTTTGTTTTGTTTTCTTTTCTTTGTTAGTGTTGTTCCCCGACACAAATATCCATTAAATCAACTTCAAATTCCAAAATAAAAACACTTTCTCTAATTCATCTTACTTTTATTATTAAAAAATTGTTGGATAAAATAAAAAATTCTTGTTTTAATGAATTATTACGAGGTTTTAGCGAATTTCCAGAATGGAAGCTCGCTATTACAGCCACTGTCATGACGCGACTTGAACCCGGGACCATGGCAGAAATTTGTTTTGAGGTCCCTAGAAACCGAAAATAATATTCACCAAAATTTATATATATATATATATGTATATATGTATATATATATATATATATATATATATATGTGTCCGCACGATAACTCTCGAACGAAATGTCCTAGGTTTACGAAATTTGGTGAAAATGTTGGAAATCCCAAACCGTTGGACAAGTTCGTTAGCCAGACACGTCGGATGCCAGGAACATGGTCTTTGTTCTTGCAAAAAATTAGTTTTTTGCCAAAATTTCCACTTATTTAAAATTTTTTGCGAAATTTTTTTACATCATTTAAACGACGAAAAAAAATTGCATAAAAAAGGTCTTTAAACTATTATTCTATGTCAACTAGTTTCCGAGAAAATTTAATTTTTATAAAAGAGCATTCGCTATGTTATGCAGGATGCTGCGACAGGGGTATACCTATATGCATAATTATATGAAAGAATGTGTTTGTGGTACAGGAAGATATATAGATTGTATATAAGTCATATACGTCATACATATGTATATGTTTGTATGTTACTTATATGCCGTTTTTTAGGGTTCCGAAGAAAGTTCTATTTTTTAGAGCTCCGAAATAAATCTCCGAGACTATAATAGAAATTTGTTTTGGGGTCCCTAGAAACCAAAAATAATATTCACTAAAATTTATGTATTAAATTTATATTTAGTCCCACACCGTTGGACAAATTCGTTAGCCAGCCATGTCGGATGCCTAGAACATGGTTTTTTTGACCATTTGTCGTGAAAAAAATTAGTTTTTTGCCAAAATTTTCTAAAGTTAAAATTTTTTTTTTGACATTTATTTACACCATTAGAAAGAGAAGGAAAAATCACTTAAAAGGGTGAAAAATCACAGAAAAACGGATTTTTATAAACGGAAATTCGCTATGTTATGCAGGATGCTGCGACAGGGGTATTTATGAGTATAAGTAAATTGTAAGGATAAGGACAATTCAATAATTTTAAGTACTTGTTTTTACGAAAATAACTCAAAATTGACGTTCTAGAAATTTTCTAAAACTTAAATATACTGAATATACGAATACGCATAAGTATTTTCTTATTCAAACGCATAAAATGATCCCACGCATAAAATTTTATGACATATTTGCATTACTAATTTTTTTAGACCGAGAAAAAGAACATTTTTAAATGTAACAAGCATGTTCAAGAATGCTGTAGTTTTTTATGGGTCCGACGAAGAAAAATGGGTCGGACGTTATCAACAACTGAAACAAAAATAGACGTATTTATTCTTTGATTCTTTTTCTTTTTGCTATTTTTTTACATTTCAGTAACTATAATAATTTTAAGTTGAACGATTAAATCTTAGACTCGCTTCAGACGCGTCTGTGGTTTTTTGAACAAATTGGCGTTTATATACCTCGTAAGTAGTAAGGATTTGAGAGTTGAGGGACCACCTCCCCACCTCCCGATTTTTTGAGCGGCCTCGGGAGGAGGTAGCGCTATCGGGGCGGTTCTAGAAACCTCCGGCGTTGGGTGGAGTAATGTGAACCAAAATTTTTTCTAACCTAACTGAACCTAACGGAACTTGATCTAACCTAACCTAACTTAACCTAACCAGACGTAACCTAACTATACATAACCAAACCTAACCGAACCTAATAAAATTTTTTCTAACCTAACCGAACTTAAGGATTCAAAATTTCCCTAATAGATGACGCAGCCACCTTCGAGCCCTGTAAATTCCAAGTTTTCACTACTAGATGTGGCTACTAGTCTGGATACTAGCGATCCCTGTGCGTAAGTTTGAAAAATTGTCAACAGACGGCGCAGCCATCGTTGAGCTCTGTAAATTCCAAGTTTCACTACTAGATGGCGCTGTTCGTCCAGATACTAAAGATCCCTGTGCGTAAGTTTGAAAAATTGTCAAAAGATAGTATCGAAAACATTTCGACAGTTAAAATATGGCGTTAATAATCTGAACCACTGGGAACTCTGTACCTTGATTCATAATTTTATCATATTTTTATTTGAAAACAGGTTTAAACTCGTATAAATTGTCAGCTGACGTTATTAGAAAGTATACTTATATTAATAACGGTGATTTCCGTCTAATATGCAAAAATGAATTTTATCATATGATTGTATATTTTTATCTGAAAACAGGTTTATACAGGCTTTCCTCTAAATAAAAACACATTTTTTTTTATTTTAATAAATTTATTTAAAAGAAATATCTTTCAATAAATATTTAAATGTTATTACAATAATATTTGTATATGGATATAACATTTTCCATGGCGCAAGTTGCTCCGGAATGATGGCCGCATCGAGGACTAGTGTATGTTGATGTTATGATTCCCAACTTGGGACAAATTGTTATTTCTTCAAAGTTCATGATGGGTGCTGACGGTAGTAGTCGTTTTAAATGCCGTACTTTTTCTTCACCTTTCGTATAGATGATTCGAGTTTCGTGTAGATTGTTTATCAAAATGTATTGTAGTTCCTCGTATTCAATATGTTTATCCTTCCAGGAGAATTCATGATGGTTTTTCCGCAACCAACGAGCTGTGCGCTGATCTTCTTCACTTAATCCGCAAAACGGAACTGGTAATTTGAATACATAGTGTTGTAGTATATAAGCTTCACCATAATTTTCTTCGGAAGAATCGAATTTCAACACAGCCAATTCCTTTATGTAGAATTTCCCATTTGTTACATTTGGAAATCCTTGGAAGTCAACAATTGCTGTGTTGGTCTTCATTGTGCGTTGTCTAGAGCGAAACTGGCTGATTTATCATCGGATTGCGGTGTTTTTATACATATTTTGTAACAAAATTTGTCAACGGATTATATTGAACCACACGATCATGTAGTAGAAGAGACAATGCTGGTGTATTCCCTGGCACCTCCTTCAACGTTTTACATTCAATTCGAATATCCACTGGTCCACTTTTCAATGATTCGTTTTGATGAGAACAATCGATGAATATGAATAGAGCGATATTCTTGAATTGTGTTTTGCTTAAAAGCGGTTCATTCTTCTTAGAACCATAATATGCTTGTTGAAATTTCGAGTACATGTGATATGCTACTGCATATTTATCATTATTGAAATCCAAATTCAAATCCATGTATGGGTATTTCGCAGAATTTAAATAAACTTTAACGTCTGAAAGTGGATGAAAACTTTAAATGGATAAAAACTTTAATTTAGAGTAGGAAATTTCATTTTTTTTCGGAGTTAAGTTGTATTCAATTAATTAACCCTTTCCTGTTCAGCAGTTTTAGATCATTATTGTTCAACGATACTTCAAATTAACAAATCATTAATGATATGGGTAAGAATTACATAGTTGCACATATGTTCTATTGCGCTAGAATGTCAATAGGACAATGCAATGCTATTGGCAGGGTGCGTAGTATATGGTGGGGATAATTAAATCGATTGCAGCGTGAGTAGTGGAGAAAATAGGCAATAATACATGCTCATATGTGTTTATCTATAGTGTAATAAAAAATATTAAATAAAAATATAATACATTGATTCACTTTGATTATAAACGCAATTGCCACTAATATGTCGTTCCTTATTTATCTGTCAACGTATTAACGTCTACACGTCAATCCATAAATACAGAATTAAAAATATTTGAGGTATTTTAAACTCACATGCAATGATCACAAGAAGTTATTGATGTTTGCTTTATGTATGACTGTACATTCAACTAAATGACTTATGCCAGCATTTCTTAATTTTCTAATTTCCCTGACGTGCTTCACTATCACCAGCAACTTTTTCCTCTGCATAGTCCGAGGTTGGAAGGAAATACTGTCTTGATAATTATATCCATGTTAACGTCGAAAATTGTTTAAATACTTTATTAATACAATTATTATACTTCATCCAGTATTTTATACCTCAAATTGTTCAAATTTATTTATAAAAAAAAATAATTGTAAATAACAAATATTTGTATTCAGATTTTACGGTTTTTTTGAAAATATTTTAAATTTATTTCCACGGTTACCATTATTTAATAGCATGAAAAAATGTATATTATAGATGTCGTTGGCATCACGCACCCAGCCAATATTCAGGGGCATGTAAGAACATTTCATGTATATTGGTTATTTTTGAAAAATGAATGAAAGCGGCACGCTAAATATGAATACTGTTCAATATTTTTATTAAAATACACATGTAATATTTTAATAAAAATATTGAACGTATGTATGAAAATGACGAATGCAGAGGGGTTTTATTACATCATCCGAACAATACAGATATATAATTCGAGGTACCTGGTTTCGAATCTCAGCCACATCAGCTTGATAATTCCTCAATCACTGTGTGTTTATATACCGTTTTAATTATAATTGTATCATCTGGCTGATGTAATAAAACCCTTCTCCATTCGTAATTTTCATGTTAGAATTTCTTAAACACATTTTGTGTGTTTTATCCAATATGTCTACTATTAGACAACAATGCTATCTAACAATATTCATCGCAGTGTGTACCCAAAATATAAGAATATCCTAAACACATTTAAGTAACACCAACACAACAGTTCAAAATAAAAATACACATTACATAGTTCGTTGTAAGAATAATCACTTCGACGATCTCTTCTTTTCAACGAATTACTAAAATTGTTTAAGGATTGTTTTGTATGTAAGAAATAATAACACTCACATAATTTTAAAATATTTTATTAAAAATTAACTTGAGTATACAGCTGTTGGAAAAATTACAAAGATTTTTTAACAACTTATTAAATGTTAAGAGTTTATTTTAACGTCTCCTATAAGGTCGTAAGTATAACCCTTTACTCGCAATTTTTTCATCGCCATCAACGACGACTGTATTTTCGTCATCATCCGCTTCTCCTTCGTACGCAGTATCTTCGCTATCGCTGGCAGATGTTTTTTCATCACTGTCTTCGTCATTTGATACATACTTTAGCACTGGCTCAATAATACCATGCTTTTCCCATTCCTTAGTAATTGAGATAATTCGCCTGCCAATGTCACTTTTCTTTAAATTATTAAAATGGCTTCGTTTTTTCTCGTTTTCGATATAATCCGCAAAGCTGGGATTTATAATATGACTCCATTTATTTAATTTATTTAAATTATATATATATATATATATATATATATATATATATATATATATATATATATATATATATATATATATATATAAATTCGCTAAGAAAAAGGAATCAATGTTTTTTTCTTCATAATTATGTTCTTTAAGGGGTTAGAAATATTCTCCTAAGATTGTATTTTTTAAAAAAATGAAAAATCAAAAACTTATGGGCATTTTAGTACGTGCACTTTATTTATAATTCAATTTAAAAAAAAAAATACAAACAAAAAACAACTTTAAATGCTTTTTTCTCCAAAGTATGTTTTTTGACATGGTTTCGCGTGTATCTCAAAAAGTATTTGAGGTATCAAATTTGAGGTACATAAATCAAAGTGCATATTATTCATCTATGCCGTCATTTTGGTAGGAACTAGGATCTTTTGGTTTTGTAATAGATTTTCAAAATGGCGGCTGTTTATAGTCGAAAAAATACGGTGAATTGTGAAAATTCAATTTCAAAATGCGATTTCTCGCTGGTTTTTGTTCTTTTTTCTTAGATCCTAGTTAGTGCCATAACTGTATATATGTATATTTTCAGAAAATTCTTGATTTTTTGATTCTGGTTCACTGGGTATTTCATAACGCAAGGAACTATTAAAGTGTAAAAATCTCGCAGTATAGACTTCAGTACCATTTATACTCAGCTTATTTTTGAATTTAAAAATTTTAGTCTCAAGACAAGTAGAAATAATGTAGGTGTATTTAATCTTTAATAAAATATTTATTTGTATAAAAAAAAATAATAAAAAAAGGTCAATTTTTGATGTTTTTTTGGCGAATTTCCCTTTAATACAAGCATTCTTTGAATATCACGGTTAACTAATTCCGTGTCATTCGAAATTTGAGATCCATACGAATTTGTACATACGACAGACAGTCACTTTTCCTTGTAAGTCGACGATATGTCTATGTGCATATAAACGTATGTATTATGTGATCGAATTAATTTTTAAAAGTCATATACGAAACTTCGTGTATTTCTAGTTTTGTGTGATTTGAGGGTCGTCGGAATTTTTAGCCGTGCTTTCGAGATTTCATGCAGTTCAAGTACCGTTCTATTCGAAGGATGCCTGCAGTTTGCAAATGAAAAATGCAAGTGAATTATTGCCATCTGAATTGTGAACAGATTTTTAAATACTACTCAACATTACTGGACCGCGAATTGTCTAAAAAGAATACCAATATAAATGTAAAGATAATAACAGCAAATAAAAAATAAAGAATAAACTTATTCAAATACACAAATAATATTTTGTTTCCTTAAAAAATGTTGACTAGCACTCAACTCTTTGAAATTTGCTGCTTATCGATGGAAAATATAATAATATCCTAAACAATAAATATTATTTAAAAATAAAATGTTACTTAAAAATGTTAGCACAACCGAAATCAAACTAAAATGTTAGCGGACAATGTTTTATCCAGTTATGTTAGTTAACAATGTTCATCTAAGTATGTACCCAGGGTAATGAAAATTCTTTACGTAGCAATTTAGCGAGAACAACTGTCAATTAATAAAAACACGATAAGAAAGTTTTGGTTAAGGAGGGAGTTAAGTTTATTTTATTTTTTTCAAAATTTGTCAAATGAATGAACAACAACCCAAAATTTTTACGTCAAAACTTGAAATCGATTGGAGCAAAACCAAGGGAGATATAGACTTGTAAGTCTCCATCCCTCCGATCCTAGTGTATCAAATTTAACATTTAAAACGTGTTACTCACACTTAAAATTTTCAATGTCTCTAACCGAAAATCTGATGGGCCGATGCTTTTGAAATGGTATGCCAAAAATAGCTAATATATTGGCGTTATTAATACATAAAACTTGACAATAATAAGATCTTTTATATAAAATCTGCCTGGGATAGCGATTTTCCAATAATTAGTAGAGAAATAGCCAAATACAATAATACCTATAATAATAGTAATATTATTGTCTAAGATCAATTTAACTCGAAGGCAATGAAAACCTAACAACACTTCAACTATGCTGTAACGACAGTGTTATATTAAGTTGATAGGCAACAAATTCAGAATTGTAATACCTAGGTAATGAGTGAAAAAAAACATTAAATTCTAAGGTATCTATAGTTGTGTATATTCTGTGAGTATTCATTGTCTATTAAAGTAGGAAATTAACCCTAATTTTTAACAAAAAGCAACCACGAGCTTTCTAGTGGCTGATTTTTCTTTTAATCTATTTAAAATTTAAAAAGGAATAAAAAATTCCAATACAATTTTTTTATCAAATGCCGGCGTTACTGTAAAATGTTGAATTTAATGAAAATAATAGGTACGGTACAATAAGTATAACTTTTGTACTAGTAGTATTCTATAAGCACAATTGATATATAAAAAAAAAATTATAACATTTTTTTAGAGAGAGAAAAAACTATTGACAAATATGATATTTTAGAATCAATAAGTAAACTGAAATCAAACATTTATAAGAATACTTGTCAAATTATTTATGTTTATTAATTTTTAGCATTGAAGCCGTGGTTTAACCAAAAAATAGTATTTGAATTTTATATTTTATTTTAAATTCTGCATCGATTAAAAAAAAAAACCAACCATTAGAATGCTCGTCGTCACTTTTTCAATTTCTAAGCATCTTTCCAAGGATAAGTTCCTAGCATATATAGTTGACAAAATATTCCCAGACACTTTTGATAGTTTCTTTGTCAAGTATGATTGTCTTTTTCTAATTCCAGTCAAACAAATAAATAATGCATAGGGTACTAATTGAACATTAGGTTACGAAATAATAATAAATAATAAGTTAATAACACTATTTTATATTTTTATGTAAATTCTGTTTATTCAATAAAAATTTGGTTACAGAAGAATATTTCTTAAAGAAACCGAAAACTAATGACATTAATGATATATTATAACAACTGTAAACATATACATAAAATAACTGAATGACTGGATTCATTGCAAAATATTTAATTCTATTAAAAATATAATTTTGAAAAACAAAAATCAGAGGATGTCAATATGTACTGCTTAGGAATTTCAAATCAGTTAAAATCAAACGTTGTGAAGATGAAATATTATTATGTCAAATATTTAAAAAACTAAATAAAAACCACTGATTAAGGACACTGGTGTAGTGTTGAAAAGTGTACGACAAGGACAAAAAAGAAGGAAACCTACAAAAGTGTCTGGGAATATTTTTTCAACTATAATTATGTTTATGTCTCCTACTAATGAAAATTTTTAGAACAAATATTTCATTTGGATTAACTGTCTGACATGAGTATGTAAATAACCGAAACATCCGTTTTTGCCAGCTTACACGTAAATCTAAGTATATATCCACATACGAGTACATACTTACATTTAACAACACAACAATAATGACAATAATAATATAAAATAATTCCTCAAAATATATATTTGGCGTTAAATGAAAATGTTTGTGGTGTTATTTTGCTTCAAATACATATAGAACGAAATACGAATCGAAGAAGTAGAAAACACAAGCACCATAACGTTAAACAATGAACGGTGAATGGTGATGACAAGAGGTGATGACAGAAACAGGAAAGATAAAAAGAAACACGTGCGTCACTAATTGCTGTTTTAATCTCTTTTGTAAAATAAATGCTATCTTCTCACCGACTCGCACTTTCATAATTACGTTACGTCAACTAAAAGTTTACTTTGTTTATATGGTTTGATAAGAATTAAGTTTACAGTTTTGGCCAAAAGTACAGACAAGATTCATTTATTTTCGTGTAAAATTAATTGAGAATTATGTTTTGTTCTACGACGACGTTAAATTGTAAAACATATAAGTGAAGATACAATTTTATTTTTCGGGTAGGATAATATCATTATTGATATAATCTGTGTACTTTTGAAAATAAGTACACCCAGAACGCATCTAAAAGTCCACTTTTTCGCAAAAAATATAAGTAACGAAAAAACGTTTGTCGTCATCGTCTTAGCTTACCGTTTTCTATATTTTATCTTAACGAGAAAAAAAATGCTCCTCCCGCTCTACAGTAATTATGCGTCTGCTCTTAACCATACAACTCCTAAAAGCACTGAAATTAAAATTTTAAAAAACCTGCTAAGTGCCGGAACGCCGTTCCGTCACATTTCGACTGAAATGAAGTCTTAAGTATAGTGAAATTTTTTTAAGTACCTACCTAAGTGTATATTATACTCAAACTGTGGATGGCAGTCTCATCATTAATACATCTTAATGAAGTGTATGATTTGATTATATTGCTCTCCTGAGCCTTAAGTCGTATTTTAATATATAAATTTGTATAGATTATTAAATAAAATTTTTAATTTTTAAACTTTTATCTTAGTGTTTTTATAATACTATTCTTAATTGAAAAACGCCCTTATTGCTTGATTATGACATAGTACCTCCCAAATATTCTTATAAGATATAAAAACGTAAAAATATAAAGAATTAGCTTTGTTTGAATCACAGTCAATTTTTTCATCCGTATAGAACGCTAATTTCTGTTTTTCTTAAATTCTATTATCAGTTTTCTTTGTTATAATGTCACTTATGTCTTATGGTATTGGTCTTTTTGATGGATCAGCTTCTATACAAATGTGGTCAATAAAGATTCTCTAGTTCCCATGTGACTGATATAAATCTTCTTTAGTACCTGAGGCCGTTTTCTTGGGGGCTGTTCATAAAATACATATCTATACAAAAAGACGAGAGGAAGGAAAATTGCCTAGCGTAGCGATATATGATACGAAAAGGGGAAAGGGTTAAAATGAATGAGACGTAACGTGAGGCTTGGTATATCGTAAATCGCAAAAGAATAGCAATAATTCTATATTATGTCAAAATTATGGTATACGTCAAAATAATAAATTAGGTTACGCGGTGTAGGGATTACTAGGTAAGAATTGAAAAAATGTAATGCAACCTGACAATGGGGAAGGGAAGGCTCAAAAATGCGTAAATTTGGCAAAAAGTATTTTACGGATGACCCCTTAGAAGATGTAATATTGCATTATTTATTAGTCTAAATCGTTTGAAGTAAGTAGGTTCAGAAGTCACATATGTTAAGAAAAACGGGGTGAGATATGAGGAATATAAGGTGCTGTCTATTATTAAGTAAAAAGAATCATAATTATTACAAGACATCATTTGTACACATATATACGTACTTTGAAAATAAAATCAATACAATTTCTTTTTCAAAACTTTCCATTTTTTTTTCAAAAAAGTTAAATTTTTCTACCCTTTATTATTACACGAGAGGTTTGTATTTTTTCGAATAAACTTGGCAATTTAACGAGAAGAACTGTCAACTAATAAAAACGCGACAGCGAAGCTGAAGCATTTTTGGGTTGACAGTTCTTCGAGTTAAATTGCTTTCAAGAAATTTTAAAAAATATAAAACTCAAAAGTAATTCAACTCAAGTTAAATTTACCAATACCAGAATTTTTGTTTCAGTTTTATCGTCTTTACCAGCAGTAAGAATTGGACAGGTCTGAGCCCTCCTCCCCACCTTCCGATTTTTTGAGCGACCTCGGAACGAGGTAGTGCTACCGGGGCAGTAACCTAACGGAACCCAACGGAACTTGATCTAACCTAACAGAACCTAAGGAAATTAGGTCTAACCTACCTTAACCTAACCTAACATAACCTAACCTAACCGAAATTAACAAAATTTTTTCTAACCTAACCAAGCCTGAGTATTCAAAATTTCCCTAACAGATGGCGCAGCCGCCTTCGAGCCTTGTAAATTCCAAGTTTTCACTACTAAATCGCTTTCTTAGTCTGGACACTAGCAATCCCTGTACATAAGTTTGGAAAATTTGAGCTCTGTAAATTCCACGGTGAGCAGCCACCTTTGAGTTCTGTAAATTCCAAGCTTTCACTACTAGATGGCGCTGCTCGTCCGAATACTAACGACCCTTGTGCGTAAGTTTGAAAAATTGTCAATAGATGGCGCCGAAAATCCTTTTGGATAGTTAAAAGATGGCGTTGTTAGTCTGAACCACCGCGAACTCTGTACCTTGATTCATAATTTTATCATATTTTTATCTGAAAACAGGCTTAAACTCGTATAAATTGTCAACTGACATCATTAGAAGGTATACTGATATTAATAACGGAGATTCCTGTCTAATATGCAAAAAAAATTTTATCATATCATTGTATATTTTCATCTGAAAATAGGTCTATACAGGTTTTTCTTCTAAATAAAAACATATTTTTTTTTATTTTAATAAATGTTTTTAAAAGAAATAGTTTACAATAAATATTCAAATGTTACTACAATAATATTTGTTTATGTATATAACATTTTCCATGGCGCAAGTTATTGCGGAATGATGGCCGCATCGAGGACTAGTGTATATCGATGTTATGATTCCCAACTTGCGACAAATTGTTACTTCTTCAAAGTTCATGATGGGGGCTGATGGTATTAGTCGTATCAAATACCGCACTTTTTCTTCTCCTTTCGTATAGATGAATCGTGTTCCATGTAGATTGTTTATTAAAATGCATTTTAATTCCTCGTATTCAACATGTCCATCCATCCCGGAGAATCCATGATGATTTTTCCGCAACCGACGAGCTGTGCGCTGATCTTTTTCACTTAACTCGACAATTCCCAGAGTTATTTGCATGTGACAAATGTTTTTAATTTTTTTCAACGATAAGATAATGAAATCTTTACGTTCTGTTACCACCATTAGAAGGCTAATAGATGACTTTATATTTCTTTCTTGTGACAACTCTATACTATAAGTTAAACAAACAAATTAATACAGTTTACAATTAAAAATGTCTGTCACCTACAGGTGGCACTGGGAATTGCCGAGTTAATCCGCAAAACGGTATTGGTGATTTGAATACATAGTGTTGTAGTATATATCTTCACCATAATTTTCTTCGGAAGAATCGAATTTCAACACAGTCAAATCCTTGTAGAATCTCCCATTTGTTGCATTTGGAATTTGTTGTATGTATGTTTACTGACGTCATTAAAAGATATATTTCTACTAATACTACGAACGAAAAAATTCCGTCTAATGTGCAAAAGTAGAAATTATGTTATAACTTGCTTTATTCGAAGTACAAACATTACTCGAATATTATAATTCGATATAAAATTCACATATTTTATGTAAAACTTTTTGATATTATTAACCTTGGGTAATTTAAATAAAAGGCTATTACTAGAAAAAAAGTGAGTTTTATTCATATACAGATTTTTACTGCCAAAAAATAATAAATTTGCAAATATTATCAAATGTTATAAAAATTTCTTTATCGATTAAAAGTACACGCTATAGCGTACACACACATTTGTTTTAATTATTGTAAGAATGCACTCTTTCCATTTATTTGAAAAAATAAATTGTAACTTAATATAATCAGTACTCCGTTACAAGTAAGGGTTTCTATACCATTAAAATCATATTTCACAATATGAATATATTTTAAAAAAAAAATATTTTTTTAACTTAATATTATGTAGTATCCATAATTTAAAGTAGTTTTAAATATTAAGTTTCTTTTCATAGATGTTTTAGTCTTAATTAGTTACACATATTCCTAATATTAAAAGGAAAATTTCCTTTTAATATTTTTATAAATTATCTAAAAATTTATGTTTTTATCAAACAAATTATTGTTAAAAATTAGTTACATATATATATATATATATATATATATATATATATATATATATATATATATATATATATATATATATTAAATTTTTAACGTCATTAACGTCATAAAACGTCAAATAAAGTCTTACTAAATCATACACCATATCCAACAAGCAAAAATGTATTGTGTAAGTACTCTATATGTATAGTTAATCCGCAAGTTTACTGGAAGAAAAGTCCATCAAATTTAAGGCAACAAAGAGGGTGTTTGTCGTTTTTTAAATATGATTAAACACTGAATAAAATATTATAAAATTTACTGAATAAAAGAGTATATTAATATGTAAGAACAAAACACAATTGATCGCTGATAACGAAATTTTTCTATTTAAGATAAATAAAAAGAATTTTAATGCCATTACAGTCGTTTACAAGAACTAGGGGCCACTTAATACGTATAGTTTTTCTATACATATATTTAACTAATTTTTAACAATAAATTTTTTGATAAAAACAGATAAATTTTTAGATAAGTCATAAAAATATTAAAAGGAAATTTTCTTTTAAATATTTGAATATGTGTAATTAATTAAGACTAAAAATATCTATGAGAAGAAACTTAATGTTTAAAACTACTTTAAATTATGGATATTACATAATATTAATTTTTAAAAATATTTTTTTTAAATATATTCATGTTGTGAAATATGATTTTAACGGTATAGAAACCCTTAATTGTAACGGAGTACTGAACATATTAAATTACAATTTATTTTTTCAAATAAATGGAAAGAATGCGTATTCTTACAATAATTAAAACAAATGTGTGTGTACGCTATAATGTGTACTTTTAATCGGTAATGAAATTTTTATAACATTTGATAATATTCGCAAATTTATTACTTTTTGGCAGCAAAAATCTGTATATGAATAAAACTCACTTATTTTCTACTAATAGTCTTTTATTTAAATTACCCAAGGTTAATAATACCAAATAGTTATACATAAATTATCTGAATTTTATATCGAATTACAATATTCGAGTAATGTTTGTACTTTTAATAAAGCAAGTTAATAATTTTTATTTTTACACATTAGACGGAAATTTTTCGTTCGTAGTATTAGTAGCAACATATCTTTTAATGACATCAGTAAACATACATACACACGACTTAATTAAGCAAGCTCACACCTATAAGAACCAGTTTTATTTTAAAGAAAACATTAGTTACTGAATTTTGAGCTCAACAGTTTGACTCTAGACATCGCACAATGACGACCCACGCGACAATTATTGACTTCCGAGGATTTCCAAATGCAACAAATGGGAAATTCTACATAAAGGAATTGGCTGTGTTGAAATTCGATTTTTCCGAAGAAAATTATGGTGAAGATTATATACTACAACACTATATATTCAAATCACCAATACCGTTTTGCCGATTAAGTGAAGAAGATCAGCACACAGCTCGTTGGTTGCGGAAAATTAATCATGGATTCTCCTGGATGGATGGACATGTTGAATACCAGGAACTACAATACATTTTAGGGGAAGTATCGTTTTTAATATCGTACATCGTATTTAATATCGTACATCTTCCTAATATCGCACACCACCATATTGCCGTTCGTAAGTGTTATATCCTGGTGATAATCAGTCTAACTCTTTGCCCTCTGATAGCCATTAGACGAGGCCAAGTATTGAACCAGATTGATAACTTTTGTATTTTTTGTAAAACTTTTTTTAATTTTTTTGATTTCAAATATTTTGGAGGTGTTACTTATGCATCTAATTGTATGGTTTGAATTTTCATAATTATAATATTAGTTTATGATATATTTCAACCTGAAAAATCCGCCATATTTATTTCTCATAATATGCCAAATATCGCCCACCTACGGTAATCATAATATCGCACTATATGATATTAGACACAGCAGCCCAATCACTTAAATCAAATAAGGGGTCAACCTCGGAATGAAACGGAATAAGCTGGATTTTCTTATACACCTTTATTTTGGCATCCTAAATGTTCCCTTAAAAGTCTCATAAGGTCACGTGTGACTGTCCTTAGATATTGGAGGTCAAAGATCGTTTTGTGAAAATATCTTGCTTCTTTGGCCTTAAATCGTTTTTGTATTTTTTATAAGCGTTATAGAGAGAGCATAAAACTCTCTACAAATTTTGTTTCACTTTTCGATGCGTTTAGCTGTTTTGGATCTAGTTCAAGTGGCGACGATGTAGCTGACCCTCTTATTGTGTTTAGTCGTATTCAACAGACAAAAGGGCGAGAAGTGGATCATTTGTACAAAGTGCCATTTTTGGTTTTACAAACAATGTTCGGGAACGGAAGATTACAAAACATTTATTTGTGATTATTGTTGAGATGGTTAATTAAGAACGTAATATAAGTAAAACAACAAAATTTTAAGTCTAATTTACTTATGATTAAACATCTAGTAATGTAATTCTATGAAATTTTATTCTACTTAAGAATAAACAATATTATTTTGCACTAAATGGGTTTTTTTGTTCATAAACCATGTCTAACATTGTGACAGAAATAACAGCCTAATATCGTACAGGGCGATATTTTGACCACTATTGGTAGGCGATTTTTAGACGACGTTTCTTGACGCGGTCAAAACCAGTTTCTTTCATTAATTACAAAAAGATATATTATATACATGTTTAATCAATTCGCAACTATTCAATACTTCAAGACCATTAAAAGAACTAAACAGAAGTACAAGTGGGGCTAGTTGAGAAGTAAAAATAGCAGAGAAAATTTCAATTTTCAAAATGGGTGCGATATTAGGCACACATCCCCTAATAAACAATCTACATGGAACTCGAATCATCTATACGAAAGGAGAAGAAAAAGTGCGGTATTTGAAACGACTACTACCATCAGCGCCTATCATGAACTTTGAAGAAGTAACAATTTGTCCCAAGTTGGGAATCATAACATCGACATACACTAGTCCTCGATGCGGCCATCATTCTGGAGCAACTTGCGCCATGGAAAATGTTATATCCATATACAAATATTATTGTAATAACATTTAAATACTTATTGTAAAAAATTTCTTTAAAAAAAATTTTTTAAAATAAAAAAATGCGTTTTTATTTATAGGAAAAACCTGTTTTCAGATAAAAATATACAATCATATGATAAAATTCATTTTTACATATTAAACAGAAATCTCCGTTATTAATATTAGTATACTTTCTAATGACGTCAGCTGACAATTTATACGAATTTAAGCCTGTTTTCAGATAAAAATACGATAAAATTATGAATCAAGGTACAGAGTTCGCAGTGGTTCAGACTAGCTACGCCATCTTCTAACTATTAAAAAGAATTTTCGGCACCATCTGCTGACAATTTTTCAAACTGCCAGCACAGGAATTGCTAGTATCCAGACTATGAGAGCCATCTAGTAGTGAAAACTTGGAATTTACAAGGTTCGAAGGCGGCTGCGCCATCTGTTAGGAAAATTTTGAATTCTTAGGCTCGGTTAGGTTAGAAAAAATTTTGTTAGGTTCGGTTAGGTTAGGTTAGACCAAATTTCCTTAGGTTCCGTTAGGTTAGATCAAATTCCGTTGGGTTTCGTTAGGTTAGAAAAAATTGTCGTTCACATTACTCACCCACCGCCGAAGGTTTCTAGAACCGTCCCGGTAGCACTACCTCCTGCCGAGGTGGCTCAAAAAATCGGGAGGAGGGGACGAGGGTTCAGAACTGTCCAATCCTTACTACTTTTGCCTACAACGGAAATGACCAATGAAATGTTTTGTACTATTTTGTTGCTGTAGAAATCTGTCCTAACATTTTTTCTATAGTTAAAATGAAAAAACACTAATATTCTTATGGTATTTGTTATATACATACATGAGTTAAATTGTCAGTACATACTCGTATTATATTTTGACAATAAATTTTTGAGAAGATTATTACGGATATCACAGTAGTAATAGTAATTAGAATACCCCTGTCGCACCATCTGCATAACATAGCGAATTTCCAAATATTGGGCACTGGCGGATCTCATCTAAGACCTGTACCTATTTAAAATAGATTAGTTTTCTAATAATAAAAGAATTTTTTAAATCGGCTGGGTAATTAGTAGAATCGGTTCGGTAGCTTATTTCTGGCGTTTTCGGATCTGCCAGATACCGGTGGACCTCATTAAAAGATAAGCTCGACCGTATATTCTAGGCGGACTTTATGTAATATATATATATATATATATATATATATATATATATATATATATATATATATATATATATATATATATTCAAAACCCGTTTGTAGCATTCTACGCCACATTTGCATCCGCAGGAAAGTTGTGGATCTCAGATAACACAACCTGTACCTATCTAAAATAGTTTACCTAGGTGATGGTGAAAAAATTTTTAAAATCGATCAGTTATTTTATTTTTGACACTTTTGGGTCCCACTGACGCTGTCGGACCTTTCATAATGTAATCTATGTATATTTAAAACAGCTTAGCTCTCTAACAGTGAAAAAATTTTCAAAATCGGTCGGTTAGTTTATTTTTGACCCTTTTAGATCCTATGGACCCTGGCAGACCTTACATAGCGTAATCTATATTTATCTAAAATAGTTTAGCTGTGTTACAGTTAAAAAATTTTCAAAATCGGTCAGTTAGTTTATTTTTGACACTTTTGGGTCCTATGGACCTTGTCGGACCTTACATAATGTAATCTATGTCTACCTAAAATAGTTTAGCTATGTAACAGTGAAGAAATTTTCAAAATTGGTCGTTTAGTTTATTTTTTACAATTATTGGATCAGTAAACCCTGACGGAACTCATATAATTCTAGTACTCTAACAGTAAGAAAAGGGTTATAGGGATCTCATATAACTTACGACAGTCCGTAAGGTTCTTGCGGTCTTCAGTTACTTAATTAATTCAAATACTTTAACTTGCTAACTGTGAAAAAATTTTTAAAATGGATTGGGTAATTAATTTTTGGCCTTTTTATGCCCCCAAAACCTTGATGGATCTCACATAAGATTCAATCAATTTAAAATTGTTTAACTTTCTAACACTAATAATTATTAGTGAAAAAATTTTCAAAATCGGATCATTTAAAATTTTTTTTCCGTGCATATATACATATTATGTTGTTTTGTTTTTTATTTGATAATATTATATCATAACATAAATTTCAATTTTTTGTTTATTTAAAATTCAATAAAAAGAAAAAAAATATCTTCGTTACATAAGCTTAGAAAGTCCGCTAAATTTTCATTTTTCAACTTGAGACAGAGGTATGCTAATTATAATGCAATAAATGAGAAACAGAACTTTGAATTATAATACATATATGTGAATAGATACCAATTGTATCCATAAAAAAAATTCCTAAACAAAAAAGAGATTTTTATATATTTTATAATGAATTGAGACAAGAAGACAAATTACTTATTAGACTGAAAAAGAGAGAAAATTAATACAAATGTGTATTGTATTTATTTACTGTATTTAGCATATTGCTATTACAGGGGGTTGGTACAAAAATATAAAGTGCTACAAAAATTAATATAAATGTATATACATAGTTTACCTTTCCCAAAACCAGTTAAATAGCAGTTTTAATCATAAAAACATACACCACTGCTGGTTTTGGGTACACAAGAGTTACATTAATTATAATCTAATAGAAATAAATTTCTAAAATATAAATATTTATATTTAATATTTATATAAATATTTATATTTATTGTTACTATAATATAATATAATATTTAGAATAGATTGAAAAGTACTATTATAAATTCATAATATAAAACTTAATTTGTAGAAGAAAACAAAATTTAAAACTCAGGACACATTACAAATTCCCTCACTTGGAGGCATTTTATTACATAATTGTATACAGAGTTCAGCATCTCAACATTACCCACATTAAGAAATTGATGATAGTATTCAAGGTTGACGTCTGTCTTTATTCTAACATCATTATTATAGTCCGGATAAAATAATATAAACAAATGTGAAAAATTACAATTTTCTCGAAAAATACTTAACATAGAAAGAAAATTATAAGAACATTTTCTTCATAATTTTTTTTTTTGCTTTTCAACGCTTTTCAAAATTTCATAGGCGCTAAACGTTTCGTTCGAAAGTTATCGTGGCTTTATATATATATATATATATATATATATATATATATATATATATATATATATATATATATATATATATATAAATAAATTTTAGTGAATATCTTTTTCGTATTCTATCTTTTTCGTATTTTAAGGACCTCAAAACATATTTTTGTTGTGGTCCCGGGATAAGGTCGCGTCATGACACCGGCTGTAATAGCTGAATTTCGAGTTTTCGAAATTCGCTAATATTTGAGGGCTTAAATTATTCATTAATTCACTCAGTTTATAGACTTATAATAAGTTCATTGGCCCATGAACATATTCAGGACTGTTTCTTTTACAAAAGTTTTGTTACAGTTACGTTTCACGTAACTGTAAAGTCCCAAATATTTACCACATTTACGCAATTAAATTAAAATGTAAATTAAACTTTTCATTTAACGTTAATTTAATACAATTGAAATTTTTCTTTATTCATTTTAGCGTTCGCTGATTATTTAACACACAAATAAAAAAGAGAAAAATCCTTTTTTGAAGGTCGATAAGTACACCGATATTGTAGGTACAGGGATAGTAAGTATGGAAGCGGATTGCGTCTACAAAGCACATACTGATTAAAAGTAAAAATAAAAGTAAAAAAAAGAAGATATAATAATTAACATTAATGTATTAGACCATAAAATTTATTTGTCTGCGTATATTTTAAGTTCAGAGAGAGATACGTACATACGCACACTGGCACACATTCGTCTGTGAAAAGAATTACTTAATGAAAGTGTCTGATACAGATTCGTTTATTTTCATTTATATATGTATTTAATTAATAATATAGAAAAATGTGTATATGGTCCATTTCACTTAAATTGAACCATGATTCATCATCATCAGTTATGGCTTTAAATAATCTCCGTTTTCTTGGCTTTATCTCTTTGTTTATTGCACTTACATAAATTTTAAATTTGCAGTTTGTTTTTAGAAAAGAATAGGAGATTGATTTATTTCGAATATAAGAATTATTTAATTTTTAACAATGATTCATGCTCAATTATATTTGAAACAGGGTATATATATATATATATATATATATATATATATATATATATATATATATATATATATATATATATATATATACATAAATGTTTGAAAAAAAAGAAAGAATTCAAAAGACAAATTCAATTTGTTTCCATTTAATTAATTAATGGCTTGTTTTTGTATATTTCAATATGCCTGTTCATATATTTCAATAAAACATGTTCGAAACAAAGTACTGTTCTGTGTGCAGTTCTGAGGTACGGAAATCGAATTAGATTCTCTATTAATACATTCCCGGTGGGGATATTTAGAGTTTTATAATGTTTAAATATTATAATTTAGATTAGGACTTCAAAAATATTTTTTTTCACAAAATAAAAAAAATTTCATTAAATATTAACAATATAATAGTTGCGTCTTTACTCAATAAACTCGTGCCATGAGGAACTCCGAATCAAAACTTAGGAACCCAAGTTCCGTATTAGGTTAAGTGCGGTCCGTGAAGGTAACACCAAAAAAGTTATTATGTGAAGGTCATACCAAAAAAGTTATTATACAGTAAAATATTATACAAAGTATTTTTTTTTTTTTATAATTTGACTAGCCGTATGCCCGATGGGATTTCCCCTTGACAATATCTTTTTATTAAGTACTCACTTTCTGCTCACTTTTAATGTTTTTCAAAAGCCTAAATGAATATCCACGCTTCTAACTGCGAAATTGACGAACTTCCCATATGAACTTTCATTTTCTGTTTTAATCCCTTAGGGAATAAATTTCCTTGACTTTTATTTATAAATAGAAGCCTAAACGCCAAGCACTCCTGTGCTTAATTTCATCCTTCTAAACCCAACAGTTTAGGTTGTGCGTTGTCTGTCAGTCAAAGTTAAAGATTTATTAAGTAAGATATTATTTATTTTAATAGCCATAGTAAAATATTTTTAGATACCATCAATAACTTCAAAAATGACAAATTTTCTACAAATTTTCATTCCCTATTTAACCCACTTAGGGGACGAATTTTCAAAAATCCTTTCTTACATAGGGAACTCCTATGCAAAATTTCATTCTTCTAAACCCAACGGTTTAGGTTGTGCGATGTCTGTCAGTCAGTCAGTGTTAGAAATTTATTAAGTAGATTATTCGTGATATTAAATTTTATTTTAAGTAATATTTTTTGTGTTATGATATTTTTCCAGATTTATCCAAAAATTCAAGCATTCCTATTTGAAAGCTGGAACTGAAATTAAGCAATTCAAATTTTAAAATACTAGTCAAAAAAGCATAGGAAAATATGCATCCGTTTTTAAAATGAAACTTGTTATCCCCACTATTACTATTACGGTTACTGGAAAATGGCTATATTATATATATATATATATATATATATATATATATATATATATATATATATATATATATATATATATATACGTGCACAATATCTCAATATTTATCATTTTATTGAAACTCAACTTACTGAATCACTGACGACTCATATACAGAATGTACGGAATTTAAGTCTCCGTACAAAAACACTGGGTAGACACCACTTATGTAATTTATGTTTGCCAACAAATTTGAATCAAAAGTGTTTTTTAACAGGAAAAATTTGATATTACAAAAGAGGCCCTTAAAAATTGTTCACTGTGCAAAAAAATATTATGGTTTTGTTTGCAAATTGAACATTTAAATGAAAATGAATAATTTCCTTTATGCTTCCAGAGCGTTTATAAAGTTCCGGAACAGCTCCGCAAAAGTTCCGCAAAATCTGAGTTAATATTGACTTTATCGAAAAATAACCCAAACAAAAGTTTCATGGGAAGAAATGAGGAACTAGAAAATGACCTCGAATTTGACCTTGAACATGACCTTGACCAACCAGTATCATATTTTTTGCGTTTTTATGACCTTCACACGACTTTGGGACATGAAGTATGAATATGGTTTTCAACGTAGAATTTCCCGCTCTTTCCGAGGTAAAAAATAGGGGTTTCCATTTAAAAATATAAAGTTGACCTCCAAATTTTGGTCAAGGTCATCTTCAAGGTCAAATTCGAGGTCATTTTTTAGTTCCTCATTTCTTTTCATGAAACTTTTGTCCGAGTTATTTTTCAATAAAGTCAATATTAACTGACTGAGATTTTCAGCTGTTCCGCAACTTTATGATCGCTATATATATATATATATATATATATATATATATATATATATATATATATATTGTAACGCGGTGTGGGTGTGGGACTGGTTCAGAATGGTGTAAAAGTGTTGTATGATGTATTATTAGAGTGTCGAAACCATGAACCGATAAACGTGATGCGAATGTAATTCGGTTATGGAACCCTAATCACCGCGTGTACAGTTACGAAGCTTGATATTGTTGAAGTTAAAGTTGTCCCCGTGAAAAGCTTCGTTGAAATATAACTTATTAGCGCAAGAGGAAATCCGGGTTCTTTGAGTCATAAATAACACAGACAAAGATTTTTCGATGTATATTTATTTGATGTTAAAGTATTTTCAAAGTTCATTCTACAACGATTCACAATTACGGAAAAACTTTTACACATTTTGTAAATTAAGAACGTATGATAAAATCTGCCGTGGAATAAAGCAAAACTTAAACTTTTAAATATATAAAAATTGTGACGAAAATGAATATAAAAAACAGTTAAAATGAACCGAGAACCCACGGCTTATTATGACCGGAACACGTCTTGTTCGTGTCAATGTTAATTCCCGATTGTCCGCTTTGCCATAATCTTTCACCTTTGTGCAGTCGACAACCCCACTCCAAACGCCATGTGTGCGATATCTCCGTAATACATACTGGTTAAACTACCGCACACATTCGCGTATTGTTAACATATTAAGCGAAACATAACATCAATTGCTGTGGAAATTGTCATATCATGAATGTTGGCGGTAAGCAAATGAGCATAAGTGATTATGCAAAGTCAGGACGTAGAAGTAAAACTGTTTGCCTATATTAAAGGCCACAACCACACGGTGTTACAATATATATATATATATATATATATATATATATATATATATATATATATATATATATATATATATATATATATATATATATATATATATATATAACTAAATGCAAGGTTTCTGAGCGATCAAAGTCCACTTTACAATACTCCGTTAAATAAATGAAAGTAAGGGTCTACACCATTAAAAAAATCGTATTTATAAATACCTAAATGAAATGTATTCAATTTTATTGAACTACCTAATGCAATCATAAAATCTACCTTTGTAATGTTGCTATTATTATAAAATTTCTTAATATTATTATTATTTATTTAATTTAAAATTACTTATTTAAGTAGGTATATCATTGTATTACTATATAAATAAGCAATTTTAAGATCTATTACTTTTTTTACAACGTAGTGTATGTTTATACAGTGCAATGTTACCTGAGTGAGAGATGTAAAAACTAATAGCAGGAGTTTAGATATAATTACTCTATATCCATCTTTATTGCAAAAGTATTTTATCTTCTTAATGTTACAAAATATGTATGTCTCTTACTAAAAATATATCTTTCCTTTTCTTCTCCTCGAGAAGAATTCTGCGTTTAGTTATATATATATATATATATATATATATATATATATATATATATATATATATATATATATATATATAAACTTGAATGCATGTAACATGTTAAAGTGTTTCGAATCATTTAAAGTTACTAGTGTTTAATAAATAATATACATATTTTATTTCGTCAAAGTAACTAAACGAAGTGAAGAAAACTGGTTCAATAAAAAAACGAAAAAATGAAGGAAATGAAAAACAAAAAAGTGAAAATAAAAACCAACGAACCAAGAACGCCTGGCGGTCCTAAAACATCGTTGCTATACGCGGCGCGGGTTGTATTATACACAGAAAGATATAAGAAGGTAAATTATGTTAAATTTCAATGTTTCTCTATGTATATAACACACGACTTGGCTGCTTGTTATTTCATTGAAGGGGTATGTTACAGTAATATTGTATAGACAAGTTTCAACGACGGAATTACTTGTATGCGAGTACGCCGAGTAACGTAATAGTTTAACGTAAATAACTGCATATTGGAGCAGAAACTGGGGAGATTGTTAGATCATATTTTATGTATTCCATTTATCTCTATTACTTATAAGAGAATAAATAATGTTTTTAGTCTGAAATATCAAATGAGAAGCTTGCACTTACATACTTTAATACTATCATTATCTATTGATATGCTGCACCATGCCAGTTTGGATTACGATAGAATTTTAGAGAATAGTGGTTTTACTTTTCATATTAAAGTGTGTAGTCGTAGTGGAATAGTGTAGTTTTACTTTTCCTATTAAAATTAAGAAAGGTTAAAAAAAAAGGTAGATCTAGTGATATATGGTGTTGCGAAGTAGGAAAACTAAATTCAATATCTTGTGGAATATTCACCACTATGCTTCTGATTTTAAGTCGATTCTACACGATGCTACGAACGTTCGCTTCACCGTTCGATCGAACATCTGAGGCAAGTAAATTGGACAGTTAGTGCAGCGAATGTTCCTGCTACACGGTAAATCGAATGTTCGATCCAATATACTTATATGAAAATAGTTTGGTATAAACGTTTGTTTAGTGGATAAGGATGTTATCTGTCTGATGTTATTTCTAATGTTATACATTGATGTTGTTTCTCTTCGTATAAACGAGTCGTGTAGCCGTTGAATCGAATCAACGAACATTTTACTTGAAACGTTGGAAGCATCCCTTTGACTCGGTACAAGAATGCCGGCATCGGTCGGAACATTGCCAAATGCGAACATTCGGCGTTCGCCATTGGACGCTCGTAGGATCGAACAACGGCCACACGATGCGACGAACTATCAAACGTTGAAGGTGTCCGTAACATCGTGTAGAAGCGGCTTTACATGAACGCTAGTAGCAATAAGATCACTAGATGGCGACACTTCTTACGGTTTACATCTTACTTCTTACGTCTTACGTCTTACCAGGGGCGTATACAGCCGAGCTTCTTGGGAGGGGTCACGCGGAAAAAAATAGAACTAAAAGAATTTCTGAGGCAAAATTAACAAAAAAATTAAACTTCTTCTATACCCTTGTCGATCAAAAAAAAAAAAAAAAAAAAGAAACCGTCAACTGGTAAAATTTACCGATATGGTGTTTAAAATTCAATAATATCTAGTGTATATTTTTAATTCTCGGGGAGGGTCATGACCCCTTGACTCTCCCCTTGTATACGCGCTTGCGTCTTACGTCATTTTATTGTGTAAAGAGCCTGACAACCAAAGCGTGTTTTAACCTATAAATGATAATAATAATATTTTCTACGCCAACTACATATAGGTACATAAATTTTTACCCGACTGCATCAGAAGGAGGGTAATGTATTTAGGAAGTATGTATGTATGTATCCTCTGACTATGTCTGTCTCTGTGGCGCAGCCTACAGCCTAAACGGCTTGATGGATTTTGGTAAAGAAGGTGTCACTGAATTCATCTTAATCTCGAGAGTGCTATAGGCTACATGAAAATTTATATAACAAACCTTTGGGTCTAGGAACGTGAAATTTTGCAAACGACTTCTTTATGTAACGTAGGGTAGCACCAAAAATTTTTTGGAAATTCATCCCCCAAGGATATAAAGTAGGGGATAAAAATTTATAAAAGGTAAAATTTTGAACAGGGCCACGAGGGTCTCTTAGTAATGTAGATAAGTATTAACAGGGAAAATTTTCGTAGAATTTCATCCACTAAGGGTGTAAAATAGGGGATGAAAATTTATATAGGAAACTGCTGAGTTTAAAAACGCCAAATTTTTTACCAAGGTTCCTTTAGTAACGCAAGCAAACACCAAGAGTGGATTTTTAGAATTTCGCTTCCTAAAGAGGTTAAAATAGGGGATGAAAATTTATTTAGAAAACCGTTGAGTCTAGAAACGTGAAATTCAACAAAGGGGTTCTATATATAATGTAGACGAGCACCAAAAAGGGGTTTTGGAAATTCATCCCCTAAGGGAGTAAAAACGTGAAAATTTGTACAGGATTTCGTTATGTAGCGTAGGTGAGCTCTAAGAAGGGAATTTGGAATTTTATTCCGTAAGGATATAAAATAGGGGATGAAAATTTATATAGAAAACCATTGGGTCTAAAAACGTGAAATTTTGCAAAACGGTTCTTTATTAACGTAAACGAATACCAAGCGTATATTTTTATAAGTTCACCCCCCAAGGCGGTCGAACAAGGATCGAAAATTTATATGAAAACTAGTTTTTGTCGATGAATTTATCCGCGTGGAGTCGATGACGACATAATAAGTGTATGAAATCATTTAGTCGACCTTCAATGCGGACGAAGTATATTAGCGCTTATATAAAAAAATTTTTAATGTCAAATTATTGGTAATTTATACTGCCAACCACTGTAATCTCGTATGCGCACCTATATATATTTTCTTCTAAATAATTAAACAACGCTAAAAAGACTTAAATAAAAAAAAATTAATTAAAAAATCAAAAAACCCGATTGCGTAGAAACCAAACTAAAACGGTGGAAACAAAATGAAAATATTGTTGGGACTCTACTGTACTAACATTGCGTACGGCGTAACCAACACTAGTTTTACCTACATGCATATCAAGACTTCAACACCGAGCACTAGCAGCACCACGGTCCGGTGGTGATGTGATCGAATTACGACTGACCACGGTCCGGTGGAGCAGTGGTGATGTGATCGGATCACCACTGCTAAGAGCCCGGGTTCAATCCCCATCGGAAACGACGGCCTACACCATTTTTTTAAAATTTCTTTTTCTTTCCCCTTTTTATATAATGGTGGAATATTCTGGAACCATCGAGAATCATCTAGAAGCGCCAATCGAAGAAAAACAACTACATCACAACAACAGCACGTCATCACCAAATGGGTATATAAGTTGGTTGCGGCAAATGGTGGCAATCAGTGGTAAATCAGTTTTAATCAAGTGCTACGTCGGAGACTAAGGAAGATCGAGTGTAGGAG